>OZ010669.1:65399793-66599793 GCA_963932185.1 Troglohyphantes excavatus | reverse complement strand
CAAGACAGACTGCCCCCCAATCAGGCCCAAATTAGCGAAGAACGCGCCCTAATGAAGGCTCGGGCGCCGACATTGCTGCTGCTGACCCCCTCCCTCTTCTCCTGGACATTCTACTGCTCTTATCGAGAGAGAGAGAGAAATATCTGGGAAACACAATCCGGGATGGATATTGTCCAGGCTCTGCCCCTCCCCTCCCCCCCTCCCCGGATTCTGTTGTTATCGAACGCGGCCGGACGTTTCCCGGGAAATGGTGGACCTTCGCTGTTTGTCGACTAATTGCGCGACCTATCTCTGCCCCCCCCCCCCCTCTATCCCTCTGATGTGTCTGCTTAGCTGAATGCAAGTTGCATTCTGCTGATGATGATTCCGATTGATGGAAGAGAGGGAGGGGGGGGGGGGGATTGAACCGGATCGTTGCAGATAGGGAATCTAGAGCTTCAATTTTAAGGGGGGGGTGTTTCGTTTGTAATAGTTGCAGATAAACTAGGGTGGGTTTCTCTTTTGGGTGTTAATGCTGCGGCATTTGACAAATGTATGTGGGTGGGGGGGGATTGAAGCCGCAATTGTTTTATTGAGCAGAAGACAATTGTAATAAACTGACCAGTGGACAAATGTAGTAAATGGGAGTTGGGGCACTTAGAATAGTTTTTACTTTTGGGAGACATATTGATAACGTGGCTCTGGTATTGAAGAGTATATTATCTCTATGCAATTAACTAACACTTTGGATACTCTGTGACTTTCGTATTTCAGAACACTCTTTTTGATTAACATTAATTTAAAACACACTATTATACTATTATATATATTTTTAAATAATTTAATTGCTTTATATGAATACATGCGTTTAGAATATAAAAGTCATTAACTAACTTAAATAAACATGTAATATGTAATATCTTATTAATATTATATGAATTCCACTAAAGAATAAAATTGTACACAAGTGTGAACTAAATTCCACCAACCAGGTGCAATTTTAAATATCGATTTTTTTATCGCAACAAAAAAAAATCTACTACAAAACTTAAATTTGAAACTAAAAATAGTCCTTATAATGGCTTAGTTAAAAAATTCCTAATTTAAACTGTACTTATGTTTGTATAGGTATTCCATTTAGCACAGTTTAACTCTATAAAAATAAGTATCGTTGCCCGAAATCGTGGGGCGCGATTAAAAAAATTGTCATCGCCTCTTTTTATTAAAAATAATCTAGAAGATAAGAAAAAATCTTTTTCCACATATTAAGTTTACTATTTAGTTCAAAAGCAATGTTGAAAAGAATATTTTATAGGAGCTATTTGGAATATTTTCCAAAATTGCAATAACGAGATTTTTTTTCAATAATAAGTTACATTTCTGAAGTTTATTGCCAGTTTAAATAACACTTGGGTCCTCCAAAACAGAGGACGCCCGAAACTAATGTGCCTTATGGAAAATCAGAACATGCAAATAGACTGTGAAAAGGTTCTATTTAAGAATTAAGAAATCAAATATGCCTCCCCCACTGCGAAAACGAATCACAGCAATCTTCTCCAAGAAAGGTTGTCTTTTGCCCACCTTCCCCCCCCCCCCCAGAATAAAGGAAGGAGTTCAGGGATTTCCAAAATTATCTTATTAAAATTTCCTTTTGTGAGCCATCGATTGGCCCCTGGAATGAATTTAGCGACTCGAAATGGGACTCGACGGCATTTTGGAGGGGGAATATATACGACTATCGCCTCGCCAGGAAATTAAGGCTAATGTACGGCCGAAGGCCCCCCTACGGCTCTCACATCAACTGCCCGAGTGATGTGTGGGGTCGTGGACTAGCACTAATGGTCCCTCTATGGGCGACTAGTGTAATCTCGGAAGTCGGGTAGTGTAATGAGGTATAGGGGGAGAGATCGGACTTTGCCATAGTGGGATATCATTGCATGGGCTAATTTGATGGAAGTAGCTTCGTGGATGTGACACGCAGCGTAGTTGAATTACAGTGGGTCATTGATCAAAAAGCAGGGGTCGGTGTTTGTTGTAAGATGCAAAGCCGCGTTTGTGTGTATGTGGGGTCGAAAGGGCAATATACTACACTGTTAAAAATAGATACTCAAAATAAGTAAGATATAATCATTTTTAAGTACATTTGTTGCTTATCATGGCTCCGAACACATAAGTTTCAATTTTGAGAAATACATATATTCAAATATGGGTAAAAATGAATAAAGAGAGAAGATGCTAGCCTACATACGGTGCCTCCATAAATCACTTTTAATAAATATCGATAATTGCAACCAAGACAATAGAACCCAGATCCTCAGGCATCGGAGTCCACAGCCTTATCCGTTAAACTACAAGGGCGACTTGAAGAAGTTATCAACAAAAGAAATGTTAAACAGGTGTGCCAAAATAATAGAAAATAAGATAACTGAGTTGTCATAACTCGGTTTCCATTTAAGCATCGACATTAAATAACATGGAAAACCATCTTCTGCATAACTGTTTTAAGTTTGTCATATCGCTTTGTGAAGATGCCTTGAACAGAAGCTGAGATTAGAATTACTAAATCAGCTCATTTTTGAGAAAGTACAGTTACTTAAATTTGAGTACGTCAACGTACGATGCAATTGTACTGAAAGAAAAACCAGTAGGTTCCGATATTCATTTTTAAGAACCTATTTTTACAGTGTACTGTCCTGTACCTGATTTGGGGGATACGAAACTTCAATATGACGTCGTGCATTTAACACGTTACGTAGCTTTCCGACTCTCCGCGCATTTGCAACAATTGCACTGCAACTTTTGATCAACTGACCAGCTGAAAAATCACTCATCGACTTATTCTGATTATATAATTGAACCCAATTCAGTCCTGCCAGGTCTCAGATACCACAATCGCTAAAGTAAAGGGGGGGGGGGGGGGGGAATTGCCAAGCTCGTATTACCGCAATCTATACAAAATAGCCAAATTGTCTAAAATGGGCTAAAGCTGTTAGCGGAGATTACGAGCGAAGGGAAAATTTTGTGAAACTAAAAGTTGTTCAGTGAACGGATACAATTTGAGTTTTCTGGTTGCATGCAACTAAATAGTTTAGTTGCAACTAAATAGTTTAGTTGCATGTCCGATAGTTGCCAGCCTAACAGAGAAAGAGTGTCTGCCTTGCGTGACTAAGGTGTAAAATAGGAATATGACGTCATCAGCGTTTGCATGATGTACCAAAATCTAAGATAATATTTTTTTTATTTCATAAGTATTACTTTTAGTAACTAAAATTACTTGCAACTAAAATTCAAAATCTGCAAAAAAGGAATTTTAGAGTTGCTTAGCAAAAGACTAAGATACAAAATCAGATACACGTGACACAAGAAAAGTTATGAAGCGTAATGGCAAATCTAAAACTACAACGTACGTACTTGTACAAATATTTCTGCGAAAATCGTACATGGCAGAGGAGTGTGAGAAATTTCAAAGTGAGGGTGCGTGACAAAGGAGGAAAAGGGTGTTCAAAAGGACCAAAATAGAGTGTCGTAATAAATGAATTCTCTTAGGAGTACCGTAGTAACTATAACATTAATAACATAGCACCAACCACGCTATGAGTTGACTAGTTCCAAAATAACTTTTAGTTTCTTTGAAGTTTGCTAAGAACATATTGTCAAAAGTAATATTACCGCATAAATTAGTTTATCTTATACACTGTAGAAAAACATACTTAATGAGTACCTGAACCTACTCGTTTTCTTTGAGTACAATTGCATCGTAAATGAGCAATGACATACTAAAATTTAAGTTACCAGATTCTGTTCAAGTCATCTTCACAAAACGACATGACAAACTTAAAATATGTGTTCAGAACATGGTTTTCCACATCATTTGATGTCGATTGCTTAGTTGGAAACTGAGTAACTACAACTGAATTATCTTACTTCCCATTCTTTTGGAACACCTTTTTAACATTACTTCTGTTTATAACTTCTTCAAGTCGCCTAGTTTAAAGGATAAGGCTTTGGGCTGCAGTGCCTGATGATCTGGGTACGACTCTCCTTAAATCTTGGCTGTAATTGTCGATATTTATTGAAAGTAATTTATGAAGGCAGCCTATGTAGGCTAGCATTTGCTCTTTTTGTTCATTGTACTCATTTTTGAGTGCACGTCTTTTTCAAAATCGAAACTTTTGTATTCGGAGCTATGATAAGCATCAAATGTACTCAAAAATTAGTTCATTTTACTTGATTTGGAGTACCTATTTTTAACAGTGTAGATGCATTGTATGATATACGAAAATCTTAATTTAGCGTGTGCTTACACAATAAAAAACCTTCGATTTTCAAATTAAATGTTGAGAAGAAAAAGAGGGAAATCTTCCTTGTTTTCATTTGTGTGTATCGCAGAGAGAGGCATCCGACATAATCATAACGCCAAGGCATCTCTCTCTCCCATCCTTCCTTTCATTACAATACTCTCAATTCCGTTTTCCCCCCCTCCTCTCCCCCCATGCCCACCTTGAAAGAACAGAAAGACAAAGAGATAGAGGCGTTCCTCTCTAATAAAAACAGACGACTACTCATTTCCGAAACCTTGTTATCTCCGAACCGAAGTGTAAAACAATTCCTCACTGCTTCAGCGTTCGTTACGCCACTGCAGCTCTATGGTAGAAAGTATGTCAATGCACATAAGAAAAGGGGGGGGAGCCGTGGCGCGAAAAGATTGATTTGGCGCTGCTCCTTGGCGATCGATGATAATTCTGCAATTTCCTCTTTTCCGTGTTTGCCCAGGCTCCAATTCAATTGAATAAATGCATCCTGGAGCTCCGAAGGGATAAACCGTGTTCTATTTTCGTTAGAGTCCTCCCCCTGCAGAGTTACAGGGTTTTATATTAAACTCGGTTTGCTCAAGAGTCTTTCCAGATCGATGCATGACTGATTGACGCGAGCGATGAAAATTAAAGAATAGAGAGGAAGAGCTTCTGTTCTAAGACGCGACCAGGAGAATTTATCAAAGTACTCATTTAAAATCCCGCATGTGCGTTACAGAAGGGGGGGGTGGGAAAATCTATTTAGTATTCTTTCACTGGATATTGCGCATTTATGAGCCAACTGATTTAGGCACTCATTATGTCCCAGATTTTTAGATAAATCGCCGGAGATGGGGCTCGGTTATGAAAATTTATATCTCCTTGTCTTAGAGCAAACGTTTGTTGCGTTGATTGCAAGCGGCACAGAAAAGTTGGTGCGATGGGCCCGGAATTAATTACGAACTCTATCACCTTCGCTCGCTTAAAATTAGAAATTGTTCTTCGGGGGGGAGCAACGGGAAATGGAACGAAGTTGAATTGCAGTGACTTTTATAAGTGATTCGGGAGATTAGAGAATATTGAAGTATTGTTTAAGAAATTTTTAATTGGGAAAATTCTCATAAATTTAAATTAGCATTTTTGACAGTGTCATTGGATAATTAAAATATTAAATACTATGAAAACAAATAAAAAGTTGCCAAGCAGAATTCATTTCTTTTTGTACCTTACGAAACCGTATTCCATCGGCTTAAAGTAAAACCAAGTATATCTAAAGAGAAGATTTAGCAGCTGTTGTCGGCAACAAAATCCAAGGTCAATGTTTTTTTTCTCTTTAGAGCCATCAAGGTCATTCACATTTAAAAGTTTATCGGTTATATTTCGTCGCCAACGACGGCTGATAAATCTTTGGTTTCAATATACTTGGTTTTACTTCTTATAGCCGACGATACTTCAATAATTGTGGTTCATAATATTAAAAAAATGCTTATTTCTTATAACAGCAAATATTCGATGAGCATAGCTTTGATTTTTTAGTAATTCTTATTAACTAATAATCTCATAACTAAAAATGATTTTAGTTAATTCCTATTTATGTCTATAAGGTTAATGTTCTAGTATTCTTATTTATGTCTATAATGTTAATTTTCTAGTGTTCCTATTTATGTGTATAAGGTTGTTTCTAGAACCTTCCTTTCTTTCAGAATCAGTTAGTTGAAAAGGACAAAATAATGGTAAATTGTTGAAAATATTTTTTTAAATAAATACAATTCTCCTACTATAACGTTTATGGATTTAGACACTCGCTTTTTTCATATCGTAGATTTACATCAAAAACCTGTTATATTAAAAATAATTTAATGTTTTAAAAAATTATATTCAACGATTCTTTTGTGATTTTTAACGGAAATTGAGTTTTAAAAACGACACACTTTTGCGAAAAACCTAGTTTGGGGGACAAATCCATTCTAAAAATTTTAATTTCCAAAATTTTTAAACAAAATTGATTCCCTCAAAATAAGACATATAGTGTTATATAATTTCATTCCTCGCCTGATAAACCCTTGAAAATCACCAAACTATAAACAATTTAAGCAAACTAATGAACTTGGGATGTCCCCTCCCCCCAAACGCGACACTTAATAGTTTTTTTTTAAATTGTAGTATTGTTTTCGCTGCTTAAGTATGTATACATTTTTCTCTACATGTTTATTTTATAATTAAAGCTACTATTCACATATTCTCGACAATTTTCTCACATTTATTTCAAATGATACGCATTCTCTTTATATATGTTACACAAACCCCCATCAAAGGCTATTAATGCGCTGATTGTTTAGTAACTCAATAAATAGTGTCTTAACAATATATAATAACATGCAATTTACCTTTTCTGACAACTTTTTTTGTGAACTTGTTTTGAATTACAGTCAATTTAAAAGCAATTATTTAATCTTATTTTTAATTTCGAAACGTTCTTCATAATTGTAGCATTTAATTACAAATTAATTAGACGTTAAATCGAAAGGGAATACGAACTTGACTCGTGCTTTAATTGTAAAACGACTTAAAAGTGTTTATTCTCAGGTGCATTTATTTACATGCAAAACTTTCATATATAAATATATGTGATTATTTTGTAATATGTATTTATGTTATGCAAAGTAATTTTTTTCCTGCTGCTTATATGCAGCAAATTACTTTTTGGCTTAAGGTCTAAAAATTATTTTAGTTCCAAATACAAAAATTAACACATTCGAGGAAATTTTAAAAAAATTATACTGTAATAATGTTAAAATATTGATGGGATTTTTTTTCTTTTTATACTTGTAAAAATATTAATGATATTTGAAACTAATTTCGAAGATATATTTCGATATATTTTTAAATATATTTTTTTGTTTGTTTACTTCATTCATTTAAGTATACTTATATATAATCGAATAATCTAATAGTTTGTAATATTAAAAAACAATATAGTTTGTAATATTAAAAAACAATAAAGTTTGTAATATTAAAAAACAATATAGTTTATAATATTAAAAATAATTAACAGTTTGTAATATTCAAAAATTTAATTCTAATTCGAAAATCTAAACTAAGCAAATCGATTTCTAATACTTATCTTCAAATATTTGAAATATAGTTTATTATATAAATGATTTGATGAAATATGGAAAATATTATTAACAAATTAAATTTAAAATAACTTAAAATTCAAATTTAGTTGTAATTCAAATGATATTTCTGAAAACAATTCATGACATTTTCAGAGAAATGCTGGTACAAGGCATGATAACCAAATAGTTCTGTAAAGCCTGGGATTATCTTTCGTATTTATATATAAAAAATCCTCCAAAATTAAAACTGTTTAACAGTCGAAATTGTTTGTTATTGAACTACCTTGAAAAGCTTAGAAAAATAAACGTTTTACGGTCTACTATTGTAATAATTAGTGTTGTTTAATTTGTTATTCGAACATTGAAGAAAACAACATTCTATAATAAAAAGTTATAGACTAAATACAAGATTTGTTTTCGTAAGTTAGTTCGTCTACTTTATGTTTACCAGTTTCATCACCATAAAAAGAAAATCGTTTAGTTTCATTCATTGAGCTCAAATAATCACTGCAGTAATTACTAAGCGTGTGTGACCCGATTACATCCTTTTGAGCGAGTAAGACAAAAAATAGTCCTTTCAAATGGCATACCCACTGAGCTAAATGCTAAATAAGAACTGGAGAGTAGACTAAGCGTGCCACCACAATACGATGCAACTGTATTCATCCGCGAGCCACGGTGAAGTCCATTTTCCCCCAATGGGTGTTCTCACTCCAGTGTTTATATTATTTTAGCTCAGTGGTTTACTATTACTACTTTGTTGTAGGATATTAAACAGGTTTTAGACGGTTGTGCTATTATATTCCAAAAATTGTTTGTTATGGTTTTAAGTAATCATTAGAGTAAATAGAAATGTATATAAATTTTTCTTAAGATTTTAATGCTAACTAATTAAGTGGATTTATATGAACAATATAGTTAAAATATTTTAATAAAAATTAATTTATTTTTTTACATAATATTTATTTTCAAATATAATTATATTAATGACCTTTTTATAAAACTATTTTCCGAAAATTCCATTACCAGAGTACAGTAATTATTTTTTTTATATTTTCTGCTTTCAGATATTTCAAAATTACAAAGATTATTACCGGCTTTAATTTTCTCTGCATAATGAGAATTTTCAATTAATATTTTAATCTTGAAACTTGAATGTTCAGATCAATAATGACGGAGAATTAAATTGAATTTAAGTTTTTTCCCAATAATCCCACATATTTTCATCATCTACTTTTTTTTTCACGATTTTCTTTGTTCTGAGATTTTCAAACGAGTTTTTATTAGCTTGCACAACTGGCACACTTTTTAATATTTACGATTTTATTATGTTATTCAAGTTCTTTAATTATTTTGTAAAATCTAAGTTGTTCCAAGCATTCATATGCTTGGAGTTTTAATAAATCTTTCTTCGTATTTATAACTTAATTAATATTCTTAAATTAAATTAAAAACCTGTGTAATTTTAATACTGAATTTTTAGTATTAAGGAATCCATTAAATACAAAATGTTGAATCCATGTCAGGTTAATGGTATATTCTTTAAATGCATTTAATTAATTATTTATTTAAGAATGATTTCATCAGGAATATTGAACTATAATAGTATTTTGTCTTAGGGAGTCATTCATTTATTACGGAATTGGCGAGATTTCATGAGACGCAAGTTAGCAACCCCAAACTAGGCACAAACAAACCTAGTTTGCAGTAGTTTTTCTACAAGGAATGCATTATTTTTAAATTAAGAAAACGCATGCTAAAACTTAAAAAATGACTGTTTGTGCATTTGTGGGATGCAGTACAACTTCCAAATCGATAAAGGATGCTATTATTTCCACTTCGTAGATAAATTAAATTATAAAATAAATTATCGCCAAGTACTGGTACAAAGTAGTGCTTTGGAATAGCGCCAAGTTCCTACTTTTTAAGCGATTGCTTACTTCACATTGCAAACCGGTTTTAGACTTGTTCGCACCTCCACCTTCTTCTTTACTCCGTGGTCCCATACCAGTGGAGGAGGATGTCTATCACAAAGATAAACCCTAGTACATGCACAGTAGCGGACAAAAGAAGCCATCAGCGCAATGCATCTTGGGATACTGTTAATAGATTCGTTCTGCGCAGAACTCGAAAACCGTTCGGAGCGCATAAAAAAACTCATCGGCGCAATGCTCGGGATACAGATTGCTGCGCAGAACCGAACGGCAATACTTCATATTCTGTGTGACTGTGACGTGACATGGGGGATAAGGTTATCTCTGATTGGGTGACGTAACAAAATTGCCCAAAATGGGGGGGAGGTGATAAGACTTACACAACAGTGGGGGAAGGAGAGGGTAAAAAAAAAAGGTAAAGTGTGACTTAAGAAAGAAACGCTCCTATATTAGTAATATTTTCAGAAACTGGCAATGCTGCTGCTATCTCATGTTATACTAAAATATGAAGTATCCTATAATCTTAGAAAAGGCAATAAAACATTGGGATTTTAAAACCCCGGGATGTTTAATAATTCCAAATTTAGGAATAACACGCGTTTCTGGAATAGTTTCCTGGTGTTCAACCCGAATCCACCTGGCCGGCCGACTGACCCCCCCCCCCCCCCTGCATGCCTGATAATTAAGCCCTGCATGACCATATTCTAAGGGAAGGGGGGGGGGCAACGTAGAAGAGCGCCGTCAATTATGGACGCTATTAATAACAACTCGTGCATGGCATGATTGATGCATGAGGAACCAGGGATTGACGTTTGAGGGAAGGGGGTCGGCGCCACTCTATTTCTATGTGTAAAATGACTCTAGATTTGGCGAACAATCACCAGTATGGCGAATGTTTTGGAATTATTTATGGGTTTGATTGACAAATTTAAGAAGTGAAATTATTATTTCTCTTTCTGCTTTGTTCGGATTTTAAGTATTTATTTGTCTTTAAATATGTATAAAGTAGCTGTATGATCCCGCGTTGCTGGGGACCCGTTAAGGCATATACATTAAACACTCTACCGACTATGCTGCAGAAGCTTGACTACGGCCCTACGATTTCTATTCGATGAAAACTTTAAATATTAATTAAAAAATTCTTAATTTAAAATTTTAGTTTAAGATTTCAGACATTTCCGTGGAGAGGAAGTAGGTTTTTTGTGTGCCACAGACAAACAGACTCTTTCTATTATAGGTGTATTTCAATTAATATTATATCTGACGTTATTGCGGAGTTTTGGCGATTTGTATGCGTTGCTTGTATAGTTTGGCGATTTATAAATGCTTCGGAGTTGGCAGCCCCTGTATGTGTGTGATTCCTGCTTGGAGGGGGTGGGGGAGGGGCAAATTCTGCCTACCTCTTGTGCTGGCCGCCATTACTCTTTGAGCACCACTGGCAGAGTGGTGCGGTGGAAATATTGGGGGGGGCTGAGCTTTCTCGGAACTGGATTTTCATGGTCGGGTTGTTTGTTGTTGGGAAAGATTTCGTGGAGAAGATGGGGGGGGGGGGGCTTTCTGGGGATGAAATTCTGGAAATGACAGAATTTGAATATTCCGAATATAGTAGAGAACAGTGGTGGCGCCATGAACTGGAGGGTGCCGACAGAGTTGGGCTAACATTCTCCGATAAGGTTGGGTAACTAAAAATGCAATTAAACATGTGTTAAAAAGAGAACCTGAATTATAGTTAATGTTACAGTAATTTTTTTGAAAGGTAAATGTAAGGTCAAAACCTCTAACCTGAACCAATTTTAATTCGTAAAACTTTCGTATTTTTTCCGTTTGTTTAGTCCCGCATCTTTGAGTGGAGGTGTCTATCTTACATGTGGTGTGACATGGAGAAGTGGATCTCGGTTGTTATGTGACGTAGAAACACTTTGTAGAAAAAATGCGGAGGTTCCTTTTACAAATTTTGATATTATAACTTTTTTATAGTTATCACTATCTTTAAATGGGATGTTTGGTAAAATACTGAGATGGAAGTTTTAATGTCTGTTTATTTAAATAATTTTTTTTATCATGACGTGAAGTTGGAGTAAGGTTAACGTGACAGTTCGTGGCAAAGGGCGTAAAAGAGGATGAAAAATAGCGTGACGTAATAAATGAATTCGAGGAATTATTTTGTAATTTTATTTATGTTGAATATGAACCATTTAGAGAAATACTTCGAAAAACAGTAAGTTCTTAGTATTAGTTCTAAAATGTGCATATGAATAAATTATTATTAACTTATTAAAAATTTGTAACTTTTTTTAAATATTTATTGTTATTGACTTAATTCATTCTTGTGCCCTTAGCCACAATTGACGAATTTAAAAATTGGTTGTTAAAATTTAAAAATTAAAATTAAAAAAGGTAATTTAAAAATAGATAGAATGTTTCTGAATTTAAAAGCTTTAAACAATCATACATTTTTTCTACAAAATTTAACTTATAAGTAACACTTAAATTATTGAAATATGTACATAGCACACTTAAATTATTATATAACATATATTCTTTAATAACAATTAAAGTATTCCTTCTCTCAACGATCACAACATATACATAAATAGCTCTAACCATTATCTATTATAAATAGAGATTGTGATCTCTTTTCAAAGTATTTCAACACAATTTTTGGCAAAGCATAAATATATAATTATATATATATATATATATATTATATATATATATATATATATATATATATATATATATATATATATATATATATATATATATATATATATATATATATATATATATATATATATATATATATACATATATATATACATATATATATATATATATATATATATATATACATATATATATATATATATATATATATATATATATATATATATATATATATATATATATATATATATATATATATATATATATATATATATATATATATATATATATATATATATATATATATATATATATATATATATATATATATATATATATATATATATATATATATATATATATATATATATATATATATATATATATAAACTGGTAAACTGGGTGTGATTTAAGTGGGGTTCGAATACCGGCTAAGAGATGGATGTAAAAATGTCATATAACTGGATATAAGTCTGTTTAGCATTCCGTGAATCAAATTATGATTATTTTAAATGCTTCAATTACAATAAATGAAAAAAATGGTCCCAATGTGAGTGACAAAGATTTTTATTGGACATAATTGTAGACTGACTGGCCAAAAATATTATGATCCCATATCCCATACGCTTCCATTTTTGTTACACTGAAGATTAGTGCAAAGAATAGTGCGTTCTAGATCCTTTGAGAAAGGATCCTCGATTTAAATCTGCTGTATTTTGCTGCAGCACTGTTGGCTTTCGGTTGTCCCTTACAAACCCTAACACTCTTCTTTCTATTCGAGTTTACTCCGTGATTCGAGCATTCTCTGACGACCAGATCACAGAAGGCGCGTTGAGACCTGTTTTTTTTTTTATTGCTAACGATTCAGTCTTTAAACACTTTCACCACAGCTGCTCGCTCCTTGTTAGATGTAAGAGAGCACCCTTCCTTTTTTTATATACCTCTCTCACCCACTGGCGGATGCCGTGTGACTTCATAGATCATTTACACTTAAAGACTTCAGGTGGTTTGGCCACTCAGTATATAAGATAAATGATAATGATAATGATAATACTCATTATCTTACACTGTTAAAAATAGGTACTCAAAAATAAGTAAAATGTACTAACTTTTGATTACATTCGATGCTTATCAGAGATCCGAATACGTAATTTTCATTTTTGAAAAATACATGTACTCAAAAATGAGTAAAAATGAATAAAAAGTGCAGTAACTTGCGTACATAGGCTGCCTTCACAAAACACTTTCAATAAATATCGACATTTCAAACCAAGACTTACCGGGAATCGAACCCAGAACATCAGGAACCGCAGTCCAATGAATTATCCATTGTACTGTCAGGACGACGTGAAGAAGTTATAAACAGAAGAAATGTTAAAAAGGTTTCCCAAGAGAATGGGTAGTATGATAATTGAGTTATAATAACTCAGTTTCTATTCAAGCAATCGACATCAAATAATGTGGAAAACCATCTCCTGAACAACTATTTTAAGTTTACCAGGTCGCTTTGGTAAGATGGCTTGAACAGAAGATGAGATTAGCAATATTAAATCACACTGTTCATTTTTGAAAAAGTATGATAACTTAAATTAACTCACGATGCAATTGTACTCAAAGAAACAACGAGTATGTTCATGAACTCATTTTTAAGTACTTTTTTTTACAGTGTATACATTTATTTTCTTATCATATATATTTTATAGATATGTGCTCAGAATTCTTAGACTATTGTATTTCAATGTTTTTCGAATAATAGATTGTTAAAAGCTAGTAGTAAAAGGTATAATCTTTAGGACGATACATAATTTATTGTTGAAACTTATAAATGTCCATTATTTACGTATTAAAAAAATACCAAGGTTACATATTTGTAACAACATAAAATTAATAATGGTTCTCTTAATACAATAATACAATCAATTCATTTACACAAATATTAAAATGTTCATAAAATAGCAATTGTCAATCGCCTATGTTTATTTATAGAAAAGCTTTTATAATCGAATTGCAGGCTTTCCGAAATTAAATAAAATTTTCATAGAACAACATCCACTTTTGTGCTTTAGACAAGAATTATATTTTTTACTTTGTATTGTCCATATGAAATAAAATTTATAAGTCGTATTACAATTACTTTGCCGAGTTTCGAATTAATCCCACGCTGTTGCGCGCCATTGTGTATGCTTTTGTAAATGTGTCTCCTTGACAACTCACCTGCTTTCTGTTCTTTACAAAAGGGCGGCACTACATTAATTTAAAATATATGTGTTTTTTTGTATGTTCTTTCCAATAATATGGCTTTTATCGTATAAAATGCAAAGTTATGCATATGTTTAAAACGAAATAAAATAAAATTTCATCATTTATTATGGAATAATGAACATTAAATATATTTATTTCTCAACAACATTACTTAATTACATTTCTCATAAATTAATTGTTTAGCCTATTATACATTGTAAGGTGTTTTATTTTAATCATTCTTCCAATTCAAGGTATCTTGGGTATAATTTTGTGTTCCAGTTTTGACATTTTAAGGTTATTTGTTTGTGCAAAAGGGCGCCACAAAAGATCAATGAAGTTTATCCATAAAATAATGCATAAGCTTTTTCCTCACCCATTGTCTTCTGTACATTTATAAAACTGTTTCCACTATAAATGCACTGAATTAACACATATTGTTATTAAATAATATGCATTTATTTCGAAAATAAATAAGTAATCCTGATAACATTGGGGTTGACAAAGCTATTAATTGGGCTGAAATATAATCGAGCATTTTTGCTCGGAAGAGAAGAACGTTCAGAGTCAAACTGGTGTGTACATTTACTCTCCTTATACAGGAACATATAAAAGTTTATAAATAAGGATCTTGATTGGTTAATTCCCTAATCTTAATAAACAGTTGGTTGACTGAAGAGTTTAGTTTTGGAATTAAAACTCTTCACCCTGTCGTTCTATAAGTACTTAAGGTATTTTATATTTTATTTATGATTTAAATTACTTATGCAATATATAAAGTAACATAAATGACAAAATATTCAAATTCGTAAGTATTTAACATGTTATATAGTGGAAACAAATCTTTCCTAAGTATAATGCGAACAAATTATTAATATTTTATAACTTACAACTTTTTGAGATTATTTATCGAGGAAACTGGTGTCAAAAATTAAAATTAAAATAAACTAAGATTAGCAACAACAAAAAATTCGAAGAACATTTTAAGGATTTAAACTTTGTTACGGTATATTTGAAAACGATCTAATGTCAAAATATTTGTACATTTCCTGATTAAAAGTTATTCCTGAAGCAAAAAATCATTCTTAAATAGTAGTTATTTGTAAAGAATGTGAATTTGCTGTACATAATACCAAAATATTCGATGCAGTTTAAAACAGACTTCCAGCATTTCTTTTGGTAGGATAAGATACCATTTCAGCACGTTCATGATTAAAAAATTTGATAATAAACGACCTATATTGGTTATTAAAATATTTTTCGATTCTGTTGGAAAAACTCTAACCGAAAGCTTTATTTGCAAATCTGACAAAAATTAATTGCGCCCTGTAAAGTGCAGATTTTAATTCAAAATGTTCTGTATTTCATATATAAGCATCTCGAATTTTAAAAACAAATTGTAGCACACACATATTAACTTTTATTCATTCATTTATTCAGATTATGGCAACATATATTTTACATGAAAAATTTAATTTTAAATACTTTTGTATTAATTTCTTAAAAATTTTACCAGTTTTATATATAAATAAACCAAAAAAATAAATTTTAAGCCAATTCTTGTTTTCAAAACAGGAAAAGTCATGGTACTCCGTAAAAAAAATGCTATAGATGTCTATTCTATGAGATATGAATAATTGTTATTCGTGGTCTATATAATCATTTAAAAAAAAGTAAAAATAAAATAATAGACCGTCAACCTTATTCATTTGAACTTTTAGTATGAAAATCATCTAAGAAAACCTTATGTACACGTATTAAAAAACATATGCACACGAATTGAAAACCATATGCACACGAATTGAAAACCATATGCACACGAATTGAAAAACATTTGCGCACGAATTGAAAACCATAGGCACACGAATTGAAAAACATTTGCACACGAATTTAAAAATATAGACACACGAACTGAAAACCATATACACACGAATTGAAAAATATAGGTACATTGAAATTGCAATGGAATTAAATATTTCTTAATGGACAATTGGTTGTAGGGATTTTATGTATGTGACTCCATTAAGAATATAAATGCAATCTAATACTATTAAACGAGCAATGTCACTATATTTGTTTGTTTGTTCGTTTGTTCGTTTGTTTGTTTGCACAATCTCGATATCCGCTCTAACGATTTTCACGAAAATTGATGTATTACCAGTTTTTGGGGTAAAAAATTCGATTGGGATAGGTTTCATCTTCGAAAAATTTCATTTAGAGGGTGAAATAAGTAGATTAAAAGTTCGATTTCATTATTTCCATTGCAAATTATTCATTGCGTAATGAGTTAATGGGTTACATGGCAATAGCAGTTAAATGTTATTTAATTCGTCATATGTTATTTTAATTTAAAACGTGTAAAATATTTTGATGAGATATTTTTATTTGAGTTTTTATTCTAAAAATAAAGTTTTTTTTTCTCATAAATAAACGATCAGTAAATTAAATATCAGTAAATTAAAATTAAAATTTAAAAATCGTTTTCGTTTTTAAATAAACAAAATACACATTCTAATCACGTGACTATTTCGTCTACAAAATGCTATAAGTTTTCTAATAAATATTTAAAAAGAACTTGAACAAAATCGTTTGCATTTAAAATAATCAAAGTTTGAACCATTTTAATCCTGCGATTTTTTATTATTTTTTGCACGTGACGTCATAAGTGGTATTCAATAAAGAAAGTTTTTTTTTAATTCAATATAAAAAAATTTCGTTTTGAAAAACAAGTAGATTTTTTTATTAAATGTAAAATGGATTATGTATTTCCGTAAATAGAACATGGAATTTTCAAAACAAAAATTAGAAGTAATTTCGTTTGTTTTGTTAAGTATTTATATTCCAATGAAATCAATTGAATAAGGTTTTATTAAATTAATGTTACGTGTTGTTTATAAAATATACATTTATTTACATTTAAAATTAAACTTTGTTATACATTTTTATTTCATAAGTTTTAATTTAGCTATTGTTTATAAATATTTATTTTAAAATATATATGCTAATGGCATTAATTAAAAGAAGTTTTATTAAATTAATTTTAAGCCATATTTATAAGGGTAAAAATATAATTTTATACATTTAAAAAACTATTTTGTTCTATTATTTATAACTTTTATTTTACCAATTGTTCTTAAATACACTTATTTCTCATAGTATTGAACAAGAAACAGAGAAAAATTCCGAGTTTTCCAGTTTTCAGGATATGTTTTGAAAATTGTGAAAAAAGGAAGTGTTTCCAAAAATTCGCATTTGTTTACCATGGACACTTTGCACTGGTTTGTGTGGAAATTACATGACGTTATTTCAAGATATAAGTGACTTCACGCGCATTTTTTATTGGTTGATGGTAACCACGAGGTTTGTTAAGCACCAATCACAGAGGCTAATCAACCATGCGTTTTTGTTATTCCGTCAAAATTTTAATCTCGAGACCATGTCATGCATAGTGTCTGTAAAAATGGGTAGACAGATAATTAGATGAGTAATGAGACTTTATACAATATAACAAAGGGAAAAGAGTTTCTAATTGAAACACAAATAGTAATTTAAACGCTTGAAAAAAAAATTTCACATACACACAGGGAAATTAATTTCAGTAAATTTAAAAACCCTTTTAAAAATAAATTTTACATTTACCGTAATTGTGTTTTTAATTATTTTTATCATGTTACTTCAAATAAGTATTTTGTTAATAGAAATTTATTCAAAGTAACTATATTTTTATCAAGACCTAGACTGCAAGCTACCTACTCATATTTTATATTCTGTATGTAACCTTTTCTTAGGAACAAAATTATGAACTATTCCTAACAACTGTCGCAAAATTCAACATGTGTGATTTTGAAACATAAGGCTAAATAAAATAATATTTGCGTATTGAAAAGCCGAGAACGGCAGCTTCATCATTAAAAAAATATGTTTAACAAAAAAAAAGAGATTAATATTAGTTTAATCGTAACTACTATTATATAATAAAAATTCTTATATTTAGATTATAGAAAATGTTTAATTTTTAAGACGGTTGATTTCAAAGCCGTTATAATGAATAACCACTTGGTTCAAATTATATTATTTTCTACTGAATTAAATATAAAACTTTGTTTTCGTCACTACGATTATAGCCTAATTACACATAAAATTATTCGAAATGAGTAAAAATCTTTGTTATTAATTAAACGTTTAATAAGAATATAAAACGTTGTTCGTTCCTTATTATTTGTGTATGCTGGTTGAAGAAAAAAAATTGCCGAAATAATTTTGCAGTAGCAAAAAATAATTTGATCTCCATTATCATAATCTTCTTAATCACAAAACTACTTTGCATAGTATTTAAAAGTCCATTCAGTTACTACAGAGTTAGACTGAAGCAAACATCATTACAAATGGTTACTGAAAACCAAGAATGTTGTCACGTTTTATCATGCAAACGAAAAGTTTGTACTACAATTGTGCGAATGGTTGTATTAGTCGCTCAGAATCGCTAATAATATTAATTTAAGTTACTTTTGCAGAATTAATATGGTAACGTTTCAACCTTGACACGTATAACCAGTTGCATGAGCATATTTCTAAGAACTTAAAGATATTTCGATAAAAATACATTATTAGACGATAAAAAAATATCATGAAACGTCTAACCGTTGATATGGACATTTCAAAGCATTTGCATTTAATTCGATTCATTAGAAATATTATTAAGTAATAAAATATGAAAGCGAGCTGGGCTCGGTCCCCTGGTACTTATAATAAACGCACAAAAGAAGTTTATTTTATCCCGCATCTAAACCACAATCCGCAACACATTCTCTTCCACTATTCATCATGCACCGATAACCCAAAAGTTGTTATTTAAAAAGACAATTCCGCCTCTCAAGTCGTCATCCCATTGAGCCCAGATATATATATGTCTTCCCTTTCTCGTAAAAACCCGGAATGGAGAGACACATTGTGTTACATGTGACAAGTGTCCGTTGCGTGTCCCCGGATACGCGATCCCTTCTTTTTTTATGACGAGACACAGGAAGTGAAGTGAATTAGGCAAAAAAGGAGATCTCGCATCCGTCGAGTGAGACACGCACGTAATTTTTTTTTTTTTTATGTTTGTATGTTTACATCATGGTTTGGATTTAAGAAAACTTGCTGAAATATCGCACAAGGGGAATGGGAAGATGTTAGTTTTCGGGTGATGGACGCATTTGTCTTTCATTTGGTTTTATAAAAAAAAATTGAATATCTGTTTTTAATTGAGATAGTTTGTTGAGATCATTCTCAGATGTAACACTGACATTTTTGAGAATTCTGCGATCGAAGCTACTTTCGTTATATTTGACATTCACTTCGTCATGCTCTGTAAAAAAAATAAAAGGTACTTAAAAATGAGTACCTGAACATACTCGTTTTTCTTTGAGTACAATTGCATCGTAAATGAGCGATGACGTACACATATTTAAGTAACCGTACTTTCTAAAAATGAGCAGTGATTTAATTTTGCTAAACTCAGCTTCTGTTCAAGCCATCTTAACAAAACGACTTGACAAACTTAAAATAGTTATTCAGAAGATGGTTTTCCACATTATTTGATCTCGATTGATTAAATGTAAACTAAGTTATTACAACTCAATTATCTTACTTCCTATTCTTTTGGCACACATTTTTACCCATTTCTTCTGTGTATAACTCTTTCATGTCGTCCTGGTAGTACAACGGATAAGGCACTGAGCTGCGGTGCGTGATTATCTATGTTCGATTCCCGGTAAGTCTCGGTTGTAATTGTTGATATTTATTGAAAGTGATTTATGAAGGTAGTTATGTAGGCTAGAAACTGCTCTTTTTATTCATTGTTCTCATTTTTGAGTACATATCTTTTTCAAAAATAAAACTTATGTATTGGGAGCTATAATAAGCATCGAATGCATACAAAAATGAGCATTTTGCTTATTTTTGACTATCTATTTTTAACAGTGTGGAATCTCATGACATTTTTGTCTAAACAAGAATCCTCAAATTTTGAAAGAAAGTTATTTACTCAGATTCCTTTCGGGCTCTTTTCTGGGTTATCATCTCATGTTTGGTTCTTGTACTTATATTGTCACAGTTGAACCGAGTCTAGCCGGGTGGATATAGCGTGGAACGAGAGGTCCGCGGTTCTAGTCATCTCGTCGATATTATATATTTTTAAATTGTCCTCATTTTTGGCGAAATAAATTTGGTTAAAAAAAACGACAAAATGAATTTCTTCCGTTTGACGAAACATTTCATCGGAGCACATAACAGGCGCCTGTTTCGTCAAAAATGACAAAACTTTCATCAAATGTGATAAAACATTTTTCACAGTGGTTTAATGATTGGTTGAAGAAAAAATTTCACACTAGAACTGCACAATGGGCTATTAGCGGCGGTTCGAAATAGTTTCTCCTCATTCATACCGTGAGTCATTGAATAAATGATGAGAAAAACCCTATCATTATTTTCTTCCATAATACTTCTAAAACATTTAAAATGTTTTGAACATTTGTTATTTTTTTGGTGTCGAAAGTTTACTCTTGGCGAGCACTTCAATAAGTGAGGTTTTCCCACCTTTTACCCGAATAATTTTACGAGAACACTAAACTCCCTCTGCTGGTCTCTTAATCGCGACCGAAAGCTGTCTCTGGGGGCATAAATGCATGTTTTATGAGGTCATAAAGACAGCTGGAAAATGAGGTGGACTGACCCTCGCTCCTCTCTTATCCAACAACTTCATCAAACTTTTCCAACTATGGTTATCCGTTCTTCATCAAAACCTTGCACATTCTTGGACGAAATTCTTAGCTTAAAACATGCAGATTTTAATTTTGAATTTTGCTTGAAAGTTAAATGTAATGCGTTACTATCAATTCCGTTATGCGTGTATGAAATATATGGTAAGAAAAATATAATTTTCGGGTTAAATTTTGTTATATTGTTATTTTTTTTTTTTTTTTTTGGTTTGGAGGTCATCTGAGCAAAAAATGTAATTTAAAATTGGTCTGCAAACAAGATGTTCCAATGACATATTTGGTATACAAGTAGTTCCAGGGTGGTTATAAATTGTTGGGCGATGGGAATTGTTTGGATGTTTAACTACACATAATAAATCGTTCTCATTTACAATACTTTAACTATTTGCTGATACAAAAGCTAAGCGACTTGTTTAAAATATAAGCTGCAAAAAAAGTTTTTTAAAATGAGTACTTGAGCATATTTGTTTTACTTTGAGTACAATTGCATCGTTAATGAGCGATGGCTACTCAAATTTAAGTAACCGTACTTTCTCAAATATGCGCAGTGTGATTTAATATTGCTAATCTCAGCTTCTGTTCAAGCCATCTTAAGAAAGAGACCTGACAAACTTTAAAATAGTTTTTTAGAATATGGTTTTTCACATTATTTGATGTCGATTGCTTAAATGCAAACTGAGTTATTACAACTCAATTATCTTACTTCCCATTCTTTTGGCACACCTTTTTAACATCACATATAGATTCAAATGGATAAAATAATTTTAGAGAAAACCATGTGCAATTGAAATGGAAGGGTATTGTTCTGGGATCGCAATAAAAACAATTATTTTAGTGCGACATTTGATGGAGGTGAATCGAAAGTTACATTTTGGAGTTTAATCTTTTAAAAACTATTTTGCTTGTTAGATCTTATTCTATATTAATAGCAATAAATACTCTAAATATATCCATTATGGTTAGAAATGTCAATTTATATATTTAACTGGTTTAAATTTTAATTCATATGTACCCACTTTTTATTCGTGTATATCCCCTTAAATATCATATCTATATATAAATGCAAAAGCCTTCACTCATTCATCACTAATTTTTCTACTTCTCATGTTCCCGGAGAGATGAAATTTGACAGAGTTCTTAATTATATCTTAAATATGAAAACTAATGAATTCGAAACTTCTAGAAGAAATACCCTTTCTGCCTATGGGGTTAAAATAACACTTACTCATAACTCATTTTCCTACTTCTCCTACTTTACAAATACCCAGGGAGATGGAATTTGGCAGAGTTCTTAATCATACCTTAAATATGAAAAGTAATTTATTTGCAAATTTCCAGAATAATTACACGTTCTGCACATGATGTTAAATAACACTCATTCTTCTACTTCTCATGCACCCAAGAAGCTGAAATTTGGAAGAGTTCTTAATTATACTTTAAATGGGAAAAAAATAGCTACTTGTTTTCTACTACCTTCAGTACTCGTTCTTCAGTATGGGATTATAATAGCACTCCCTCATTAATCTAATAATTATATATGTTGAACATTTAAATGAAATTTGGATAAACAGACTCATAATTAAGAATATATGTTTTACAGTTTATAAATATAATATTTGTAATAATATTGTGTGTAGAAAGGGTATTAGTGTGTGTAGAAAGTTTAATATACTTTTGGTTAGAGGATGTAATAAAGGTATATTTAAACCATTACATTAAAAAAAACATTTTATAATTCGCATTACTTTTATACAAAATGTAATTAGAAAATATTAAACAATAACTTCGTTAAATAAATTAAATATTAACATTGTAAATAATACTCAAGAATTAAGTTTAATCTAATTTAATGCTCCGAAATGAAAACATGTTAAATAAAATTAAGTTTTTAGGAAAAAGTTTTTAAATATATCCGGTGAAAAAATTACAATAGCCTTATGTCTGATCATTTTTCTAAAAATACATTTATTTCTCCTTAATAAAATTACTTTGATACTAAAAAAAAATACAGAAGTTTTTAAAACAGCATTTATTCTGAAATCCCCTAGTTAACATAGCAGACAAAAAAAGTAATAAAATAATTTAAAACTTTTATTTCATTAGTGTAATTAAATTGAAATGCTATATTTTTTTTCCAATAATTAAATTTCATTCTCTAACGATGATCTTTCTTTTTCAGTTGATTAGCTGCGGTGTTTTATTCTTTGCGAATTGAAACTTTAGGAGATTTTCAACTTTAAGTAAGTACTTTACGTATTTTTCATTCGCTGCGTCGTTCAAATTTTTTAAACTATAGTTATCAAGAAATCTTGTTTGTTAAAAAAAAATATGTACGATTAAATTAATTAATTGTTTTTTATTATTACTATTTTATTTCTTATTTTATGTAATACATTGTAACACTTTGTATTTTTAATTTCTATGTTAATAGGTAGAAGAAAGGTATCGATTTTGTAATAGTAATTTAAAGGGAGATACTAAAGAAAAGTGTATTGTGTTTCATTAATTCATGTCATTAGAAGTTATATTTATATAAACCTAATCTTATATTGGAATATATCGCTTTTTATGGAAATTGTTTTAATAGTCATTATCACTAATACGTAATACTCATTATCAGATGAATTTGGACTATGGGGTATTTTAGATATTTTGAAAGTAAATATTAAATTAAACTTAGTTATACTTATGTTTTGATCTAGTTCTTCTTTAAAAAATTACATTGGTTTAATGGAGTACATTTGAGCAAAAAATTATATTTCTGGATGAAATAACATGCGATTTGCTTGAATGTACATAAAAAAAATTGAGATTGTGTGATGCTTGAAAACTTCTATATAACAACTTAGAAAAGTATAATTATTTATCAATATTCATGGGTTTGTATAAAAAAAAATCTTTTAATACATTTTCTAATATTTTTTTTTTAATTTTATTTAGCTTTTTTTTCCTTCAATGTTTTGCAAAATGGTAAAACTGGGTTTTCGAATTATCAATGCTAAAGAATAGGAAATTCGTAAAAACTGAACGATCTTCATCAAAAGTTCAATTATGGGTGTAATTTAAGTGCAACGAGTGATCCCGAGTATTTAAACCTATATTATTAGCAAGAAATGTTTGTTACGTGCACTAAATGTTGTTCATAACAAATAATCTCACTAAGTAATATTAAGAACATAAAGTCAAACTAAACATTTAAAACATAAAGCAGCAATTGTTGTTAGTTGTGTAATCTAAAAAAACTTTAAAATTATTAAGTCATTGTTTAGAATACACAACAAAATATCAATGGATTGGAAAAAAATATTACAAAAAGTTCTACACGTATATTTGAAACATGTACTGGAACTACATTTTATAACAATAATTGTCTTCTAAATTGTTTATGATTTAATCTTATGCTCAAGTTTTTCGTAAAAACTAAAAGTTTAATATAAAATACAAATTGAATAAAAATTAAAAATTTAATAGATTGTAAAAATTGAATAGAAAATGAAAATTGATTAGAAAGTTTTGAATAAAATTATTAGAATTGTTGCACGCATATAAAAAAAATGTATGTGTGCTGAAATACATGTGCGCGCGCGCGTAAATTAATTTCTTACACAAGTTTATTAATTAATTTAATTCATCTAACTATTTTTGTGCATATACTACTTTAAAGTGTTATATATCTGAAACATAAATATTAGTAACAAAATAATATTCTAACACAAGATGCTATTAAGTCACAGAGTATTAAAGTATTTAATATATTGTTAATTACTAATTTGTTGATTATTTATAGCACTTATTAATGTCATTAAGGAGTATTATTAATTAAAATATTTCTTCTTAGTAGTAATAAAAAATAACCCCCCTACCCCCAACCCTCTCCCCCTAAAAAAATCATTAAAGGATCGTCTTCTTGTAGCCCAGTACAAATCCATAAAATATGCTCTGTCAAAAAATGGAAAGGAAAATAAGAAAGATTGAAGAATTTGAAGAAACTTTGTAATTTAAAGTGCAAGTCTAGTAAATTCGTTCCATTATCGATCTCAAAAGAAAAAGAAAATCCCCAAGGCGGAGGATGGTCTTTACTTTATTTTGTTTTAATCTCCACCGTAGAGAATATTTTTTTCCCTTTTAAATATCTTTACACCCGTTTAACCCACGGGTAGATCCATTGATCCAGATATGCGAAAGTAGATAAAGAACTTTGGGTAAATTCTGGGACATGTCCGTATAAATCTGTTTAGAAAGTGAAGTAGGGATTCTCAGAGAGATATAAAAGCATTTGTCCTTTTTTCTTTATTGTTCTGTATCGAGTTCCAAATATTGCACCATAGGAACTATAAATATCTATAATAATTTAATTTTCGCATGAAAAAATGTAGGGTTCTTAGTGCTTGTACACACGGACGGGTTTTTCACTCTCGTGCAGTTCTTTGAAGGGATTTTCATCGGGAAAACAACTATGCGATTTTTCTTGACCTTCACTGTACAAAAAAAGTACTTAAAGATGAGTATCTGAACCTACTCGTTTTTCTTTGAGTACAATTGCATAGTAAATGAGCGATGCCGTACTCTACTCAAATTTAAGTAATTGTGTAACAGATCTTTTACTGGTTCCCGTCACACACCTTTACTTGTTCCCGTCACAGACCTATTACTGGTGTCCGTTATTAATCCTTAATCGTACCCGTAGCGATGCAGCGCCCTCTACGCGTTTCGTCTGTAAATAATCAGTTGTGCTCTTGCTCTGGTATGTGCGGTTGAACCGTTACAAACCCCGAGATCTGTAATAGTCGTTAAACTTGTAACAAATAAATGTAGTGTTGTTAAACCCATTCTGGTTTTATTTGAGAAAAAGAAACCCGCGCTACAAACTGGCGCCCAACGTTTAGGCCCGTGCATTACCAGCTAGCGAGAGCATGGCTCCATCATTTTTTTTCAGGTAACGAAGGAAACGGCGGTCGCCGATTACTAAAATGATGAAAAAATAATTTGTTCGTAACCATCGAACGAGGTGTCTACAACAAGCTGTGTTTGGACAATATAAAGATAAGTGGAATTTCATTGTCGTTTTATGAAATCGAAACCAGATGTGTGACGCACATCAGTGCAGTGTTTCACTGTCAATTTAAATTTGAAACAGTCAAATTTTTAAAACTAATCTTGTAGTTTTGTGCTTATCTTTTAGTCTATGTATATATTCATGTAATGATTTAAATGTTTAAATTCATTTTCTCTCAAGATTGAATATTTTGATAGTCCGGTTCGCCAGTAACCATTTTGCCATTTTCAAAAGTTTAACGCATGGCCAGCGTCAGTGTAACTCTTCTTTGCACCTTGTAACCTTACAGTTGGGAGTGGAACAAAGTTTTGACTAGAATCAACTTTGTTTTGAAAATGTGTTAGTCATTCGCAAACGATAATTGTGAAAGGGTTTTGAGAGTCGATTCTGATCGATTTAGAATTTATTTCTTTTTTTTCCTTCTTTCTTCGTGATGTTTTTTTTATTATTTTGTTCTAGCAGAATATAATGGTATTTTGTATATGAAAGTTAAAGTGTGTTCTTTCAAATGCTTTTCGATCCCTGTTTTATCGCTAGTGTGTCTTGAATTAATATAAATGGTAGTATTTTAAAATTTAAACTAGAGTGCTGAAATTTAATTTTGAACATTTGTTGATATTTTAAGAAATGTTTGCATACTAATTAATGAAAGTCGTTCATTAAGAGTTGATTGTGCATTATTTAATAAAAGTTGTTATGTCATTTTAATTAAAATTTTAAGTATAAATTTTTCAAAGAGTGTTATATTTCTGATAATATAATTTGGTAGTGTGAATTTATTTCATAAATTTTAAATTGATATTATTTCAAGATTATTGTAATAATAATTTTTTGAAGTTAGTAAATGTCATTTTAATGAAAGTTTAAGGGTAATTCTCACTTACAGAAGAACAATAGTAACCTTTAGTTGAACTGTTACTCCAAAGGTTTTAAGACTTTAGTTTCAGACTTTTAAAATTTTGTGACTATATTTACTACCAGTGTTAAAAACATAGGTCAAGAACTCTAAGTGATTACATCGAAATGGCGTTCCTCGCTAAGGGAAAGAAAAAAGATCTTCAGGCACTGGCATTCGAGTTGGATGTGGATGGTGATGACAGCTTAAAAGTGATTCAACTAAAGACCAACATCCAAGAAAGCAAAGCGTATTCAGAAGACCTTGCATTTGTACAAGCCAGATTTGAAGAAATCGTTGCAGAAAGAATAGCACAAGAAGAACTTCTAGAACAGGAAAAGAAACGAAGGTTAGAGCTTGAATTTGAGGAGAAGAAACGAAGAGACGAATATGAACACGAACTTCAGAAGCTAAAGATACAGGGTGAGGCATTCCGTTTTCCCGTGCACCTTGGCCAGGACGCAGCGTTCACAGCAGCCAAGCCGAAATGGGAATTGCAAAGTATAATTCAGAAATTCGATCCTGCTACAAACGACATTAGTTTGTACTTAGTACTCTTCGAAAGGCAAGCTCGGAGGGCAGATATTCCTGCAGAATTCTGGGCCTCCCATTTGATTGGCTTACTGCCATACGATGTAGCACAACTAATAGCTAGGGAAGCAGAAGAAGTCGCCCAGGACTTCGAAAAAGTGAAACAGTTGTTACTCAAAAGATACAAGCTCACTGCTGAAAAATTTCGACAGCTGTTTACAAAACATAACAAGTCGCCAGAAGCAACTTGGACAGATTACGCGTACGAAATAAAAAACTATTTTCACGGATGGATTTCCGGATTGAAGGTGACCAGTTTCGAAGAACTGACAGACTTAATGATATCTGATCAGATTAAACGCCGTGTTCCGCAAGAAGTCAGGGAGCACTTCATCGATGACTGGACACAAATAAAGACGACTACAGATCTAGTACAAAAGCTAGATGACTACGAGACTGTTCGTCCAAACAACAGAAATGACTCTACGTCGAATACCAAGAAGTGGTCCAGTCCAAGATTTAATACTGGAAACTTCAGAAAAGTGGCGCAGAATCCAAAGCCAAGGCAAAATGAAAGAAATCCTAATCCAGAGAACAAGCCTGCCATATACTGCTATGGATGTTCCAGACCTGGTTTCATAAAGGCAAAGTGTCCGACATGCTCTCCAACGGCGAGAAATGAGAATTTCCCTGCAAATTCACTTACCATGTACACTTGCCATTCCAAGATGTCCCCTATTGCACTGATTGATGTGTGCATATCCGGTGTACGAGCCAGAGTTTGTGCAGACACAGGTGCCAGCAGATCAGTCGCTGGTGAGATCCTCTACAACCTGCTGAAGAGAAAAGGAGTGGAGTTCCAGGAGACTTCAGTAACCATGACCTTGGCAAACGGTTACCAAACTACTGAAGAGGCTTGCACAGCCACGGTGTCCATTGAGATTGAAAACAAAACAATCATTCTGGATCTCCTTGCCCTTCCAAATGCAAAAGGAAATCGAACTCTGTTGGGAACAGACTTCCTAGAAAAGTCGGAAATTGTTCTCGACATAAGAAACAAAAGGTGGAATTTTTGTGACAACCCTCGCCGAAAGGTTTATTTTGGGAATGACATCACATCGACGTCTCAGCAGCCTGTCGAAACTCTTCCCATTGTAACGTCACAAACAAATAGCCGAGTGGATTTTAAAGATTTAATAATAATAGAAATTCTTACAGCTAATGAGGCGTGATACAAAAACATAAAAACACCGGCAGAGTTACAAAATCGACGTGCTCGCGTCTACATTTTAATTTCGTCTCTCCCTTTCCCCCGCTTCCGGAGAAGACAGGCGTTCTCTTCTCTGATTGGTTGTTCAGGTCGCGGCTGACGGTACAACACTCCTCCCCTCTTACCAGAACTTTTCAAATTTTTGAAAAGTTTTCTTGAGAAACGGATTTTCTCCAGTCATGTATTTGTTCCGTCAGACGTCGCTGACATTGTTCATCACATACAGTTCTTCAGAGATTACTGATACCTGAAATTTGCACTTAAAATCTAATAGCATTAGTACCTCAACTTTACCCTGAGGTTGTGACTTAAAATATTCAAAAACGTTTACAATTCAGTTAAATCTTACTTAAAGTTTTTAATTAAGAATCTTATTAACTTAGACACTTGTGTGGGAAAGCACATACAAAACAATTAAGCAGGTACTTTATGAATTAAACAAATTTATCAACATTAAATATTGATTTATATTACATCAAAAACACAAATCACAAACTTTCAAAGTTATTTCAAACGGTGTGATTATGACAATACATACAGTAAAATTAACAATCTTTTTTATCAAAATAAAATACACATTTATGAACAATTGAGGACACAAATACACTATTAAGAATTCACATTTTCTTTTTACAATGGAAAATTTCTTAAATACACAACAAGATGTTTCTCTTTTCCATCATTTGGTTGAGAGAGAACCACTCCCACACCTATACCAGTAGAGTCTTTCTGAACAATAAATTCCTGTTGAAAGTTAGGGGCACACAAAACAGGCTTGTTAGGTAATTTTAACTTTAATTCCAGAAAAGCCTTCTCATTTTGCGTACAAGAAATCCAATTTGGCTCACACAACATTCGCTCAGCACCAAAACAAATTAGACCGAGATCATTTGAGAAACTTTTTGAATTTTGATTAATTAACTCTTCAAGTTGAATTAAAACCCGAAATTCAACAACAGTAGGATCGTTATCCAAATAAGGAATTTTTAAATCGTGAATTACAGAAACATTTTCTTTTTCACCAACCAAAAAAGTTACATTTTCTGGCCTTGTGTGATATCGGTCCAACATGTTCACGTGATACATCCGAGACCCGTGACTTTCCCGGGGAAATCCCCTACGTCTAAACATATCTATTAATGCATATCCAGCAGAAATAGAACATGTGTCAGCTACAGGAATAGCTTCAGTATATTTTGTTGATATACACATTTGGGTTGTCCCATGACCTTCTTCATTAGAAAATGGTTTACTATCGTGAACTAAGTTTAGTTTCGAAAACCCCTCCTGACATATTGGAACCAAATTAAGGGAAGATTCCCTTTTAACAGCCATCTCAAAGAGATCCTTCAATTCCGAACAATCTGATTGTCCTTTCCTGAAATCAGCGCAATTAATATCAATAGAAGACGATTCAAAATCGTTATTTTCCACTTTAGGATTTTCAATTAAATCCACTTCCCCCTTTTTTACCTCCATTTCAAATACTGCCTGATTTTTTTCCATTTCCACCTTCCCCTTATTTTCTTCAATTAACACCGCAGTTCTATTTCCTAAAATATATCTACCTTCATCTAAATAATCTGCGCAAACAGCGGCTGTTGTTTTAATCGTACCAAATTCCCCATTTAATTCTACGATTGCGAGAGGTAGAGATATTCTATTTAAGGGTTGTTTCACCCACACAGTTTCTCCTGTGTAAGTATCCGGGCTAACGTATTTACGACACACTACATCTAAAGTAGATCCTGTATCCCTTAGAAATGTTATTTCAATGTCATTTACGTAGCCACTACTCAAATACGAGGCTAAGAACTCGTTGCTATTACCCTCTTTTATAAAACTGACATGTTCTGTCGAAGCAAATTCACTTTTTTGTTGGAGAACAGGGCAATTATACCTCAAATGATTCGGGCTGTTACATTCATAACACCTGGGTGCCTTTCTTTTATCGAAACCCTCATAATTTCTTTTATTTTTTTCTTCTTCGTTATGCGAAGATTTGGTAGTTTCGAAATCGGTTTCTTTTTTACTGATAACCTGACCTTTCTCTACTTTTTGATATTTATCGTTAGGTCTTTTTTTTGTTTTACGAACATCATCGTACGTATCCAAAAGGTCAGCTAAAACAGAAGATGTTTTAATATTTACCCAATCATCTATGAAGTGTTCTTTAACTTCTACCCCTACACGTTTTTTTACCTGATCGGCAATCATTAAGTCCTTTAAAGAAGCAAAATCCCTAATTTCCAACCCATCTAACCATTCCTCTAAATAGTTTCTGATTTCAAAAACGAAATCTCTCCATGTACCTTCTGACTTTTTTTGGTGCTGCACAAATTTTTGCCTAAAAGTTTCTGCACTCATTTTAAACCTTTTGAGGAGAAGTTTCTTAATGTGTTCATAATCATCGGCTTCTTCTTCGGGTTCACGTGCAATTAACTGAACTATCTCTATGGGCAAAAGTCTTAACAACGAAGATACCCAATCAGAACATGGAATATTTGCACGTTTTGCCTGTCTCTCAAATATTACCAAATACAAACTAATGTCTGATTGATCAGGGTCAAATTTGGGAATTAATTTCTGTATGTCAGGTTGTGATCTGTTAGAAACACCTGACGAATCATTAGTTTGCGACGCCTCTCGATTAGACGCTTCTAATCTAAGTTTTTCTAAAACAAAAACCCTTTCCCTCTCCTTTTCTTCGCGCTCGGCATTTTGCAAACGAATGGTTTCTTCGCGCTCCTCATTTTTCAACCTATCTTGAACCAGAGATTCCAAGAGAGCCCTAGAAAATTCCTCGTCATAATTACTACTTTTCATTATAAGGTTTTTCAGATCGAGAATTTTAGAACCAGGAGCTACTGTCAGACCTAACTCTTCCGCAAGAGATTGCAGGTCTTGTTTTTTAAATTTAGCAAAATATGACATTTTGGCCTAATACAAACAAAAAATGTAAAATCAAAATTTTCCCACACAAGGAGTGCGCCAAAAATAAAAAAGAACCAAAATTAGAACAAGTCACACCTCTGAGATAAAGCGAAGGCACTTACCCCTTTGTTGACACTGTTCAACCGCCATACATCAAGAACCACACCTCTCTCAGCTCCAAAAATCGTCACCCGAGACGACACTGCTGGATGAATGTTTCACCCTTTCCAATTTCAAAAAAGGCACGCGGGAAACTGGTGTCCGTTGTCCTCCTGAAAAACTTTCGGTTTCGATTCGGAATCCACTTTTGGCGATGCCCTTACCACTGGCTCGTCATGGCAAGCCTCCACATCTGTATATTCCGGTCCTCCGGAACTTCCTATTAGCGATGTTCGCTAAAACAACTGCTCGGATGAGCTTCCTATACTCCGGTACCCTGGAACTTCCAAGCCGGCTGGCTTCCTTGTGCTGGCGCACAGTTCCACAGCAGGGACACCTCAGACTCCAGGCGAGTCTCCCAAGACTTGGATAAGTCTCACCTCCAGTATTACGTTGGAGAATTCTTTTTTGGTGCAGGGTGCACCCCTCTCTGCTGAGCGCTTTCGGTTTCGAAAACTGGCTGTCCCGCCTCCGCTCGCAGACCGTTGCTGACTCACGTCGAGTCCCGTTCGTCGCCCGCTTCTCTTCTCCCGAGAAAGCAACCCTTTCCGAACTAATCCGAGTTTCGGATCTTTAACACTAACTCTGCCGGTATATACCACAAGCTGGCACCAATTTAATATAAGCTGTAACGTCACAAACAAATAGCCGAGTAGATTTTAAAGATTTAATAATAATAGAAATTCTTACAGCTAATGAGGCGTGATACAAAAACATAAAAACACCGGCAGAGTTACAAAATCGACGTGCTCGCGTCTACATTTTAATTTCGTCTCTCCCTTTCCCCCGCACCTCCGCTTCCGGAGAAGACAGGCGTTCTCTTCTCTGATTGGTTGTTCAGGTCGCGGCTGACGGTACACCATCAACTGCTGTAATCTCCGTGAAGAAGAAGGCGAGAGCTTGAACATCGAGCAAAGGCTCCAGGTCAATAATTTGCTTCAGGATTTCGAGGAAGGCTTCAAACCAGGGGGAGAGAGCACGACTTTCATAGAGCACCGCATTAATACGGGAACGCATGCTCCAGTCGCTTATCCACCCTACAGAGTTTCTCCTGCGAAGAAGGAAATATTGAAAAAAGAACTGGATGACCTCTTGCAAAAGAAAATAATCGAAGAATGCGAGTCGCCCTTTGCTGCTCCAGTTGTGTTGGTGCCGAAGCCAAATGGAAAAACAAGATTGTGCGTTGACTATCGCGGCTTGAATGCTGTGACAGTTTCAGACCACTACCCCCTACCGCGGATCGATGACCTTATCCATGACGCCCGACATGTGACATACATGTCCACTATCGATTTGAGGTCAGGTTATCACCAGGTGAGCGTGCATCCGGAGGATAAAGACAAGACGGCTTTCACAACCCAGTTCGGAACGTTTAGATTCAACCGAATGCCTTTCGGGTTGAGAAATGCACCAGCTACATTCCAAAGGCTGATGGACAGATTCAAAAGTGGTCTGCCGGATGTAAAGATACTAGTCTACTTGGACGATATTATTGTCTTATCCGCTACCTTTGAAGATCACCTAAAAGACCTCAAGAAAGTTTTCCAGCGACTTTCCCTGTTCAACTTGAGGGCAAATAGAGATAAATGTCAATTCGCCTGCCCAAAGGTTAAGTATCTAGGTCACTGGATAACTACCAAAGGAATCGAAGTTGATCCAGAGAAGGTTGAGGCTATCCTGAAGATACCAACTCCGAAGAACGTCAAACAAGTACAATCCTTCCTACAGACCTGTTCTTGGTATCGAAGATATATTCCAAACTTTTCAGAAGTAGCAAGACCTCTTAGCAATCTTACTAAGAAAAATGTCATTTGGAATTGGGGAACAGAGGAAGAAACTTCTTTCAAGACTCTGAAAGAACTTTTGGTTAGTCCACCGATCCTTCGTCAAAGTGATCCAAGTCAAGCCTACACTCTCCGAACTGATGCCAGCGGTTATGCCCTTGGTGCAGTTCTCTTGCAAGGCACCGGATCTGATGAACATCCTATCGAGTACGCCAGTCGCTTACTCGCTAGTGCCGAAAGGAATTATTCGACTACAGAGCGCGAAGCTTTAGCTGTAGTTTGGGCTTTGAAGAAGTATCGTGCCTACATTGAAGGTCAAGAGATTACTGTCGCGTCCGACCACCAGCCTCTTAAGTGGTTAATGAGCTTGAAGTCTCCTGCCGGACGATTGGCAAGATGGGCTCTAGAAGTTCAATCTTTCAATTTGAAGTTAGAGTACATCCCAGGAAAATGCAACGTGGTCGCTGACATGTTGTCAAGACCTGCTTGTCAGCATGCCGAACCTTCATGTGAACTGTGTAGCATACACATCGACGTTCCCTCACATACTTCAAAAGAGCTCCGAGAAGAACAACTTAAAGACCCAGAAGTTGAGAAGATAATTCGTTGTTTCGAAAGCAATGAGAAAAGTGTAGACTTCGCCAACTGGACTGCACGTGGTTACCTGATGAATTAAGGTGTGCTTTACCGATATGCACCGGACTCGGACAGTGATGAAGCACAGCTGGTCATACCGGCTCAAGAAGTAAACTCCATCCTTAAAGATCATCACGATGCTCCAACAGCAGGCCACTATGGGGCCGAAGGAACATTCGATCGTGTAGCAAAGCGCTATTATTGGACAGGTATGCGGAAGTTTATCACGGACTATGTAAAAAACTGCATAGAGTGCAACAGATACAAAGCTTCAAACCAAAAGCCAGCTGGTTTGTTGCAAACTCCCGTTCCGGCCCAACGATTCGAGACTCTTGCAATCGATCTGTTTGGCCCATTACCAGAAAGCAGAGATGGTAAGAAATGGATATTCATCATCGAAGATGTCAACACTCGATGGGTTGAACTCTTTGCATTACCCACTGCAACTGCGAAAGAGTGTGCTACTACACTACTAGAAGAAGTATTATTGAGGTACGGAATCCCACGTAGAATTATAAGCGACAACGGCACACAGTTTGTGTCTGCCGTAATGCAACAACTTTGCTGCATGCTAGACATCAACCAAACGTTGACTCCGGTCTATCACCCTCAAGCAAATCCGGTAGAAAGAAAAAACCGTGATCTTAAACCTCGTCTTGCAATCCTGGTTCAAGACGAACACCAATCCTGGTCTGAGAAACTGCCAGCAATCCGTTTTGCGCTCAACACTGCAAAGTGCCAATCAACTGGGCAGACAGCAGCATTTCTCAGCTTTGGACGAGAATTGCGGACGACAGACGACGTGACTAACGACATCCGAGGAGTGATCGACAACGACAATTTCGTTCCTGAAATAACACCGTACCTTAAAAAATTCTCAAGATTCACAGCCCAGATCAAAGAAGTCATCGAAACCCAACAAGACAAAAGAAAAATCTACGCAGACAAAAGGCGTAATCCGGCTCCACCATATGCTCCAGGTGATAAAGTGTATGTGACCCTGCATCCCATCAGCAAGGCTGCCACTGGACAATCCAAAAAGTTTATGCCCAGACGAGATGGACCCTATGTCATCCTTACACAAAGATCACCATCCACATTCGAAATTTCCAGCCTGGACAATCCCCAAGTGCCCCTGGGCGTGTACCACACTTCTGCCCTGAAGGCCTACACCCAGGACCCCATCGAACGTCCTTGCAATCCGTTGCGAAAGCGAGGACGGCCACCAAACTCACCCAAAGCAACTGATTCTGGCCCCTCGTCGGGACGTTGTCGGAGCCAGAGGGGGAGGATGTAACAGATCTTTTACTGGTTCCCGTCACACACCTTTACTTGTTCCCGTCACAGACCTATTACTGGTGTCCGTTATTAATCCATAATCGTACCCGTAGCGATGCAGCGCCCTCTACGCGTTTCGTCTGTAAATAATCAGTTGTGCTCTTGCTCTGGTATGTGCGGTTGAACCGTTACAAACCCCGAGATCTGTAATAGTCGTTAAACTTGTAACAAATAAATGTAGTGTTGTTAAACCCATTCTGGTTTTATTTGAGAAAAAGAAACCCGCGCTACAATTGTACTTTTGCAAAAATGAGCAGTGTTGATTTAATATTGCTAATCTCAGCTTCTGTGCACGCCATCTTATAAAGTTACCTGCCAAACTATTAAAAATAGTTATTCAGAAGATGGTTGTAAAAATAGCTTTAAAAAAATAGTTAAACTAAAAAAAAAAAGTTGTAAAAAAGTCGTACTTTCTCAAAAAATGAGCAGTGTGATTAAATATTGCTAATTTCAGCTTCTGTTCAAGGCATCTTAACAAAGAAACCTGGCACATTTAAAATAGATGTACAGAAGATTGTATGCCACATTATTTGATGTCGACTTAAATGGAAACTATGTTATTAAAACTCAATTACCTTACTTTCCATTCTTTTGGCACACCTTTTTGACATGTCTTCTGTTCATAACTTCTTCACATCGCACTGGTAGTACAAAGGATAAGGCATTGGGCTGCGGTGCCTGAGGATTTGGGTTCGATTCCTGGTAAATCTTGGATGTAATTGTTGATATTAGTTGAAAGTGATTTATGAAGGCCGCCTGTGTAGGCAAGTAACTGTGCTTTTGATTCATTGTACTCATTTTGAGGACATGTGCTTTTCAAAAATAGAACTTATGTATTTGGAGCTATAATAAGGGTCGAATGTACTCAAAAATGAGTAGATTTTACTTATTTTTGAAAACCTATTTTTAACAGTGGTGAAATAACGAACGCTTTATAATGCTTTGAGATCAAAATTCTCTGTTTGTTTATTCGAATAATTTCTCATCTCATCTCTCTGACAGGTAATAACTCATGTGTGTATAGACTGACTCTGATTAATTTTCGGATGGGTTACTCCCCTTTAAGCTGGTCCCAACGAATCAGCAAACGAGTTTGGACAAATTGACAAATTAGCTTATCCAAAACACTTAAACATAGTGACGTCATAGTGACCATTTAGACGGAGCTGAACTACACAGGTCTTCATAGTATTAAATTTAATTTTGAAATTTTTCTTATATCTTTTAAACATTAGTAATTATATAATTAATAAATATATATGTGTATAACTGTTATCAGGGCCTAATCTAGAAAATTCAATACCATATAGGCACAATGGCAACTCATAAAATATAGTCTTCATGAATGAAAAACTCCCCAGATAATGCTAAGTTTTCATTTAAAACAAGAAGTTATAACTTTTTAGGATAAATTGCTGAAAAGTTATGAAAAATTGCGATAATAACAACGAATTTTTCTAAATATAGGAAACGTTTTCATAATTTAAATAAAAGTGGGGGCCCTAGGCCTGGCCTAACACGTTAAACCAGAATGTGACTGTTACATGTAACATTAGTTAACATTAATATGACATTAAAAGTTAAATAATTATATTTATTTATGGGAAATTATCGTTACTATTTTTAAATATTTACTATTTTTATGTGAAATTTAAAGAATTGCCATTAAAAAAAAATGCTCTCCCTTTATTAAAAATACACTTCCTCTAGTTTTAATTTACAATAAAGCAATAGACAATATTTGTGTATTATATTTTAACAAAACCGCTTGAATATATTTGCTTTTACTTTGTATGCTGCCCCTAAAATTATAAAATATTATGTTACATTAACTTTGATTAAAAGCTTTAAATAAAAATAACTTAAAATGCAGCATAAAGAATACACGTCTCATTAATGTCGTTAATAATTTATAAAACAGTTATTCTTTTCATAAAATTAAACTAATTAGAAATTAAAATTGCCGTTGCGAATCTATTAATGATTAAGTTAATTAGTCAGAAAGAGCCTATTAATTACACTATTCTCTACTATGTTTCAACGTTTTTAATGTAATTAGTAATTAGTGTTGCAACAGAATCGGATCACTTTTTAATATTTGCATTTTAATTATGAATTTTTTAACATGTTTAATGCGCTTGCAATGCTTTATTCTGCTTTACAAAATATTTGTTGTTATCATTTTACATTCAATGAATTAAAAAAAATTAGCATGATTAAAGTTTCATTTTCAGATACAAATGAAGTTATGATGGAAAGTTACTCATATAATTTCCTTAAAAATCGTTTTTTTGAAGAGATTTAACTTCTTTTCATAAAATCAATTGATTTCTAATTTCTTATTCATTAAAATGTGTTAATTTTTGAAAATGTTGTAAATGTGTGTATTTAAAACAATAACTAGAAGATCGTAAAATTCTTGTAAGTCAGACAAATTTAATAACGATTGTCTTGCCATATTCCGTATGAAATTTTTTTTTCGGAACACAGATCAATTTCCAAAGATCATTTTAAACACAAGTGATTTGAAACAAAACCCTTAATTGAAATTTTGATTAGCGGAACTAGAGATCCCCTAGAATTTATTTAAATGTACTCAGATCTCTAACTTTTTACTGTTTTTCATTTTATTTATGTTGATAAGCATACTTTTTCAATTTATTAGTTACATGCATTTGCTTTTAAGAATATGATGCATGCTTTTTAATAATTAAAATTATCAAATATACAAAACAATTTTTTCGATCATCTTTAAAACACTGAATTTACAGAGTTCATTGAAAATTGATTTAAAATTAATAATAATTAAATATTTAGACAACAAAATTAACTTCCATTAATATAAATAAATAATTTCTACCTCGATTATCGAGGCTTTATTTTGCATTTGTCCATACATAGCATGTTTCACACCGTTTTCACAGGTAGCCAATACATTTTTTTTAATAAAGTTACACCTTTGTTATAAATCAATTTTCTCACTCATGCCCCCCTTCTCCTGAAAGAAAAAAAATTAAGAGTGATTATTTTCCTTTACATAAAATTATGTGTCAACAGTTGGTTTAACAAGGCATATGCGCTCTTAGTTTAAAGTGTGGAATGGCATATTATATATTTTTTATTGTTATTTAATGTATAGTAAATATTGGATAATGGAACGAAGTCAATATCGGGCTTTCACTAGTTGTACACATTTTGAGATCAATTGAGTCCAAAAATTATTTTTAAACGCGTGGGTTAAATCGAAATGCAGAGAATGGATACTGGCGAAGTAAATATATTTAGATGCACAAGACAGTAGTGCTTGTGGTTAGTGTATACAAAGTTGGCGAAGAAATCAAACAATCGGGAAGGCTTTAACATCGTTTTATTTTAACCTACATTTAAAAAAAAATATTATTAGCGATTTTATTCAAAATTGCTTTACCGGCGTGTAATTAGGTTCTCTTACCAAGTGAAAATGACGTGGAAAGTCGTCAACTACTGTTCGTTTGTATGCTACCTTCTTCCATATCGGTAGAAAAATTATCATTGTATATCCTTCAAATTCAATCCCCGTGCAGCTAAAACGGAGGGTTGTGTCCCTAAACCCAAAGTCGAGTTAATTTTCAAAAAGCATGATAGATATTTATGTAATACATTGCACACCAGCAGTCTTATCATTGCAACCACTTCAAAATTCCCCCTTAAATTGGAGAATAGCTCGGAGAGATCTAATCAAATAAAAAAGGACATTGACCCTCAGAGATACGAAAGCGACAATCCCCCTTTTTATGTGTCACAAATACTCGGGATTAAAGGAGGATGGCCGACGACATCAAAGGAGAAGAAGACGCGACCGTTTCGGGGCGATCTTAAGAGGAAGTTAAAGGCACGCGAGAACCATATTAGATCGTCACGATGCATCTTCGAGAAAGGGCCCTTCCTCGTGGCCGGGAAGAATGGACGAGCAGGATTGTGGTGTGGGGGTAGGCGTCTTCTGAGTTATGACGGATGGGTGCCTCGGAGGAGAAATAGCAGATTTAGTGTATGGGGAACACTGTAATAAAAAAGGTGCTTAAAATGAGTACCTGAACATACTCGTTTCGCTTTGAGTGGCAATTTCCTCGCGAATGAGCGATGACGTACTCTGTTTTAAGTAATCGTACTTTCGCAAAAATGAGCAGTGTTGATTTAATATTGCTAATATCAGCTTCTGTTCAAGCCATCTTAACAAAGCGACTTGGCACACTTAAAATGGTTGTTCAGAAGATGGTTTTCCACATTATTTGTCATTACACCCTCACTCATCTTTATCAGTTCAGTATAAATTGATCAAATATACAAAATGTACCCAAATTTCTTTCGACTCTTATTTCCTAATCCATTTCTAAATTACTTCTCTTTTCCAATGTATAACGATCTTATAAATAACTATTCAATTTTCAACATCGCATAGATCCCACGCATTTGCGCATTCCATTCTTCTAAGTTATGTCTTTCATACCCATATAGGGTCACTAAAATCCATGAGAATCGTAACTTTCTTTTGCGATGCCAACTTTTCTTGGTCATTCCTGCGAAATTGTAGCAACCTAACCAGCAATGATGTAGGGCGTGTATCTGCGTCCTCGGCGTTTTAGCCACTATCTCCAACAGAAGCAGAATAAACTATTTTGGAAAATAATAATACAGATCCAGAACTTTATATAAGTCTCTAGCATTATTTTCTTATAAAAAAAAGCAACTTATTATTACATATATATATAGTAATGCATTTTCTCTACAGACCAGTGGGAGGGGTTCTCACCACTATATACCCCCCTTGCGTACGCCACTGATTACAATCCCTGAGGGTACATCCGTTACGCCACTGGGCTCAGGGCCACGCAGCTAGTAAATTCTAGATACGCGTGCTAGTTTCTTTCAGCCACCCACCGAAACCAAATGCATTTCGTCCAAGGGTCGAATTCCAGCCGCCCTCCAACCGAGTGGATCTCATTTCAGGTTTCCATTCCCTAAATCCTTCCGGGCAGCTCGACCGTTGATGCGCGACTGCGAAGAACAGATTAAAAAAAAATACTAAAAAATACCCAAGACGCCCCCCCCCCCTCCCCCCCCCCTTATTTCCATGGACGACGGGGCGCATAATGAGACGCATCCAGAAGAAGCGACTTGCTGTCGAAACAGATTATCCGGCGACCAGCGGCGCGTGGTGGTCCGGCCCAGCGATCCGGAACCCGGGTTCAGACAATGACTACCTAAGAGGTATTTGTTTACATATTGGGAAAGGGGCCCAGTGTAAAAATGGAGAGGGGGGGGGGCACGGCCCCACCTTCTTCTTCGGATCACGCCATGTGTGCCCCTTGGTGCACACGATAGACACCCCCTTTTGGGGATTCTTGGAGGGAAGTTGGCTGACCATGCATGTCTAAGCGTGCCCGCGAATGCGCGGACCGTGATTTGTCACGTGACTGTGGGCTTTTCCTGTTTCGGCGTTGTTTGCCTTGGATACATTTGAGAAAATAAAATAACAAACGTCGATTGGAATTTGGTATGAAAAACTGAATTCCATTGTGCCTTTTGAACCCCAAACTAACAACTATTGCATTTCATCTATTACAATTTCACACTGTCAAAAATAAGTAAAATGTACTCATTTTTGATTACATTTGAATTTTGAAAAAGATATGCACTCCAAAATGAGTAAAAAAGAGCAGTTGCTTGCCTACATTGGCTGCCTTCATAAATCTCTTTCAATAAATTTCAACAATTACGAACAGGACTTGCAGGTAATCGAACCCAATCAGTCTACTTGGTGTCGTCCACACCGAAGTCCAAGGCCTTATCAATTGTATCACTAGAGCCGTGATCAGAGCGACATAAAAAAGTTATAAACAGAAGTATTTTTTTTAAAAAAAAGCAGGGCAAAAGAATGGGAAGTAATAATTTGAATCGTAATATACAGTTTCCATTTAAGCAATCGACATCAAATAATGTGCAAAACTATCTTCTGAACAAATATTTTAAGTTTGCTACGTCGCTTTGTTAAGATGGCTTGAACAGAAGTTGATATTAGCAATATTAAACCATACTGCTTATTTTTGCGAAAATACGGTTGCTTAAATTTGAGTACGTCATCGCTCATTTACGATGCAATTGTTCTCAAAGAAAAACGAGTACGTGCATGTACTCATTTTAAGCAATTTTTTTACAGTCTGATTAGGGGGTCATTTAAAATCTGAAGTGTAAGTCTTTCACGGGCCTATTTGGTAATCATAAGGGCATTGATGCTAAGTGGTGATCATAATGCATTGATCTACTACGGGTGGCGAGCGGGTGAAAATTTTACTTACCTTTTGGAAAATTAAAGCTAATTTACATAGAAATCGTGAAAAAAGTGGTTCTTTTTCACTCTCATTTTTATTTATACACTGTTAAAAATTTCATTTCAACGTTGCGCCATATCTTAGTGCTCTGCAGCAACTTTCACATTGTTATGCGGTGCAATCTAGGTCGAACCAAAAATTCTTGATCGAGAATAGCGCAACTTTCAGCAAAAAATCTCCAGTCATTTATTTTCAGAACAATTGGGCAGTCTTCAATTGTTTGAGTAATTGGGCAGTCGTCAATTTTTTGAGCAATTGGCCGTCGTCAATTTTTTAAGCAATTGGGCAGTCGACAATTTTCGGTCAGCAATTGTACAGTAGTAAATTTTCTGAGCAATTGGGCAGTCGTCATTTTTTTAACACAATTGTGCCGTCGTAAATTTTCTGAGTAATTAATTTTTTTTAAGAATAGACTGTGTATTGAGCGATTGCAAATAACTCATCCACACCCTCTAGTGATTGTAAATAAGGTAATTAAGGTAATAATTCAACTTTGCAGTCGAATTTACGACCCTACAATCCCATCAACTGCACACAATGCGCGTTTATAAATACATCTAATCAAATATCCTATCCAAACCCACGTTCCCTTTAAGAAAATGTTTTTTTACCTTATCTCTGGAATTCGCATGAATACCCTATACTTATTCTGCAATTACCTTTTGTGCTTTCCAATAACTTTTTTCTGTCGTGTATTTTGACTGCATTTGACGCATGGCCCTATTTTCCTAGAAAAACGTTTTTCCCCTGTAATTCACGAACGGTTCAGGTTTTATTAGGGTCCGCTGTATGCTTTGAGTATGTGCTGTCTTTTGCGTCAACCTTACTAGCAGTTTAGCCTTACATTAAAAAAATATTATATTGGTCTTGGATCAGTTAAATATTCACAAGATTTGACTAATTCTGGTTTCATGTGTGATAATGAGTATACTTTTCATCTCATATAAATATAATTGATTGAAGTCTTCAAATTTTTAAGAGAGTACATGAACTGTAGTTTTTTTTTAACATATTTATATTTAAAAAAAATTTCATTCGAAATTTAAAGGTGTTTATTTTTGTAAGAATATTTTAAAACTGTTTTATTTACGTAATTACCTGTATATAATTATCATTACCTATAAATATTAAACATTTATATTTTTATATTAAAATATTTAAAAATCAGTCAGAATTCTTAATAATTATCCGTTGAAAGATAAAAAAAATTATAAAAATCAAAATGCACGTGTTCATAAAAAAATTCTTTTATTAAAACTTAATATTTCAAATCCGCAGAAATAATTTTGCATAAAAGTTTATATAAATATTTTGTTTGCATTAAGTACTTTCAATAACTGCAACCTATTGCAGTCAATGATACTTAATTATAATTTATATATAATTTTTTAAGCAATAAAGGTTCCGTTGATATTAGTTTACTTTGATAATTTTTCGATTCAAATTTTATTTTCAATACCTTTGAGTCATGATACAAAAATTTTCCTAACATAATTTTTTTAAATGTGTTAATGTGTGTTGAAAACGTATAAAAGTTTAAAATAAACGTGGTAATGTTGAAAATGGTTTATTCCCAACTCACCACTTTCCCATCTCATCCTTTCTGTAGATTAATAGCTCTAAACAGCTGCAAAGAGTCGGAGTGCCAGTTACACATGAGGGGCCGTCTCAAAAATCCGATTTCTGCGGGAAATCCTCTTTAGTTAAAAACTCTGTATTTCTTACCATTGACCATGACAGTTATAATTAAAGAGACTGTCTGCGTGGATGCTTTCATTGCTTAAAAATAACTCAATATTATTTGTATATTGTATTCACGCGACATTTTATTTCCTAAGTAAGTTATTTTGATATTTAAAAAATAAAAAGTTATTTTATATCATTAATTAATATTGGTGGTGGTTTTCAAAAGTCCAATGTTTATATTACAAGCTTTAAATTGATAAATAAAATAATCGTTATTATAACTTACACCATATAAAGTTTTTAATACCTTTTTAAGAACCTTTTTTTTTATGATTATATTCTTTGCAATATTTTTCTAAGAAGTATTTTGGTGTATCTAATATACTTTTCGTATTTTATATACATCTGAGAGTATTATTTATGTACTATAATTTTAATAAAAATACATAAAGTGTTTAGAATTTTTAGAAAGTATCCTGGTCATGTAAGTAATGTTAATTTATTGAAATTTCATAGTTATTTATTTTTACAAAAACTTATTTACGGTCTAAGTTTCTGGAACAATAACACAGATGTGGTACACTTTTGTTTCGTAGTTTATGTCTAGTTATTTATTATGTATAATTAAACACTGAATCACTGAACGTATCTGAGGGCACTGCAACTAAAATAAAGAACCGTTATTAAAAAAAAACACAACAGTTTACTAAAAATATTTTTAAAAAACACAGTTTACTTAAAAAAATTAACAAAAAAAAGATGCATTTTACAAATGCATTGTTGAACATAAACGAACAGCAAGTTTCACGTTTATAATCTTCTAATTGTTTCAGCATTATTTAATTACATGCGGATACTTAGTATAATTAGAAATTACTGTGATAAATAAAAAATAAAGAAAACTTCCAAGGATATGTTGAAATTTGTAATATGAGGAAGAAAAAGAAGCACATTATTGCGTAACAGCCTAAAAAAAAAAAAAAAAGGCAATTTTATATTCACATTATTTTAAAGATTTTTTTAAGTATTATACATTGTTCAACCCTCTGACGGAGCCGAACGACTTAAGTTGTCCATTGGTTTCCAGTTTTTCTAGCAATACGCATTAAACCTAAAAATATTCAGCCTCGAAATATTTTTCAAATTCTAAAGCGTTGGGATGTTTCTTGGAAGATGTATTTATTAAAATAATAGTACAAATAAAACATTTATATAATTTACATGTATTGAAAATATATAGTATACTATTTAGCAGATAAAACAATTTTACAAATTTTCTAACAGCTCAGATCAGAGGGTAAAAAAAAAAAAAAGAAATCGCGCTACCGCATTTAAGCCTAAAATTTTGTTCCAATTTTGTCATAAATGTGAAACTCATATTTATCTGTGAATACTCAACTTTAAGTAAACCCCGTTAAAGCTTAAGGTAAACCCCGCGCTAATATACTTGCATTATTGCCCAGTAATAAGTATTGATAGAGGAAAACTAATTGTCATTTCATGAAAATAATTTTAAAATTATGTATATCATTATTCACCATTCAAAGTTTATTATACTAGTTTTGGTTCGTTTGTTTTGTATTTTATCTACTTACTTTAGTTATTGTAATTACTTATAAGTTATATGTATAGAAATTAGTTTACTTTGCTAAAAATTGACTCCAATCACAATAACATATTTTTAGACTGTTTTTAATTTGTATAAGGTATATAAACAAAAATGAGATATCTTGTATACTGTCCTTTTATTGTTTGAAGTTATGAACAAGTTATTATATATTTGATTAAAAGGTATGTTTTATATAATTTTTGCAGTTATTACAAAATGTTGAAGTAATATTTTTTTTAAATATGTGGGAGTTTTTATAGTTTTATATAATTTTTGTAGTTTTTACAAAATGTGGAAATAGTATTTTTTTGTAATATGGGATGCAGTTTTTATTGTTTTATCTTTTTATTTGTTATTGTGTTAAATTTGTGTTACATTTCTTTGTATTTAATTTTTAATTATTTTATAATTTACGTAACCATGTAGGTATTTGATAATCTTATAAAACAGTATTCATTAATTAGTTTCGCATTCAAATAAACTCTTTGGTCCTAGTTATAGGCAACAGATCATGTGCATTTTAGTCTAGAAATTTTGTATTGATTTAACTCAAATTCGATATTTGAATGGTTTATATATAATATTTTATTTAGATAATTCCTACACAAATTTTACTACAACTTATATATAAAACATCTAAACATACATATTTTAATTTGTACAAGATTGTTAGTCGTTTTCTCTTCGGCTTTTCCTATCTATTAACATCGATAAAACATTCAAAATGTCTTCACATGTCCAGAAAGAACATTTTGGAGAAAAGAGACGGTCCCCTATCGCCCCCACCCCAAGTGGGGTGTAATCTGATACGAAAGTGTCAAGATAGTCGACCGGACCAGTTGGGAAGTGGCGAGTTGCCACAACACCGTTGAAAATATTATTTAAAAGAATTATTTTTTCTATTTATAAAATGCTTTGAGTATGTGCCTTAAGATTTTAAGGAGACACAGTAGTATCAAAAAAATTGTAAAATTCTCGATTTTTTTTTTAGTTCCCTATATTATAGTTTAGAATCTTCTAAATATGTTTTCAAAATTATAGAACTGTTTATGTGTTTTAATGAGTTGTTTTAAATTTTATGCTGGTTGATGAATTATGTTTTTTAAGAACGAAAAATTTAAATCGCTTTTTCTCAGCGTTTGGTTTTCCTTGATATTAAGTTTTCCGAAAGGCTAAGGTTTTTTTATGTATAAATTTTGTTGAAATACATACTTTTTTAAGCATATTGTATGTGTATATATTATATATGTATGTGTATTTATATTATATGTGTATAATATAAATTAGCATGCAAATGAAATCTATAAGTAGTAAATTTTTTTAAAAAAAAGTTACTAAAGTAAAAATGTGTTTTAAAAAAAAATTGTGTTATTAAGAATAACTATTTATATAAAAATCAAATACAAGTAGTATACAAAACAAAATTTTAATGTCAATTCTCATGTATTATAGTTTAAAGGATCAGAGAAAAGACATTTAATAAAAAAATATATACATTTAAAAAAGCTTTTTTTTTTTTTAAATAAATCTTAAATTTTGAAGAAAAAAAAAAATTATGAAATTTTTGTGTGAAATATCGCTTTCTGATATAAATTTAAATAATATATATTAAAAATTTTATTCAAAAAGTCGAAATAGAAAAATAAATAAAAAGTTTAGAAAATGCCCGTGTTTCCTTCATATTTTTCTCTTTCATATACGAGTAAAAGTAAATAAATTAGCAAAAATTCCACTTACACTAGACTGCATTAAAACGAGTATTAGATATAATATTTGAAGTGTTTTTAAATGACTTTTAGTTTTCCTATGTAAAAAATATTTATAATTGAATGAAATTTAAATGAGGAAGTTTAATTTAAGGCTAACATTTAGTGAGTTTTCGTATTGAAAGAATCGAACCGTAAAATACTTAATATTTTTTTCTGACATGCCGCCAAGAACCCACTCAAAAATCACTTTTCCATTTCGTTTTATTTTCATTTCACCACTGGAAACGTATATGGAAGAAATGTGCCAAATAAGTCACTTTCAAAAATAAGCAAACAACCACTAAATGACACTCTCAAATGAAACGCGCGAAGTAGCAACTATTAAGAATGGAGCACTTTCATCTGTCTTCATTATGAAGGGATATCGCGATAGGTTGTCGCCATTTCATTACTGCATGTCAATTACTTCATCAACACAAATTCCGAATTAGTTCCCGAAATGGACTTTTGGAGTTCGTTTCTCGGAAATATTTCAAATCAACCCTTCATCTTTTTTTTAAATCTTCGTTTTTTACTTAGGGAAATGCCCGCTTTTGCCTTAATTAGAGTGTTTTGACGGGCGATAATTTATTTCCTGTTCATTAAGGAAGATACGTCAGTGTTAAAACATGAAAATTGGATCTCGGTTTCTTATACATTCCTATGCTGATCATATCTTTCAGACATATCCACCGAAAGCTATAATTATTCCTTGCTAAAAATGTATTTGGAATCTACTAAAACTAGTATGTGTGTTACTTTTCAGAGTGTTTAACCAACCCTCCAGTGTGCACATCGTTTTTAGACTCTAAAATATAAAACAATATTAATAGTCTGCTCTTCTGTTATTTAGTGATTTCTTGAGAATCTTTCTGCACCAAAATTTACAAAAAATACAAAAAAAAAAATAATGCACAAACTTTTTATAAAAATATAAAATATTATACAAACATTTGAAAAAATATTTTTAAAAAATTGTATAAAAATACAAAAAATTTAAATTTTTTTAAACAAAAACTGTTTATTTAACAAAGACAAAAAACACAGAAAAAAAATTATAGTAAAATGATCTTCCTCCTTCATAAAATAATTAACAATACAAATCCGTTCTGAATTATGCTAAGAATATAAGCCTACAATTTGAGCGAGTTGACTGCAAAAGAATGGGAAGTTAGATAATTGAGTTGTGATAACTCAGTTTTCATTTAAGCTATCGACATCAAATCATCTTCTGAATAGCCTTTTTAAGTGTGTCAAGATGGCTTGAACTGAAACTGATATTAGCATATTAAATCACACTGTTCATTTTTGAGAAAGTACGATTACTTAAATTTGAGTACGTCATCGCTCATTTACGATGCAACAAACGAGTATGTTCAACTCATTTTTAAGTAACTTTTTTTGCATGCCGTAACAAGAATGTATTTCGCAGTTCAAAATAAAATCCCAGCTACATATCCTTTTTAAATATTGCAAAACCTCAATAAACACAATTCCCTTTAATCTAATATGCAATTAAATAGAAAATATAAATTTTAATTGAAGATATAAAGTGAAGCTCATTTTTAAAAAAGAACATTTCCTCAATGTTCCCCTTTAAAGAGCTCCTCAAATGTTAAATGCTATTTTTAAACTCAAATCATTATATTTTTCTTGGAAATTTGGAAAATGTTTCCCAGTAATTGCAAGAAAATACCAATAATTATGCATACAACAATAAAAAAACAAAATATAAATCTTTTAATATTTTTTTTTGTTGAATTTTAAATGCAATTTGATACAAACTTTAACCTTCGTGATGGATGGCAACTCTCCGTACCTGTTTTTAGAGCCAACCGATTCCAGACGTTTTCCTAAACTGTTATTTGTATTATCCCCCCCTGTTTTCCCGTAATGATAAATAGTCCCAGAAAATCACGAAACCATGAATCGCAGCTGACGTTTAATAGAGTTTTCTTGCTGCTCGGCGTTTCTTTTCTGCGGAATAAAAAGGAAACAGTTTCGGAGACATAAAAAGGTTTCCCCGGCAGGTGTTCTGTGTTCGAACGACGGGAGACCTATCGCTGCTTTTGATTTGTTTCACAAAAACCACGATCTGAGAAAATAGAAAGAGAGAAAAAAAAATGATAGAGAAATTGTTGGAAATTGTGAAATATGTAGAATGATGTTTGAATGCTCGGTTCTTTGTATATGTACCACACAGGATGCATGCAATCTTCGGAAGAATTCTTTGTGTATTTTTTATTACGACACATGGTAACTTTGTGTATTTTCTATTACGGCACATGGTAACTTTGTGTATTTTCTATTACGACACATGGTAACTTTGTGTATTTTCTATTACGACACATGGTAACTTTGTGTATTTTCTATTACGACACATGGTAACTTTGTGTATTTTCTATTACGACACATGGTAACTTTAAGAAAATTATTCAGTAGTCTCTCTGCAACATGTCTTTGATTGATATTTTTTTTTTAATAAAACCTAACACAATTTTGTCTAGTTTTAGTTTTTTTGCCTATGTAATGTAAGTCTAAACAAATATCCGAAATGAATAGACTGACTAGATATTTTTTACTTTTAATATTTTAAATATGTAACCATCATGTTACTACTTCAGTAGTACCTTGTCACATCCTCATTAAAGCAATACAACTTTTATTACCACTGGAGCTACCCCCAGTGATTGACAAGAACTTTAAATACTCGGAGCAGAAAAACCGTTAGTTCTGTCTTATATGTCTTACTTAAATGAGTGAGTTTTATTGTTTGAAGAGATTAAAATTAAGAAATTTTAACCCTCGAAATTGAAATTTTTGTACATAAAATTTGGGTAAGTTAAAAATTATTTATGTTAATTCCTGAGCTATGTTTATTTCGAACATTATAAACATTAAGATAACACACATTATTTCATTAAGATATTACATTAAGAATACAAATATTATTGCATTAAGATATTACAATAAGAAAACATTAATTACATTAAAATATCATATTAAGATAATAAACATTGTTACAATAAGATAACAAACATTATTACATTAAGATAACAGACATTATTACATTAATATAACAAACGTTATTACATTAAGATAACAAACGTTATTACATTAAGATAACAAACGTTATTACATTAACCTTAGAAGATAACAAACGTTATTACAATAAAATAACAAACGTTATTATATTAAGATAACAAATATTGTTACTTTAAGATAACAAACATTATCACATTAAGATAACAAAGTATATTACATTAAGATAACCAACATTATTACATTAAGATAACAAAGAATATTCCTTTAAGATAACCAACATTATTACATTAAGATAACCAACATTATTACATTAAGATAACCAACAATATTACATTAAGATAACCAACTTTATTACATTAAGATAACCAACATTATTACATTAAGATAACCAACATTATTACATTAAGATAACAAATATAGTTTTCTGTTCGGAAATTCAATATCAATACTAGTGAACGAAGAAAGTTTATCTTCGATTCGATGCATGTGTCGAAACAAGGTATTTCAAGCAAATTTCTGTGAAACTGAAAATAAAGTTTAGTTTGTAAGTTACTAAGGTATGTATGAGTACAAGGGTGGAGTCGAAACTGAAAATGGAGAAAAGAACGATTATCTGAATATTTTTTTAATAGATTTAGTCCAGTTAGTTAAGAAGAGAGCTATTTAAAGTAGGTTACAAATATTTTAATATGACGATAACAAGAACTATTTAGAATCAAATTTTATAATTTTCATATGGATATTTTGGAAGTAATTTTCGAAGAAAAGAACCGATAAAACTATTATTATCAGTACATATTTTGTTTATTAACTAACAACTATATTTTGTTTAATAACTATTTGCACTTAAATATGTTAAAAATACATGTGCTATTTGTTTTTTACAATTTTTAATTTAATAATATATTTTTTTTTAACTGTCTTAAATTTTAGGAAAGTTTTTATCAAATGTTCTATATTTCATATGCAAGTATAAAAACTAAATGTGTAGTACAGTTCAGCTCCCGATAAATGGCTGCTGTGACGTCACACTGTTTACATGTTTTAAATGAGCCCATTGGTCAATTCGCCCAAACTCGTTTGTTGATCCGTTTGGAACCAGCTTAAAGGGTCGTTACCCATCCGCCAGTTAATCAGATACAGATTATACCAATTGTAAACTTCACTCTTTTATGAATAATAGTTCGCTTTTCATTTTTAGACACTTAATTACTAATTTAGGAATAAAAATGTATGTGTGATAGCTTTCAGTTTAATAAATTAATAAATTAAAGCCACATTTCAAGAGTAAAAATTTTAATGACCTTTTTCCTTCTAAAAAAATTTAAAGTACAATTCCTATACAATAAAAACTAAAAATGAGGATATTATTGGCAAACAAAAGTAAACCCAAACACATTTTTTTTCTAAGTTTGTTATAGTATCTATTAACAAAAATACAATAAAAAAATGTAAAATGGATCTGTTATCACATAGCAATTAAATTCTCTACGCACAGCATTAATTAACGTGGAGGTAATTGTTATGCTGAACAGGTTCCGTGCATAATTCTTGACAGCATCACCTCATTCATCATGTAACCCAATCATAAAAGTTAAAAAGTTCCTCATTTGTGGTAGATGGGTTTTTTGTTATCATTCTTCATTTCAAAACCTATCCCTATGATTTATCATAGAAATGATGGAAGAAAATACGAAAAAACGAAAAAAACGAAAGATCTTTAAACATTACCAAATCGGGATATACATGCTTCTTTGATCTTTAAACTTTTAATTTAAGTGATTAAGGTTCATGACCACCCTTAGTAGCCGCAGGGACCCTTTTCATCCTCGGCACAAACTTATAAAACAAGTTCAAATGGAACTTTTGAATAAGTTTGTCAGATTTTTAAAATGTCAAATAGGATTTTTCTATCAACTATAAATGTTTTTGACAATTAACTTCAATTACTATTATTTACATAAAATATTTATTAGAATATTCCGTTTTGTAAAAAGTCCGGGTTATGTATTTTTTATTAATAATTGAAAATAAGTCTAATGTTTTATCAAAAAAGACCAAATTAATGTCAGTTGTGCTATTTGTGATAGAGTTATAGGGTCGGAATAGGTCACCCTAAATGCGTAACATAGGGCTTCTATACTGACATTCCATGTAAGTAATTTAAAAGACGTTTCATATTAAAACAAAAAAAAACATTTGAACCGTAGCGCATTCTACTTTCTCTGATGAACGCAGGGCCCCTCTACAAGCACAGGGCCGTGTAGCGTGCAATGGCACACGTCGCACACCCATAAAAGTGGCACTATTAAAATTCAGTTAGATACCTAAAGGTATTGTATTACATTTTTAATTAAATGTTCCATAATATTTTTCTTGAAAGTATGGGACTGCTAGTGTATTGTAAATAAGTTCATAATTCCCATGCCTCCTTGTTTTGATATTACCACTTACGATCATTTTGATTATTGAATCCATTGAAATGCAATGTCAGTTTTCAGATATTGGAAATTTCTAATTTTTTTTTCATCCCTTTGGTTTGATTTATTAAACTAACTAGCAATATGGCCCGGCGTTGCTCGTGGTCACTTTGCGCAATGAGAGCTGCGCGATTTTGTCTTGTTAGCGTAGCCATCGCATATCACTCTCTGTGCACTGTGAAAAATAAATTTTATCCAAATACAGATTTATTAAATTAGTTTGAGTATTTTTTGAGATACTTAAATCTATTTCTATGTTCACGACTTTACATGCTATTGCGACTACTATTTAAACTGATGTTTTTGTAAAATGTTTATTTTTGTGAAATAAATATTCCTGAATTTTTTAAATTGCATATTTTTTGTATAAAAATTAACCATTTAGTGACAATAAACCCTTGTAGTAAACTGCACATTCATTAGTTTTAATATTGGCGACGCAATTATATATCAAAGTAAAAATATTGCATTCTTCAAAATCGAAATAATGTATCGTATTTATTGAAGTTTTTTTTCTTCTTTTGTGCCAATTGGCGACCGGAGTCTATATAGACGTCTTTCAACATAACTTCATACGGGTCAATATTTACGGATAATTTTTCTTATAAAAAATTAATTATCAAATATTCATTTTTGAATACCAATAATATGTTTTTGAGGTGATAATTTAAAAATAAGATATATGGAGGTATAAATATAGAAAACCTTAAGTTAAACTTTTAGGGTGGACCATTTCAACATCATAGTAATATTGCACTTCGTAACAAATAGCACTATTGTCATAAAGTTAAGTTGTTTGGAACATGAATACACATGGCGTCAGTTGAAAGGGATGGTTTATCTTCCTCCTTCAGTTGGCGAGGTTTTTATTAACGACATTAATTTTGTTATTTATACCCTAGTTTCGCCATTGTGATGATAGTTTTAAATATAGGACCTCTATTTTAGCTCATTTGGCAACATTTTTATTCAATTGGAGAAAATTTCTATTCATTTGGCGACATTTTTAATTTATTTGGCAACATTTTTAATTCATTTGGCAATATTTGGCGATATTTTTAATTCATTTGGCAATATTTGGCGACATTTTTAATTTATTTGGCAATATTTGGCGACATTTTTATTTCATTTGGCAATATTTTTTAATTCATTTGGCAATATTTGGCGACATTTTTAATTTATTTGGCAATATTTGGCGACATTTTTATTTCATTTAGCGATATTTTTAATTCATCTGGCGACATTTTTAATTCATTTCGCAACATTTTAAATTCATTTGGCAATATTTGGCGTCATTTTTAATTTATTTGGCGATATTTTTAATTTATCTGGCGAAATTTTTAATTCATTTCGCAACGTTTTTAATTCATTTGGCAATATTTTTAATTCATTTAGCGATATTTTTAATTCATCTGGCGACATTTTTAATTCATTTCGCAATATTTTTAATTCATTTGGAAATATTTTTAATTCATTTGGCAATATTTGGCGATATTTTTAATTCATTTGGGAATATTTTTAATTAATTTGGCAATATTTGGCGACATTTTTTGGTGATATTTTTAATTCATTTGGCGACATTTTTAATTCATTTAGCAACATATTTAATTCATTTGGCAATATTTGGCGACATTTTTAATTCATTTGGCGATATTTTTAATTCATCTGGCGACATTTTTTATTCATTTGGTAACATATTTAATTCATTTGGCAATATTTTTAATTTATTTGGCGATATTTTTAATTCATCTGCCGACATTTACTCATCAGCCAATCAAAATGAATCGTTTATCCCAGTATTGTCTAAAAATATTTTTGGTCGCCCCAAGGTGATTTTTAACAATAATGTTATGAAGGGAAGATCGAGATGTAAATTTCCCATAGGCGTAATGTTAGAGAAAATGGAAAAAGTTCTATAACTTTTGAATGGTTACAGATATCCACATGAAACAAAGTGCAGATTTTAAACTAAGAAAAGTTTGTTCACATGGTGCAAGTTTCAGAAAAATCCGTGCAGTAGTTTTTGAGTTAAATCCGGACAAACAGACAGACAGACAGACTGACAGACAAAAAAATTTTAAATGTGATTTTCGGAATCAGCGTATTTTAATTCGTGGAGAAAACTCAAAATGAGGGGTTTTGTTCGATTCCACTGACAGACACTCCATTCTTATATATAAGTATTGATATTGATGTCGTCTGATATAGAGCTTGATATAGCGTTAGTGGGTCTCTAGGATATTTTTTTTTTGAAACAAATATATTCCAGACTGCAAATGAACTCATTTTTAAGTGTACCAACGAAAGTGCGATACGCTTTTTTTTTAAGTTTCAACAATACTGTGTTACAAAATATCAACGATTTCCATGGAATATCAAGATGCAATGGCATTCTGGAATCTGTGTAAATGATAATAAAATATTTTCACTCCTCTTTGTTTTACTCTCAAGGCTCTAAGCAAAATAAAAATGTAAGAAAAATAAAAACAATTGATTTCCAAAAAAGTAAACCAATGTCATTGTAATTATCACAAATTAAACATTTCTTCTCTAAAGAACATAAAAGTATTAGGGAATATTTACATTGTACAAATCTGTTAAGGAAATTAGAACTTTTCTTTTTCATAAAAAGATTGTAGTATACTATTTTCATTAGGACTTGGATTATCATACTTTTTAAATAATTTTTAAGCAATTTGATTGTTATTTTTTATGTGTGGTGCGGACCCTTTTGTATTACGGTCCCCTAGGCTGCAGCCTATGTAGCTTATGCCTAAATCCGACCCTGTTAGCGAATACACTTCCACAACTTTAAACTAACGGAAGGAAAGGTGTTTCCTTTGTGTCGCTGCACCTAATATCAACTACATTGATATGCTAATGGCACAAGCTACCTTTATACAATACAATTAACGAAAGTTTTATTAATTCATAACAATATATTAAAGTATTCTTCTCATGCAATTAATTTGGAATAGTTTATAATACCCGGCAAAAAAATCAATATAAAACCTTCTTCAAATTTACGAAATTAAATAATTAAAGGATTTATGCAAAAAAACTGCAGTTTTTCTTAAGAGATTAATTAAATTGAAGGTTTTTGTTTCAATATCCTTTATAAAACCAGCAAAAAAAAAAACTTACTTCAATTTCACAATTTTGATGGAGTTTTTATGCTAGGTGATTTAAAAATTGTTCTTTATTGCAATGCAGGACAAACTTGAAGATTAAAAAAATGGGGAACCTAAGGGGGCAGTGCATTGCAATGAACAAAAACGGAGAATTTGTTTTTTCTTATAAAAAGCAGTGCAACTATAGTACTATTAATTCAATTTAAATAAAATGTTGTATACAGGTGAGAAAATAATATTTAATAAGATTCAATCATAATATGGTTTTTATTTAGCATATTTTTTTTAGAAAAATTAATTTTAAAACTGTAGGATTTTAGGACAATATATCCGTAGGGTAAACTTTTCTAAAACGGTTTTCAATATACAATCCCTAAATTTTATTTTTATGTAGAATACATTATAATTAAACTACTGAACCTAATTTTAATTTTGTTTTATGAGTACAAAAAAAATTACCATACTTTTTTCGAAAATTTTAAATATTTATTTATTTTTCAGTTAACAATTTCACATTTTTTTTTATTCTAGTAATTTTTTTTTAATTTATTTTATTCATATTTTATGAAAAAAGTAATTATGAATTATATGATTTTAACAATGTATCGTCACAAGGAATAGGGTACCCTTTTCTAAAAAAGTTCTCAATATACAATCACCAAATTTTATTTTTATATGGATGCATTATAATTCATTAAGTGAGATTAATTTTAATTTAAGTTTTGGACTAGAAAAAAATTACCACCTTTTTTTTTAAATCATGAATTTTTACTTACTTTTCGACTAATATTTTCACAAACATATTTTTTTTATTCCAGTAAAACAATTGAAATTTAGGTTTAACATGCAGTTGTTACACTAAATTGAGGGCTCATAAAAATTAGTGTTAATTGGAATTATACTTTTGGAGAAAAGTGTACCAATATATGAGAAAAGGCCATTTCTTGAAAAACGACAAAACATAATATCCCTGGTAATTCTGAATTGATTTTTTTGTCTTCCAAATATTTCTCAAGTATTTAGAATGAGTGAGGGCACGAAATATTGGAATTATTTTAAGCAATTCCATTTTAAAATTTCTAAATTGTGACAGCTTGCAAAAATAAACATCGCCACTTTTGTTTAAATTTTAATTTCGAATTTTATATATATTAATATGCGTAATATTTATTATCAAACGATAGGTAATAACATCCTACACCCTATGAACTATAAACTGGAAAATCCAAATATTTTTTAAAGTTTGTAACTGCACTGTTCTCTTTTAGGATTTGTTTAGAAGAAATTTGTGTAATTTTAAGTAATAATTCTCAAATACATTTAAAATGCCTGAAAAAAATGTGCATCAGTGTTTTTATAATAAGAACCATTCTAAAAATATCTTATAAAATAATAGTATTACATATTAGAATTTACTTTTTAATATCTAAAACATGTAAACACTTTTCAAAACAATTTTTTGTGCTGCAGTAACATTGTTTTTTTAGAAATTTATAACTTTTGCTCCAAATTAAAAAAATGTTTTTTTTTGGGTTTTTTTTTTAAATAAATTAAAAATTTCACAAAAAATAGGAAATTGAAATATTTTTTTAGACTATCTCTTACAACTGAAATACACATTTTCTTTCTATATTGGGAAATCCGGAATTCTATTGCATATATGATATCGCGTATGAGAAATTTTAATTTTACAACTTTTAATTTTTTTTACTCCATATTATTTAAATGTTTATTGTTTTTTTTTAATAAATATAAAAATTTCAGAAGAAATAGGGAATTGAAATATTTTTTGGACTATCTCTTACAACTGAAATTCACATTTTTCTTTCTATATCGGCTAATCTACCCCATATACGATATGAGGAATTATAATTTCATAAATAGAATACATTGCTCCACTTTCAAAACTGTTTTATATATGATGAAAGAGACCATTTTTTTTTGTGCTGCAGTAACATTATTTTTTAAAATTTGACAACGTTTACTCCAGTTTTTTTTAAATGTTTTGTTTTTTTAATAAATTTTAAAATTTCAGAAAAAATAGGAAATTGAAATATTTTTTTGGACTATCACTTACAACTGAAATACACATTTTTCTTTCTATATCGGCTAATCTACCCTATATACGATATCGCGTGTGAGGAATTATAATTTCATAAGTTGAATACATTGCTCCACTTTCAAAAATGTTTAATCTATGATGAAAAAGCCCGATTCTCACTTACCTAACAGAAACAGCAATACAAAAGTTATGTGAATGATTTATCCATTTTTAATGCTGCATTGCATTATTTATCAATCAAACCGATCGATCTACGCGAAATCTCAAACTTTAATCATTATTTTTATTCTAAGAAGAACTGCTTTCCATTACCTACCTCATTGTTTATATGTGAAATGTTCTGCCTCCACTTCAACAGATTAGGTAATGAGAGAAATTAAGTTCTTGTGCAATCGGGAAGTGTGTTGCTGAAATTAATTTCCCCTTTTTGCCATTTCTTTTACTTCCTCTGCTTTTTGGAAATTGAAGGACAGATTGGGTAGGTTGAGTTCTGATTCGATTGCTTTTTTTCGATTAGGTGAAATTGATTGAGAAATTTTGCATATCGGTTGTGTGATCGCAAGGTTGAAGTTTAGGACTTCTATTTCACTTTAGCCTCCAACCAATAGGATTGTTCTATTTTTTAATTAAAACGGAAATAACAACGCCTAAAAAAAAATCGCGATTTTTGGTTGACCCGGAAAACACAATGGGGAATTGTTTCAATTCTATGGCTTTATCAGTGCTTTAGTGTTTCTATAAGCCATATTAAAAAAAGTTTGGCAGGTTTCCGAAGTATGGTGCAGCACAGGCCCGTGGCACCGGGGGGTTTGGGAATTTCAACTTCTAAAAACCCCGAGTTGGGAAAATTTATGCCTGAAGAAAATTAATATTATTAAAAAATGAAAGCTAGGGAATATTAGAAATTGCCCAACTTGTAAGCATACGTTTAAATTAGACCTCAGAACGGACACTCAATACTTGCAACAAATCAATACTTGTGAGAGAACTGTTTAATATTGTATTACTATATATAAAAAGAGATGAAAAATGTAGATAAGTTGGAAATGGGAAATGTCAGTACTGTTGAGTTGGGAATTTCAAATAGTTGAGCTGAGAATTTCGAATCGTTAAGTTGGGAAATATCTTGTCTCAATCCCCAAAATATTTTTTGTGTAACGGCACTGGTGCAGCATATCATTATTTAAAGTAAAAGTTTTTAAAAAAATATAAAAAATAGGGGGGTTATTCGAATTCTCCACAGTTATAATAATCCATGAAAAACATATTTTTATTATTCCAAAAAGTGGGAATTTAATAAAATAAAATGTAAGTGGTCGGGTCGTTTTAATCCCTGTCTTATTAAAATACATTGTTAGAAAACTTCTGGTTTCTATGTTCTACTATAAATATTTATATAATTCTGAATATATAGCCATTACATACACTGTAAAATTTTTTTTACTAAATATTAGTACTTGAACCTACTTATTTAGTACAATTGCATCGTAAATGAGCGATGACGTACTCAAATTGAAGCAACCGTACTTTCTGAAAAATGAACAGTGCGATTTAATATTGCCAATATCAGTTTCTGTTCAAGCCATTTTAACAAAGCGATCTGACAAACTTAAAATAGGTGTTAAGAAGATGATTTTCCTCATTATTTGATGTCGATTGCTTAAATAGAAACTGAGTTGTTACAACTCAAATTCTATTAAGTCAAGTTATTACAACAACAAGTTATTTTACTTCCCAATCTTTTGGTACACATTTTAAACGTTACTTTTGCTTATAACTTCTTCACGTCGCCCTGATAGCTTAACGGATAAGACCTTGGACAGCGTTGCCTGGAGATCTGGGTTCGATTACCGGTATATCTTGGTTGTAATTGCCGATATTTATTGAAAGTAATTTATGTAGGCCAGCGTCTGCTCTTTTTATTTATTTTTATTCATTGTATTCATTTTTGAGTATATGTCTTTTTCAAAATTGAAACTTATGTATTCGAGGCAATGATAAGCATCAAATGTATTGAAAAATCAGTAGGTTTTACTTATATTTGAATACCTATTTTTAACAGTGTACTATAACTATTTATATAATTCATAAGATAATCATTACATAGGATTAATTGTGTTTTTAAACTTGTGAACTCCAAAAAGAAGTATAAGAAGCCGTCACAGTAAATAAAAAAGTAAAGTTGGACATATGCATTTTTGTGTCAAAAATTTCTAAAAACACTCTTTTTAAAAACCAACTCTTCTGATTTATACTACATCAACACCTATACTTTTGTAATCTTTAGTTGATCATGAAAATAATTATTTCTTTCAAAATAAATTTTTTGTAGTTTGTAACATGACATCAAAACCTTCGCAGTAATCTACAGCAGTGGTTTCCAACCCGTGGTCTGTGAGAGAGTTTGAAGTCACTGTGAATGGAAGGATTATTGACAAAACAATGGATGTACATAACTGCAAACTTTAATTACATGCAAATAGAACACCTTAAATGGAAGGGCACTACTGCAAACTTTAATTGAATGCAAATAGAACACTGTAAATGGAAAGTTTATTCACAAAACAATGGAAGGACATAACTGCAAACTTTAATTACATGCAAATAGAACACTGTAAATGGAAGGATTATTGACAAAACAATGGAAGGACATAACTGCAAACTTTAATTGCATACAAATAGAACACTCTAAAGGGAAGGATTATTGACAATACATTGGAAGGACATAACTGCAAACTTCAATTGTATATAAATAGCACACTTTAAATGGAAGGATTATTTGACAAAACGGCAGGACATAACTGCAAACTTTAATTGTAATTTTTTAAATAAAAGTACACATTTATTTTAGCATTACTACTTTGTAACAAGAATTTCATTTTTACGTGTTATCAAACCGAAGCGCTTCTAAAGGAACTTATTATTTTTCTATCAATATCTCTTATTGGTTGACTGTTGAGGAAAAGGTAAAGAAAGGATTAAACTTCCCAGGTATCGTTATTTACGACGGAATAATGCCCCCGATGAATACCAATCTTTTCCCTTGTTTAGAATCCGAGCTTAATTAATTTATATTAGTATCACTTCTCACAGGAATCCCAACAACAAAGGCCTTTGCCAATCAAATTTGAGTTTGCCGCATGCGCAAGAAAAGTTTTGATCGATGGTTCCTGGTATAAAGTGATTGTATTCCAACTGACGGGAATAATAATTTACGTAATATATATTGCATCCCTCTCCAGAATACCAACCCTGTTTGTGACGAGTTAAGGCGGAAACCATTTATATATATTGAACAGAAGAAGAAAAAAGTCGTTGTAATTTATTGTCGAGTTTGATGATTTATGTCCTGCTTTTTCTTATTTTTGTTTTTTAATCTTAAGGCTTGTGCTTCGTTGCGATGCAAATGCAATCAAGGTAGCAGATGGATTTTTAATTTATGTGTTAATTGCTGACCTTGGCTTTGATTTGATAAAATAACGGGAAATTTATCTTGAAACGTGGGTTGGAATTTGTGTTCTGATATATCTATTGGGATTGGTAAGCGATCAATTTCTGAAGACATCAACGAACATATAGAGCAAAATTAGTTTTGGATATTTAAGAACCATTGAGAGTTTACTAAATCAACTTATGTAGACTAAGTTATCACTTTAGAAAATATCAAGGGCAAACTATTTTCCTAGTTTTATGTTTACCTATTTACAAATTCACTTGCATCATTCTTTATTTTAAAAAAAATCATGTTTTTCCCGTTGTTGAATTGAGCTTGAAAATAGCATTTCATAAGTTTTCTGATTGTTAGGATAATTAGGAAATATAGAATTTTAGCTTGTGTCCTTAAGCAACGAAATTGAGCACATTCCATGGGCTTAAGAAGTAAGGAATCTGAATCCCCTAGAAAATACTTTAAAGGTGTTCAACCCCCGAACTTTTCGATAATATTCACTTAATTTATGTTAATGAGAAATTTTCATAGTTGTTTTTAGTCTAAAAAACTTTTTTTCTTAATTGCCTTCAAAACAATGTATTTATAATGAAATCATTCACAATTGAAACATTTCAAATACAAATATTGACAATGGCAACCAACAACAGGCTCAAGACCCAACAAGGTTAGCCCAACCTAATTTATCCTAACTATTCCCCGATGAATATCTAATTTCGCTTTAAAATAAATTATTCCTGTAGAATTAACAATATTCATTGTAAAAGTAATAATAATCAAAGTAGTAATAATAGTAATATACAAAATACTAGTAAAATAAATAAAAAATTTGAACTCTGTTATATACCAGTTCGCCATGGCCTGATTTGCCATTAGGCACGTTATACCTGGGCCTAGGGCCCCGTTCTGTAGAGGGCCCATGTTTGATTTAACTTAATTACACTTAAATTATAGAAAAATTGCCTAAGTTTTGAAAATTTCTTCCTTATTATTGCAATTTCCCCCCCAAACAATTCCGAAAATCTTGTAATTTCTTGTCTTTTAAAAGAATAATTATCATATATTAAAATATTTCATTCTTCGAGACTAATTTTTACGAGAGAAGCCCCCCATCAGTGTTATTGTGCTTATAGTATTGACATTTCAAAATCAGACCCTGCCTATTCCTGTTACATATACTCATGTCTTAGGATACGAAATACCCAGATCCATATTATTGAAATTTAAGTATTAAATTATGTATTTAGGAGCTACTTCAAAATAACTTTCTCTATGCAAAACTTTTGATGATGCTAATGTTTATTACCATTGTACTATACACATTGTTTGAATATTTAACTACCCATAATAAACTATTCTTTTTAATATACTATAACTACTGTGTTGCTGAGCTAAGCGACTTGTTTAAAATATAACCGAAGTATAATTGTGCAAAAATAATGTTAGTATTATGCCAATACAGATATTTGTGCACAAGCAACTGTTTGATGCACCGGACTAAAAAAAAGCACCAAATTTTAAGGAAAAAGGGAAAATATAAATGATTTTGCTGTCAACATTGGACAGTCACTTTTATTGTGTTAATATTTTTAATTAAGTTTTATATTTTAATTAAATAATTAATTGCCTTGCGATACATTTATTAATTTTTACTAAATGTATATTACTTTGTTCTATCGCTTTAACTTTATTTTATTATGTGAAAACGCACTCTTGTGCTGCAGACCAGTGATTTCCCCCAAATTTTGCACCTTTTAAATAACCCAATGCATTTTTTTTTTAGTTTACGAAATTAGAAAATTCTAACGTTAAAAAATATCACCCAAGTTCCAAAATTAGCTTTAAAAAATATATATAAACGAGGGCGCCAAAATAATGGTCGCTTCTGTCACAAAAATTTAATTGAGCCCTCAATTGGATACAACAAAACAATGAAAATCGCCCAACAATGTGAAGTGTGACCAATATTTCACTATGGGTTAATTTTTAATCCCGTATGAACTCCCTTTAACGTGACCTGTTTATACGTCTTTGAGAGTTGCTACAACTGGACGATTTTTTTTTACGCCAATTAAAAACAGAAATCGAGATCGTTCAAATACATAACACGAAAGTAAGTCAAGCAAAAACGAAAGTGCAAACATATTTCCTCTTTTGGAAACTGCAACGCCCTTTGGCGCTAATTCTTAGAAAAACCGAAAAAAAAATGTCCTCCCTTCAGCTGAAGAGAGAGGAAGACAAGGGAGGGGGGGGGGGGGCAGAGGGGTCGAGAGTTCAGCTGTATCCTTGGAAGGCTGTTGCTTCCTCGAAGAGGGGTTTTCAAGGTCATTTTTGTTCTATAGAGAGGGGTGAAAGGATAAAGGGGGCACTGAACTATCCCCCCAACGACCTTTTTTTCTGCCCCCCCCCCCCGTCTCCCCCGACTGGAGAGGGTCTAAGGCGAGTTCAAAACTTTTGCAAGGGGTGGTGGGCTGTTTGGTTCATTTTTAGTGCTTGCAAAAATATACGCTGTTTGGAATTAGCCGGGAATAGCGTGCCAATATAATTTTTGTTTTTATCCAGGTTTGTGGCAAAAGAGCGTGTCGAAAGGTATAGTTTGTTGTCCCGTTTGTTGTCGTGTTTGTTGTCCTGTTTGTGATTGCATATGGGAATTTGATATTGTGTTTAAATTTCTGTGTTAAGTTTTTACTTCTTCGCGAATTGTATTTGTTTAATAAGAAATTATTATTTTTAATTCATTTTTGAACGATTATATAACTGTGAAGCAACAATTCTGTCATAATTGCATATATATACTATGGCATTTTAAGTGATTCTCGGTGGCATTTTTATATCAATTCAATGTAATGTATTTATGCACCGTCTTTTACTGAATCCTACTTTCAAGAATGGTATTTTAAATACAGTAAAATTTTGAAATCGCATTTTAATATTTAAATTGAAATTCAATTTTTTCCTGATACATTTAAAAGATATACAACATAAATTCTGCTTTCTGTACACGGTACACAAATGCATTTTTACTAATTCTAATAACACTACTGAAATGCCGGTAAAACTTATTTATACCAATTTGTTTACCAATATGAATGATTTTTTATATAATATATTTATTATATTATATATACTTTTAGGATTTATGTTATATTTTATGATTATGTTATATTATATGATTATGTTATATTTTATGATTATGTTATATATTTATGTTATACTTTTATGATTACGTTACATTTAAATATACATTTAATAATATGTTTTATATAGAGAGAGTTATAACTGTATATGTCAATTATTACTAGAAGTTTTTTTCGTTATTTCCTACTTTATTTTTTTATATGTCATATATGTCTTTTGCTTGTATTTCTTGCTTATTTTATCCTATATAATTTTATAATTGATATTTTAGCTTACAATTTTTTTTTCATGTACATTTTAAATATAATCTATAGCATGATATAATATTGGTTTACCGTAATTCTCTTCTATATTGTATTAACTTGAGTCATATTACATATTTTCTAACTCGTACAAAAGCCTTCTCATAAACTGTATAATGACATTACATGTATTAACTTTATTTAATATAATTTTATATATCTAATTTCCTGTGTATTATACTTTATTTTGTATATATTCTGTTGCAATTATTACATAAAAGTAAATATCGATAATATTTTTAGAGTATATCTAGTCAACATGAGAAACTGTATATTTCCAAAAACTAAGATGCTAGTAAAGTTTTACAAATAATTTTATTATGTCATTTCCACAACAACAACAACAAAATTTCTTTATAAAATAAATTGAAGTATATTTGCAAATTGATATATATTTTAATTATACAATGAAAAAATATAATTTCAGTGGCTATAAGCACAATCGTTGTGCGTCAATTTTTGTAAACTTTTAGAACACGGAAAAATAATACACCAAATTGTCTCTATCCCTCGAAAGAAAACAATCTGGATTTTTCTTTTAAAACATGAAGAACAAAATTATTTGGAATTGACATACAATGTTTGTACAAGTGGAAAGAGCTAGACTCCGCCTTTACTTTGATACCAAAATATTATTTTTGCCAAAAATGGACAAACAACAGTGTAAAAAAAATGTACTTAAAAATGAGCATCTGAACATACTTATTTTTATTTGAGTACAATTGCATCGTAAATGAGCAATGGCGTACTCAAATTTAAGTAACTGTACTTTCTCAAAAATGAGCAGTGTGATTTAATATGGCTGATTTCAGCTTCTGTTCAAGCCATCGTAACAAAGCGACCTGACAAACTTAAAATAGTTGTTCAGAAGATGGTTCCACATAATTTGATGTCGATTGCTTGAATGGAAACTGAGTTATTACAACTCAATTGTCTTACATCCCATTCTTTTTCCACGCCTTTTTAACATTACTTCTGTTTATAACTTCATGTCGCCATGGTCCCGGTTCTGGTAGTACAACGGATAAAGCATTGGGCTGCGAATTCTGAGGACTTGGGTTGAGTTCCCGGAAAGTTTTGGTTGTAATTGTCGATATTTATTGAAAGTGATTTATGAAGGTAGCCTATGTAGCTAGCATCTGCTATATTTACCTTTTGTACTCATTTTTGAGTACATGTCTTTTTCAAAATTGAAACTTATGTAATCGGAGCTATGATAAGCATCGAATAAACTCAAAAATGTGTACATTTTACTTATTTTTGAGTACCTATTTTAACAGTGATTGATTGTTCTTTTAGTCATCGATTTACTTTATTGACAAAGGAATACTTTTTCTGATAATCTTTACATGAAATCAACATAAAAGTTGTAAATTAACAAGGGTGTAGTGTTATGTAGAGTTTGTTGTTTCAAAGTATTTATGTTCATAAAAAAAAATATTCTTAAACTGACAAAGTCCTTTTCTTAAAAGATTTATTTGCAAGGAGCTGAGTTTATTTTTGTTACGATAAAAACAAAATTATTTTATATTGTTTTTATTCATTTCTTTTCGCAGACTTGTACAAAACAACTTTCTTCATAACAAATAATGTGAATACAGATGAGTTAATTGTAGTTGTTTAACAGATACATTTATAACTAGTTTTGAATTAAGCGAGTGAAAGTATGCGCACATATATCCATAAATTCGAAATTTTTACATTTTGCAAACTAGGAATTATTAGATTTCATTGATATTATTATAGCCCAACTTGTACATCAACAATTGCGATAATTTTTAGTTCATTTGATAATTTGTGATATTGATAATTGTTTATGAATATGAAATACGTATATTTTAACAATCTATTTTATTTGAGTGGAAATGTAGACATGTAAAATTTAACCCACCTAGTTCATTTGAAAAACACACGGACTTATAAATTACAAATTTTTTGGATGTTTAATTATACACATAATAATTGATTCTTTTTGCTATACTTTAATTACTTTGTAGCTACTAAAGCTAAGCGACTTGTTTAAAATATAAACGAAATAGTTGGGTAAAAATTAGGTCCTATCATACCAATACAGACAAACAATGGCCATTGCGCAACAATTTGTGTCCCCACTGTATTTTCAGCATGTAAACCACATTGGGTGAAAAACAACATTTTAATTATATTTTATAATTGAATATTTTAGAACATATAAATAACTAATATAAATAACTAAATTATGCATAACAGAAAAAATAGTTTATTTTCATTATATATCATACTAATTTTATGTTTGCACGCTTACCATTGCTTCACTTAAATATATACTTTTTAAGTCACTTGTGTTTACATCCATTTACAGAGCCGGATTTAGAGGTAGTGGGCCCCTAGGCTACTAAGTGGTATGAAATACCCTAGTAAAATATGGGGGGGGGGTATGGGGGGGAGATCAGAATTTTTTTTGAAAAAATATATTTCAGAGCTGCTCCGTAAATCATTTTTAAGTGTACAAATGATATTGGGGGATTCACTGTTTTTTGTAAATTTCCAACACTACGTTACAAAATGTCAACGGTTCAAGGAATTACATTGTGCAATTCTGGAATCTATGAAAATTGTAATGAAATATTGCATTCGTCTTTTGCATTAGCCTCAAATGGCTCTAAGCAAAATAAAAATAACTGATTTCTAAAACAAGTAAAACTATACCATTGTAATTATCGCAAATGAATTTTTTTTTTAAGAACATAAAAGTATTAGGGTATATTTATATTGGATGAATTCTGTTAAGAAAAATAAAAAATGTATTCATCCTAAAAAGATTGTAGTATACTATTTTCATTAGGATTACCATCCATCCAAATATTTTTTCGCAAAATGGACCCATTTTTTATGTGTGGTGGCTGGCACTTAAGCTAGCTAAATAAGCACTGTATATATTGGTACATGTTAATTATGATATTTCATATGAGAAAGATCATTTAACTTATTAGCCTTCACTTAAATTAAAAGAAATCATATTCAATGGAATAAGACTTAAGTAAAGAACCTAATCAACTTTGTGTCAAAATAGGCATTTGATATATTAAGCGCATTGCATTAACGATAATAAAATATCAACACATATAGCCGTCCTAGTTTAGTTTCGTATATTGACAAGTACTAGTTTCGTTTCATATCGACAAAATTGTTAATAAGTAAATTAATATACTTTTTTTTCTGTAAAATCAATAAAGGTAAGGTTATGTAATAAGACGACCTACGTAATTTTATTTATTATATATTTGAAATTGTACAAAAATCAGTACAATTATCCATCGACTTTAAATATGGACAATGACAATTGTAAACTTAATAAAAATCAATTTATTAATAAATACGTAATTCATAAGGTAGTCAAAAATAAATATACTATATTTTCGAGTAGAGAAACATATATATTTTTTATTTGAAGTTATTTTTTTAAAAAGCAATTCATAAAACAATTATTTATCTAATCTAGTTAGTCATATACATTCTTTGCTTATTTAATTCAATTGTATTATATCATCTTCATAGTTGTTAATATACTGAATATTAATATTTTTATATATATTATATGTATATATAACATATTAGTATATTTATTATTGCTATACTTTTTACTTGAGATGTTGTATGGCTAAATTACAAAAAGAGATTTTATTTTGTGTCTAACTCACATTGATGCACATAATTTAAGAATTTTGGACCATGACAAATTTTTGCGTTTTTCAAACGTTAGATTGTTGTTTAGAAACGTCATATTTCTCAAGATGACATATATTTTAATATAATATAACTATTATCTTTTCATGTTATACTATTATGTCGAGTATTATTACACGTTTAATATTTTCATCTTCAATATGTTCCTGATAATTAAATTTTTTCTAATTTTTCTTAGATTGTTGTTTTGAAACAATATACTTTTCAAGATGACATATATCTAATATAATATGTAATATAACTATTATCATATCTTGTTATACTATTATGTCGAGTTATATTACACATGTAATATTTTCATCTTCAATATGTTTACGATAATTAAATTTTTTAAACTTTATTCAATTTAATAAATCGTTTTGTTTTTTTTTCATTTTGAATGAAAATGAAGCAACCATATATTATGCAGGTTAAATTTCCCCATCCATATTTAAAACTCGTCCCACGGGGAAAAAAATTCAATTTCTATCCCTATCCCCCTCACAAATTTTGCGCGTATTGATGCATGGAAATTTGTATCGAAATTTCCTTCATATTCTATGTTTTCATTTCAGCATTGGTCTGAAATGAGTTTTGAATTTCAGAGGGAAATAATAAAAGGATCACATGGGGGGGGGGGGAGGAATCTGTCCCGGAAATCATTGAAACATTTCTTCCAACTAGACAGAAAGGCCCCGTGCACTACTGCTTGTGCACAAGCCAATGTCATTTGATTAAAAGTAATAAATGAAATATAGGAGGGGGGGGGGGAGGGAAAGGAGGGATGAAGCCGTATTTCAAATACCGATTGCCACCCCCACCTCCCTTTTAAGGGCATTCCCCCCCCCCCCCCCCCCCCGCATTGTGATGTGCATCACACTGGGGAAAGGGCGTGGCCGTCGAAAACCGAGGCTCTCCGCCATTGGCTGGAGACAATTTGATAGGGTTTTAATCAGCCAATGAGAAGCGCAGTTTTAATGAATGATGATGTTTCCCTTTTCGGAAGATACCGGACGAGTTCGCGATGCAGAAATTGAGGGAGGAGGAGGGGGGGCTTGATGCAAAATTTTGTAATGATGTGTAAATATTCATGGTTGCTATTCCAACTTTAGCGGAGAGGAACGCTCCCTTTAACTTACTGCAACATTTCTTCGTTTCGGTAATAAAATTGCGAGTATAACTCTTTATTGCCCGTGAGGTGAAAGAGTGGGGATGTGGGGAGGGAAAAAGTCGAGTTTTCACACACCACATTGGGTCTCGCGGTGTGTCTGAGGGGCCGTTATTGCTAATCCTGGATATCCTAATGGGGATTCTGGATTTCGAGGTCACACTCTAGCCTCTTCTGGAGATTCTGTGGGTGCTTTAAAAGTTTTGAAACAGATGCTGTATTCGCCAGCTCGTTGACCTCTCTTTTAAGTGTCGGAAACCAACAAAAAATTTAAATTGAGAATAGAATTTTTTTTAACCAACAAATTTCACGTATTATTCGCAGTCAATTTTGCAGCAGATATTAACTCTTTAAAATTAATACAAACTTAAAAACTAGTCTAGCTAGGGAAACACTTATTAGTATTGTTGATCCCAAATACATTTGACAACTTTTTGGTTACAGTAGATAGATTTATTATAGCCAATTACTATGTAGAATCTGAGGGCATTATTTCAAATGAAATATTTAAGAGCCGTTACTTGCTGTTATTGTTAAAGCTGATTGAATTTTTGGAATGTTTTTATTGAAAGGAAATCATAATAAAAATATAAGGAACATTTAAACCACTGAAACAAAATTATTACTAAAATTATATTTTAATACATTTAAATTGAACGAATTTCATATATATTAATTTAAAATATTCTGCAGAGTTTGATAGAAAATTACAAATGTGCTATATAATTTATTTTAATTATTCAACAAATACGTTTTCAGTCTTGGTCAACATACAATTTAGTTTAATAAACGAATATTTAAATCACAATCAATATTTCCAATCGATATTCATTACTTGTAAATTTGAAAGAAAATGAAAAACGATTAAAATTGGTGTGGTTTTGATAATATTTAATTTAAATTTCTCTGTGCATTGTATTTGTATTAAACATTAAAATAGTCAGCTTAGAGACAACAACAAAAAATTCCACCCATCGGTTTTATTTATGATTATTAGATTTTATTTATGACGATTTATTAGATTTAAATTAATTTTTCCAAAAACTTCTAACATTCAGTTAGTTTAATCATTTACTTGTTTAATTTAGTAATATAAAATAAACATTTTATATCTTAAATCATAAATAATTTATAACCGTAAATAAGCCAAATTAGCAAGAGACCTATTTTTTATTTCAAAGCTGAAATACCGATTGCAGCAGAAAGTTTTCACCTTGCAATAAAAAAAAATATTCTGAGTAAGAAGCGAATATAATCATAGCAAAAGTTTTTGTTCCAAGAAAAGCGCATCAGTTGATTCCGAAAGATGCGATAGTTTTAAAGCGCCATCTAGTGGAGATTAAAGACGGTTTCACTTGAGAGAGAACCAACACATCTTTTTCTTCTTTCTTAATCTTCTTTAGTTTTATCGACAATTTTCAGACTAGCGGACACTTTTCAAAAATCGTCATAGTGTTAGTATCCTAGAACAACATAAAATGTTCTTTTTTTTATATATAATATATACAACATTTTCGCATTTATTTATTAGAATATTATTATTATGATTACAATTACAATTATATTAGAATTAATGTGTATGTCTATTTATTTTATATTGCTACATAAGAATATCGAAACTATACTTTGCGGAATTTACTATTAAAATAAAAGGCTGCAAACATACTTCTAAAAGCTTTTCATATTGATCTATATATAAGGAATAATTGCTAATATTTAAATTGCATTTGTAAAACTTTACTAAACACCAGAGATTACACGGATAGTAACGTACGGGAAAGGTGTCCACATTTTTCTATAGAAGAATTATTATTTTGTACTCTGTATTTTGTGATATCGGGATATAATATTTTTGGCTTGTTAATATCAGGCTAAGAAAAGATGAGAAGGATAGTTCTCAATTTTTTCCTTAGAAAAACCTGCATGTGTTAGCTACATACTTTTTTTGTGCGAAACACTTAATATTCTATAACAGATTCTATTAAAGAAAGTAGAGTGCAAATTATTCCGCATTTACATGCATTACATTAAGGTTATGAAAAATGAATATAAACGTACCCATTATCAGGCACGTTGGTAAGGGGGTGGTTCAAATCCCTCCCATTGAAAGTCAAAAAAAAAAATTACAAATCGAATTACTGTAAAAACCATAAAATGCTTTAAAAAACTAGAAAAATTTCAATTTCTAGTATAATACTTGTTGAGTTGCCTGAGTAAAAACCTGGTATTTTCCGGGGGTCCTATCCCGGAAGAATAGTTTTCAAAAGGCTTCAAAAATATGTCTTGTTATTTTTTGTATCTCAAAATAAGCGTAACATGACGTCATCGTGTTTCATTATATAACATTTGAATTTCGGCGACGAAGGGAAAAGATTTTAAAACGGGATCCATATATTATTTTAAACAAGGAATCTAAAATTTAAAATTTGTTCTCTTAATTTATTTCATAATTAGGTTTCATAATTGATGTTTACTAATTTTAAAAATAGTTAATAACTGATATCTTTCTTTGGTCATGATTTCATGAAAAATAAATGATAAATATATCTGTTTCGATACTTACATGCCGACGTTCGAGACTTATATGCCTATTAACTTGAATAAAAATTAATAGGCTTAAAAAAAAATGTGTGTGTGAGGGGGGGGGGGGGGGGGGGAGAGAATAAGTTATTCAGTTACTGAACCACCCCCATGAAAAATCTATACCTACGTGCCTGCCCATTACATAAAGTAGAAGCGATTCTCCATAGAATATTAACGACCAGTTGGAATTCAACTTAAGGGTTTTTTAATGGGTATACAAAGGTAATCAAATGTTAATTTTTATTGACTTGACAAAACTATTGATTCATTATAACTGATGTTTATCTAATTATAAAGTCTATTAAAATTCATTATAAGTTATCGTGCGCAGTGCAACAACATTTGTATTTACAAATTATTTAAAATTATGAAGTCCAAAATAGCAGGAGACCAACTTACAAGCTTTGTGTACAGTGCAATTTTTTTTGCACTGCACTTAAATCTTTTATTTGGGTACACGCAATGCACCTAACTTTTCTTAAAAACTCCGATTTTATTTGCCATTTCAAAATACTCAATCATTTAAGAATCCGGTGTCCTAAGTGCACCTAAGTTTAAAACTTTGAAAAGTTCATTTCGATCCCTGGGTTAAGATTTGTTCTCGACTCCTTTATGCACTGTTACAAATAGGTACTTAAAAATAAGTAAAATTTACTCATTTTTGGTAATATTCGATGCTTATCAATAATATCCGAATACATAAGTTTAAATTTTGAAAAAGACATGGCACTAAAAAATAAGTTCACTGGGTAAAACTAAATAAAAATAGCACATAGGTTGCCTTCATAAATCACTTTCAATAAATATCGAAAATTACAACCAAGACTTGCCGGGAATCGAATCCAGGTCCTCAGAAATCGCAGCCCAATTCCTTACCCGTTGTACTACCAGAACCGGGACCATAGCAACATGAAGTTATAAACAGAAGTAATGTTAAAAAGGCGTGGAAAAAGAATGGGAAGTAAGATAATTGAGTTGTAATAACAAAGTTTCCATTTAAGCAATTGACATCAAATTATGTGGAACCATCTTCTGAACAACTATTTTAAGATTGCCACGTCGCTTTGTTAAGATGGCTTGAACAGAAGCTGATATTAGCAATATCAAACCATACAGCTCATTTTTGCGAAAGTACGATCACTTAACTTTGAATATGTCATCGCTCATTGACGATGCAATTATACTCAAAGAAAAACGAGTACACCCATGTACTCATTTTTAAGTAAAAAATTTTTTTTACAGTGTTAGGATAGATCACGAACAGTACCATTTATCTATCCTAGTGTGACTTTAATCACAATAACATCGGATACAAAAAGATTGTCCCTCGAAAGTCAGATAATTAGGTCAGTCAGATAAATAGTCACAACTGTTCGGAAGAATATCGAGCTCATAATCGGAAGGTTGTGAGTTTCGTTCCATCTGCTTTGTAGAGAGGACTAGCTAGTGCAGGTTAAATTATTGGACCTTTACTCCGGAATAAATTCGGAAACTGCCGTAAATAGCTCATTGTGTAGCATCAACATGAAGTTCTTTTTATATTATTGATTTTTTTAATACAATATTTATCCCATTATTGTCTGATTATTTTCCCTTTTATATATAATACATTTAAAAAGTTAATCGTGTTGTAAAAGTAAAAAAGTGGTTGAAACAATTTATCCTTGTTCTTTTAGAATTGATGAACTACAGCAGCAAATAGTACATTTGTAGGACCCAACATCAGTTCCAGAAGCGCTGGAGACGCACTCTGGAAGCAAACATAGACAAAGATCATATTTTTTTAGATGGAACACGGCTAGAGCATTTAATTTTTTCTATCCATCTTTATTTTTTCATGCAAAGTATCCTCCTTGACTTTTTCTGGAAAAAGTCAAGGAGGATAGCGCCCTCTCTGTACATAAAACGAGATGATATTTTAAGTTTTAATTATTGTTGATATTATGTTGTTGTTTTTTTGTCGTTAGAACATTGTTAAAAAAAAAGGTACGCAAAAATAAGTAAAATGTACTTATTTTGTATTACATTCGATTTTATCATGGCTCCTAATACATAAGTTTCAATTATGAAAAAGACAGGACAGCACAATGAATAAAAAGAGCAGATGTTAGCCTACATAGGCTGCCTTCATAAATCGCTTTTAATAAATATCGACAATTACAAACAAGACTTAACGGGAATCGAACCCAGATCTTCAAGCATCGCAGTCCAATTGATTATCCGTTGTACTACCAGGGCAACATGAAAAAGTTATAAACACAGACTTGTTTAAAAGGTGTACCAAAATAATGGAAAGTAAGATAATTGTAATAACTCAGTTTTCATTTAAGCAATCGACATTAAATAATGTGTAAAACCATCTTCTGAACAACCATTTTAAGTTTGTCAGTTCGCTTTGTTAAGATGGTTTGAATAGAAGCTGATATTAGCAATATTAAATCACCACCATTGCTCATTTTTGCGAAAGTACGATTACTTAACTATGAGTACGTCTATTAAAATACAAATGCAACGTTAAAATACGCAATAAAAGTCCGTAATAATCCGGACATGTTTCGGGAGATACATCACCCTTCATCAGCGGAAAATGCAAAGTCTGTGTGTAATGAAATATAAATAAACCCAAGCAATCTAAAATGTTGCCAAAGACCAAAAAAACTATTACAATCGGTTGGAGTTAACTATTGTGTGCCAACAAGCGGGAAACACTGGGACCGCAAACGTTTCATTGACAACCGAATTAATATTTCTAAAAATATGAAACACCTCCAGGAAGTCAAGTTCAACTAGAGATTTAGGTTTGCAAATTAAATGTGAGTTAGAAAAATTAAATATATGACCATGGGCCCAAGAGTGCTTGGCAATGGAGGACTTCTTTATTTATTGTTTAACAGTATGTGCTTGGTGCTCCTTGATACGAAATCTCAATGCTCTCTTTGTTTGACCAATATATGACATGCCACATTGACATGAAATACTGTATATGCCCCAGTTATTAAGATCGTCAATAGGGTCTTTAAGTTGTGTGAACGTGATCTTATTGATAGGTGAAAAAATGGATCGTATGTCGAACCTACCGAGAATTTTAGAAATTTGATGGCTGATCTGGGGATAATATGGTAAAACAACTAAAGACTTAGAGCGCTCAGATAGACTAGAATTTTTAAATGGATTTTTAAGTTTGTGTAGGGCCTTATCAACGACGTTGAGTGAGAAACCTCGATCCACGGCGACGGCTCTCAAATAATCAAGTTCAGTCTGGAGTGAATCGGGTGTAGAACAGATGTTAAGAGCACGATTAACAAAAGTGTAAAAAGCAGCCATTTTTTGTTGTATAGGGTGGCAGGACTTAAAATGAGGGGGCAAAGAAACTGCGAAGGGTTTTCTGTATACGGTGGTGGACAAATGGTCATCTTTACGAGTAATTAAAACATCAAGGAAAGGAAGAGTATTGTTGGATTCGGATTCGGCAGTGAATTGTATTTTAGGATCTATGGAATTTAATACAGGCAGAATCCTGTCAACTTCTCCGGTGGAGTTGTTTAATAGGGCGAAAGTGTCATCAACATAGCGGATCCAAAGGGGAAATTTAATAATGGTGAAAAGTTTTTCTTCAAAATAATCCATATATATATCACTGAGTATGGGTGAAAGAGGGCTTCCCATAGCCAAACCCTCCGTTTGTCTATAAAAATTACCTTCAAATACAAAAGTGGTTTGCCAAAGACAAGTCTTTGTTAGGGAAATCAAATCATAAGGACGAGTTTTTATCTTATATGAGTTCGTCATTGCTCATTTACGATGCAATTGTACTGAAAGAAAAACCGAGTACGTCCGTATACTCATTTTTAAGCACATTTTTTTTACAGTGCGTTACAATAGATCACGAACAGTGGAAATATACCATTTATCTATCCTAATGTGACTTTAATCGCAATAACATCGGATATAAAAAGATTGTCCATCAAGTCAGATAATTAGGTAATAATAGTTAATAACTCAGTTTCCATTTGAGCAATTGACATCAAATAATGTGGAAAATTATCTTCTGAACACCTATTTTAAGTTTGTCAGATCGCTTTGTTAAGATAGCTTGAACAGAAGCTGAGATTAACCATATTAAATGACATTGTCCATTTTTGCGAAAGCACGGTTGCTTAAATTTGAGTACGTTGTCGCTCATTTACGATGCAATTGTACTAAAAAAAACTCGAGTAGGTTCTTCATTTTTAAGTAACTTTTTTTATAGTAAAACGTTAGTGGAATATTAGCTCCCTTACCTTTCGAAAAATTATTTAATGAAAATAATATTATTCCATGCGCAAGATATAATTTCATTTATTCCATTAGACACAAATCACATTTCATTAAATGTTATTGATTGAATAATATACTTTACAGAGTACTCCTCCTGAAGTTTAAACATTTTTAAAGCAACAATTTAATAAAAAAGATATTTTGTCAACATTAAAAAAAAAAAATTGCGAAATTATTAGGCACTTTAAAAATATTGCGAATAATTCCAAAAACGTTTCTAGTGATTTCATTTTAGTGATTTCGGAAAGCCAACTATTATTTTTCTAAGATTAATTGTATCTTTTATTTTATTTATAATTGATGATTTATCATTTTAAATGGTATATGACCTACTTCAGAATATCATTCTTCGTAAAATTGCAATTAAAAAAGAAAGAAAACAATTTTGTTGTTGAAAATTTTCCTAATTATTTTTCTTAATAAACCTTTTATTGATAGTGTTTTCATGTGTGTTTTTTTAACTTTAAAAGTTTTTTTTTAAAAACACAATAATCACCTAGCGAGGAGATCAGAATCGAAATACTAAATTGAAAAGCAGACGACTGTTGGTGTTTGTACGTACTTGATAGTAAACAGAAGCAGTGTTTACATTATTTTTTGGCCCTCGTAGTGAGAAATTTATTTTTTTTACTATGAGGGCTTGTAGTGTAGACCGACATCGGATTTTTAAATTGTTAATCATAATTAAAAGAAAATCCAATAAAAGAAATAATTCAAGAAAAGGCTTAGTATTACTGTGAAATTCGAAACTGCTTCTATTCACACAATCTAAGATAATGTCTTTTTTATGAGAAAGCACAATAAAATATTTACATTTATAATAAAATATCACACCCATGAATAAAGTAGGATATTTTAATGAGGATTTTAAATCAATATTTGAATGCAAGTGGTATTCCAAAGGTATTGGTATTACAGTATTCGATTTAAAGAATTCTTCAATATCCTGTTTCCGTTAACACACAATTCGCTTTCATCATTGTAATCTAAAATGAAAAAAAGAAAATGAAACAAACTTTTATTCAAACTTTTTCAATTTAAAGTAAATGTATAAAGTAAATTTCGTTCTAAAAAAACTAATTAAACATACGTAATATGAGGAAATAGAGCGCAAATACCGTGGGAATAGTATTAGGTGCTATTAGTTTCCCTAATAGTGATTTGTTTTATCATTCTCACGGATCACGGATATCCAAAAATTGAGGGCAATAGTATTTAATCGAATCCGAGACAATGGCTTTTCGCAAGCTAGTATTACGAAACGTTCAAAACTTTAATAATTATAAAAACATATTATCCCTTCCTTTGTTCCATTTGTTGAACAATCAAAGGATATTTCTGCATTAACACATAAATAATAAAATTGTACTGTGTAAACTTAAAAGTGTATAGAATAATTTTTTTCTACTTATCCCGAAAACTATATCCGTTTGGAGAGATTCTTGGAAATTCTCGGTTCCCCCCCCCAACCCCCGCAATTCACTCACGAGCCAATCACGTGTAATCTATCTATCTAAATTCAAAAGTACTGCCAAAGTTGAAAAATTCCTTATGGGCAGCACGTCGCCAAAAACCCAATTTTAACGTGTAGGGGAAGACTCTATACTACGTAGAGGTTGTCATGGCAACGATACAGCCAATTCCTAACTTCACTTTTTGGCTGCAGTTTTGATTGAATAGAGGTCCCCCCCCCCCTCCTGAATTGTGCATTACGGCAAAACAAGTTTGCTATTTATTGGAGATTTTTTTTTTACTTCCCGTAGAAATGTCATCTTCATATAAGAAAATTACTAAAATATATAATTTTAGTTTTAAAATACACTAATAAATTTAGGTGCAGCCCGGCTGCACTTGCTGTACCCCACGAGCCGCCATTAGTGCAAAGGGTTGATTAGGAAACCATTTCGTCTACTTAAGATTATTTTAGAAAAGTAATTATTTTTACTGTAAAACGATCACGGTCATCATAATAAAACCTAGTAACCATATCCCAATTATTGGACTCGTACGTCTTGCTTTTGCGGAACATGACCCTTTATGTCATATAATAGTTAAGGCCCGATTTAACAGGTAATCAAGACGTTCTTTGTTAGATCCCGGATGTTCTTACGATTTTTATATAGGCTCTGATTTCGTAGGAACAGTTGCGTAAGAGAATCAAATACCTCCTCGATTCGTATTATTTCCTTTAATATAGAATTTCATTGTATTAATTAGTGGATTCTATAATATTGCGTAAATATTGATTTACTTTATTATTAATAATAGAATTATTATTAATAATAATACACTTTAAAAAAAGGTGTTTAATAATGAGTCCATGAACGTACTCATTTTTCATTGAGTACAATTGCAATCGTAAATGAGCGACGAGGTACTCAAATTTAAGTCATCGTATTTTCACAAAAAGGAGCAGTGTGATTTAATATTGCTAATCTCAGCTTCTGTTCAAACCACCTGAACAAAGCGACCTAACGAACTTAAAATAGTTGTTCAGAAAATGGTTTTCCACATTATTTAATGACGATTGCTTAAAGTGAAACTGAGTTATACAACTCAGTTATCTTATTATTTCCCATTTTTTTGGCATACTGTTTTTAACATTTCTTCTGTTTATAACTTCTTTACGTCTCCCTGGTAGTACAACGGATAAGGCACTGGCCTTAGAATATGGATTCGATTACCGGTAAGTGTTGATTGTAATTGTCGATATTTATTGAATGTGATTTATGAAGGCAGCCTATGTAGGCAAGCAACTGATCTTTTTATTCATTTTTGCGGATTGTACTCATTTTTGAGTTAATGTCTTCTTCAAAAATGAAACTTATGTATTCAAAGCTATGATAAGCATGGAATGTACTCAAAAACAAGTACATTTTACTTATTTTTGAGTACCTATTTTTAACAGTGTGCATGATTTTTATATAGACTCTGATTTCGTAAAAACAGCACTTAGAAGGATAAAATACGTCGATTCATATTATTTCCTTTAATAAAATATTTACTTGAATTAATGAATGGATTCTATAATATTGAGTAAATATTGCTTTTCTTTATTTAATTGTGATGATGTTATAAGTTAGCTGTTAATAATAATAACGCTTTTTCTTCTGTTTTCTAGAAAATCAATAAAATATTAAAACATATGTCTCTTCACTTGTAAATAAAAAACAACAACATATAGTTTGTGAAAATTATAACTATTTAACATAAAACTAGTTGCCTATTTCAATAGATACGACAATAATAAAACAGGAACATTGCATTATTATTGGCCAATTTTGTACCGTTATAATCTTTTAAAGTTAGATTATTACATATTTGAAGTTTAATGTAAAATTAAATATTAAAAAACATAGCGTAAAGTGGGGTTAGTGCAACCAGGTTAATTTATTATTTTTATTTTAAACTGTGTCTGTAAGATAACTATAAGAAATACAGGAACAAATTTCAGCGCACACTATTTGGGGATAATTTGCTGCAAGAACTTGGCAATTAGGTTTTTTTTGTATGATCTACTATTGATTTTCTAATTTTTAAAAAAAAAATTTGATTTCCGGAGGTGGTCGCACTTGTACCGGAAAAAGGGGACAAGTGCAACCACGGCCCTCATGCCCCAATAGATTGCACATAAATAAAAATTATTTTATATCTTGTTTTACCTTGAATTGTACTGATTCTGCAAGTTTTTGTTTTGTATTTTTATCAAAAAATGTTTGGGATCTATGAACTTTTTCGTAAGTAAAAGCGGGGCGATTGGACAAATGTGCAAAATTTAGCAGATTTTTTTTTTTTTTTTTTTAAGAATTTTGTTTTAATTTATAATATCAATGTACTTATATGTCATTTGCACATGGTTGATACTTGTTTTCCAAACTTTTTCATTTAGTTTTTTTAAGTTTTTAGAGACAATTTTGTTATTTCCTAGTCTTGGAAGCACTTTATATGAAATTCTAATATTAAAATATTTCTTAAAACCTTGATTTTTCATTCTGATTTCTGTTATTTAACTAAACCTACTTCTAAATCAAAACTTAAAATACTTATACCTAGGCAAAAAAAAAACACTATTTATATGAGTCAGATTTTTTTAAAGACTTATTGAGGGTTTTACGAGGAGAAAGCAACTGTAAATATCAAATCTCCTCGCTTGCCAATAGCTTCAGGGATTACTGTAATAATGTCATCAGCATCAACAGGAATGACATCCTTAAATAAAGTTTTAAATAACTCAAGCTATCGATTGATGATGTTTCTAGGTCCAGACTGCTGGCCCTGTAAAAAGGGTGAACTCAGCATGATTTGCCCAGATCATCATAAATTTAAAGAAAGAAATTATTAGAGTAAGAAAGATCCCCACTCCGCAACATCGGGAGTCTTAAGAAGTGTTGAGTTGAGAAATTTTAAATTGTTTACACAACCAGTAGATTTTGTTTGTTAAGGGAAAGGGCAATATGTACAATTTGAGTGTCAGAGAAAGACATTTTTATGTTCGGAATTTGTTGGACATATTGGTAAACGATTTTTTTTTTTTTTTGAAAACTACACATTAAACTTGATAAGAATGCAAAGTTTCAATGTTCTAGGTAGCAAGAAAGAAGAAAAAAAATGAAAAACTTTCATGACCGAACTTCCATTGTGTGCTAAAATATAAGCACTTCTACTAAAAAGGTAGACATTGCCAGGCTTTTTGGTGAACATCAAAAGCAAAAAATCCAAAATTGTATATCTAATATTTTTTTTTACAGAAATATCAAGGTTTTCAAAAAATAACCAGACGTGAGCCACACTTGACTTGTGGCTACACTTACTGTACTTCACCCTACATTATTTGATTTACTAAAATTACTATACTAGAGTTGGATTAATTTAAATGCACATCGAAAATGGATATGTAATTTGAGCTGTTTCTTAAAAATAATTTTAATTCAAATTTCAGATGGAGAGCTTTAACTACTATTTGATGAAAACACCGAAAACTTATTTTTAAAGATTTTATAGCAAATTGAATTTTATTAGCTTTAACTACGTACACAAAACTACTCACCTTGAAAGAATACATTTAAAATTTAACTTCGAATTAAATTAAGACACCTAATTCGAAATAAAGTTACATGATGATTAAATCTCTTTATTTACACTCGACAGCATGTAAAGTTCTGTTGTAAATATTTACACTAACCTTTGATCAATTAGTGTAGAATGAACACTTCCCCTCACGGCAATAAAAATATTCTCTTTGAAATCGTCCCCCCAATTTAAGCCTTAATTCCGATTGCACTTAAACTTTGATTCTTGAATTATCTTTGTACATAAAACTGAATGTGAAGTTCAGTTGCGATGTGTCCAAAAGTGACACAGTTTAATGCATGACTTTCTTTTCATGTTGAATTATGTAAGCAATCAATTATCCTTTTCAGTTTATTCGGCCCTTTCGAAAACTTATAGAATGCATATAAGCGTTAATATTTTTTGATAATCATATACGTACGTATAGATATTTAAATAGAGTGAATGAACAACGGATTTTTTTAGGTAGCTTGTTTTCTCCCCTCCCCTGAAATTAACAAACTTCTCCCACCCCTCTTTTTTTACAAAAAAACACAAAATACTTATTAATTTTCATTCAAGTAAACAGGAAAATGTTGGCAGAAAAATATCGAAACAGTTATGATATATTTTTCATGAAATCGTTCAAAATATATTTTAACAAACATTGTCATTAACTATTTTTAAAATGAGTAAATGTCACTTTAAAATAATGAAATAAATTTAAAGAACAAATTAAAATTTTGAGAAATCTTGTTTAGAATAAAATATGATTTTGTTTTTACGGCCCCGTTTGACTATCTTTCCCCTTTGTCGCCGAAATCCAAATGCTAAATAATGAAACCCGATGACGTCATGGTAGGCTTAGTTTGAGATAAAACAATTACCTCAAAACATATTTTTGAAGCCTTTTGAAAACAAATTCTGGGGTTGGACCCTTGTAAAATACCAGATTTCCCCTTACGCAACTCAACAAGAAGTATTATACGAGAAATTCAAATTTGTCTAATTTTTTAAGATATTTTTATAATTTTTACAGTAATTTAGTTTTTAAATTTTTCTTCTTGGTTTTCAATGGGAGGGGTTTGAACACACTTACCAGTTGATAATCAAACACCAATAATACAAAGAATAAATACAAATAAAATCCTAATTTGTTTTAAATTGATAATGCACAATATTTTAGAAAATCCCAACTCAACAGTGCTAAAAATATTCTCTCAAAAATATTCATTTGTTGAACGCATGTTCCAATGCAGTGTCCATTCTGAGGTCTAATTTAATTTTAATCTTACAAATTGAGCAATTTCTAATCTTCCCTAGCTTTCATTTGTTAATAATGTTGATTTTCTTCCAGCATAAATTTTCCCAATTCGGGGATTTTTAAAACTTGAAATTCCAAACGTTTTCCAAGTTATTGGAGGTATGTGCTCCCCCGCCCGCAACTGGACATAGTGTTGCATATCACCGAGGTACAGAAATATAGAATACCAATTTTATGTTCATGAATTGTGAATGGGTGTGTGTGGGTGTAATGGGTACCAAAATTTTGTACCCATTTAGGCTGCAACCATTAGTTGGTGCTTAGTTTTACCATTTTATGGCTACCACAGATACCATTTAGTGATGAAACGTTGCACCAAAATAGCTACCTCAATTAAACTTTAGATTAAATCAAATATTGTCATAATTTACCCTCCGATCACAAGATCAATACTTTTTTTTATATATATATATGAAACTGCACTAGTAATCCTCTGATTACCAGCTGAACGCATTTACCTACTGAGCAACCCGGCCCGGTACCCATGTCTGTGGGGTCTGTTGTTGTAGATTCAGCGAAGGTTTCGGTCGCAGTTTAGGAGATTGCACGATTTTTTGGTAAAAGCTGCGCTATTGTCGATCAAGGATTTTTGGTTCCACCTAGATTGCACCATAACAATGTGAAAGTAGCTGCAGAGCAGTAGCTGCAGATTTCTTAACAGTGTAATATTAAATTTCTTCAGGTATAAATTTTCTCAACTCAGGGATTTTAAAAACAATTCCCAACTGTTAAGGTTTCTAAATTATTGGGGAGAGGGGGTTGTGTCCCCCATAATCCACCCCGGTGCGACGGGCCTGCTCTACACATTCCACAGCTAAAACAAAAGTACTCATTTGCTTCATTGTCTTTAAAAAGGATGATTTTCATCGCTACAAGAGAAAGAGAAACACGGGCGTATTGAATGGCCACATTTAAAAACTGCCCCATCCCCCTCTCTTGAAATGACGTATTTCGAAACCGTTATGAAACGATGATTACTCCGAAAAAGAAAATGAGGGCAGGGGAGTCGTTTTCCATCCTACGTTAAAACCCGGAATTAAGCCGCCAGAGGGCAGGTAGAAAAACATGGTAATTATATAAAAACACCCGATCCGCAGCGCCCCCTTTCCTCTACCCGAGGAAATTTAAAACTCATTTGTTCCACGTCTTTTAATAATCGTCTGGGGGAGGGAAGTAAAAGCAGTGGAACTGTAATCGGGCGGGCAACGTTGTCTGCCCGTCGTATTGCAGATAGATCCAATGGCCGGTGTCTCGTTTTCCATCTTATTATTTCTTTGGAACGGAAGAAATTCGTTAGAGTTGGTTTCTAATTGTTACTTTTTAAGCGGAATCGGGCGATTTCCACTGAAATGGCCGCGAAAACAGTCTCCTAATGTTCGCCATTAGCCGATTTCACAAATAAAGTTACTCTGATATAGTTGCTAACGGTAACAATCAGGGTGGCAACAAAATTCTGGAAAAAAAAGTTCCCCCTGATATTTCCCTGATTTCCACGATAGTGTCACAAAAATTTCCCTCATTTCACAATTACATTAAGAAATGTTGTAATACATACTGTATAGAAACAAGTATCCACACTACAATAATATATTGCCTTATTAATGAAAAGTTATAAGCATACCTATTGTCAGTTAAAATAATGTATGGACACAACACAAATTATACAATTGCGACAGGTATAACAGTAATTAAACATGTTTCTCTGGAAGCAGATAATGTAAAAAAAGAAAGTTTTTCCACTTATTTCTTTTGGAGATATGTTTAAATTATTTATATGCTTCCTATTCCAATCTTCAATAAATCGCATATTCATTAGCCCCTCACACGTTGCTTACAATCTAAAATCTAACACACTTTGCTTTTGCTTCTCCCTCCAGCAGTGGTTCACATTTTAACAAAAATAAAACTGAAAATAATGAAAATGTGCATAACCATGCTTTTAAAAAAAATCCTTTTCAGAAATAAAAGGAAATATTAACAACTAAACTACCCAGAATAAAGGGCATAAAATGATCCAAATTTGAAAACTTCCCTGATTTTTTGTGAAATTTTGAAAAAATTCCCTAACATTTCCACAATTAAAAAATTCCATGATAATTCCCTGATTTCCAGGTTATGTTGCCACCCTGACAATAGTCACAACAAAAAACTTGACAAATGGAATTAAATTGAATCCGTATTGGAATAATTAACTTTGTCAATTTTGTCTTTCGAAAATTAACATTTCCCCCAAATACATGACAATCTTCTTATATGCTATTCATATCAGCATATAAAAGGCCTATATAGTATTCTTTTCGACGTTCTAACAAATGAATTTTCGAATTCGTACCTCTAAGAGGTGATATATACAACATATATTAAATCAAACTATTATTACTAGTAATCAGGCCCGTCGCACCGGGGGAATTTTGGGGTTGAGTCCGACCCCCAATAATCTGGAAATCCTAAAAGTTGGGAATTTCAAGTTTAAACAATACACGGGTTGGGAAAATTTATGCCTCAAGAAAATTAATATATTTAGCGAATGAAGTGTAGGGAAGATTAGGAATTGCCCAACTTGTAAGATTACATTTCAATTAGACCTCAGAACGAACTCCGTATTATAACATGCGTGCCACAAATCAATGCATGAGAGAGAACTGTTTAATATTACCTAATAAAAATTGCCGATAAGTTGGAACTGGGCTTATTCCGCGTACTGTTGAGTGGGGAATTTCTGGTTACCCCCCCCCCCCCCCCAAAAAAAAATGTAGGACGACTATTAGTTCTGGGAACAGTAACCCTCGTGACTAAATAAAAAACGTACATCGACTTTAATGCCTAAAATGAATATTCTTGCCAAATTTAAAGAAAATCGAACAACGCGTTTGAATGTTAAACAAAAACAGATTTACAGTTAAAATAGACCTCGCTGATGACTATATTAAGTTACGTTTATCTAATTACAGCGAACATTCTTATATATAATTTTAAAAAAGTCTACAAAGTATCTTTTTAACATTCCACAAAACACGTACATAAGCAACGACATTAGGCACTGTGCCTTTTCTTGTTAGATGCTGTTACTAAAAGCAATTTCATCTGATTTATCCACACGAAAATAAATTGCATTTTGTCATCTACTTCACATTAAGTGTCTAAGAATATTTTTAAATATCCTTTTTAAAAATATCGACAAGCTACATCAGGAGAAAAAATTAGGGTTGCCGAGAAAAATCCAACTTTTTTTTTTGCTGCACACATGTCTGCAGCTGCTTTTCGTCGAGCATTTAAAATCTCTTCGATTACATTATCAATCTATATAAAATGGAAAGCCATCATTACGTCAACAACTTCAACATGCAAATGGTGAGATTTTTTTTTTTTTAATATCGTAATTTTCTCCCCAAAATGTTTGGAGTGGTAATTAAGGAGTCATTATAATAATGGACTGGAATCTGTCTCAAGTACATAGGAATCATATTTGGCAAGGATTGGTGCGTTTTTATATGAATTCCAGGATTTGCTCTTTGTCAACGGGCGGAATCATTGGGGTCCTTCTGACAAAATTAAGACTTCTGTTTGCTTTTTGAATAAAATTTGTATACGGAAATACACAAATTTCGTTCTTTTTGTGTGTGGTACATTTGTCACTTGTGTTCTGAAATCTCGATTTGGTATTTTTTTTTATCATTCAATTCATTTGAAAATCGTGATTGTCCCAAGAGAATTTAATTCGAGTATTTTCTGTCGGTTTAGTAAACAAAATTACGTTTCGTGTCAATCTAAGTTCTCGGAAGGATTCAGTTGCAGAAATGAAACTTATATGGGAAATACACATGAAGAAGGGTAAACATTGAATGATATTTAACATTTTAAAAATAAGGAAGTTTATTAAAAAATTAGCAAAATACCTTTGAAATTGTATTTTATATGAAACCACCATCATTCAAACTACCTGTTGGGTTTTATAAAAGCTTAGTACTAGACGTGTTCGACTTTGCAAAACTAAATTGTGCTTACCTCTCTTTTTCAAACTTGATATATTTTCTATTTACTTAGTTGTTGTATAATTGATGCTACCTGCTGTTAAGCCATTTTTGTATTTGCCCACTGGTTTTACCTTACGACATATTATTATATATCCCAGACCAGGCAGATCCAGTTTTCTCTTGGATTTTAGATTTTGTATTTTCCATCTAAATGCTATTTTTATTTGTTACCCTCACTACCAGAATCAAAAGCCATTTGCAGTTTTTATGTTTTTCTTGTTTATGTCATGCATTTCTTCTGTCTCTTGTCTTTTGACCCAGATATGTCAGAAATTAAGTTGCCTATAGGCCCCATGTTAGATAAAATTGAAAAATACCTTCGGGTTGGTGCCTCGCACAATGTTATGTTCAAGTCAAGCTAAATCGCAAGCTAAGTTTAAATTCATTTTAATTTCCCTCAAAGGCATTAAATTATTCATATATTTTTATAACATTTGGTCACCTGGAACCTTAGGTCGCTATAGAGGATAAATACTTACTTATATGTTTTATATTATTCAAAATAGTATAAGAAAACAAATTTAGGGAACATAATTAAAAACCTTAAAACTATTTTATCGTTTAAATAAAAAAAAAAACACTATTAATATAATGTTTTTTTTTCGATTTACTTTTGTAAGTAGCAATAAACATTGGCATGGTTTTATGCAAAACCAGTGACATTTATGATATTTATTTGAACACACCTCTTCACATTTTTATTAGATGTTTAAAATTAAAATGTTATACAATCTCCAAAACTAAAACAATTAAGCAATTTTTAACATCTACTTGCGTCTTTAAGAAAAAGTGGATATATTAACATATACAGTTTTGAAACAAGTGGAAAATTAAACAAAGAAAAAACTAATTAAAAGAGGACAAGAAGAGTGGAATTCAGCAATGAGAGGTAAGAATAATAAAATAAATCTGAAGAAATATATTGAGGGAGATGCATCACACAAGCGATCACCGGCCATGGGGGGCCTCTCCAATGTGTCAAGCAAGATTTTTGGGGGAACAGAAAATGTAGCTGCGGTTCAAATGGTAGTAGACATCAGTTTTACTTTAAAGTGTGAAATATATGAAAAAATTAGAACAAAATATTTGGATAAAATTAAGAAAATAGAAATGAAAAACATATTCAGAGATCGAGTAAATCAAACAGATAATGAAGAATAGACTAGAGGAGGAGATGGAACCCTAAAACGTCACTGCTCCATGTCAACTCCCCTAAGTTACCTGTAATATATTTGATCAATTTTACAGGAACAACAGGTGGCAGTACAGCTTTTTCACTGACGACAATCTTCAAGAAAAGGGCCGCTTTCCGTTGAGCATCTACTCCTCGTTTCCATCGCCAAGGAAAAAACTGGCACGATACTTTTTCCAATTGATCGACCGTGTGCGTGATTAACAGTGGTAGGTTAACAAAATTGGCGCGTTTTTGCACATTTGGCATTTAGGTTCGCTTAATGAAATCGAACCCATTATAAGTGAAGTACCATGCTTCAATGTCTTAATCGGGCCCTGAATAGTTGAGAATAAATTTAAAAAATGCATATTTTATTAGATAATGTTCCTTTCTATCCTCAAACTTCCAATGATAAACGTATACAGAAGTAACCTTATACACATAAGAACTATAATCTATCGCACATAAGGACCAGCATGTGGTTCGGTTACACAAGCACTTTCCACGTTACAAAGAGCAGCCATTCAAAGGAACCCGATAAGAGGTTGATAAGGGCGAAATTCAAGAGCCCGAGTTAATAAAACTCGAAAGGAGGAAGATAAGAATAGGATATCCTTAACTATTCCTGACGGGACACTTTTCACAAGACCACGGGATAAGTCCCCGAAACCCTTTCTGGACAGAATACGTCATTCTCACCAACTCCTTCGCTCTGCACATTTCTGCACGTTTTCAGACACAGAAATCCCCAGATCTCTCAAAAATATATTCTTCAGTTCTCGAAATCGATGGAACCCCTCCCCGAAGGACCCCGTCTTGTTTTGCTTTTGCATCACGTTCCAATTGATCAGGACCTCAAGTAGGCCACTCTTTGCCGTCGGAACCCCCCCCCCCCTCCCCCCTCATAACAATAATAAAGCGTTTTCGCGATTGCCATGAAAAATTAGAGATGGCTGCTGTTTCGGCTGCCAAATGCCTTGCGGGCGCCATTTTGAGTGTTCTTCTCTAACTTCACCACGAATTGATTGGGCCCGAAAGAAGATTTCTCTATTTCGAGGTTCGCTCGGAGGGAAATGGACTGGAATTAGAATAAATGGTTGGAATTTCCGAGCTGTGATGGGTTGTTGGGTTTATTAATGAAAAGAAAGTACAGATACTCCTACTTTTTTTTCTTAAAAGTTTTCGGTTTAATGAGAAAGAATTGGAATGTGATTTCGGACCGTGTACACCTAACTATATCAATTTGGGATAAGGCACATGAGAATGATGCTACTGAATTTCTTTTTTCAGAATTGAAAGAATGAGCTTCTCTATTTTTTTTTAGTTTTATTTAGAAAGAAAACCCCAGCAAAAAAAGTCAGCATAAAACCTTCATCAAAATTTTGAAATTGAAGGTTTTATGCAGGAAAACTGCAGTTTTTTTTGAAGTTCTATAAAATTAAAGGTTTTTGTTTCAATATCCTTCATAACAGCTGTACAAAAACCTTCATAAAAACCTGCAAAAAACCTTCAATTTTTAATCATGAAGGGAAAATGCAGATATTTTAAAGGTTTTATGCAGGGAAATTAAAAACTTCAAAAAAAACCTGTAGTTTTTTGTTTTAATATCCTTTATAAAACCTTCAATTTGACAATTTGGATGAAGGTTTCATGCTGACTGTTTTTGCTTAGAAGGTCTCGCACTGTAAAAAAAAGATGCTTAAAAATGAGTACATGGAAGTACTCGTTTTTCTTACAATTACATCGTAAATAAGCGATAACGTACTCAAATGTAAGTAATCGTACTTTCGCAAAAATGAGCAGTATGGTATGAGCAAATATTGCTATATTCAGTTTCTGTTCAACCCATCTTAACAAAGCGACATGGCAAACTTAAAATATTTGTTCAGATGATGGTTTTCCACATTATTGGATGCCAATTGCTTAAATGGAAATTGAGTTATTACATGAATTATCTTATTTCCCATTCTTTTGCACGCCTTTTTATCATTAGTTAGGTTTATAGCTTATTCCCGTCGCTTTGGTAGTACAACGGATATGGCCCTGGACTTTGTGCGGACGATATCAGATAGTAGACGGATTGGGTTCGATTCCCGGTAATTCCTGGTTGTAATTGTTGAAATTTATTAAAAATGATTTATGTCGGCCATCAACTGTTCTTTTTATTTATTTTACTCATTTTTTAGTACATATAATTTTATTTTATATATAATACATACATAATACATAGATATACATTTTATAATCGGAGCTATGATAAGATTCGAATGTATTTAAAAACGAGTACATTTTATTGATTTTTAACAGTGTGAAAAGATTCTATATTTTTGGACTATACTTAACACTTCAATGTTAAAAACAGATACTTGAAAATAAGTAAAATGTACTCATTTTTGAGTACATTCAATGCGTATCATGGCTCCCCATACATTATTTTCAATTTTGAAAAAGACATGTACTCAAAAATGAGTAGATGTTTGCCTACATAGGCTGTCTCCATAAATCACTTTAAAAAGATATTATAATTACAACCAATTCTTACTGTGAATTGAACCCATACTGTAAGTACCGCAGTCCAGTGCCTTATCCGTTAAACTACCAGAGCGACATAAAACTTATAAACTGAAGAAATGTCAAAAAGGTGTACCACAAGAATGAGAAGATAATTAAGTTGTAATAACTCATTTTCTATTTAAGTAATCGACATCAAATAATGCGGGAAAACCATCTTCTAAACTACTATTTTAAGTTTAACGGTTTCATTAAGATGCTGATATGAGCAATATTAAATCATATTTCTATTTATTAAGAAAGTACGGTTACTTCCATTTCAGTATATCACACACCTGTTTACATACAATTATACTTAAAGAAAAACGAGTAGGTTTAAATACTCATTTTTAAGTACTTTTTTTTATAATGTAATGTACGCGATTAAGGACAGCATGTGCCGCGCCACATTTTTAAATTGTAAACAAGTTTTCATAAAAATTTAAACAAAATTGGCCAATATTTGTTCTTCTACTTTTAGTATTAAATTTTCAAGTAATTTGTTAGTAAAAATTACACAAGTTTTTGTAGGTACAGTATGTGTATTTTCTTTGCATAAATGCAATAATTTTGAATGCAGTTATGTATTTTGAACAGCAGTGTAGACGTAGTATAAAAATCAAAATGATTAATCATTTAAAAAAATATATATTCGCAACAACAAAAAATATTATTTAATTATAAATTGAATAAGATTTTTTTTAATTGTAGCATTGCGCGGAACATTCTGAAATTTCAGTACTGGAAATTCGAACTCAGATTTCTTTCCACGGCCGTTTTTCATTTAGCATTACGACAAATGCAATCCCAAAAAGAAATACATAGCATTCCTAAAAAGGAAGAAAAAAATCAAATTAATATTCTAACTCGTTTCTAAATTTCATAAGATATTCATTCGAAATTTTTCATTAAAAGAGGTAAGAAAAACTTAAGAAAGAACGTTCACTGAAGGAAGCTTGATGCAGGGAGCTATCAGGTTTCATTTCTATCCCTCCCTTAGAAGAAAAAGGGCATAACTCCAAAAATAAAACTGCAACAAAATAACCTGTTGCCATATGAAGAAAAGCATAGCTACCGTTTCATTTTGTAACTATGATAGTTACAAGAGTAATACATAGATGCAAGTCAAAATATTGATTTTTAAAAAGATGTATGCATTACTTTCGTAACGTCTTTGTAAGAAATAATATATGGGATTTATTTAAAATATTGAATTGTGAATCTGCTCACACTGGTAGCTGAGCAATCAATGAATACCAGGGTGGTACGGACGGTTTTACAGATACCAGGTAATATGTAAAAAAAAAAGTACTTATAAAAATGAGATCCTGAACCTACTCGTTTTTCTTTGAGTACAATTGCATCGTAAAAAAGCAATAAATTTTTAATTTAATGAAACTCAAATTTAAATAACCGTATTTAACAAAAATGAGCATTGTGATTTAATATTGCTAAGCTCAGGTTCTGTTCAAGCCATCTTAGCAAAGCGACCTGATACACTTAAAATTGTTGTTCAGAAGATGTTTTTTTACATTATTTGATGTCGATTGCTTAAAGGGAAAATTAGTTATTACAATTCAATTATTTTACTTCCCGTTCTTTTGGCACACCTTTGTAACGTTTCTTTCGTTTAACATATATTTTTCAAAACGAAACTTATGTATTCGGAACCCATGATAAGCATTGAATGTACTCAAAAATGACTACTTTATACTTATTTTTGAGTACATATTTTTAACAGTGTACAGTTTTACGAACAATTCTACTGTTTTATCCCTATTTGGCAAAAATATCGTACATGTAAAAATTTATACCAAACCCCTCTATTGTAAATAAACAAAAGTAACTGCCTCTGTCGCCATTCGGAAACCCTTTTTCTTCTTCCATATTTTGTGACATTTCTCAAAAAATAAATATAGGATAATTATGAAATTTACTGAGTTTGTTTAGAAAGGTTTGGGGAATACTATGATGTTATTTTTTATTGAAATTGAACACTTATACTAAAATTTATATCTTGTCGAAGTTGAAAAATGCAATAATTTGCGTCACGCAAAATTTACAGAAGCAAACATCACATAATTTCAGTTTTTTTGTAGAATAGTAGTCAATATACCTGATTTATTATATATATCATTTTTTGTATTTTAAAACAGCTATAATTAACTTCAAAGGTTTGAAAAATAACACAATGGTGAATTTAATTAGTGGTTTAGTTTCACATGTTTTGGTGTAAGAAATTGGCGAGCGTTTTATTTGAATCAAATTTATCCGGTTGAACTTTTTCATTTGTGCTATAACAAAAGCAATTATATACAGTCAAACCCCGTTATAACGAACCCTCAACGGACTGGTTCAGAAGTTCGCTATAGCCGAGGGTTCACTATATCCGAATTTTCAAATATTGACGATATAAAAACTTCCTAAAGTCCTTAAACACGTTTGGTGCGAAACACATTACTTACACTGAACACTGAATTGCAATTAGTGATGGGCAATAATAAAGTAAAAGAAATATTTGTTCTTAAAAAACAATTAAATTAATTTTACTACTACTTAACTTTATTTATCTAAAGTATGAAAAGAAGTTTTGATTTTTTGTTGAAAGCATCCAGAGTCCATTACATTCTTATCCACAGTTTTTGTTGCAAAGAAATTATGCAAATGTTCACAGCTGCCTCAGGCCCTTGGCGTCAGAAATGGAAGGACCTGAACTAACATCCCCTTCGTATGCAATATCTGTAGATAAACGATATCACCGTTTTCTATTCTCTTAATAATTTTCGCTTTATCCCCAATGGAAAAGGCATTAACAAACTGGAGTGATTTTAAACCTACACGAAGTCCACAAGTTAAACGATAATCTTCAGCAATAGAATGAAAGGAATAGGCAAATAATGTATGCTAAACCAGTTGAACGGGGGAAGGGGAGTCTATTGTCACCTTTGAGGAACCTGGCTTCTGTCAAAGGAACAAAGGGTAAGGAATGTGGTCGGGGCGAGTAAAATTTTTGGGAAAAACCTGAAACTAAACTGGAAAAGTGTGAATTTTAGTTCGCTACATCCGAATTCCTTACTTTTGAAGACCGTTATAAGCATTTGAAAATACATTAGTGACATAGGAGTTCGGTTGGGACCAATTGAAAAGTTCGTTACAACCGAGGGATCGTTATATCCCGGGTTCGTTATACCGAGGTTTGACTGTATATAGTTTTTTTTCTCAATTTTCATATATCTGAAGATTTTCATATAATTTAAACTTTGAGTATATAAATGCTATTCTGGCTTAAGAATTGTCACATGTTTAAAAAATTAATTTTTAATTCGAATGACCATCAGTAATAAGTCTGAAAACTTAATAAAATAATCATTGCTATTTGGCATCAAAGCAACAGAAGCCGAAACTGATTACCATGGAAGGCACTGAAATGCAATAACTATGGACGATTCATTAATTTTTATGGTGAATTTTTGCAAAACGGAGTAGAAAAATCAGCAGTGTAGTGGAAGAAGGGAAAATGTAACTTAGTAGAAATGCTCAGGGTTGGTATGGCTTTGTCACATATTTGCAAAGCACTACGCAGGGGCGGCTAAAAGCCCAAGCGACACAGGCGACGCTTGGGGCGTCAGACTAAAATGGGCGCATTTTTTTCTCTTAGAAATAGGAAAGTATAAATAAGTCCTGTTGGGAAATTAGTAATCAACTTTTGACATTTTAATATATTTTAATTTAATTATATTTTGCAGTCAAATTAATTATTATTTTAGATTAATGTATTGCATTATTTCTACTTGTATAATACTTTAGACAGGTTACGATTTCATTTTCTTATTTACAAAAACACTCTTGATTATATGCATTACTGATTTCACCAAATTTTAGGAATTTCGTACCTCAGCGAAAACTAACCAACATAGATTTTTTAGTTGATATAGTTGGAAAATTGGTAGTAAAAAAAATCATCAGAAAATTGGGGCGCCAAAATTAGGTCTACTTCACTGTTAAAAATAGGTACTCAAAAATAACTAAAGTGTACTCATTTTTGATTACATTGACTGCTTATCAAGGCTCCGAATACATAAGTTTCAATTTTGAAAAAGACATGTACTCAAAAATAAGCACAATGAATAAAAAAAAAGCAGATGCTACCTTACATAGGCTGCCTTCACAAAGCACTTTCAATAAATATCAACAATTACAACCAAGACTTACCGAGAATCGAACCCAGATATTAAGGCACAGCAGTCTAGTTTCTTATCCGTAGACCAGGGCGACATGAAGAGGTAATAAACATACTTGCTTAAAAGGTGTGCCAAAAGATTGGGAAGTAAGGTAATTGAGTTGTACTAACTCAGTTTTCATTTAAGCTATCGATATCAAATAATGTGGAAAACCATCTTCTAAACAACCACTTTAAGTGTGTCAGGTCGCTTTGTTAAGATGGCTTGAACAGAAGCTGAGATGAGCAATATTAAACCACACTGATCATTTTTGCGAAAGTACGATTACATAAATTTGAGTACGTCGTCGCTCATTTACGATGCAATTGTACTCAAAGAAAAACGAGTAGATTTAGGTACTCAATTTTAAGTACCTTTTTTTTTACAGTGTTATCTCAAAAAATTCCTTAAATCGTTCTTGGCATTAGAGGCAAAGTTGAAGCATGAATGAAAATTTAATTTTGAAAAGGGTATGAGACTTCATTGGAAGGCAAAGTGCCATCTGGTACTATAAAAATTAATATAAAACCTGCCAAGATGGTCCTTGTTCTCTCTAAACAAACACCAACAATTCTTTAAATAAGAACTATGTGATAATTCTGATCTCAACTAGGATAATGCTCCCAGCTTATTTTACCTTATTCTTCGTGCAACTATTCGTTTACACGGGGATATTCGCCCAACCGAATTGGACTGTCCGGGGAAACTCTCAACGTGGAATTTCATTCGTCAGGGAGGAATGAAAGACAATTTCAGAATATTTGAAGTGCATCTGAAGGAGAGGGGGAAGGGGGATTTACGCGGTTCGTGCATTCCGCGCATTGTTTCAGGCGCCTTTCAATTATGAATGAGTATTCATCGACCTCCATCCCCCCACCCCCTTCATTTACTAGGGGGGGGGGGGGGGTATGTCTCTTCATTTGGGAGATATACCCCCATAAACTCACCTTATCGTTTGGTGGTGAGACTGAAAAAGTGGGCTGTTGACTGTGTATTGTTTAAAAAGCATGGAATGCTATAAGTGTATGCATCGTGGAACTTTCTATTACCGTTCAGCAAAACTCTGATTGTCAGGAAGAGTTTTAATTAATTTTGATCCTACAGACTCAACTTACCACTTGTTCGATTAATCGCGAAATTCTGAAGAACTATAACAAGTGCCGTCACACAATATTTTTTTTTATGGGTAGATACAAGAAATTAACCAACATAACAAATCGAAATTCCCAACTCAACAGTGCTAAACATTCACAGTTCCAACTTACTGACATTTTTCATCCCTTTTTTTTATATATATTAGATAATATTAAACAGTTCTCTTAGAAGCATTGATTTGTTGCACGCATGTTTCAATGCAGTGTTCGTTCTGAGATCTAACTTAAATGTAATCGTAGTTGAGCAATTTTTAATCTTCCCTACCTTTCATTTGCTAATAAAATTAATTTTCTTCACGCATATATTTTTCTAACTCGAGAATTTTTAAAACTTGAAATTCCCAACTTTCAAGGTTTCCAGATCATTGGGGAGGGTGGGTCATACCCCCCCCCCCCCCCAGTTATCAGTTACAATTTATAAGATAAGTACAATTTATAAGATAAAAATAACTTTTATACAATATTTATACGTATTTCCTTGTGCCAAATCTTAAATGCATTTTTAAATTCACTAATATAGCAAATTTGACAGAAAATCATACTGAAGTTTTTATGAAAGAGCTTGAATTTTTTAAAACTTTTAAATAATTCGAGTTTAGAGCTAACCTTTTTGGCCATTGGATATCATAAATTGGCTAATAATTTGTTTATAGGAGCATAATTCCTTGAATTTTTTTTTATTAACGCACAAACCAATTTTTAAAAATAATTTTTACTGGAAGACCTCAAAACTGTAGAAATAGTGATATATCTTACATTGGAATCTTATTTAAAAAATATTTCATCCGTTAGTCTACATCAACAAATAAAAGTTAAAAGGGGCATTAAATTTGTGATTTACAATAATAGTTTTAAAGGTTAAAAAACCTAAGCAAGTGTTTACAATCGAATAAATTTTTTACAAATAAAATAATACCTTATGATGTTGTCTTTATTTTAAAGATTTGTACCATTGCCATTGAATTTCTCGAGTATTACAGGGAAAAATGTCGAAAACAAATTCTGGTGGCAAGATAAGGTATGCAAAATAGTGCAAATTTATACAAAAACTAGAAAGATCCATATTTTTGACTTGCGCATTTGCATTTTCAACACCCTATTTATATAGAAAACACATTTTAATCTACTTATTTTACGACAAAGTGGCTTTTCAGTTTTTAAACAAGCAAAGACGAGAATATATTAAGCGTATCATATTTTCTTCGAATGTCGACAAAGCGTTCGCGAAAACATAAATTTAAAAAATAAATTACAATAGTTCTTTGTAAAATATACATTAAAAAAAGTGTTTGCTAAATTAAAATACATTCACGCAATTAAAGCATTCCTAACTCTTCTTCAAGAGAAATTATGCCACGAAGCCTTAAAACTGTGCTTTCTGTAAGAAATCTCACAAAGAGACCCTGCTTAAAAAGATATTTGTTATGAAAGAAAATCAAATCTATGATTTTATTTAATTTCAAAATGATGAATATGATCTCACATCAAAACCAAATTTCAATAAAAAAAATATTTTCTACGCAAAATTCCCCCCCACCCCCAAAATATATTAGCAAATTTCTTAAAGCAAAAAAAAAAAAATTAAAGCTTCTGCTCATTCCTATACTGTTAAAAATAGGTACTGATAAATAAATAAAATGTACTCATTTTTGAGTATGTATATTCGATGTTTATCATAGCTCCGAATACATACGTTTCATTTTTGAAAGAAACATGCATTGAAAAATGAGCACAATGAACAAAAAGAGTAGTAGCTTGCCTACATAGGCTGCCTTCACCTTGCCTGTCTTTTCAATAAATATCGACGATTACAACCAAGACTTACCGGGAATCGAACCCAGTTCTTCAGGGACCGCAGTCCAGTGCTTTATCCGTTGGCCGACGTGAAAAAGCTATAAACATAAAAAACGTTAAAAAGGTATGCCATAAGAATGGGAAGTAAGATAATTGAGTTGTAATAACTCAGTTTCCCTTTAAGAAATCGACATTAAATAATGTGGAAAGCCATCTTCGGAACAACTCTTTTAAGTGTGCCATGTCGCTTTGTTAAGATGGCTTGAACAGAAGCTGAGATGAGCAATATTAAATCCCAAAGCTCATTATCGAGAAAGTACAATTACTTAAATTTGAGTACGTCATCTCTCATTTACGATGCAATTGTACTCAAAGAAACACTAGGTTTTCTTTGAATATTGTTCGAGGTAAGTTAAGGTAGCCAGTCATTCTTAAGTAACTTTTCCTTTTACATTGTATATGATGCTCAACAGTATTTCTTCCGTAATTCGAACAAGCAATATTCATTGTAACAAAGTAACATTTTCTTTGTTGCTTCCATTCAATTCATAAAAGCTTGTCGCAAGAAGTCGGACATCATCAAAGGACATCCAAACGTGAATCACCCTCTTTATTGTGTATTCCCTCTCCCAATATTAAAACATAAAAAAAAAAGTTACAACTTCCAACATCGCCTTACCACCTGTTAACAAACTTCAATCCCCCTCCTCTCTTTATCAAAATCGAACTAATCCCGACTTTAATATATTCCTCAGGTATGTTGACTCACCTAACGATTTTTTTCTCTTCCATCCCCCCCTTTATTCGAAACTAAAAGAAGTCACAAGGTGTGGCGCGAAATTAAATCTTGGCAACACCCTTTTTATTCGTGACGTTGAGATGCATTTTAACTCCCTACGCCTACATAAAATAAAATGCAAACGATATACCAAGGGCCCCGACGGGATTCGTTCGATTCCGGCGTGATGAATATTGTCTCCTCGTTCGCAAGTGTATCTGGGTGGTAGTGGTAGATGAAGCGAAAAAATCAATTAAGGTCGTTAATTAATCAGTATCGGTGGACTCGATAGATAAGGGGTTGTTTTGCACTTTTGACACATCTCGGGCGATTAGGGAATCGAGAAGGTGAAAAGAGGTATGGATTATTATCAAATACGCTGCTGTAGATCAGTCACAGACGTGGCACTTTGAACGTGACGGGATTATAAAGAATGGCAGTCCTTAATTTGGTTCCATTAAAGAAACGTGGGGTTTAGTTGGAAGTGATACTGTGCAACCTGGATTTAAATTGTTTGATACGGATACTACTCCGAGATAATAATTTCTGATGTCTTTAAGCCATTCGGAAGTGGAGAAATAGGTTCCAAGACAATGTTGTGAAAAGTGAAGTTTTAGGTAAAAATTTGTATAAAAATCATATATATTATTTCTGAAGTAAAGATCCCTTTTATGGCCCTTGTACACAATTGATCTTAACATATAAGGTATCAAAAGAAAAATAATTTTAAGGAGCAGTGACGAAATGTACGTTCATCACATAAATATTAACTTTTTTTCAAATGTGTTTAAAAAAAATCATTTTAATGGTTTTTTTTAAACAAATCGTCGATAATGCTGCCACCTATGAATGAGCAGAAGCGTTAAACTTTTATGATTTTTTGGCTATAAGAAATACACTAATATATATCGCCCTTACAACGGTGGGTGGGGAGGTGCACATACGATAATTATGGCACGGTTAGTTATAAATAATATAAACGGTTAGTTATTTTAATATAAACGTTTTAAAAATTAGCTACATGGGGTATTAATATAGCAACACAATGCTACGCTTTTAGATCGAACCATTCAACACTATAACTCCGTAACAAATAGCACAGTTGATGAGCGGGTATGTAAAATCAGCAATATGCTGCCATGAAATTTTTTTTTAAAAAATAATGGTGTTTATTTCATTACATGGAACCAATTTCTTCTACACTTTAGCATAACGTTAATGTTTAGTGTAAAATTTCGAACAGGATGATTGTTAACCCATTCAGCTCTATGTTCTTTGTACTTGGTGGGAGTTTTGCCCAACTGCAGTATCCGATTCCGTCCCATATGAAATCATTCTATAGGGATATGTGACGTACCGTCGCGTTGTGTAGAGCGGCTGTTCTCAATGTGTGGTAATCGTGCCCTTTGGGGAGAATGGCGGTCTGGTTGGGGGTACACGAAAATAACATTAGTAATGGCGGAAAACATCTAAAATAAATGTAAAAAGTAAAATAAAAGTTATAAGTGTCATTAATTTGAGTCGTTTGATTTATTTACCAGTTAACCTACCATTACTATTACTGTAAATGGGCGTGGATCACTGCACAGGACAGACACAGGTTAACAGGAAAACATAATTTATTACGGCACATTGGTACAATTACATTTAACAGACAAAAGGACAAGCACCAACACATTACGAGAGATGAAGGATCTACCACCGAAGTACGGGGTTCACAGTTACATACAACAAACATGCCACTAGAGGGCGTACCTGTCCCGCAGGGCAGTTCATTATATACAACGGGGGAAAAGGTTGATATTGCACACAAATTAATATTCCAACAATTACTGCCTTGTAAACTGCTAACATTACTGCCCAACGAAAACAAATCTTTGCGTAGCGTAGTAGAGAGAAGGGCTGCTCATAAATATAAAGTTTTATCAAGGGGTACGTGAGAGAAAAAAGATTGAGAAACACTGGTGCCGATGAAGGTGGGCCGAGTTGACCAGGCTGATTATTAATACATTCAGCCCTCTGCCCCTTTTAACTTTTGCACCACGTGGGGCCCCAAGAGTTTTCACGAACCAAACTTTGCGGTACAGTGCGGCCGGTACCTACCCGAATGGTTTCTCCACATTTACCAGAGAATATCCAAATTGCACAAGTGAATGCACACTGTTTGTCCTACGTCAGAATATTCTGTGAAATGCAGATTTATGCAGCACCGTTTATTTGAAGTACAAACATGGCAAAAAAAAGAAAAAATGCGCACCGATTCTCAAAATACTGAGCTCTGGTAACACAAAAAACACTGGGACACTAAAAACATTTCCGAGAAAGGGCCCAGTTTATCCGAAACGCTTAATACCACGAGACCTATGGAACTCGGATACTAAAAGTAAAAAAAAAAGAATAATAATGAGTAGTGAGGAACTGCAAGTTCTGGAGAATTCCAAATTACTATACTTCCCCCATGGGTGGACATTAAAACCACTGATCGGCCCCTACGAAAGTGGATTCTAATGTCAGTAGACATTAGGGTTGGCAAAAAAACATGGAGCGGGTGGACCTTTTCTTTCTACGGCGTCTGGGTTGCCAATTGGTGCCGGTTCTTTTCGAATAGCCGGTTTCAGCGAGAAAAAAGGTTAAATGGGGAATGGAAAGGCTATTCATTTTCGGTATTCCTAACCTTACTTGGCGTTGAAAGCCTTTGTTATTTTTTTATAAAAAAGAAACCGGTATAGAAACAAAGAAGTTGGGGGTAAATTTTAGTCGCCTTAACAAATTTTGTCACTTTTACTCTTCCTCAAATTTACCAATTGTTTGATTGGACAGGGTGGCAACAACATTTTGGAAAAAAAGTTCCCTGATTTCCTTGATGGTGTCACAAAAATTTCCCTGATTTTACAATTACATTAAGAAATGTTGCAATACATGCTTTGTATAAAACAAAGTATCCACGCCACAATGATCCAATAAATATATTGCATTATAAAAGAGCAATTATAAGTAATACTTGTTACCAATTATTTGATTGGACAGGATGGCAACAACATCCTGGAAAAAAATTTCCCTGATTTCCATGATGGTGTCACAAAAATTTCCCTGATTTTACAATTACATTAAGAAATGTTGCAATACATGCTTTGTATAGAAACAAAGTATCCACGCTACAATGATCCAATAAATATATAGCATTATAAAAGAATAATTATAAGTAATACTTATTGACAGTTAAAATAATAATTTATGGATACAACACAAATTACGCAATTGTGACAGGAATAATAGTAATTAGACATGTTCTCTGGAAGCAGATAATGCACAAAAAAAGAAATTATTTCAAATTATTTCTTTTGTATATAATTTTAAATGTTTTATATGCTTAATATTTCCTATTCCAATCTTCAATAAATCACATATTCATTAGCCCCTCACATGTTGCTTATAATTCAAGGTCCAGCGCACTTTGCTTTTGTTTCTCCCTCTAGCAGTGGTTCACGTTTTTACAAAATAAAACTGAAAATATGAAAATGCGCATAACTATGTTTTTCTTTTTCAGAAATAAAAGGAAAAATTGACAACTAAATTACACAGAATGGAGGTCATAACAGACAATAACTGCCGTTTTAATGATCCGAATTTGAAAATTTTCTGCTTTTTTGTGAAAATTTCCCTGCTATTTCCAGAATAAAAAAGTTGCATGATAATTTCCTGATTTCCCGGTTTTCCAGGCTATATTGCCACCCTGTATCAATTCTTTGATTGGATGCTGTTCTATCAGTGGCGCAGCAATCCAAGAAATATGGGAGGGGGCTCAACTAGCGCTCCATTTCCATAATATTTACCAATGTAAACATTAATATATAATTAGCAGTTATTCTAATTAATTAGCAATTAAATGTAAATTAGTAATTGTTATTTATCAATAATTTGTTAATTACCCAGTTAATGGATAGATTTTTAAAGAAATTAATAGTTTTTTATTAGTATTTAAAATTAACAATTTTCGTACATTGCATGGGCTGGAGCCACCTAAGCCCCTCCCACACCTACGCTATGCTTACTAAACTACTACTGAGTGCAGGGTTTCAACTAAATTTTTATAAATCAAAAATAAGAAATTTATAAGGGTTTTTTGACAGACCTCAAATTAATTAAAAACTCTAAAAAGATTTTTAATAAATACGCAGAAATGCGGGTGTTGTTACGTTAAGACGATGAAAATGTAGGGACAATGATGACAAATGCATTCGTTCTTATGAAAAGTTTATGTTTTTTTAAATATATATTATTTAAAAAATACTTTGAATAATAAATTAATCAATAGAACTTGATTTAATAAAAACAAGAAACAAAAGAAGTGTCCAGATACATCAAATAATATGTTTGCTTGTAAGGTCTTCCGATGTACCCTGATAAAATTCGTACCAGGTATGAACTAAAATATTTAAGTAGCAAAGTAAAATTCCATTAAAATAAAGTAAAAAATTACTTTTACAAAGTTTACTTTAATTATTAGTTTTACTTGCACTACTAAAAACGTATAGTGGATGAAGGAGTATTTAACTTATTAAAAAAAATTATAATTTTGTTGTGGTTCCAATTGTTTATTAGAAACAGAAGGAGATATTTTTCTTAGAAACTGATTTTTGGAATGACACCTTTTCACACTTGTGTCTTTAATTTTTTAAATGGTGACTTTAATTTTAAAATTTTGTTATTACTTTTAAAATTCTACTAGCTTAGTTTTGTTATTAGTTAAGACGATAAAGCTCAATTACTCGACAATCTTAAGTTGAAAATAAAAAAAAATCTCTTATTTGCAATTTAAATAAACCATCGATATTTATTTCGTAAATCTCAATCTCTGCCACAGAAGCCAGAAACGTTGTATCGTCATATCTGAAAGTAGATTTTAAATTCAATTTATCCCCCCAAAGCAAAACAATGAAATACTGACCCTGGCTCCAGAATAAAATATCAATGTTTAGTGTATATATATATATATATATTTGTTTATTGAATTAAAAAAAACTTTCAACTCGGATATTATGCATCAGTACTGAAAACAGCAACGACGTTCTCGAATAAATAAGTGAAAAATGTTAAGGGAAGTAAAAACTGACAGAATTATGAACAGGAACTTTCTATCATTTCATAATCCACCCAACCGTACGAATACTCCGAAAATTTAAACTTAAAGTAAATAGATGGCGCTGGGTACTTACCGCTTCCCCATACCAAACCCCCTGTGATGTAAAAGAGGGCGGGGACTCAGCACTCACGTCATAAAGACATTCTTCCGAACGGTTGCAATATAGTACTACCACATTTGGCAAAAATACGCCAAATTGGCATCTGAACGAATTTACTTCCGATTATGTGATTTTTTTAAAACAAATTTATTTACAAATTTAGTTGTTTGAATTAAATTATAATTTCAATTTGTTAGCATGTATAATAGAATATTGTTTTTTGTAATATGTTTTATTTTGCAAGTTTGATGATACGGTAGGTACATTTTTGTAAGGAAACTCATAGGCGAAATATGAGATGGTTGATTATAATGAAAGATCGATGACATGAATTTAAATCCATTGCATAAAAATTTATGAAGTTGATTAGAACTTTCGGTAGCGTTCGTTATATAAAAAAAGATGTCGCTATATCGTGTAGTAGAGGTCCCACGGTATTTAATGCCGAAGAATCCAAAATGCATTAAAGCAAATTCGTAGCAAAATTAAATAATTTATATTATTGTAGTAAAAGCAGTTTTTTCGAGAGAAAAAAAAAGTTACCCACTATAATATTAAACAATAAAGACTGTTATTGTTAATATTTGGCGGTAAATTTCTTACAATTTGGCGATTTCGGAATTTCTCAGTCGGCAGCCCCCTAATACCGCTCGGGAGTAAAATGGATGAAAAGAAAAAGCCGGTTTCACAGCCAAATGGGTCTGGCGTCGGGAAACTTAGTAACAAAATCAAACGCTCAGGTGCAAAACCGAAGAACCCTAAACCTAATGATTAAAATCCAGCACAGATCAAAATCGATCACTCACATTGCTTCACCCCCCCCCCCCCCACCCCATCCACACACACACACACACACACACAAGTTGATGAAATTATTCCGCAAAATTCCTTTTGGTATTAAAATTATTACGTATCTACCCCCCCCCCCCTCCCCTCTTTGCGTCACGAAAGTGCACAAACCCTTTCATCACGTGAGACAAGAGTTGAAGCGAAGTGAATAGATAAAATAAAAATAAATCGTCTGATAACGGGTTCTTGCAGGGGCTCATTATTACCTGAACAGAGAGGAAATCGTTTGCAGCGAAGGTGAGGTGGGTGGGTGGAAGAAAAAAGGTGGGTCATCACCGGCTGATGAGTTTTCTTTTATTTGTTTTTTCCCACTTCATATTTTATTAGGGTTTTATCCTTCAACCAGGTGGGGAACCTTGACCTTGTTATATTTATTCCTTTCTATTTTTTATTTTACCCTCCCCTTCTTCTTCTGTCGTTCTCTTAAAAAGTTGCGGTAAACCCTTCACTTCCTCCCCCCCTCGACTATTCGCGGGAGTAAACCGGAAATGGCAAACGATTTTTTAAAATAAAAACCCCAACCTCTATAATGAGGAGACATTTTTTTTTTCACTTTTGATTGATGATGCAATGTGGGTTCTATTTAGTAAAAGAACGAATTAATTCAAATGCAGATGAATTAATACGTTCTTTTCATCGATTATTTTTATTTAGTTTCCTTTTATGTCGAAGATTTTATTCATCTTAATTTTCATTCGGGCATTCGTAGGATGATTACGCAAGATATTATTTATATTTCAGCAATCGAATCGGGATTCGTACAGTTGTTTTCAGAAAATAAAAACAATGAGGTTCTAAAGACTTTTAAATACCTTAAAAACTATTACAGGGTGGCAACCACATTCTGGAAAAAAAAGTTCCCTGATATTTTCCCTGATGATGTCACAAAAATTTCCCTGATTTTACAATTACATTGAGAAATGTTGCAATAAATGCTTTGTATAGAAACAAAGTATCCCCGCTACAATGATCCAATACATATATTGCATTATAAATGAAAAATTACAGGCAATACTTATTGACAGTTAAAAGAATAATTTATGAATACAAAACAAATTATGAAATTGCAACAGGCATAATAGTAATTAAACATGTTCTCCAGAAGCAAATAAAGTAAAAAAAAACAAGTTTTTTCAAATGATTTCTTTTGTAGACTATTTTATATACTTAATATTTCCTATTCCAATCTGCAATAAATCCCATATTCATTAGCCCCTCACATGTTGCTTACAATTCGAGGCCCAATGCACTTAATTTTCCCTCCAGCAGTGGTTCACGTTTAAAAAAACCCTGAAAATATGAAAATGCGCATAACCATGCTTTTTTTACAAATTCTTTTTCAGAACTAAAAGGAAATATTGACAACTAAATTACGCAGAATAGAGTGCATAATAGACGATAATTGCCGTTTTAATGATCGAAATTAAAAAAAATCTCTGATTTTTTTTGTGAAATTTTGAAAAATTCCCTGATTTTTCCCTGATATTTCCAGAATGAAAATTTCCATGATAATTCCCTGATTTCCCGGTTATGTTAGCACTCCGTATTACATTATTTTTAATGCGAAAAAAAATTATATACATTTGTAGCGAAAATATAGCTCTAAAGTCGCAAATAGGTTATTTAGTATTTTTAAAAAAATTAAATAAATGCTAATAAAAGAGGAAAATAGGTGCAATTAGCAAAAAGGTTGGGTGCTAGGAAGCTGTGGCTGTTCTACTTAGATACGAAGTTGCGCTTAATTTCCATTAAGATCAAACATTTTAACAGAGGTTTTGAAAAAGGAGGTTTAAATGCAAGTCATTTTAAGGATTTTCTATGAGCCTTCGGAAACTTAAGTTTCTAAGGACGCTTTGGGCACAAATAAGGAGTCTCTAAGTACTATATAAGGGCACTTAAGAACATGAAACAAAATAAGTTCATAAGGACTTCCAAAGACCGTACTCTGTACTTCCATTTGATCACGAATATTTACTAATTAAAGCGATAACTGGATGAAGGTGGGCATGTACCAAAAAAGTTTATTTTGAGATATTTGACCTTAAAGTTTTCATTTCGTATTTTAGTTGTAGTCACATACCTCTTTCATGACAATCTACGTTAATAAGGCTTCTACAGTGTGTCTGTCAGTGTCAGAAAACAGGCCAACACATGTCTCTTTCATCCCTGACAACAACTACATGTTTTTTTTACCACTTTTATTACCCCTTCAAATGCGAAAACTATGTCTTTAAACTTTATAACTGCTAAAATTAATAAAAAAAAACATATTAATATTAAAAATAATCTATATTAAAAATAAAAACTTGTTACTCTTTATTTTAAAATTGCCATCTATTGAGAACGACTTTATTTATATGGGCGAATTTCACGCCGAGAAGAAGAAGACCGCTGTTCCAACGGAACATGGAGACGAATCCGCGACGCCGAAGAAGTTCCGTAGGAACTTCTTCGGTTCCTGTACTGTAATTTTAAGTTTTGGTCATTAAATAATATCTCAATATAAAAATATTTACTTCATACACTGAGATAGATTGTACTCATCGTTTCTTTAGCATTTTGTGTGTTGAATAAAAGTATTTTTCTGTATTTCGTTGTAATTCTAATTATATACATATATAATATAAGTATTTAAATTTATTCATATATAGAATCAAAATATTACTTATTTGGAAAAACAAATATTATTAACAAACTTTTCCATAATTGCGACTTAACAAGCAAAAGCAAAGTTGTCTGCTGTAAGGAAGAAATCGAAACAACTAGTAAGTTTCAATCACGTGAAACTCCCGCATTGTGAAGACTGTAATTGACTAATCGAGGAAAAGAGTGTCATAGGCGAAAGCATATTTATTTCAATATCATCACCTGTACAGTAACATGTCAGCCAATAACTTTATATTTTTACCCCAGGGTTCTTAAACAGAGTCATATGGCATATCTAAATTTGTATAATTTAGATTTAACTGATAAATTGATGAATGGCATTTGCCAAAGGAAACGTCAATTTACAACGAAGCATTGCTACATTTTAGAAATGTAATGTTTTTAATTTATAGAGAGAATAAAATGTACAAACTTTTGTAATCTGTTTTATTACTATATATAAATCATAACAAATAAAAATATTAACATACATTTATTTCCGTGTAAGTAATGTTAAATGCACGTAAATGAAGACATTAAATAACATTATCAAACATAAAAAATACCCTTTTTTGTAATGCCTCCATACGATTCCCAAATGCACCTAGCAAAATAGATTTCGCAGTATCGAGTTACCCTTCAAGATCCCCCAACATTAACCGAAACCCCTTGAAAGGCCGCCCTTTTTCCTTACTCAGCCCTTTCGAGAACCTTCCCCCCTGCACAAGACCGGACAGGCGTCGTAATGAATAAAAGCACACTCCTTAAAACGAAAAAAGAACGAATCCACCTGAATGAAAGGCTTTTAAAAAAAAAAACGAGTAAGAAGACCCTCTCGCCAAAAAGGCTTAAAAAGATGCCGAAGGGCGATAGAAAGAGTGCAGCGGGTGCTGTTCAGTATTCCTCTTGCGGGGCTTCCAGCAGCACGGGAAACCGGAAATTGGAGGTGCGGGACAGCCAGCACATGTGATGCTTCATTATGCCTTTATCTCGGACCTGCCACGTCCGAGGCAATATCCTGTGTGTGTGCCCGCAACCTTCTTTTCAGCAGCATTCACGCACCCTGCTTCTTTTGCATGGTAAAAGAGACGGCCGCACTTGTTGCATTGTTTCGACTCCGCAGTGGCGTCTTCTCAGGGGTGCTGCCCACAAAGGGCTTCTCTTGGCCTCCCCCATTTCGGCGGGGGTGTTCATTATGAGAAGAGAGGATCTTTTTTTGAAAAAACGGGACGATATAGAATGTTTTTCTCAATAAAAAAAATTATTTCATTCAACGGAGAAGACCCTTCGGGTCATGTTTGAAAATTGAATTTTCAGATGGTTTTGTATAATTGGTTTCTATAGAACAGATTTATTATACTTTAGTGAAAAATGAATAGGCGTACTCTTATAATTCATAGGGGGTTCAAACCCCTCCCATTGACATCAAAGAAAAAAAAATTAAAATTCGAATTACTGTATAAAAATCATAAAATAATTTAATAACTAGAAAAATTTCAATTTCTAGTATAATACTTCTTGTTGAGTTGCATGAGAGAAAACTTGGTATTTTTCGGGGTTTCTACCTCAAAAAATAGTTTTTAAAAGGTTTCAAAAACATGTTTTTGAGGTCATTTTTATCGCAAACTAAGCTTAACATAATTTCATCGTGTTTCATTAAATAGCACTTGAATTTCGGTTTGGTTTTATTAATTAACGTCGCACTAGAGCTGCACAGTGGGCTATTGGCGACGGTTCGGGGCCTATCTCGAAGGAAAGACCCGGGAACGATGCCTCGTATTTTTGAATCATGGTCAGATGACGACACTCGAATTTCGAAGACAAAGGGAAAAGATCGTTAATCGGGATCCATATATTATTTTAAACAAGGAATCTTAAAATTTAAATTTGTTCTCTAAATTTATTTCATAATCACTAGTTTTAAAAATAGTTAATGACTGATATTGGTAACGATTTCATGAAAAACAATCGATAACTTTTGATGTTTCGATATTTATATGCCAACGTATTCCTGTTTACTTATTATAAATGGGTATTATTATTTTTAAATCAAAAAATAATATAATTTTTTAAAAATATGAAAAATAAGGGCGGGTGGGGGTCTTTTGGGGAGGGGAAGGGGGATTAGTTAATCAGTGACTGAACAACCCCTATGACAAATCTATACCTACGTATCTGCTGCCAGGGCCTGATTACCGAATAGCCAGGTGAAGCCCTGGCTTAAACTTCACATTTTTGAAGGGCCCTCAAATCGTATATTTTATATCTTAATTAACACCCCTAACATAATTTACCTTAAAAAAATTGTACTTCAAACTTTAATAAAAAAAAAGTTGCCACTTGTGTTAAATTTGTTAAAATATCGGAAAAAATCAAAACAAACAGAATATTAGAATACTTATTAATATATTTTGTTACGTCATTTATAATATGTTTCGTTTTAATGTCATACGAGGGGCAAGGATTTTAGTGCATGCAAATGTCTGATTTAATGTTACAAGGTATATTTTGTGAGCAATGGGGTCCCTATTTAAAGACAGGCTTCCCTTGCGTCAATGTCTTAATCGGGCCCTGGTTGCTGTTGATTCTTAATCTTTCAAAACAAAAATAGCAAATAATAACATTGGTTCTCAACCTTTTGTCTGTCACGTACCCTTTGATAAAACTTTCCTTTACGAGTACCCCACTTTCTCACACAAACCTCTACGCAAAGAATAAATAATTAAAAAAAAAATGTTAGACAGTAATGTTTTCAGGTAAGCTGGAAAATGAATCAAACGACTCGAGGCTTTTATTTTAGATTTTACTTATTAAATATATTTATTATTTTAGGTGTTTTCCGACATTTCAAATATTATTTTCGTGTACCCCCAACTCCAACCGGACTGCCCCCCCCCCCCCCCCCCCCAGGGGTACTTATACCATAGTTTGAGAACTGCTGGTATAGATCAATATTCTGTTGCATTGTTAATTTGTGTTCCATTGTTAAGCAGGATTATTTAAATGTTATTCTTTAAGGCATTTGACCTAAGACATATAAACTAACAACATTGTATCTGATCATTGTTCTCATCAATGAAATGAGCTGTTTGCAACGATCAAGGGGTGTTTTCTAAATGAAAAACACGGGAATACAGGCACTGAATAAAATGTTATGTTGATTTTAGTAAAAAAAAAAATATTTTTAAAAATTACCCAACCATTCCCACCTTTTCCAATGCTTTGTGTGAATCATTAATATACTCTAAAACCTATTTTTAACGGTTTACAAATGACGTAACTCATTGCAGCTTATCTGAACCTTACAACAACAAAAATCCATAAAATTAAAATATACTTCGAAAGAAGATATTCTGTGCAGAATATACCACCGAAATGCCTTGTAATTTTCAAACACTGAATTCTTTTAATTCTGTAGGCATTTTCTGATGAATTCCATCCATAGTAGATTTATAATTCTGGTAGTTTTCAGGTCTCAAGGAGGTGGCACAACGACCGTGACTTTTAGCTCGAGGTTCAAGATGGACAGATGAAGGAATTCAAATTGCACTCCAAACGCCGAGCTCTCCCCTCGAGCCAGTCACAGTTACATCAACGGCAGTTTCTTTCTTTAGAGGTCCTCAGATCGTCCCTTCGAGTGTCGTCTACAGATCACTTGTATCTTTAACCTTTACATGTGGGCTTGGACAACACGTTACAGTATAGAGATCTAGTGGTGGTGGACTTGGGACACTTTCAAACCATGGTACAGGGGAAGAATTTTTAAAACGCGTGTGGTCTGAAGCATGCTTTTGGGGGCATAACAGGTAATTACTCATGTTCAGACAGGTAACATTTCGTTAATGGTTTCTACAGAACGTCTTCGATTGCGCTTTTCAGTATTTTGACATCTGAATGGTCCTACCCCGAATTTGAGTGCTTTAAGGAATGATTGTTAACGATCCGTCCGTTCGACAGTTACACGACTCTTATTGTAAGGCAAATCATCCTTCCATAAAGCTATGAGAACTCTTTTTCCTGCTTACTAAATAGAGATTCTTCCCCATATCCTTAACACTTTTAGGAATTAGCCGGTGCAACTTTTCTTTAACGGAGCCCAACTGAAAAAGTTAATTGCTTTATCAGGATTCCAATAGCGCAGAATTGCAAACAACTTGGCACATCACACAGGCACGTAGGTAAGGGGGTGGTTCAAACCACTCCCATTGAAAGTCAAGTAGAAAAAAAATAATAATCGATTTACTGTAAAATCATAAAAATTTCTATTTCTAGCCTAACATGACGTCATCGATTGTGTTTAATTTTTTAGTATTAAGATTTCGGCTACAATGAGAAAGTATCGCCAAACTGGGCCGTATAAACAAGTTGCTCCAAACATATATTATTAAAAAACAAGGGTTCTCAAAATTTAAATTTGTTCTCTAGTTTATTTCCTATTTAGGAGTGACATTTACTAATTTTAAAAATAGGTAATGATTGATATTGGTAACGATTCCATGAAAACTAAATGATGTTGCTGTTTCGATATTTATCTGTCAATTTATTCCTGTGTACTTTCGATTAACGGAAATTCCCCCTCTTAATGGCGACAGTCGTCTAACCACAAGAACGGAAACGTTTTTTACAAACAAATACCTCGGAGGTATTGGGCACAATGTAATTTTTTTCGAATGTCATGTTAAAATTGCGATTTTGTGTTTTTCACGCTCTTTACAGAGATATAAAACCCTATCTTCTACATGGGTAACCAAGGAGGTTATTATTTTTTAAAAAAAACCTTTTATCCATAGAAACCAACAGGCATATAAAACTTTGATAAGCTCCCCAGTGAAAAAGTCCAAATGGACATAGGGTCGTTTACCTCTGAGATACAGAAGAAATACTCAGGCAATTAATCCGTTGGCATTGAGTGCAATTTAAACGATTCACGGAATGTGCCGCCTTTACAAAAGTAATTACAAATTTATCACACTAATAATCTGCTTGCATACTATCTATGCAACTTGCAAATTAATTAGATTTTATTTAGTCGAATCCGAAACAACAAAACTTGAAATTGAAATAACTCGCCAAATCACGCCAATGAATCTTGTTCCAAACTACCTCCGTAGACAAAACATATGCATAAACAGTCAGAACGAAACATAATGGAACCAATTAAACGAACTACTGTGCGATCAATCCATTACTATGTACTCTTTATGCAAACGTATACACACATCTATTTTCACTTCGCGAACAAGAAGTACCCCCCCCCCCCCCCCCACCACCACCTTCACGATCTTTCAGCCAATGTTTAAATTCATGCAAATTAAAACTAAGTCATCGCATCTGATACCTTTAATATGCCCAATTACATGCAGGGAAGAAGTCCCACCATAGACACTCAATGGAAATCAATCTTTGACAGCCACGAATTACCTGACAAGCTTAATCAGATCGATGGCAGAACCCGAGGATATACGTCTAAATGTCTGCGGATGGCACAACTCTTCCAGAAGTGGTTGGTCGCTTTCTTCCACGCGGCAATGGATGCCGAATCACAATGGACGTTTCTTAATACATAATTCATGGTGTTGGGGGCACCCAAACCGATTGCCAGGAAGATTCAGCGACGAAGAACGCTCTTTTATATTCGAGTTATTAAAGTGGAATCGTTCCCGATGATGAAGATGGTTGCTGGCTACCAGGAGTGGAATGCTCGCAAGCGCAACTTAATGGATAAATAATTTGGGGATCGCTCCAAGTGTGTTTGGGGGAAGAGAAAAACTTGTGAGAAATGATAAGACGTGTTTTGCCGAGAGGGGGTTAGTTGGGGGTCCGGGGAGTCCAAATTGCATCATTTTGGCCTCATCAGAAGTGGGATCCGTGACACGGGCGGGAGGGATGTGAAGTTCGTATAGCAACCATTGGACGAGCGGAATTGAAATAAGGCTTAATTAAGGTTCCTCTTTGACCGGTATTTGCCTGACATTCAAATAGCACACAAGAACGTTGTTACAATGTTGCAAAGAGGGTGCGTCAACTGATTTCAAGATTTCGTCATAAAATTCTAAAAGATTTACAATGTTGAGAAAAAATTATTATCCAACCTCGGCGTATTGTTTTAGTTCCCATATAACTTATGACGTTTTTTAAATAGAATATTTGTCATTAGTTCAAAATTAGTAGTTGACGTTTAATGGAAAGATCCAAACTGGTGAAAATGAGCTACATTTGTAGAATGCAAAAGTTCTAAAAATTTCAAAACAATGTAAAAATTTAAAAGCAATGTGCCAATATAAAAACGTTTCTTCAATGAAATGAATATAAATAATATGACTCCGGACAATTTAGTGATGCTTAGGCATATATATGTAACCGAGATGTTTAGCCTGCTTATCCAATCTTTAAAAATTGCCACGAGCATTCGCTAAAACCAACGCATGCAGGCTAAACATCTCAGCCAATGGACTGCATATCAAAGAATATCCCAAACACAAAACAAAATATACTGACACACATTGATTAATGACAAATACAAAAATATATTTTTTCAATGCATCAGCTTTGCACTATTTTATAAAAATAAATAATTCAATATTTTTTCAACATAATAATACAGAAATTAACTACACAACTTACTCATCTTTTGACAAAATTAATTCTTGCTTTTGAATTTTCGGGCGACAATTGCATTTCCAGAAGTATGGCGTTTTCCTGTAAAAAGAATATAGGTTAATTTCTTTAATTTAGAACATCAGTTGCAGCATATTTTTATTCATATATAAATTACTTTCCATTTAAACAAAATCAATTGCGAATCTCTCTTTAACGATAACATTTCTTGAGAATTTTACAAATAAAAAAAAAATAACAAGTGAAACAGGGTTATAAATAATTAATACCTAAACAAAAATATCTAATAATGTACAGACATTTAAAAATAATAACATTACGCCCAAAAACATAGTTTTTAATACTAACTCGGGAAAAAATGTCCTCCCTAATAAAATTACTATAGTCTTTACTGATATATTTTCGAAAGTTCTGAAACTAAGAACTATAATAAAAAAAATATATTTCTCCAGATAATAATTTATTGGCATTCGACGCCATTCTTTGTATATATCCTCAGCATTTATTATTTCGAAATAAAGCAAGCATAAAACACCACTATCCAAGCAAAGCCATTTATATACTAATAAAAAAGCAAAGTTCCCATCAAGACCAATTGAATATGCTAATAAGAAAGCAATGTCCCCAGCAAGACCATCTGAATATACTAATAAGAAAGCAATATCCCCAGCAAGACCATCTGAATATACTAATAACAAAGCAATGTTCCCAGCAAGACCATCTGAATATACTAATAACAATGCAATGTTCCCAGCAAGACCATCTGAATATACTAATAAGTATAGAAAGCAATGTTCCCAGCAAGACCATTTGAATATACTAATAAAAAAACAATGTTCCCAGCAAGACCATCTGAATTTACTAATAAGAAAGCAATATCCCCAGCAAGATCATGTGAATTTACTAATAAGAAAGCAATGTTTCATGTAAGACCATCTGAATTTACTAATAAGAAAGCAATGTTGAATATACTAATAAGAAAGCAATATTCCCAGCAAGACCATCTGAATATACTAATAAGAAAGCAATGCTCCCAGCAAGATCATCTGAATACACTAATAATAAAGCAATGTTCCCAGCAAGACCATCTGACTATACTAATAACAAAGCAATGTTCCCAGCAAGACCATCTGAATATACTAATAACAAAGCAATGTTCCCAGCAAGACCATCTGAATATACTAATAACAAAGCAATGTTCCCAGCAAGACCATCTGAATATACTAATAACAATGCAATGTTCCCAGCAAGACCATCTGAATATACTAATAAGTATAGAAAGCAATGTTCCCAGCAAGACCATCTGAATATACTAATAAGAAAACAATGTTCCCAGCAAGACCATCTGAATTTACTAATAAAAAAGCAATATCCCCAGCAAGATCATGTGAATTTACTAATAAGAAAGCAATGTTTCATGTAAGCCCATCTGAATTTACTAATAAGAAAGCAATGTTGAATATACTAATAAGAAAGCAATGTTGAATAAACTAATAAGAAAGCAATGTTGAATATACTAATAAGAAAGCAATATTCCCAGCAAGACCATCTGAATATACTAATAAGAAAGCAATGCTCCCAGCAAGACCATCTGAATACACTAATAATAAAGCAATGTTCCCAGCAAGACCATCTGAATATACTAATAACAAAGCAATGTTCCCAGCAAGACCATCTGAATATACTAATAACAAAGCAATGTTCCCAGCAAGACCATCTGAATACACTAATAACAAAGCAATGTTCCCAGCAAGACCATCTGAATACACTAATAACAAAGCAATGTTCCCAGCAAGACCATCTGAATATACTAATAACAAAGCAATGTTCCCAGCAAGACCATCTGAATATACTAATAACAAAGCAATGTTCCCAGCAAGACCATCTGAATATACTAATAACAATGCAATGTTCCCAGCAAGACCATCTGAATATACTAATAACAATGCAATGTTCCCAGCAAGACCATCTGAATACACTAATAACAAAGCAATGTTCCCAGCAAGACCATCTGAATATACTAATAACAAAGCAATGTTCCCAGCAAGACCATCTGAATATACTAATAACAAAGCAATGTTCCCAGCAAGACCATCTGAATATACTAATAACAATGCAATGTTCCCAGCAAGACCATCTGAATATACTAATAAGAAAACAATGTTCCCAGCAAGACCATCTGAATTTACTAATAAAAAAGCAATATCCCCAGCAAGATCATGTGAATTTACTAATAAGAAAGCAATGTTTCATGTAAGCCCATCTGAATTTACTAATAAGAAAGCAATGTTGAATATACTAATAAGAAAGCAATGTTGAATAAACTAATAAGAAAGCAATGTTGAATATACTAATAAGAAAGCAATATTCCCAGCAAGACCATCTGAATATACTAATAAGAAAGCAATGCTCCCAGCAAGACCATCTGAATACACTAATAATAAAGCAATGTTCCCAGCAAGACCATCTGAATATACTAATAACAAAGCAATGTTCCCAGCAAGACCATCTGAATATACTAATAACAAAGCAATGTTCCCAGCAAGACCATCTGAATACACTAATAACAAAGCAATGTTCCCAGCAAGACCATCTGAATACACTAATAACAAAGCAATGTTCCCAGCAAGACCATCTGAATATACTAATAACAAAGCAATGTTCCCAGCAAGACCATCTGAATATACTAATAACAAAGCAATGTTCCCAGCAAGACCATCTGAATATACTAATAAGAAAGCAATATCCCCAGCAAGATCATGTGAATTTACTAATAAGAAAGCAATGTTTCATGTAAGACCATCTGAATTTACTAATAAGAAAGCAATGTCGAATATACTAATAAGAAAGCAATATTCCCAGCAATACCACCTGAATTTACTAATAAGAAAGCAATGTTCCCAGCAAGACCATCTGAATACAGTAATAAGAAAGCAATGTTCCCAGCAAGACCATCTGAATACACTAATAAGAAAGCAATGTCCCCAGTGGTAATATCTTCGAATATTTTCGTAGTATGAAACCAATTACCATGCCAACCAGGATTGAAAGCATGCAGCTGTGTTGAGAAAGAAGCCCATTCATCCAGACACTTTAAAAGGGAATAAGAAGTGGCATGCACTTTCGATCAGCCGAGAGCAGCAGGAGCAAAGGGGCTGTTGTGAGTGAAGGATAACACACATGTGCGGATCGACAGCTGTTGTTTACACTCACCCCCAGTGGGCGACATTTCAGCTCGGTGGGGGTCTTCTTCGTTTTTTTCCCCTCAGAAACTTCTTTAATTATCTCGCAGTCTAGAGTTCCATACCAGATATTTTCCCCCCAAGAAGCAAGGATGTTGACCCAGAAAAAACCTGTAATCTCTACTGGAATGTCACAGAAATGACATTTTGTGCTTACCCTTGTTGTCGACACGAGTCTTTTTGAAAGAAAAAGTATTTTTTCATAAAAATTGTGCTCTCGCATCACAATTTCATCAGCTTGCATCCATTTGGGGGGCGGATTTTTATAAATAGATTATCTTGGTACACACGACCATTATCAAGACATGAGAGGCCAGCGAACTTGTGATCGGAGAGTTGCCAGTTTCGTTCACATGTAACCGCTAAAAAAACGTTCGCCGTAAGGAGACTGACACGTTAAATTCGTCGTATTTCAAACGTACGTAAGCCTATGTCAGGTGCATGAGGTGTCAGCTCAGGTATTGTCCTCGAAATCAGATATTGGTTTAAAATTACAAGGCAGTGTTTACAGGGATAAATACCGACCGCCGCCAATAGCCTATTGTGTAGCTCTAATGCGACGTTAATCAGCCAACCCAACAAAACAAGTTTAGGAAGAGATTTGATAAACAAGAGCATATTCCAATCATTATCAGAACAATAACTTGCTAAAAATTTCATTTGATATATTTTGTAAGACATAAATTTAGTAGGTTTTGTGTGAACACATACATTGATATTCATTTGATTCTGCTTAACATATGTATTCAGGGATCCAAAATTTTTTTGGCCCGGCAAAGAAATCAAATGCGTATTCAAAAAATTCCCACTTTTTTAATTATTTAAATGCCTTACATATTATACCCAAATTATACTTCACAGGAAGTCAAAGAGCATTTACAATAATTCAGTAAATGGCTGAGGACATCAGTTAAATCAAAGCGCAAACAATTGATAAGATTTATAAGAAAACAAGGAAACTCGGAATTTGCTTTTAATATACTATACAATTCATGCTTTGAACATTAAAAACACACACATTTGTACATATTTTTATCGAACAAATCTTAAAAGTGTAAGGATGCTACTTGAATAATTTAAGTAAATATGCTAGCTTAGATTGGCATTAACATAAATTATAAGACGCGAATTCGTTACCGTTGCAGACATTTGACGAGATATTGATTTACGTTCTTTTATCTCTGGAAAAGCAAAAAAAAATAACATCTACCCAGAGAATCCTCATTTGAATAATACACCAAAACTAATCTTCAACAACAGAGAGAGCTATTTAAAAACGCGATCACTTATGAAACCAACCAACAAAAAGAACGCGAGGGAATCTTTTCCTTTGCCGAAGTTCAGCTGCCACGCCAGTTCAACTACCTTAATTACAAGCGGCTTCATTAACATAAGCCACTGCTGGACATCCAGCAAATGCACGTCATCTGGATTTTATGGCTCAATTTCTTCCAACTAATGCCTCGAAACCACACGGCTTTGTCATGGGGGATGATTGTCGAATAATAATAATCCGCCAGAGTCCGCCATTTTGATTTTTCTTCGCAGGGAACAGGAAAACCTATTACCAGAAGAGGAGGCGATAAGTGCTTAAAAACGGCAATTTTCACCTTTTTCTTCTCATTCTAAATAAGTTTTTCAAGTACCCCAGACCTTTATAGATCTTCACACATTCATTATTGTCGTTTCCAGCCCATTGTGGTGGGTTGACGTTTCGTTATTGTACGGCCATTTTGGAATTGTGCTGCGGAGGAATGTCAACATCGAACGAACAACACTTACCAAGAAGAAGACGTCGTCGTTCCAGGATTTAAATTTCGAAATACGTTGGGGTATTTCTGTAATGAGGTTAGGTATGTTTACTGGATGCAAACCAAATTGGTTTTCTGAAGAAAACACAGTCGTAAACATACTCGGTTGTTAATGGCAATCGAGATTTAGAATTTGGTCACAGGTAGTTGAACTCGAGTACATTGTAAGGAGATTTAAAAAAAAAAAAAAATCAAAGCTAATTTTAATATTTTTTTTCATAGTGTTGACATTAGAAAGACAAGCTCAAATAATCAACCAATAGCAGGTGTTAAAATTGTAGTACAGTAGAACTGCAATTATGAGGATCAGACCCCCCCATCCGGATAAAGGTTATTTCTTAGTAAAAAAAAAGAACTTTGCTTTAGTATGTAATGTAATTCAATGACTATGAATTTTTTTTGTTTACATTTTGTATTTAAATGTATCATTGTTCGAGCATATTACCGGTATCGCTACACTAGCCCACTTTAATTTTTTTCATTCAATAAGAAACTTTTAAAATATGAATTTTGCTGATTTTTTTTCTCTTCTCAAACGATGCAGATTACTAGTTCTAATAATTGGTGTCTACTGCATTATGAAACGTTGTAAAATTTTGAAACGGTTAGCGCTTTTGCTACCATGTCTTACGTTCGACTATGGTGTTAATAATAATTTTAGTAATACACAAGAAATATAGAAATAAATGGAGAATCGATATTAAATAGCATAAAAAATTTAATGAATATAAAAATGTGTGTGTGTGTTGTAGGGGGGGGGGGGGGTATCAGCTGTTACGTTTAGTAGAACTAAGGTAGGGCATGTAAATAGTAGTTTTCACTCACCAACACATCTTTACAAAGAGAGTGCAATTATGCTGCAGTTTGTAACAAATAACTGTCCAAACCAACATCAGATATAAAACAGTGTTTCTTAAAAAGTGTCACAAAAAAAAAATAGCGTGTTTATCCATTCAGCTCTTCCCACTCTCCATTGAAGGGGGTAAAAGGATGAAGAAAGTAACAAAAAGTAATTTTTGAGATATTTGACCTTAAAATTTGTTGTGGCCACATACCCTCTTCATGACACTAGTATCTCTGAGGCCAACACAAACCACATCCATCCATGACAACAACTCAATTTTTTTTTTAAAAATTATATACTTCCTTCTCTACTCACCCTTTCAATTACACTAACGACGATAAAAAAAACTATATTTAAAAGATTTACCAGGAATAATTTGTATAAAGAAAGAAACTTTAGACGACGACTGCGGCGTAAAATAATAAAATTTTATGGCAAAGTCCTAAAGTTATAACCACTCCCAATATAAAAAATAACAAACACCAACGAAGGGATAATTTAGCGTCATTCACCTAAGTATTTCATTAAACCTATTCTTATAAAATATTTTGTAAACATTCGTTCAAGTTTCAACAATAGCGGACAATTCGGATATCGCAGTCCATTTCATAGACGCAAAAACCAAGATAGATTGTATCTATTTCACTGATACAATTTAGTGAAATTCTTAAATGGACCCCGAGCTCCACGCAAACCGACCCCAGATCATTCACATTGTATCCGACAATTTTACCAAGCAACCCCTCCGCCTGGATACATCAATTTACATAATTAATTGACCCCATCCATCCGGAGCCTCCTTCCATCTGGGGTGGGCGATCAAACAAAAATCTTCTCCAAACGCACTTCTCGACCTAATAGCCAATCAACCCCTCCACTAATTTGAGCGACGTCTCTCTCTTAAAACCGCTAATGTGACTACTACCCCCCCCCCCCCTCCCCCAACTGACCAATGACCAGACCCCAATTGACCGGCCATTAACGCGGAAGAGCACGTGTTGCATCATCATCATCCAAATCGATAATGTGGACAGAGAGAGAGAGAAAGAATGGAAAGGAAGAAATTGGCGAGATAACGAGGAATCGATAGCGCCAAGCCAAGCGGACTTCTCTTCGCGAAAGATACCGAGGAGGTTTCGTTTTCGGGTCGCCGACAGTCGGCGGATGCGCCGGCAGAGAGGGGAAAGCGTCTCTTTCCTGCACCTTTTCCCTTTCTTTCCGTGGGTCCGACGGACGGGGGACGGGGTCTTTTCCGTGGAAGTCGGAACGGAGACGTGGCCGCCGCCGAAAGAAAGAGCGGAGCCGGCCGCTGAAAAATCGATGGGAACGGGTGTTTAGGGAACAAGCAGGAGCGAAAAGGTGTAGTATTTTTTTTTATGACATGCTTTGTTTTTTTAACTCACTTTGAGGGGTCTCAAATCTTTCAAACCAATGGTAACTTGGTTCGAGGCCTATTCACACGAACCGTCGTTAACGAAAAACAGGCAGTGTTAAAAGAAAAATGGACAGTCGTTAACGAAAAACAGACAGTCTTCACAGTCGTTAACGAAAAACAGGCAGTCTTCACAGTCGTTAACGAAAAACAGACAGTCTTGAAAGAAAAATGGACAGTCGTTAACGAAAAACAGGCAGGCTTAAAAGAAAAATGGACAGTCGTTAACGAAAAACAGGCAGGCTTAAAAGAAAATGGACAGTCGTTAATGAAAAACAGGCAGGCTTAAAAGAAAAATGGACAGTCGTTAACGAAAAACAGACAGTCTTCACAGTCGTTAACGAAAAACAGGCAGTCTTCACAGTCGTTAACGAAAAACAGACAGTCTTGAAAGAAAAATGGACAGTCGTTAACGAAAAACAGGCAGGCTTAAAAGAAAAATGGACAGTCGTTAACGAAAAACAGGCAGGCTTAAAAGAAAATGGACAGTCGTTAATGAAAAACAGGCAGTCTTTACAGCCGTTTACGAAAAGTCTTTAACGAAAAAACGAGCAGTCGTAAATAAAAAAAAATGGACAGTCGTTGATGTAAAATGGTCAATCCTGAAGTTGGAGCTAGCGAAATAAAAACAAACATTAGTTTATGTCTGAACAGACGTCTTTCTTGTCCTTTACTTTTTAATTCCACAATTAGACAGTAGTCAAATTTCTAAACAATTTTGTGGTCATCCATTTTGCTTAAAATAGACACCGACAGGTTTAATAACAGCATTTCCGTGTTTTAACTCCCCTTCCAAATGATATACAACTCGAAACTAGGTATGCTTAAGAAATATTGAAAACAATAGAACATTCAGATTTATTATTAAAACTTATTTTTACTTTACAAGTAAGAATAGAATCGCGACAAGATTCGTTCCCGTACCATCAGCAGACAGCTTTTAACACTGAGCGCTGAGAAGATGAAACATGAACTAGCTTTTTTTCAGACAAATTGTTATAATTATTGATAAACAAAACACCAAAAATTCCAAATAAAACGAAATAGCACTTCACAACCCAACAACTAATATTTGTCTATGAAAATATAACACAGACCTCCATGAATGCTTGTCTCTTCATTAAAATTACATAAACGCCAAAACTTTTAGCCTGATTCGATATGGAGATTTCTCAATATTGATAAGTCCATTTAATCCATTGTAAGACGAAGGTCCATTGATTGATGAGTTATTTGCACAGCATTGATATCAGTAAAAACACAAATCGCGCTTGACAATGTGCACATAAGCGCTCAAATATCCGTGTCAGGATTGATGAATGGATATAGAAAATGTGAACTAGCACACACTTCGATATTTACTCCGTGAATAGGGTTATGGAGCTGCAACGTTTTATTTCTCTCTGCCTATTGTCAAAGTCGCTGATGCATCTTTCAGTAACTTCGAACTAAATTGCTTTTACTTCTACAATTTCTCATTAAAAATAATAATGGAAAAGCCTTAGCATTTCGAAAAACTTAATATTAACGAAAAACAAACACATACACACAAAAACGATTTTAAATTTTCGTTCCTTAAGAAACATTACACATCATCCAGCGTAAAATATAAGATAACTAACTCATTAAAAAAAACATACAATTCTAGAATTTTGTAAGCATATTTAGAAGGTTTCAAACTATAATTTTAGCACATAAAAAAATCGCGAATTTTATAATTTGTTTAATACTGTTGCCAGCGTAAAATATTATATAAACTCATTACAAAACATAGACACAGTTCTAGAATTTTACAAATCACATTTAGAAGATTTCAAACTATAATTTTAGTAAAAAATATATATATATATATATATAGTTTTTTGGGTAATGTTGCCAATTAAAAATATCAAATAAACTCATTAAAAACATAGATATAGTTCTAGAATTTTGCAAGCACATTTAGAAGATTTCAACTTATTTTAGCAAAAGAAATAAAAATATTGCGAATTTTATAATTTTTTGGGTAATGTGCCCCTTTAACTACAGACAACACTTACACTAGCAAGGAAAACGTTTGAATTAGAATTTGGAAGTAGAAATTGCTTCTGCGTCTCTGGATTCCCGAACCAAATTGTCAATAAATCAAGAAAAGGGGGCCAATTATATCGGCTTGTAAATACATTTGGTGTGTGCAAAGTTGTACAAAATCATCCATCAACATCAATTAGGTTCCACGAGGCAGACAGAATACCTAGACCGCCCCAAAATCCAATGGCTTCACAGAGGGAGGGGTGGAAAGGAACTAAGTTTAGATTTAGTGTTTTGTTGTTTCTTTCCTACAATGCTTAGTGCAAGAGCTGGGGAAAGGGCCTTTCCAAAATGAATGTGAAAGAGAAAAATAATTCTATAGAATCGACCAGGTCTAAAAACCTTTTCACTTTTGGGCCAGATTGAAAAATCCTGGAAGTAAGGCGGGCCTATAGCACATACATACGTGCATATACACACAAGTATGTGAATGGGGGAAGGGGGGGCATATGGCATAGGGTCAGATACATTTTTTTTAAAGCTAATGTTTATATAAAAATGTAGAAGATTCAGGCACGTAGCTAAGGAGGTGGTTCAAAACCCTCCCATTGAAAGCCAAGAAAAAAAAATTAAAAATCATAAAAATACTTTAAAAAATTAGAAAAATTTCAATTTCTAGTATAATACTTCTTGTCGAGTTGCATGAGGAAAACCTTGGTATTTTCCGGGGGTCCTATCCCGGAAAATAGTTTTCAAAAACATGTTTTGAGGTTATTTTTATCAGAGATTAAGCGTAACATGACATAATCGTCTTTCATTATATAACACTTGAATTTCGGCGAAGAAGGGAAAAGATTTTCAAACGGGATCCATATATTATTTCAAACAAGGAATTTAAAAATTTAAATGTGTTCTCCAAATTTATTTCATAATTAGGGAGTGATATTTACAAATTTTAAAAATAGTTAATAACCGATATTGGTAATGATTTATTATAAATGTAGCTAAAAAATCTATACCTACGTACGTGCCTGAGAAGATTTATCCAAAGAAATTAAATTTATTCCAAATAATGTAATTATAAATATAAGTTGGCCTAAGAAAAAAAATAACAATATTCTTCTCCGTCCTTCTTTGGCCATTTAATGTATATAGGGGACTTATGGAGTTGCTTCTGGCATATAAAGTATGCCCATTTTTGATCGAATCTGGTTGATCCACTAGAATGGATTTCAAGTGTTCGTTCATTTGATAAGTTAGCCCTGCAATTTGATTTTACAAAGGTCATTTTTGAAAATGCCTGCTCGTAAATATAGGTCTACCCAAACACTGACCTGCAAATTTTTCGCTATTAAATTATTTTTAATCACAAAAATTGCTGACTAAATGTTTTTATAAGATCTACCCGTAAAACGAAAGAAGATCCGCATTCTTGTAATATTCCTTGAAATATTCTTACTGTAAAAATAACTCAAATACAAGAGCTTATACTGTATTTGAAATATTTTCACGATCTTATGATTTTACGATAAATAAAAAAATTCCGCGGGCCGTAGTTTGTAGACCCCTGGAATACACGATGAACTAAATTCGAATGACTTTACCAGAGCAAATATAACTGTTATGGCGAGTTTGAAATTCATAATTTTCTAAAAGCGAGTACTTTTTGAGCTATAGGGAAATAATGGTTGTGCAAAAAAGGGCTACCAAAAAGGACCCAAATTTACGAACCGATGACAAACCATACATTTCGTAGAAGAGTTCATATAAATCATATTTCTAAAAAAACATTCTTGTGTAAAAATTCAATTCGTCGCTAATTGTTTTTCTTCGAAATTTTGAATCATACTTAGATTCCCAAAACATAACTTTTTGGCTGAATATATCTCATTTATCTCGTTAATGTTCTCTCTTTAAAACTAACATATTCATCATAAAGGATATAAAACATATCGAGTCTCTTTATATGCAGAAAAATTAGTATTGTAATGCTGTAGAATTTCACTTCATAATAATTTGACAGGAGAATTTAGATAGATTAGACATGTACGAAAAGAGATGTTATGACTAATCCTAGAGGTCAAGCGAGCGCTGCGATGAAAAAAAACTCATCTGGTTTAGTCTGAAGCACTAGACAACACAGAATTCACCAAAATTCGGTGTTTGGCGTCTTTTTTCCCCTTCTCTCCTCCCCCAAAATAACGGTCCGCCATTGTTAGAAGTAGTTGCATTGCTGCTCATCTTTCGGACCAGACCTTGAAAGGATGGAGTTTCCCATAACATGAGTTGGAATTTATGGTGGCAATGTATGTGCAATGGGCGATTTCCTAAATTTATTTCACGTTCCTATTTAACGGGATACAATAGAAACTGTTGCATATTTTTTTTTGGATGCTTTTATTTTTATATTGCCACTACTTATGTTCCTCAATATGGGATATATTACGTCGAACATGTACAGACATGCATAATCTAACTATTTCTATCAGCAGCATGTTTGCTAATAAAAAAGTAACTTTATACAATAGCTCTTTTAATAACTTATTTACAAGGCAGTTCAAGGAAATTTTTAGACACAAGCAAACTGGATTTTGCCCCCCCCCCCCCCCCCCTCAAATTTTGAAAATCCTACCCCAAATTTTCTAAATATTCAAATTTATTATTGTTGACAACGATTGAAATGTGGAAATTGACCAGAATGATCTGGGTCAAAGCCGGACGTTTGACTAGCCTAAACTTAATGAATAGATGAAGATTTAATAGTTTTCAATAACGTTTCCTGTTTATATTTTTTTTAATTATTTTTATTTCGGCAACATTTGCGCCCTTTTCCATCCAAGTAATTGTATCTAACAATGCATACAAATAACTTATTTTCTGACTTCCGCAAATTTAACGTTAAGGTTAACAGATCAAGTCCAGGGCCTGATTTACCATTAGGCCCGGGCAAAGGGGCCCCAACTTTTATTTAATTACATATAAATTATAGCAAAATTAGATATGTTTGGAAAGATTCGTTATCATTAAATGAGATTTTTCATAACTGTTCAGCAATTTTTCCTAAAATGTTGTACTTTCTCCTGTTTTAAAGCATAATTGACCGTATATGAGAGATTTTTTTTTATTATTCGAGACTATTATTTACGAAAAAGACCCCATATAGCATTGAAAGATCTAATTTTTTTTTAATTAAAAAAAATTGTGTATAATAGCATTTATTTTAAATGCACCTGAATTTTCTTTATTTATTAGTAAACGCAAAATAGTTGTCAAAGTATGTAGTTTAGGGAGCTCTTCGCGAAGCCATGCAAATAGAACATGTATGTAATGTACCCACGTTTCCAAAACCCTCGTTTTCACATCCTTATATGGTCACGTGAATCCGTGAGAAACGAGAACTGAAACTTTCCATGACCGTGGCAATCTCTTGGGAAGTCTTTTGAAATCAATCCTAACCTAACCAGCAATAATGTAAGACGCGTTTTTGCTTCCTCGGCCATAGTTAGCCGACTCTTCCAACTTTTTCCCAGATAATCATAAAATAAACCAATATGAAAAAGCTTAATATGAGCCCAGAATGTTATTTAGATCGAATCGACGCTGCAATTTACCGATAAACTCAACCTATTAGGACATGCCCACATTAGTCTACTGCCAACTCGAGGCTTGGACCACACGAATCAAAATCACCCCGAACGCTTCGTGTCCGAATCGATGCTGCAACGGATTCCGAACCGAACCATCCGCATCATCACTCAAACCTCACAGATAGAACCTTTCCACATCGATTCGCGGGCGTCTGAAGACAGGATCACGAGAAAATCGATGCCGGCCAGCAAGCAGCGTCCAGAAGATGAAGGCAAAGGTGCTGCACAGCAACATTCGAACAAACTGCCTGCCGCATGCCGATCACGTCCCGGAATGCTGGCCCGATCGAAATTCTAATTTCGAAGGGGGAGACCCTTCACTTACTCGTAATTGCTCGACCCATGTTGTTGGATGGAAACGAGAATGGGCATGCACAATGGAATGGTCTCTCCGTCCAGTTATCGAGCCGTCTTTGCTTTTGTTTTCTTGCTGTCGTTTTTTATTCTTATTCTTATGTTTGTGGTGTCGGATGGGGAGATAAGACACAGTTATAAAAGTGCTTATAATTCTAGGAGGGGACAAGGCTTGGTGAGCGATATAGAAGACAGCTTGCAAAGTCGGCAGGATTGCAACCTTAAGATCGGAATCCACTGGACGTTTTAAGGTTCTCTTAAATAATATGCAAAAATTCCAACCAGAGACTTGATTGTAGCATAGGGCCAGGGCCTGATTACCGAATAGGCCCGTGAAACCCAGTCTTACACTTTACATTTTTGAGGGGCCATAAATCCCACATATTATATAAATATTTAACACTCCAAACACAGTTTATTACTAAAAAATACATTACAAACTTCAGTAAACAAAATTGGTCACTTGTATTGTTAAATTTGTTCAAATATTGGAGGGAAAAATCAAAACATACATGAACATTAGGAATAAACGTTACTCATTAAAATTATATTTTAGTGTTTCATTTTAATGTCAATAAGGTGTAAATATATTAGGGCATGCAAACGTTGGATTGAATGTTCTAGGGTAGCAATGGGGCCCCCCATTTAAAGTCGGGCTTCCCTTGCTGCAATGTCTTAATCGGGCCCTGCATTGGGCCTTGGGATTGTGGCATAGGGCCTTGGCGGCAAACACTTTACATATGTGAAAGGACTTGAGAAAGACAAATCCTAAATGTCAATATACTTAACATACTTGCCATAATTTGGTATTACATTTTCCTTTAAAACCTATGTAAACAGACAGTAATATATATAAAAAATGATCACTCAAATGAAAATTAGGAATATCCATACTTTTTTAATGTGTTATAAACATTAGTTCAGATGTGGGTTATTTGAATTATAATAAGGGATAATATTTTTTATGCGTGCAAAATTTAAGTTTGACGTTCCAGGGTTTATTTGATAACACTTATGTTCCGTGTGTAGGTAGACTTGTTTTCCTTACTTCGAAGATTCAATCGGGCAATAAAATAATTAACAAAAAAATCAAACGTTTTATAATTTAAAGTTGCGAGAAACAGGAAATTATTTTTGCTATTTAGTATACGATCAAGAAGAACATTGGATTTTAATATTAACTTAAAAAAAATTGGAGATTCTTAAAAGAAAATTTGAAGTTGCAGTGATTAAGTGATCCAGTTGAGATTTTATTGCAATTTTAAAAATCCTCGATTAAATTAATAACTAGCATTATCGTGCGATAATTATCACAAGAACAACCGCCCTCCTCCATATATATAAGCGTATTTCTTATACCAATAAATCATAAAAGTTTAACACTTCTGCTCATTCATAGATGGCAGCATTATGAAAGGTTTATTTTAAAAAAAAAACGTTGATATTTAAGAGATGAACATACGATACTATAAAACGAATCTTGACTACAGAAATAATACATATGCAGTGTTCACTATAGAAATAAAAAGGGGCAGGGCGCTGTTAGCAGAAAAAGGGCACAGCGTTTTTAGAAAGGCACTTCTTGTTTTAAAAAGAGCACTTGAAAATAAAAATCGGGGTGGACGTGGCCACCCGTTGACACATCGGACCCGTGACCAAACAAATTCCGATTTATTAGATGGCATTGCTCTAGAACTGCATATTGGCTATTGGTGACGTCTCGGGGCTTATCTCGAAGGAAAGAACAGTACAAAATTGATGTCACTTTTTGGAAATACTACTTGAAATCCATATTTTTGACATTTTTAAATTAAAGTTTTCGCTAAAAACCAAATCGATAAGTAGTCCGAATTTATCCCTTACAAAACTGATGAAAAGGCTACTAAAATCCAAAATTTGGTAATAAAATGTCTAATCTTGTAATCTCGCACCAAACCAACTTACAGGCAACCAATAGGATTCGGGCAATGCCCCGTGCTCGAAATTACCGCAGAATAATCGCGATTTTACAACAAGCTCAGTTAAAAAGAAGTCTGTTTTTTCTCTGTCATTTACACAATTACTGTCAATTTACACAAAACAAAAATTTAATCGATGCCTATTTTAAAGACAGCTGGGAAAGCAAGGATGCTTGTGCTTGACTAGAAAGGGCAATAGGGACGGAATTGTTTTCGAAAGAGGGCGGCATTTTTGAAAAAGGGGCATGAGGGCGCTATTGAGATGAAAAAAGGGCGGGCAGGGCGGACCGCCCTTCAAAAAACGTCTAGAATGAACACTGCATATGATTTACCACTAAAATACTAAAAGTTTTAAAACATATTGAGATAATTTATTTCAAAAAGAGAAAAACCAAACTGTCCCTACACATACTGTTTCTACAGCCTAAGTGTATTTATGAGACAAACACACGAAAGGCTAGATTTCGATTCCCATGTGCTTTAACGGCGCCAGTATTTATCTGTTTTTTTTTTGTCCTTATAATTTAGCAACAATGCACAATTATTCGACAAACAATATTATCGACACAGAACGGGATTTCCTCGGATACTGTAATCGGAAATGAAAGTGGTCCCGCAACCCTGTAATCTTATTGTTTCAACCCCTGACACTGCATCAGATACCAGAAAATGTTCAACACAACGTTTAAGAAGAAAAAAAAGTGTCGGGAATATTTTTACAGATAAATCTTTTAATATCTGAATGCCTTATTCTACAATTGAACTAGATATACATTTGGTAGTATAGTCGTATCACACGGTATTTACGTTGGATACCTGATTCTCATGATTTAAAACAATTTATTTGAAGCAAGGCCAAAAGGGTCAAATGATTTACTTACAATTTCTTTGTGTACTTTTAACTGCTGAAAAAGGTTTTCACTGAAAAGTGTAAGAAAGATTCTTGCACTTTTCCATACATAATTAATTTAAAAAAATACAGTTTGTAAAGGGACCTACGAATTTTTTTTGGCGTGCATAATCACCAAAACCATCTCATTTATACACTGAAAGATTCTAAACAAGAATTAGGTAAAAAGTAAATTCAAATTTATTGCTAAAATAATGTGTCCAACTTTTAAATGCACTTATTCAAAAAATCAATAATTGACAGCCGATATGGATTTCAAAATTTCACAATTCAAGTTTCCTAAAAAGTACATTATTGTAAGTTCTATTTACAGTTAAAGAGAGGAAAACGTCAGTATTTATTTTTGTTCTAAATAGAATAATTAATTATTTTAATGTATATTAAGGTGCGACAGCATTCCGTAATCTATGAAAATGAAATATTGAACTCGTCTTCGTACTACCGTCAAATTACTCTAAGCAAAATACAAATGTCAGAAAATAAAAACAGATGATTTCTAAAAAAATGTAAAACAATGCCGTTGTTATCACAATTAAAAAATATTTTTTTAAAGAACATAAAAGTATTAGGGTATATTTACATTGCACCGTAAAGTAAAATATAATGTTTCTCCATAATAAAAAGATTGTAGTATACTATTTTCTTTAGGATTTGCATTATCATCTTTCCAAATAATTTGTGGAGCCCCAGTTGCTCAGTTGGTAAGGCGTTCAGCTACTAATCAAGAGGATTGGTGGTTCGAATCCGTGAAATGGACTTGACATAGAAAAGTAAAAAAGTAGTGATCTTGCGATCGGAGGGTTGCCAGCTTCGCTATAAAAATACTAGAAAGTCGTCCAGAATATCCAACAAATTATACTGGCGTGTATACGGGACTGGTGCACGATACATCTGATCGGGGTCCAAAGTCCCGACGTCTATTGAAGGCGTTGGGTGCCAGTTCAGGTGTTTCCTCGTCATCTGACCATGGTTCTAAAATAACGAGGTGCATGTATGAATGTGTGTGTGTGAATGTGTTCCCGGGTCTTTCCTTCGAGATTGACCCCGAACCGTCGCCAATAGCCCACTGTGCAGCTCTAGTGCGACGTTAATTAACAAAACCAAACCAAATAATTTGTTCCGTAAGTTAACTGTTTTTTTTGTGTGTGTAGTGCAGGCCTCTTTGCGGTCGTGCCCTTAGGCTGCAGCCTGTGTTTAAATTGGGCCCTGTTTACCGGTGAAATTCCTTACCATGGGATTTTTGTACCACCTTGAATTCATTTTGTAGACAAAGCCCTTTTTTTCCAGCAATGATGCATCGACTGGCAACCACAGGAAGCGATTCGGGTAAACACATCCTTCAGCATGAATCATTCAATATGACGCGAATGATCAATCAAAATGAAAAGACCCAAGATAAAAACGGAATCAACCCGTAATGAGTTCGAGAAAAATTAAACAGAAGTTTTTAGACACCCATTTTCTTCCTACTGCTTTTTTAAAAGATATGACCATAAAAGATCAGGTGAATGCGGATTTTGCGAGCTCAAACTGTCAATCGTGAAGCGAGGTTTCCATACAATTTCAAACTCGAGTTTGCACATTTCATTAATCACCTATCGAAGCGCACAAAACAAGGAGGTTATTACTGGGAATTGTTGAATCAACTTTCATTTCCCGCACGTCAGGTGTTTGGATTGCATGGAATGTTTTCAATGCCTCATTTCAACCGATTCCTTTCGAATTTCATGCAATCGTGAACTCGTTTCCACACCATAGAAGTTGGTTGGTTGGTTAAATAACGTCGCACTAGAGCTGCACAGTCGGCTATTGGCGGTGGTTCGGGGCCTATCTTGAAGGAAAGACCCAGGAACGGTATTTTTGAACCATGGTCAGATGACGAGGACAACACCTGAACTGGCACCCAATGGCTTCAATAGACGTCGGGACTTTGGACCCCGATCAGATGTATCGTGCACCAGTCCCGTATACGCGCCAGTATAATTTGTTGGATATTCTGGACGACATTCTAGTATTTTGGTAGCGAAGTTGGCAACCCAATCGCAATATCACTACTTTTTTACTATTCTTTAGTCTAGTCGTCGCACAGATTCGAACCATGAATCCTTTGATTCACAGCTGACACCTTTATCCACTGGGCTATCCGACCCCTCCACACTATAGAAGATAGATAGAACTACAAAAATCCAGATTTTAAAAAAAAATATTTATATGCGAGAAGGTACGAAAGTATATTAAAACATTCTATCACCAACATGATATTTGAAATATTCGATTATTACACCACTAAATTGGCCTCTGAATTTTCCTGAGCACGTATTGTTATACTGAAATTAACTTGCAAAGATTAGAATCTGCACACGAATCAATCAATACACACTGTTAAAAATGCATTCTCATATTTGACGAAACTTTTGTCATATTTGACGAAACAGACGCTTGCTGTATGCTCCGATTAAATATTTCGTCAAACTGAGAAAATTCACTTTGTCTTTTTTTTTAACGAAATTTATTTTATCAAAAGAGAAGACGATTTTAAATTATATAATAATTCAATGTCGACAAGCTGACTCGAACTGTGGACCTCCCGTTCCAGAGTCCAACTCTCTATCCACTCGGCGAAGAAGGCTCGATTGAATTCTGCCAATTTAAGCATAAGAACCAAACATGAGCTGATGACCCAGAAAAGGAATCTTGAGTAAATGACTCGTTCAAAATGTGAGGATCCTTGTTTTGTTAAAAGTCACGTGATTCAACGACGAAACGATTGTTAAATATAACGAAAGCAGCCTTGACGATCGTAGAATCCTCAATAATGAGAATAGTGCATTTAGAAAAAGTTATTTGCATTTTTATACATAACTCGTTTTGTATATTCGCTCCTCAATTTCATTTGATACTACGACTGCTACAGAAAAAAGGCTAGTAATAAATGGATTGCTTCTGATTAGAAGCAGCCCAGGGCAGAGAATGGGCTAGGCCGGAAATTCCGAATCTATGATATTTTAGCACATATACACTTAGCTGAAATGCGAAGCTGGCCTTAATCAAAATATGCACATTTGGTTCGAATTATACATTTAATTAAAGCAATTTGAATAAGGCACAGTTATTCAACAATGCACAAGCGCCTCCCCTGGAAGGGCCTTGATTAGGAACAGCCTAACTATGTGTATTATTAACTTGTAACTGAAAGTTTCTGGGACGAATGCAGAATTATTAAAGGGATGCAGTATTATAGCTGAAATTAATAACGCACCTTAATTATTAATTGATGATGATTACTATTTTCAGAATATCCCAGACTTAGCATGGGAAAGACTTACAGGAGCTGCATTCCACTTACTAAACTTTCACATGAGAATACCACAATGGATATTTGGCTGATTGTTTTTCGTCCCAATCAAACATTTTAAAAGCTTATTAAAAATATGACTTTTTTTTAATTATAAAATTTGGTTGCTTAGTAACGCGAGGCCGTGGAGCTAATATATTATAACAAGAAACGCCTATTTCTACATTCACACATGGTCCAACACAATGAACTACTACTACAACAGTCGCAGTTATTTTCTCACAAATTGGGTGTGAAGTTAGATTCCCATAGAGAAATGACCTACTCCTCCTTCTCGTCTAGCCGCTGAGACATCAAAACATTTAATATGGCCCAACCAACCTTGGAACCTACAATAAGATCTGAATGTTTGGGAGACACAGCTGTTTTTCATTGTGAAAGGCGTCATGGTAAGAAATCACCGCTTAACCTCCTCCTCTTAAAAGAAAACGGGTATATAATTAATCACAGTTATTTGATTAACCCTCCAGAACTCGCGCCGTGAGCGAAATACTCACGCCGAGTTCTTGGGTGATTTACCGAAAACTGTTTTCTTTATTTTGTTTCATCAAATATTAAACCAGATATGTACCTAAATGGACTAAAATAAATCAATTACATATTATAGTTATTGTTTAGTTTAAAATATTTCATTAATTAATTTTTTTTGAGGGAATTAGGTGGTGTGAAAAAAATTCTCACGTGCGAGTTCTCAGGTCACTCATTTTGACGCGAGTTCTGGAGGGTTAAACAAGCTATTATTATAGATTTTTCATGGGGCAGAGTGACTGAGCAACGAATTTCTTTATTGTCCATCTACATCAACAAACTCAACCCCCTCCCAAAATCAAAAATGTTCCCTTACCCCCATTTTTTTAAATTTATTAATTTTTATTAAGTAAACAGGAATACGTTCGCAGTTAAATAGCGAAACAGCATCAAATATTTTTCATGAATCGTTAACAATATCAGTCATTACCTATTTTTAGAATTAGTAAACATCACTCAAATAGTCAATATAAAATTTTGGGAATCGTTGTTTAGAATAATATATGGTTTGGGAGCATCTTGTTTATACGGCCCCGTGTGACGATCTTTCCCCTTTGTCGCCGAAATCCAATTGTACTCAAAAGAAAAACAAGTATGTTTAATTACCTTTTTTTGTTTTACAGTGCAGTGTTTTTTAAGTTTGGAGGTTTTCCGTTTGTCAAAAAATTAATCAAACAATAAATTCCAAAAATCGTCGCCAAAAGAGAGAGGAGATCACGAGATGACAACCGACTGCCCATGCGCCAAAAGAGGGATGGAAGTGGGTCATGGCAGCAAAAAAGAAGAGATTTTTCCCACACAACAGTCCAAATATCACACAGCCGTTCGTTCTCTCCTCTCTCTCTTCCCCCCCACCCCCACACCTCACACGTTTTATTTTTATTTCTTTCTATCCATTCACGAGACAGTGAAAAGGATTAAAAAAAAAAGTAATGGGGGAAGGGGGGGAAGAAAAACTACTTTTATTGCCCCTTTTGTTTTCAGTTCTTTGACACTGGCGGTTCTTATCGGACCGGCTCTTAACTGTTGGGTGAAGAGTTTTTTTTTTAATATTTAGTTTATTCTTTTTTTTCCCCTTCCTTTTTTTAATTATTGAGAATTTGTAAAAGTTTTTTTTATTCATTTCCTTTCTATTTTTTTTTTTTTTTTTTTTAAATTGATTTTTTTTTTTGCGAAGGAGTGACAGATTGAGTTTTTATCACTCGGATTGCTAGAGTGTTTCATTTGTTTCACGAGTTCAACTGCTCTCCTTTTCTCTCTACTACCAGCTATTTTCTCGAAGCAGAAAGTTTCCGAATACAGTGTTTTTATACGGAGAGTTGCATTCCTTCTCTTGGGCGCTCCGATCGAGAATATTATTTTTTAACAAATGCTTTAGGAATGAGCGAAAACAGAGACGGTTTGACAATATGTGTTCGCAAAATACACTTGATTAAAAGATTGTCAGACAAAGCTGAATCCGAATAAAATACAATTTAAACACAGCACATCTCTATTTTGTTTAAACGAAACAATAGCTCAGGACAATAATTAAAAATTGGAGTTTATGAAAATGTTTAAAATAAAGATTCAAAAATTCACAATGAGTAGATTAAGTGTTATGGGAGAGTGGATTACCATGAAAAACATAAAAAATGCTAATATTAAGCTATTAAAATTTAGAAATTAAGAAGTAACACGGTTGTCCACAGGCAAAATTTTAAAAATGTATTATTATTCCCTATTTTTATGCAAGATATGCTTTGACATTATCTTATTATGTCCCAAAAATATATTTATTTTTAATATGCAAGTTTACTAACTATTTCGCTTGATTTTCTAACTCCCAAAAAATTGCAACCAAAGTTTAACATCCAAAAATCAATGCATAAAAATTTAATGTACCCCAAATTCAAAATTCCAGTGCATTTACCAAATATCTATAATTCAAAATACTTAAAAATCATAAAAGTCCAATATCTTTTAGATTATTAGTGATTGTACTTTACCATCAAAGACTAGAGTAACCACAATATTAAAAATCCCAAATTCCCTGATTTTTCCAGAATGGTCAAATTCCCTGATTTTCCCTGTTTGTGGACACCCTGAGTAATTTGGTGGCCAAAAAATAATAATAATAATAACAACAGATTTTACAATATGTGATTGGAATAAACAAACCACGTTCCACCAATCGCACACCCATTTGATCGTAACGTTTTAGAATGAATTTCAGAAGAAAAATTGCTCAAGCTCTTTATGCTGAAAGCAGGTAAACAACAGAAAAATTCTCGAAATAAAACAAAGAAAGAAATTTTATATTTATAATTTTTTTTTTAATTTTACAGTGTATATTTAAAAAAATTCAATTACCGAATTTTAAATATATATTTTATTTTAAATCGCGATATTTAATTAAAGTACAGTACTTTTGATGACACACAAACATTCAAAGGGGGCAGGCAGCATAAAAGGCCTTTTTCGTTATAGTATAATATTTGAATGAAGAAAAATGATTACGTGAAGAAAAAAATCACTCAAACAAAGGAAACTACCTTGTGGTTTCGTGGTTTCCAGCCAAGCCCACCGGATGTACAAACCATGAACGATCTTTGGACACAATTATGCGTTCAAAATGTGGTTTCAACCCTTCTGACCTACAGAAAAATTTCAAGGTCGACGTTTTCTAACCGTTCAATGCGAATATTAACACACAGGATGTGGGTAATAGCGCATCATTTATACATTCAGTAAGAAATACCAATGCAAACAAAATATTTAAATTTATTATTGTGATGATAAATACTGCATTGTGGTGTCGTCAGAATAGTAAAGTAGAACTCCAATTATCCGGATCAAATCGGATAATCGAATATCCGGATAATTTACGAAAAAAAAAGGTTATTTCTCAGTAAAAAAAATTGTTTTAGAATGCAATGTAATTTAATGACTATTAAAAACAATATCATTCATTGCTAAGAAACTTTTAAAATGTCGATTTTGCTGATTTTTTTTCCCCCTCAAAGCGATTTGCCTTGTTTGATCCGGGTAACTGGAGTTCAGATAATTGGGGTTCTACTTTATTTGCTATAATATTGCCGCCAAATTGTGATTCTACCTTGATCACGCAGTTTCAAGTCTTGCACCTGCCAATTTTTTCAAGTTATTATTAATTGCTGATGACAATCACCCTGAGTAATTTTGCAGGATATAAAAAACAAACTTTCATTCTTTATAGACATACACAGAATTCTGATCTTTTAATCAACAATGGACTATCAACGTTCTTAACGTTTCACAACCCAGCACAATAAAAATACAGTACAGCCCTGTATTTATTATAATTGGGTTCTCGATTTGGACAACAGGATCATTGCACCCTCATCGTTTTTCCTTGAATTCGGCCATTGAATTACTAATGACCGAATATTGTCATTGTCGTCTAAATGAAGTAAGTATGTCAACAATAAAAAGAGCGAGTTGTACATAAAAGCGTGTTAAAACAAACGAATGAAATCTCATTAATTATATCTTTTTTGTGAGTGAGAAAGAAATGCTGCGATTAGACCAAAATGGCCAAGTTCGTTTGACCAAAATTACGGATTCCCAAAACCTTATCGATGGTTCCGAAAATTAAATTTACGTTAGACTGTGTTTAAAAATGAAGAGGAAACGCTGCGTAGTTAAATTACCAAAAAGCACTACAAATCGATTTCGGCACAAGCCACACAAACTAACACAGCAGATAAAATAAACACCATGGAAACTAACTTATAAAATAATTTTTCTAATAAACTATTCACGTTCTTATCGCTTGCCTTCACTTTAAAAGAGACAGGAAGGGGTGTTTGGGAAAACAGCCGAACTGTGGCCTAAAATTTAATTAATCGATAAGTAATTACAGACCATCCATCACGATTTTTAATTACAAAACGGGAATGCACATTGCGGAGTTCAAATTGATTTGATATCTTTCCTATTCATCATTCCTAATTAATAAATGCAGGAGCGCTGCGTTGACGAAAAACGGCAAAGAAAATAAGATATTAAAGAAGGCCAATTAAGTTTTGTCCGTCGCACATTAGTTAATAGTCACTCGTCATAAGTAAAAAAAATAATAACAACATGTTATTAAATGAATTGGTGATATGATCTTGGACAAGTTTTATATAACCATTCATGCAGTTTACATTGTAAGAATGATTTAAAAAGTAAATGAGCACACTTTAGTTTTTATAATATTTTGATTTATACGTTTCCGGTTGCCTTTTTATGTCCTCGTATTGACACTTATCACAGCCACACACATTCATACATGTACCTTTTTTTAAAAAACCAAGGTCAGATGACGAGGTAATACCTGAATTGGCACCCAACGCAACCAGAATAGACGTCAGGACATGGACCCCCGATCAGATTTACCAATCCCATATACACGCTAGTATAATTTGTTGGATGTTTCGAGTATTTTAGCAGCGAAGCTGGCAACACTCCGAACGCAAGATCACTACATTTTTAATTTTCTTTGTTAAGTCCATCAGTTGGCTCGAATTTGAAATCTTCTCATTACTAACTGAACGCCTTTGTCCACTGGGGGCATAATATTTTCGAAATGTGAATAAAAGTTGATCACAACATTTAAATATTGGAATAAATCTCAGAGAATAGACAAAAGTTATCATACTTGTACACATACACTTCATACTTAAAAGAAAGAAATATCACAATGTTGAATATACAGTCTGAGCGCTAAAATATTATGACCACCTGACGTTTTCAAGTAAATGGGCTATGACGTCACACTGTTTCTTCCCGCCAGAGGGCGGTAGAGGAATAGGAAAGGTGATTGCTTACAATTTAGTAGCAGGACAATTCCACGATATTTGTTACAGATTTGTTCCATCTGCAACTTTATGTTGTTTATTATTATATATTATGTTAAACGTAAAATAAACCCAATTTTTTTAAGTGGATTTAGTTAATTTTAAGTTTAGTTAGTTTAAAAAAAAAGGGTTTATGTTATGTTAATTAAGATATAATAAAATAATAACAAAAAGTCGCGAAGGGGAAAAATACATTGGAATGGCACAGAAGAGTTTTGTTTGAACAGGTATGGTTAAAAAAAACGTAATTTGACGGACTTTGAATATGGGATGATTGTGGGTTTTCGGAGTCATGCAAGTTGGGCATAAGCAAAACTGCTGCTTTGTGAAATGTACAAGAGCAATGTAGTGAAAGTGTTTAAAAACTAAAGTTTGGAGTTTGTAAGGGACAACCGAAGGGCATCAGTGCAGTAAATTACAGCAGATTTTAATCAAGGATTCTCTCAAAGGATCTCTGAACGCACTAGACTACTCGCCATAAACTTGAGCGTATAGGATATGGTCATGATATTTCGACCACTCATTGTATATAGGAAAAGGTAACTTACTTGATGGTGATTTCATGGATCTCCCTGATCTTCGCCATAGATCCAATTCTATTTTACGAATATCTGCAATAGAAACATAAAATATAAGTAATCTATATTATTTATAAACATAAACGCGAACTAAATGAAACATAGATAAGATATTTGAAAACTGCATTAAATGCTTTTTTTTTTTTGCGAATTAGTACTAAACATACACATGAGTTGGATAATATATACTCTTTATTTTTTTTGTAGGTGTTTCAGTACTCAGAAGTAACAAAACAAAATAATGCAAATAAGAATAAATTAATTACTTAAAAAAATCACATTATATTTTATTATATTTGATAAAAATAAATAAATATCAACTAAAACTATTTTACAATATCAATATTGTTTTATCAGTCTTTCGAGCTGAAGGTAAACTAATTCAAATTTCAGGGTGGCAACAAAATTCTTGAAAAAAAAGTTCCCTGATTTCCATGATGGTGTCACAAAAATGTCCCTGATTTTATAATTACGTTAAGAAATGTTGCAATATACATGCTTTGTATAAAAACAAAGTATCCATTCTACAATAAATATATATGGCATTATACATGAAAAATTATAAGCAATACTTATTGTCAGTTAAAATAGTATTTTATAGATACAACACAATTATACAATTGCGACAGGCATAAACATGTTCTCTGAAAGTAGAGAATGCCAAAAAAGCAAGTTTTTTCAATTATTTTTTTTGATGATAATTTCAAATGTTTTATATACTTCATATATCCTATTCCAATCTTCAATAATCAATTTAATCGTTGTTATTTTATTACATTTTCTAGATTCCTTAATGCAAAAGTCAACGCTTGCTATCCGTTAGGTTCTCTGTGCGTACGACTTCCGGCGTCAATTGAACACCACGTCATTTTGAGTTTTCCAAGGGGACCAAAGGATTCCGAAATTAAATTAAATTGCCATAGAAGTTTTTAAAAAAACACTCAAAGTTGAAGTAAATTGTTGTTACAAGGGAGTGTCGGAACCAATGTTGAATTGCCATTTTTTGATGTGCCTTTTCTTAGAATGTGCTATAGATACAGGCTTGAAATTTTTTCTTACTTAGAGAGACGTCTTAGTTTATTTAAATGAGCTTTTAAATAAAACCTTATTGGTTTTTTAAATATTTTTTTATTAATATATATATATTTAAAATAAATATAAAACAATCTTTAAAAGTTCATTTCAATACAATCTTTGGTATATGTACAGCATATTTATAAAAATAAGTTGCACATATGATGGAAAGTTTCTGTAAAAAGGTACACCGACACAAAAAATCCCATTTTGAGAAAAATGGATTGAAAGAAAACATATGTTACCTGTTAAAAAGAGTAAAAAAATATATATTTTATTACATTTTAGTACTTTATAATTGGAGAATAAAAATATGTAAAAAAAACTCAAAAACGATATTTTGAAGAATTTGTTATTCCCCCCCCCCCCCCCCCCCCCTTCCATTTCCAGCTGTGAGTTTGTGATCACAGTTGTGCAGTTTCAATTTTTTTAATAATTGGATATTCGTAATTTTTTTTTTGGAAAAATTAGGCAAACGTAAAAAATTGGGCAGTTGTAAAATTTGTTTAGAATAGGCCTTGATTTCAAAGGCGATTTACGTCAAAAACACAATAATTAAATAAAAAAAAAAAACTTATTTAGTACGTAGAGGTTACCATGGAAACTAACAAAATTCGCCATCAGCTGCTACTGCAATAAAAGCGTGGCGCCCGTCAGACCACTTCCAAATTCAAATTACATATATAAAAAAAACGCGTTTTAATTTCTTTTAGTGACCCGCGGTTACAGCGAAGACAATGAATACTAATGAACTTAATGCATGTATACATAAACACATTATTTATTTTTCGCGTTTCGAAAGATACCTATCAGTAATTCTGGATACTTCTTAATAAGCTCGGCAAAAGGCGCGTCGCTCAAAAAGACCCCGGCAATCAATTTCGTTCCTGACTACCATTGTCCATCCAGAAGACGCCCAAAATGTAGGACGAACCGGAATAAACTGGTCTATCCTTGACTCTTTTCAGGTGGAGGGCGTAAATTTAGGAGAGCTTATATCGCATCTGTCCCGGTTTTTTTAGGGGGGGAAAAGACACTATAAAGTGTTTTTAAAAGTAGGCTTAATGGGGTAGTTAAAAGAACGAACAAGGAAGTTCTATAACGTTGAGTTTTGGGGAAGACTGTGTGTGGAGTATGTCGCCTACTAATTTTGTGGAAAACCGCCTTGAAGTGAATGGAGTCTCTTGCTGGGGCAATCATTCAGGGGATTTACTGTTAGGGTCTCATTGTTTGGGGTCTGTGAAGGTATGTTGTTTCACGCCCATGGTTCGTGACGCAAACAATAAATATCAGACTTAATTACGAATGCATGGAAAATTTAACGCGGAATGACGCATTGAAGTGTAGTAAATACAATTTATTTCTAAGAAAATGGCGGTTTTAAATCAACAATAGTTAAATTCTAATGCAAATAAAGCCATGCATGTTGTCTTATTGTTTTTTGCAACCAAAAGTGCACATGCTTCCATCCATGCGTCAGCTACATAAGATAGTTTCAAGGGAAACCGCTACAAAAATTTATTTCAAGTAGTTCTACATTTTAAAACTGGGTTTTAGGTTGAAGACAAGAAAACAAAAATAGCTATTAAGCACATTTAACAGAGTTGTTTCACTCAAAATTAAGTTGAAAATTCCCTGACTTTTCCAGAAGGTTTTTTAAAAAAATCAAAGAAGAAAAAATTACGGATTTTTTAAAAAAGATAAATGTTTAAGAACCTTAAAAAAGAAGTTCTTGCAAATATAAACCTATCAAAGTATACCCGAGAAATTATCACTTTTACAAATTTATATTTTTGTAATGAAAAGAACATTTCATCGATGGTGCGGAAAGGAATTTGGTAAGGCATCAAAATCTAAATTTTTTTTAAACATTTCCTGACTTTTCCAGAAAAATTTTTCATTTTCCTTGACTATTCCCTGACTTTTTTGGTCATTTTCATGTTTCCTGACAATTCCAGGTACGTGGGAACCCTGTTTAAAGAACTGTAAATTTCTCTCTGTGAAAATCGATTCTGTTTTAAGGTAATGATATTTCGGTTTTTCACTTATTTAAACACTTCTATTCCTTCCATACCATTATTTTCCTTTTAACATTTGAAGAGGTGTTTTAAACTAGAGTTGTAAAAATCTGGGGTCTTTAATTCGGGATTGGCCTCGAATAATCGCCAAGGCCCATTGTGTAGTTCTAGAACAACGTTCTATTCAACCAACTTATCTCAATTTCAAGTCAAAAATGACCCAGTATTTTACACACTTCTCTCTACTGTCTTGCAACCACGAGAAAACCCTTAGACTCATGGAGGTAAGGTTAACATAAAAATGGGCGAATTCACTCAATGGACAACTAGCATGACCACGCCTACGGTGACGTCAGAGCCGGTTTGTTTGTGGGATAGCGATAGAATTTTCTTCAAAATACACAAGTTGAACGTAATTAATGCAAAATTTGAACATAAAGAAGCGATATTATAGTTTATTTACAGTAATCGGCAACTTGCACGTGCTCAAAATCCCACAAACAAGGCTAAACTCCGCCCCGCTGCAGTTGTCCATTCCAAGGGTGGAATGTAGAAGTTGAGAGATGGTTACAAGAAAAGTTAGATAATAGTAGGAAACCATTTCTAACCTAATTCCCCCCACTCTATTTAGAAAGTAAAGCATGTCTGAGGGCTGGTCGAACAGTACACGAGTCTGCACGTGCCACCAAATGCAAACTCAATAAAAGCGCGATTGCCTAACCTTGGCGAAATAATACCACTGATCGCCAACTATAATTTCTGGATTGGGCAATACATTTTGTTGCTGATTTGAAGCCAATTGAAGGGGTAGGAACTGTACCCCACTTTCATTAATACAACAATATTTCGTATATTTTTCATGTTAAAATAAGCTGACATGTATTGCTTTTGGCTAATTTTTTTTCTATTTTCTTTTTAAACCCATTTTAAAATGCAATCTGCTATTAAAATAAAAAGTCATTTGACAGTCAAAGTGGTGAAAAAGCAAGAGCAAAAACTATTTGTTTGGCAATATAAAAATTAACTCTATAAGAAGAAAATATAATAATATTTACATACGTTTAATATTCCTACAATGCTATGGTATTAAAAAAACACCACTAAATCACTTTTTAAAAAAAATTGGGGTACTGTATGGTTACTTCCACATTGGCCTCAACGCGCCCATAGAGGAAACAAATTTTGAGCCTTCCAGAAGTTATAGTTAGAGTTCAGTGAATAATACCCAATCACCGCAACCGGGAAAGAAGAAACCGACGGAATTTCTTCCAAAAAGGGCCTAAATTCGAGAAGAGACGCTCGATTTGGCGGATCCCCACAACAAATCTGGATCTACCCTAATCTAATGATAATGTATGGCAGGTGCGCCCCCAAATTACGTTATTGCTACGGGTGTGTGCGAAGGGCGAACTGCGGCGTCGGCCAAATATTTGCCCAAGGTTCGCCAGATAAGGGTACGAAAAAGGTCGAGTGCAATTAAAGATTTCGCCGCGGCAATTAAATTACCCAAGCGGAAGGAGGGGGAGGGGGGATCTCGGGGGAAATTTGAAAAGGGGGAGGGTGCGAAAATTAAGATCCAGGACAAAATATTAGGGTCATATGAGGTAGCTGTAAAATTAAGTGATTATTTTGGAACACATGCTGGGCGTAATTAAAAAGCCACCTTCAAGCGAGAAAAGCTAAAATTGAGGGTTAATTATTAAGTGGATTTTGTTTGCTGTATTTGGTTAAAAAATTTTATTCAATTTAAAGTGATGATTAATAATCCGACAAAAAAAATATATTTGAAGTGAGCAAACATGCGAAAATTTACGCACTAAAAACTTTTTAAGAAGAGTGATTGTGGTGATACAACAACAGTCTTACTTTTCTACATGACTAACCTGTCAAATTAATCCCTGATAAAAATGTTGTGCAATTATTGCTACAAATAGTGACAGATGGCGCCCCAAGTTTATACAAAATGTTATTAATTTTAAATTAAAACTAATCAATTATCGAACCGGAGAATGGTTATTTTTACATACAAACTGATATTATCAAGACTTAAAATCCGAGTTCAGATAATATCTGTAGCCTATCTAAATTATATTTGTAGCTTTCAATATAGTATATTCAATAAAAGTAAAATCTAAAAAATATTATTTAATTTTTTTATTGTTAGATTGAACACAAGTTAATATGGTTGTCATGGTTACACTATACCTGCAAGTTTATAGGGTTGCCATAGTTACACTATGCCTGTAAGTTACTTCTTAAGACTTAAGGAAACACGAAGAGTTGACAACACCAGTGGCGGCGATTGGGTGCTGAAAGTGGGGGGCAAAAGAAAGAGGAAACAAGGAAGTCCCCCAAATTGGGGGGGACTAAAAAAATTGCTATTATATTGCTATAAAAAAGGTATGGTATTGCACACTTGTATTTACTCACTATTTTGTGTTATTTGAAGTATACCAACTTAAAATACACAGTAAAAAAAATTTAATAACATGAATTAAAAAAAAAAAAAGTTTTCATACCATAAAGCTGATTTGAGAAAAGTTAAAAGCTTTCTTTTTTCGTTATTCTGACTTAAAAAGGCGAAACAAAGCACGATAACTTTCAGAAATACTATATGAAAGGGCCACAAAAACTAAAGTCCAATTTTCAGGAGTATAAAAAGTATGAACTGTTCAAAACACCTTTATATCACTTGGCTATTTTAGCTATAGTCGAAGACAATTTAACTAGACCTTTAAGCGAAGGCTACGATGTGTAAAAAGACTGAGCTATGGCCCTGATTGAATAAAAAAATATCAACGGCTGATTTAAAAACAAATAAATATCTTTTCGGAGTAGCCATAAGTCATATACAGTTTGCTCTGTAGACTCCAAAATGACTGTACAAACGAGTCATAAGTCATATTCGGCGCCGTTTTCGCCTTTTTTCCCTACTGCTTATATGTAAAACTGAGAAAACGTAGGAATCAGTCATTCTGCCAGAGGCCCGATTTGAGTATTTTGTTGATTTAAAACGTAGTTACAATAAACTATTTTCTTGATGTTTTCGCAATCGAAGCATTGAGAATTAAAAAAAAAAGCTTTTTTAAATCTTTTCTGCATCATCTTTGAGAACATTCGCTGATAAGTAAAGTAAACAAATATACTTTTGTGGATTGTGTTTTAAAATTGTTAAAATCGGAGATTTTTTTACTAAAATAAACTATTTCAAAACCAAACGGTTTAATAAGTAATCATAAGAAAAATTATTATAAACTATTTCTTTCAGAAAAACTATAGAAATTATATGGTTAAAAAAGTTAATCGCTTTAAGCTTTTCAAATGTATGTTTTGTTTTAATTTAACAATTACTGGTACTTTAGAAGCAAAATTTATTAAACTATACTACTTGATTTAATATCCGAACTCGCAATTTGGCGCCCTTTAAAGCGCCAAGTTCCTTACCGGGAGGTTGCAAGCCTGTTCTCCCATCGTCCCATCGTTTGACGTTTGGAGGCGACTAGTGCACATTAAATATGTCAATGAGAGGGGTTTGAACCTCCTGAAACCTCCCCCCCCCCCCACCCCCCGTCCCTTATTTACGTTCCTATGGTAGTGTGAGGAAGTTGCGGTTCAAAAATGTTTCCTTTGTTAGGCAATGCAGTAAAACAATTGACTTGTAATTTAGTTTTAAAAAGTCCAATATTAAAAAGTTGCGGGGGCAACATACAAAAAGTACGGGGGCAACATCCGAAAAAAGTGCGGGGGCAACATACAAAAAGTACGGGGGCAACATCCGAAAAAAGTGCGGGGGCGACCGCCCCCCCCTTGCCCCCCCGAATTGCCGCCACTGGACAACACCATCCACAATTCATTTACTCCTAAAATACTATTGCTAATAACAAGAATATGAAACGTGAGTTAATATAAAATAGTATCGGCTCATTGTGTGCTGGACAGACTAAATCTCATACCCGAGACATTTCTCACTTTGCGGGAAATTTAGCATTTCCAATAAAACTTTTGATACATACCACAACAATGGACAATATCGACTGCAGCGTACAGATACTGAAGTTGAGAAAACTCTCGGCCTACTTGCGGGAAAATAGTTAAGAGAAACCGTCCACCGCAACAAAGCAACAGTAATTTTCCCAACAACAATGCAACAAATCCTCCATATACCAACTGACGCATGGAAAGATATTCATGCCGGGCGCTTCCTGGCTGCAGTTGTTTTTCCGCACACATGCAAATGCCCCATGCATCTTAGCGGGTTGCGCAAAAACACCGGAATTTCAGTTAGGCTTAGTCAACAGGTCTGGTGCAAATAATTCAGTCTAATCTCCCCGTCGGGCTCATTATTTATTATTATTAATTGCACGAAGGCACGTTACTTGGTTAGGGAAAAAACGGAATTTTTAAAGTGTTGGATTATGCCGCCCTTTCAGGTTTCCAAGCTGAACTTGGTTAAAAGCGTCGTCTATTACGGAGTGGTCTTTTGTTGCTTTTTGGAAGGGATTTTTTTTTATTTGTATGCAGCAGCATTTTCCCTTAACTTCCACGTTATTGCGCACACCAGAGGGCTTCCAGGAAAACTCTTGAGAGGAGTTTCATAAATATCAAAAGTGGCATTTTTAAAGCGTTTTCGTGACCGAAACTCTATCCGGCTTTAAAATATGGGCGCTTGTTGTATTTACTGCTTTAAGAGGGAAATAAAGTGGAATTTAGTTTGGGACGTAATTCCACTACTGTATGAATTAGAACAGAAGCAAGTAAGAAGAAAAAATAACCACTTAGAACATGTTTTAATCTTGGCCGCCTTCCTAATTTCACATTGAGTTTTTAAGAGCACATCATCTAATAATTTCTTCTCTTCATTACCATTTTACTTTGTGATCAATGCTAATGCTAAATAAATATGAATGTACAGTAATTTCCCATTTGATTTCGATCATATTCAAGTTTTAAAATACAGCTCATGACGCAAGTAACTGGATCATAAAGAGTAATAAACAATCCATGTGACCAATATGCGTTGCTTGGAAGATATTCAGAAATAGGCCGCGTATTAGTCAGTTGATAGGATAACATATTCTAGATTAAAAGTTTGTGAGATAGAAATCTGTCCCCTAAGACTCCTGCCTATAAAGGATTTTTGCAAATTTGTTTTCAGGTTTTTCTTTGGAATAGATTCTAAACTGAAGTCAATATATCTCGCCTATGCTTAATCACAATAAACTAAAAAAAAAATTTAATAGGCTAAATGAAAGAATTTAGAATTTTATATTTCCTGATTGTCGATGTCTTATTGGGGAAGTTCATAGACTATCTTAATAGGGTTGACAGAATAATTAGAAAAAGCTGTGTAAAAAAATTATGTAAAATGTTCACAATTCTTAAACAGACACGCATTTAAACTGAAATAATAAATAAAATATAGTTTATTAGCCCTCCATTTCTTTACAATATTCTTTATATACATTCATTTCGGCTTTATTCTAAAAATGTACTAGGGAAAAAAAAGGGATATTTCTTTAGGTTACATCTAATTTTAATGCAAACTACCTTATTTGCCATTATTTTAAAAACGAAATATTGCATCAATCGCAATGAGTGCATAAGAAAATATAAATCGATTAGACTGGACTACCTAAGCCTTCCTTTAGGAAAATGCTGAAACTATTATATCCGTTTAAAATATGTAAATCTACAACATTGCAAAGCGTTTGGAAGTCGCGCTTAGTTTTGTGTGGTCGGTCCAGAACACGTCATCAGAAGCAAAATAGGGGAAAAAAATGAATTCTCTTTCTTTCCCGCGTTTTATAATGACATTTTACAATAATTTGCCATTGGAAATGTAGTAATTTGTACAAAAAAAAAACAAATAGGGGAAAAAACAGAAAAAATGACTTTTAGTGAAAATAGGGACCAGTTGCGAAGTCTGTGCTAAGAACACTAGAATTTGAATCTGTATAGCACAATATTTAAAATAAAAAAAAATTACACAACTTACGAATACATTTACAGTAAAATCCGTTTATAACGATGCCGGATATAACAATGTAAAATACAAAGGAGGTTTGGATTTCTATAGCAGTCCATGTTAATTTTTCCGGATATTACGATGCCAGTTGTAACGATTGAGTTTCGCTCGTCTTATGCTGATAGAAACCGCTTATAACAAGGAAGAAGGAGGAAGCGATGGCCGTTTGCGCAACAAACAAGCGTCAGGCGAATAGCACGTGAACAAGAATGCCCGAAATTTACGAAGCCCCGGTTCTTCTACAATGTTAGAAAGAATAAGACATTTTATGGAAATTTATTATTACAATGTAAAATCTAGGCAAACAAAAATTACTGACCATTCCTCATCAATATAACTAACTTTATCTAACTAGTATATACAGTCAATAAAATCATTATGAAGTACATAAATTATATCAAAATTCAACTGACATGTATGTATAAGTATTATACTCTCTTATTAAGTGATATTTTTCATGATCCGGATATAGCGATTTCCGGATATAACGATCAAACTGTGACGGTCCCTTCAACATCGCTATAAGCGGTTTTTACTGTACAATAAATGACTTCACTTTTGAGTCTCAATAGCATTTAATGTTCAACACACAAGACCAACTTCAGATAAATTATATTTTGTAATACAACAACAAGCAACTTTACGTGCAATATACTAATCCCACACTACTCGGTGAGACCGACAATGACCACACATTCGCATGTGTCGGTATCGAACTTCATATCTGCCGCCCTGCACATTTCCGGTATCCCGCAGATACGCAGTCCTTCTACCGCAGCGTATTATAAAAGTCGCGAGATACGAAGTGCACATTTTTAATCAAGGAAAAGCACATGACGACCCGCGGGAGGTTCGTATCTCGCTTCCTTTCTCTCTCGCACCAGAAGATAAGATTGAAATAAACGATCATTTTTGCGGATGCATATTTTCAGGGCACGATGACAGCAGCGACGACGGATGCTCAAGGATTGGAGATGGAACTCATGCCGAGTCCTATTCCGAAATCTCATTCCTCGAAGCGTTCGATTGAGAAATGATAACGTGGCGTTTGTGTATCAGATTTGGTTTTTGTGTATGTCTTTGTGGACCGATAACGACACAGCAGCTTAGTGATACGCGCGTATCAGTGGCTCTGGAACCAGTATGGAAGGTATACAGTGCCGTTACAAAATATTTTGGGGTTTGAAACAAGAATTTTCCCAACTTAACGATTCGAAATTCTCAACAGTGCTGAACATTCACAGTTCCAACTTATCGACATTTTTCATTTTTTTAAATATATATTTTAGGTAATATTAAACAGTTCTCTCACAAGCATTGATTTGTTGCAACCATATTCCAATGAAGTGTCAAAGCTACATAACAAGAAATGAAACAAGAAATTTCCCAACTTAACGATTCGAAATTCTCAACAGTGCTGAACATTCACAGTTCCAACTTATCGACATTTTTCATCTTTTTTAATATATATTTTAGGTAATTTTAAACAGTTCTCTCACAAGCATTGATTTGTTGCAACCATATTCCAATGCAGTGTCAAAGCTACATAACAAGAAATGAAACAAGAAATTTCCCAACTTAACGATTCGAAATTCTCAACAGTGCTGAACATTCACAGTTCCAACATATCGACATTTTTCATTTTTTTTTATATATATTTTAGGTAATATTAAACAGTTCTCTCACAAGCATTGATTTGTTGCAACCATATTCCAATGCAGTGTCAAAGCTACATAACAAGAAATGAAACAAGAAATTTCCCAACTTAACGATTCGAAATTCTCAACTCAACAGTGCTGAAAAATCACAGTTCCAACTTATCGACATTTTTTTATATATATTTTAGGTAATATTAAACAGTTCTCTCACAAGAATTGATTTGTTGCACCCATATTCCAATGCAGTTTTAAAGCTACATAACACACTTAAAATAGTTGTTCAGAAAATGGTTTTCCCCATTATTTGATGTCGATTGCTTAAATGGAAACTGAATTATTACAACTCAATTATCTTCCCTTTTTTTGGCACACCTTTTTATCATTTTTTCTGTTTATAACTTCTTCACGTCGCCATGGTAGTACAACGGCAAAGGCACTGAACTGCGGTGCCTGAGGATATGGGTTCAATTCCCGGTAAGTCTTGGTTGTAATTGTCAATCTTTATTGAAGATTTATGAAGGCAGCCTATGTAGGCAAGCTACTGCTCTTTTTATTCATTTTTGAGTACATGTATTTTTCAAATATGAAACTTATGTATTCGGAGCTATGATAAGCATCGAATGTACTCAAAAATGGTAAAATGTACTCATTTTTGAGTAACTATTTGTAACAGTGCATGTACGCAAATCTTACAACCCCATTTGGTTAGTAAGTTTCACTGGATATAAAAAGTCACAGTAAGAGGTGATCAAAAATGCCCTTATACTAATTATATTTGTTTGTTTTTTTCAAAAATCTTAATAGTCAAATTCACAATCATAATAATAAAAAAAAAATTGCGATATTTAAGTCTCATCGGAATGCGGCAGCCATTACGAAGAAGACCTTTATGATTTCGCCTCTCTCAAATTGCTTTAATTGCACTGGGAAGATCTTCGAAGATGAGGTTGGGTATAGTAAAGAAAAAGAATTCCCCCCCCCCCCAAAAAAGTTAAACTCGGACAGAAAAGAAACACGATTGTAATTATGAGACGTTAATGATTCTGGAAGCGTTTTGTAGGGGGGAGCGCAAATTAACCGTGTTGAACCGAATCGGGAGGATTTTAAATTAGAAAGAACGATAATTACTTTCAATTGCATTCTCCCACACCCCTTTCAATATTGGCGGGAAGAGCATAAGTGTTTGTAATCACCCTAACTAACTCTAAATATTCCATATTTTCAATTTCTTCGATGGTTTTAAAAAAACACAGAAATATCTATAAATGCCAGTAAATATTACCTCCCCCCCCCAAAAAAAAAAATCCCTTTCTTAGGGGAAAAGGGCGAGAATTTGAATATTTATAAGATTGTTTTTACGTATACAAATTCTTTTACTTACTTAACGATACAATAGCAAGACACAAACGCAGTCAATTAAGGGGGAATCTACCCAGAAAAAAATCCTTAAAAAAAAAAAATAATCCCTAACATCTCTGAAGACCAATTAAAACCCTGCGAATTTTAATTACACGCGGACATTAGAGGGCAAATCTAGGATCTTCGTAATGAACTTAAATGTAGGATTTTTGTAATTCATTTAAATTTATATTCGTGCGAGTGTATCATTCAAATCACTAGTAAAAATAGTTTTGAGAGAATAACTATACATTTAAAAAAATAAATAAAACGAATTTCATTTCCCATGAGAGGGCAATCGATTAGTGAGTGGAAGCCCAGGTATAGTGCCGTGTCCCCCTTTTCGTGTTCAATCGCCATCTGGAAGTCTCGTGACCTTAATGTCCACTGCATATTGCATTATTTCAAGACTAATGGCTCTTAACGTAATATTTATGGTGGATGCAATTAAGGGGATCGATCCCATAATCTCCGGTTCACTCCACTTCGGGAGGATTTCTTACGGAATTCGAAAGGTTTGGAGAAAATTTTTTAAAAGTGTGTGTAGGATAAAATCCTGTTTAGGGTTAATTCGTTTTATTATTAGACTTTAATTACCTATTTTTAAAAAGGTCTAGCACATTGGTAATATAGCGTTTCCTGTTGTATGTTTAATAATAGTAGTGTTATGTAAGAGATTAATGTTATGTTCACCGATATCCATGTTTTTCAACAATTCAACTAATTAAATAGTTAATAGACGATATTTTTTTTACTATATCAATAACAATGTTCTTTTGAACATTCACTATAGTATTAATAGATGTTCAGGAATGTTTCAAGGAGATGTTATGAAATAAACTAACATGATTTTAACGCTCTAATTATCTATCACACATTTTTTTTTGTGTAGTCACATTTCGTTCTAAATATTAAAATTTTGTCATATAAAAAACCTATATTGATTTCCCTAAAGAGACACACAATTTATACAATTTTGACAGGAAAATAGTAATTAAACATGTTCTCTGGAAGTAGATAATACAAAAAAAGCAAGTTTTTTCAAATTATGTCTTTTGCAGATAATTTTAAATGTTTTATATGCATCATAATTCCTATTCCAATCTTCAATAAATCCCATATTCATGTTGCTTACAATTCAAGGTCCAATACACTTTGCTTTTGCTACTCCCTCCAGCAGCGTTTCACGTTTTTACAAAAATAAAACTGAAAATATGAAAATTCGCAGAACCACTTTTTTTTAAAATTCTTATTCCGAGCTAAAAGGCAATATTGACAACTAAATTACTTAGAATGGAGGGCATAACAGACGATAATTGCCATTTTAATGATCCACATTTGAAAAATTCCCTGATTTTTTGTGAAATGTTGAAAAATTCCCTGATTTTTTGTGAAGTGTTGAAAATTTCCCTGATATTTCCAGAATTAAAAATTTCCCTGATAATTCCCTGATTTTCCAGGTTATGTTGCCACCCTGAATTACTACCAAGACTTACCGGAAACTACATCATCAGACACAGTAGCCCGGACCATTATCCGTTGTAGTACTAGGGCGACATGAAAAAATTATAAACAGAAAAAATTTTAAAAGTTATGTCAAAAGAATGTGAAGTAAGATAATTGTGTTGTAATAACTCAGTTTCCATTGAAGTAATCGACATCAAAATAATGTGGAAAACCATCTTCTCAACAACTATTTTTAAGTTTGTCAGGTCGCTTTGTTAAGATAGCTTGAACAGAAGGAGATTAGCAATATAAAATCACACTGCTCATTTTTGAGAAAGTATGGTTATTTAAATTTGAGTGCGTCATCGCTCATTTACGATGCAATAGTACTCAAAGCAAAACGAGTAGGTTCAGGTACTCATTTTTAAGTATCTATATTTTTTTACAGTGTATATATATATAGTCATTTTAGAACATGACAAGTTTCAATATTTTCTCGAGAAAAAGTCTCAAATTTTCGATTTATTTTTTGTTAGCTTCGTTCTTATTAACTATACTACACACAAAAAAAACTAGAATGGCTGAACTATTTAAATTTCAAACAATTTGGAAAAATTTCAATGTAAATATTATACTTTGTTAATGTTCTTACATTGTATTAGTAAAATGAGCTTTCATTTGGTATGAAAGAAAAACCATATTTAATTTAGGTGTAGTGCACTTAAATATATTAACTGATTAATTACAACATTTTAACTCAATTTACTATGTAAGTTATCAGATACGCACTACAAAATAATTATGCCACATCCATCTTATACAAGGCTGAAAGTGTTGCATTTGATTAACATGGCGAACACGTATGAGCTACTTTCATCAGACTAATTGCGAAATATAATAAGATAAATGGAGTATAAAAAACAGAAAATTGATTATAAAAAAATCATTATTGTTTACAGTAATTTTCAGAAATTGCTAACCATTAATATTTAACAAAATCTTTTTTGTAAAATTTAGCGAAACTATTTCAACAATTTAACGAGTACTTACCAAAATCAGGATAATTTTTTAAAGCTTTTTCCGTCTATTTAGAACGTCAAAAAACTATATAAATAATACTTTTATATATATTATGTTAAAATACGAGTAGTGTATTATAAAAGTTTTTTTTTCTTTAAAAGTTTAAATAATTTCTCCTTTGCTATGTTAAACTAACTTCACATGTTATTATTTTATTATTCTAGAATGAAAAAAAAGCAAAGAAATCAGACGATTTTTTTTTAATTGATAGTCATGTTTGACATGAAAAAAAAAACGTTGGTAATAATGTTTTAATTCTTCACAGATAATTTAAAAATGCCCCTTCCCCAAAAAATTAGATTGGCTTCAGTATAGTATAATTTAAAAAAAAAAAAAAATGTTCTAAATCACTGATCAATTATGTTTGTAAGAATGCACAAAATGGCAGTTCCATTTTATGCTGAAAAGGTCAAACTTTATTTCAAACCGTATTATTTAATAAAAAGTTACGTTTTATAAATGAACACAGTACTTGGACAGAAATATTAAATATTAATTTTAGAAATATATAATATCTTGCAATTAAAATACGATAATTTTATTCAACATACATTTAAAAATATTTTCGCAAGTTTTTGTGGCATTAGTTTCAATTGGAAATCAACAAGAAAACTTACTAAGTGCGCATTCATTCGAAAAATAAAAATGTATTGTTGAACTAAAAAAAAATATTGTAGCAATCCAAAATTATTGACAATACATGCAATATTTGCGTTTAGTTGTTTCAAACTTACCAAATAAAATGTAAGCTTTTTATATAATTTAATTAGTAAAAATTGTGATAAACCAGAAATCTTTTTCTTTTTTAATTCCAAGGATGTGTTAAGTGTTATTAGAATTTCTAAGTATTATGGTGTAAAAATTTCAATAAAATATTAAACCAATTTCGAAAATAAATAAATCGAAAAGTTTTTCGCTTGCAGCAAATTTAAACATAACATTTTGTTGTTATAATTTTTGCCCAAAGTTTCCATCCCTTTTACGCACTAATTTTTAATTTTATTGCCTGATAAAAAAAATTTCGAATTTTTTTAATTAAAAATTTTTTTTAGTAATAATATTTATACTTTTTTACTGAAATAAAAAAACAAATACTTAAACAATTCTATTCTCCAAATCCTGTTATAATATTAGTTGTTTTAAAACATTTTATCGGGCAACTTCTTTTAAGGTTACATATATATTGCAATCACTTAAAATTTCCACAGAAACATATAATATCACACTGTTAAAAATAAGTAAAATGTACTGAAAACATTCGATGCTTATCATAGCTCCGAAAACATAAGTTTCATTTTTAAAAAAGAAATGTTACTCAAAAATGAGTAAAAAGAGCAGTTGCTTGCCTACATAGGCTGTATTCATAAATCACTTTCAATAAATATCAACAATTACAGCCAAGACTACTGGGAATCGAACTCGGATCCTCAGGCACAGCAGTCCATTGTCTTATCCGTTGTACTAGCAGGGCGACATAAAGAAGTTACAAACATAAGACATGTTAAAAAAATTGTGCCAAAAGAATGGTAATGGTAAAATAAGGTATTTGTGTTGTAATAACTTGGTTTCCATTTAAGCAATCGACATCAAATAACCTGGAAAGCCATCTTCTGAACAACTCCTTCAAGTGTGTCATGTCGCTTTGTTAAGATTGCCTGAACAGAAGCTGAGATTAGCAATATTAAATCCCAATGTTCATTATTGAGAAAGTACAATTACTTAAATTTTAGTACGCCATCTCTCATTTACGATGTAATATTACTCAAAGAAAACTGACTAGGTTCAGGTACTCATTCTTAAGTACTTTTTTTTTACAGTGCATCAAAATAAACAAATATTTACTTACATATTATATATATATTTCAAAAACATATAAAACGATATAGTACTAAATTCAACATTTTAGACTTGAATAACAAAAAAAACTTGTCAGCCGAAAAATATGGCGAACAGAACCCTAAAAGTGGTCGGTGGATCCGTCGTGCCCGGATAGGTAATACGGGTTGGGGCCCTCCTGCGTTAAACCGAGGCGCAAAATAAGTGAGTCATTTGAATAATTTTTCCATTGATTAAAAGTTTTATTTAGCAATATTAAGTAATATAAATGTACGTTCTGCTACAAAACAAAATGTATTACATATTCATTTACAAGTTTCTAGACTTAAGCTGTAATATTCAAGAGTATTTACAAACTGCTATTAAACTGCACCAAGCAATATTTGAAGTTAACACTTTAATTTCAGTTGTCAGCTAAGCCATAATTGGGAAGACAATTTTACAATCTTAAATATATCATCTTTTAAGAAGCGTTTAGCAAACAGTTTTTTTAAAAAAAAAAATTTAACCTAGCTTCTTCTTATAAAAGCAGTGTCATAAACAGCAGAAAAGTTATTCATCAGAGCAAATTATAAAAACACAATACATTTTAGAAAAAAAATTACGCCGGCTTAAGTATACGAAACGGTTGAATTTAACTGAGTAAATCATTGGCAGCCGTAAATATCGCTTAAAAGAGTTTTTGCTATTTTCGGCAGCATATAATTACATAACTTTTCGACTCATAACACTCACTGATGATGTCATTAACGAAGTATTTATTAAAAACAAAACGTTAAAATTCATGCCTGCCAATATTTCAAAATTCAAATCCGCACATTTTTTTCACGATAAATTTGAAAAAAAAATGCTACGTACAAGGCATACATTTTTTTTAGTTCAACTACTGCCATAGTAACTTTTAACTTGAAATTACAAAAAGTTTATACCTGTATGTTTGTTTACTAAATATCTGTATTCTCAATTTGCGCTACAAATTAAAACGGATGCATTAGCTTTAAGAAAAAAAAGTTAAAGTATTCATAAATGTCAGGGATGAAACAAAATAATTCAACAAATAAACGCCATATTTTTCGAACGGTTATGTCTGCATTACCGGTTGCTAAAGTGGTCAGAATAACACGATTTTGTAAAAAAGGAAATAAATCTTTGAAAACCGTACACTTAAAATAATCGTATAACAACCGTACACAACAAAAGTACATGTCTTCCCAAATTTAGGAAAAAGTTTGAATGAAACATAATTTTAGTAACTTATAAATGAATACATTTGATCAGATATTTGAAAAGCCAATCGGGATTTTTTTTTATCAACTATAAAGGTTTGATGCGGCTACATTTCATGGCTACAAAATATTTATTAAATAACTGCATTACGTAAAACGATAATTTTTTTTTCGTTCTTTCCATAGGAAACTAAAAATAATACAAATTCCATATCGAATAAAGACTAAATTTATGCAAGTCGCGATATTTCACACGGAGTTATAGTGTTTGAATGAATCCTACTAAGCCTAAATGTGTAACATAGTGTTTCGGCCGTGATATCCTTTATAGCTGATTTAAAGACGTTTCACGTCAAAAGTTTATTCAGGGTGGCAACAAAATTCTGGAAAAAAATGTCCCTGATTTCCATGATGGTGTCACAAAAATTTCCCTGATTAATTATATTAAGAAATGTTGCAATACATGCTCTGTATAGAAACAAAGTATCCATGCCACAATAAATATATTGCATTATAAATGAAGAATCATAAGCAATACCTATGGACAGTTAAAAGAATAATTTATGGATGCAACACAAATTAAACAATTGCGACAGGCATAATAGTAATTAAACATGTTCTCTGGAAGCAGATAATGCAATTTCCAATTATTATTTTTCTAATTATGTCTTTTAGAAAATGCTTAATATACTTCAATATTTTCTATTCCGATCTTCAATAAATCACATATTCATTAGCCCCTTACATGTTGCTTACAATCAAAAGTCCACCACACTTTGATTTTGCTTCTCCCTCCAGCAATGGTTCATATTTTTACAAAAATAAAACTGAAAATATGAAAATGCGCATAACCATGCTGTTTCGTCGAATTCTTTTTCAGAACTAAAAGGTTATATTGACAACTAAACTACAAAGAATAAAGGGCATAATAGACGATAATTACCGTTTTAATGATCCAAATTTGAAAATTTCCCTGATTTTTTTTTTTTGTGAAATTTTGAAAAATCCCCTGATATTTCCAGAATTATCCCTGATAATTCCCCGATTTCCAGGTTATGTTGTCACCCTGTTATTTAAAAAATAATAATTTGTAACGTTATTTTTTCCCCCGCATTTTTTTTTCTGATAACCGTAGGGCCCCGTGCGGTGGAACGCGTCGTGCTGGGTATATATAAAATTTCACAGGAACAAAAAACCAATATATCTATCATTTATTAGCAACTCTGCACACATTTCTTGAATTCTTCAAGAATGTTTGGATAGTCTATGTAACTTGGGAGAAGTCAAGAGTCGAGTGCGGGAACGAAGCCATCGACGGTGCCGGGTTCGGGGCCGAGGCGGAGAAAGGGAAGAGGCGGGCGGCCCCGGGAACGAACCCGCTTGCCCGATCATGCAAGACGAGCGCGGCGCTTTTTCCACACTGCGATAGAAAGCTCGATATCGTCTTTAAATTAAACATTTTTACACTGTAAAAAAAGAACTTAAAAATGAGTTCCTGAACATACTCGTTTTTCTTTGATTACAATTGCATCGTAAATGAGCGATGACGTACTCAAATTTAAGTAATCATAATTTCTCAAAATTGAGCATTGTGATTTAATATTGCTAATCTCGGCTTCTGTTGAAGCCATCTTAACAAAGCGACCTGACAAACATAAAATGTTTGTTCAGAAGATGGTTTTCCACATTAATTGATGTCAATTGCTTAAATGGAAACTGAGTTAGTACAATTCAATAATCTTACTTCCCATTTTTTTTGGAACACCTTTTTAACATTACTTCTGTTTATAACTTCTAAGCGTCGATTCCCGGTAAGTTTAAGTTGTAATTGTCAGTATTTATTGAAACTGGTTTATGTAAGCAAGCTACTGCTTTTTTATTCATTCTTACTCATTTTTGAGTACATGCCTTTTTCAAAATTGAAACTTATGTAGTCGGAGCTATGATAAGCATCGAATGTGTAATCAAAAATGAGTACATTTCACTTATTTTTGAATACTTATTTTTAACAGTGTATGATTTTCATCCAAATTTATATCCATTTTTTAAATGAAATTTTACTTGGATTTTTTATGGGAAAACAGAATCATTTAGGGTTTTTCTTAACACTGACAAACAATTGTAGAATACATAATTCCAATAGTGTCAAATGTTGTATGTGAGCAGATCTAAGTTGCTACAAAAATAACATTGGCATTGAAACAACCAAAACTGTCAGGTGTTTGTTGGAAATAAGTTTGAGTCCTCTTTCAGGGCCTTTCATAAAAATAATTATATAATAAAAAAAAGTCGCTTAAATTTAACGTTCACAAAACAGACCGAATAACAGGGGCGGTTAAAGGATATTTCGTGACACAAGCAAACATGGTTTGGGCAACCAAATGTTCAATTTTTTGTATGAATTTCGGCACAATTTGTAATTTTGTCAACTAATATTGGTGACACTATGATAACAAATCCAACACTATGATAACAACTATTTTTAGTCGCTAGTTTGCACTGTCAATACTGCATTTTCAAGCCAAAAAATTAAACAAAATCCAAATATATCGATATTCTTTATAAAATATATAAATAGTTATATAAATATAATATATCAAGTAGTAATACTAATCGTACACAATTAACTAATTGTAATACGCTTTAGTAAAAAGTGACAATGCATTAAATTACAAATGTAAACTATAAATTTCCAACTAAAATCATTTATGTTTATACTTTTTCTCGATCTAACTTTCGATAACAGATAACAATTGTTGTGATTTAAAATTGTCAATGACACTCTTTTAACTCGCATGCAAATATATTTCCTTTCAGTATGATTTCTGGTTATAAAATTGAAATATGTTTTTCCAGATAGAAGGTTAGGATCATGTGACGAAGCCTAAACAGTTTCCTGGCTAAAGAAGCAATAGTAGATGCTTATACAAGGCCTGAACAAGTGTGCATGGTAATATTATTATTACACATACATCCCAAAACTGTTTTTATTTAATTTAAACAGTTTCGTAAACCATATTATGTTGTAAAAAAATATTACGCAACTATGTTTTACAGCGAAAAAAACAGCCATTTTTACCCGTTGATAAACCAGATAAAATAGCAAACCTGCCAGGGCACTTAACAGTATTGACACAAACTTAATAAACAATTATGACATGTAAGCTGTATTTGGAACCTCCACCACTATAATTTCAGGCAACATGCACTGTTTGTCAATTCCTAAATAAGATTCCCAAGCACTGTATAAAAAGTACTTAAAAATATGTACCGGAACATACTTATTTTTCGTTGAATACAATTTCAACGTCAATGGGCGACGACGTACTCAAATTGAAGCAACAGTACTTTCGCAAAAATGTGATTTAATATTGCAAATCTCAGCTTCTGTTCAAATCATCTTAACAAAGCGACCTGACAAACTTAAAATAGTTGTTCAGAAGATGATTTTCCACATTATTGGATGTCGATTGCTTAAATGGAAACTGAGCTATTGCAATTCAATAATCTTACTTTCCATTCTTTTGGCACATCCTTTTGACATTACTTCTGTTTATAACTTCTGCAGCCCTGGTAGTACAACGGATAAGGAACTGTACTGAGGTGCTTTAAGATATGGGTTCGATTATCGGTAAGTCTTGGTTATAATTGTTGACATTTATTGAAAGTGATTTATGAAGACAGCCTATGTAGGCTAACATCTGCTCTTCTTATTCAATTTTAGTTATTGTACACTCATTTTGGGGTAGATGTCTTTTTCAAAAACGAAACATGTATTCGGAGCTATAACGTGCATCGATTGTACTGAAAAATGAGTGCATTTTACTTATTTTGAGCAATATAGTCTGGCTCTTGTTAAAGGGCCATTATGACGTCACTTTCTTTACATAATTACGATAAGCCGATAGTTTAATTGCTGAGTTTGTTAGTTCACTAAAACCAGTATTGATAGCTGTTACCCAACCGCCAATTCAACTGAGCCGGTTGGTTTTGTTAATTAACGTCGCACTAGAGCTGCACAGTGGGCTATTGGCGACGGTTCGGGGCCAATCTCGAAGGAAAGACCCGAGAACACATACACATTCATACATCACCTGAGCCGGACTATACCACTTCTACATTTAACACACATGGAAGGCCAACCATGGCCCGATTTCACTCAATTCCGCGAAGAACCCCTTCACACTGCAGCTGCCGCCAGACTCTCAGCCGCACCTTATCGGACAACCTGACGGCCGACCGCTACCTCAACAGCTGCGGTCATCTCTCCGACCTTCAACCACGCCGCATATAAAAGGACTTTATTAGAAACAAGTATTATATACACACGGGATTTTCGAAAACCATCTGTTCTTTATAAAAAAAAACCTGGCCAACGCAAAGCAGTTATGTGGCACCGTTAATGCGCTTTAAAAAAAAAAGTCGATGACAATTTGTCGACCCGTTCCGCTCAACAGGTGATATTACAGGTATAAAAATATAAAAAAAAAAAGGTTGGGGCATTGGACAGCGTGCAGAAATTGGAATTGGAAGGTAATGGAAGTCCTGCTGTTGTCGGGGACATTGCGAAGGATTTGGCAGATGTTTTCGAGACACAAAGGGACTTTCTTGTCTTTTGAAACTTGCGCAATGGTTCGAAACGAACTGAAAGAGCTTAGTTTGTATTTTGAATAAAATCTTAGCAGCAGATCATACAGTATATTTTAAAATTCTGTACTCTATGGTTTTCATTCAATGGCACACAAAATATCACGTAGGATCGATTTTTGCAAAATTCAAAAAATGGGCGTTGAACATTCAAAATTAGTTGTAGCAAACACTACACTGTTAAAAATAGGTACTGAAAAATAAGTACAATGTACTCATTTTTAAGTACATTCGATGCTTATCATAGCTCCGAATACATAAGTTTCAATTTTGAAAATGATATGCACTTAAATATGAATATACAATGAGTAAACAGAGCAGAGGCTGTCTTCATAAATCACTTTCAATAAATATCGACAATTACAACCAACACTTACTTTGAATCGAACCCAGAGTCTTATCCGTTAAACTACCAGGTCGACGTGAAGAAGTTATAAACAGAAGAAATGTTAAAAAGGTGTGCCAAAAGAATGGTAAGTAAGATAATTGAGTTTCAATAACTCAGTTTCCATTTCAGCAATCGGCATCAAATAAAGAGGAAAAAAGTACTATTTGCAAGAGGATCCAGGTTATTTTTTTATTTCCCTTCACACCTTACGTTCAAGTTTATTCTTATCTGCCTGTGTTTAGTCTACAAAGTAAAATGAAAGTTTGTGAGAAAGCTTCAATTTGTAAGGAAAAAATACTTTGTAATGAAAATTTACTCCAAGTTAATAAACTGTGCTAGTTTTTCAAGAATTAGCATGTCTTCGTTTATATTGAATTTCTAAAAATTCTGCCTAACATATCTTTAAAATGGCATTTTTGCTAATGCTAAAATGCTATATAAAAAATTAGTCAGTGGATGCAGGATTTTACATAATATAGAAATCTCTCAGTACAACTGTATTAGCCTCGAATTTTAAATACCCAAACCATGCAATATGCTTAATAACGCTTCTGCCATAATGTGTGCCCAAAAGTGAAGAAACCAGAGATAGGATATCACATATCTTGGAAGAAATTCCATTACTGCACATTACTATAAATAAAAGTTCATACAAAACAAAATATCACATACATTGAATTGTATAGACTTGTCATAAAATATAACAGGTTATAAAACAAAACAACAAAATTAGAGTATGTTTAAAGTACAAAATAAGAAAAATGGCTGTCAAACACTTTGATCGATTACGATGGTTCTATTTCGGGTTGATTGCATTAAAATAATACTTTGTAACGAGAGATTTTTTTTTATAGTTAACGTGTTTCGCTTGCAGTAAATTCATTGCTTTCGTGATATTCAGCGCTTCAATTAGCCTCCGAGGTTCACAGTGCATGATTATAATTACTCTATTAAAAACTTTTTGGCTTGTTTTTTAAAAAAAAACTTACCACTTCTTTAGGTAATTTTTTTGTGTTTACAAAGTTTTTAGCGCTTTAAAAAAAAATTTAAATCATTATTCAAAAATCAAAATCTACTCTGCAAAAATAGCGTGTATGACATAAAAAATTTAATCATTGATATTTTTCGCATATTTTTACTATTACCCACGTAATATTCACATATTTTTACTTTTACTCTGGTATTATTTACATATTTTTACTATTACCCCCATATAATTTTCACATATTTTAACAATTATCCATGTAATATTCACATATTCTTACAATTTCCCATGTAATATTAACATACTTTTACTATTACTATTACCCCCCCCCCCCCCATGTAATTTTCAAATATTTTTACTATTGCTCAGGTACTATTCATATATTTTTACTATTACCCCCATGTAATTTTCACATATCGCATATTTTAACAAATATCCATGTAATATTCACATATTTTCACTATTACTCAGGCGCTATTCACACATTTTTACTATTACCCCCATTTAATTTTCACATATTTTAACAACAATTATCCATGTAATATTCACATATTCTTACAATTACCCATGTAATATTCACATACTTTTACTATTACCTCCCATTTAATTTTCACATATTTTTACTATTGCTCATGTAATATTTGCATATTTTTACTATTATCCATGCAACATTCACATACTTTTACTATTACACATCGCATACTATTTAATTTTTTTTATAAACAACACAAATGCAACATTACGGATAGCATAGGAAAAGAGCATAGTCTTGAATATTCAAGAGAAAAGCGATTACCCAAATCAAACCATGGCATCTCAAATACAAACTATTTGATCCCGCCGTATTCACACGCCAAAAGGCGTTTATCACATTTCACTTAAAGAATAGAATGCATACTTAAAACGCCATTATCACAACTAGCATTCTGTTGCGATTTTATCTCTTTCTCCAACAATGACATTCAAAGCCGTGAAACGTGGACAATCACCAAAGCTTTAAAAGCAATGACGACTTAAAAAGCCACCAATTCAGCAGATAACTCGCCCTCGAGGGTCTACCCCGATACAAAAACCCATGTCGCTGCCAGGGGGTAGTCTTTTGGTGACGACCGGACCACCCCTGTGTTGAAACCGAGTGACAATAATTCAAGGGTCTGATATTTTTACTGCGTGGGATAAACACGTTGGCAATAAAACAATTAAGTGTCTCGGGTTGGCGAAGAAAGACGAAAAGCTGAGGAATACAACAGTTTCCAATGCTTTGAATTGTTGGTTGTAAAATTGTCTGACATGGAAGAGAAATAGCCCAAAGGGATGTCCCAGGCTGGCTAGTGATAACCCCCTGGGACTTTCGTCTAGAGACAGTGGTTCACAGCCATTGGATGTCCAAGGACCACCAACTTAAAATTTAGATAAAGTGTGGACACACGACAGGGGTGACAACAAAATCCTGGGAAACAAGTTCCCTGATGTCACAAAAATGTCCTTGATTTTACAATTACATTAAGATGTGTTGCAGTGCATGCTTTGTACAGAAACTAAGTATTCATGATACAACAATACAATCAATATATTGTATTATAAATGAAAAAATTATAAGCAATACTTTTAGTCAGTTAAAATAATAATTTAGGGATGCAACACAAAATTATACAAGTGCGACGTACATAATAGTAACTAAACATGTTCTATGGAAGCAGATACTGTCGCTTAAAACTTTTGGCGAATGACACAATGCAAAGAAAAAGAAAGCATGTCCTTAGTAGCAATTTTCAGGATCGTGACAAAAATAGAAGAATCGCAAAATAAAATAATCGCGAAAAGGAGTATCGTAAGACTTTTCAAGGTTTTCTATAAGATTTTCAAAAAATACTAGATTGAGAATTGCATATGGAAATAATTTATGTTGATGGCAATGTATAATTCGATAGCCGATTTTATAAATCACATTGTTGTTGTTTTTAATTAAATAATGAAGTATTATACTCCGTTCAAATTGTGAGTCAAGTTTGAAGACATCTTCGTGAAATGTATTTCTTTAATCAAAATGACAAAACATATTTGCCACATTCTAATTTTGGAATAAAATTATTCGAATAATTTTTCACGAACCTTTCGTACAAGATGCGTAAACAACGTCTGCGTTTATATTACATGTTTAAGAAAAGTTAATCGTAGCCTATATTACGAAACTTTGTATGTTTATCTTTTAAAGAAAAAAGTTACACTTCAAGAAACTTTTGTCAAACCTGTGTAACCATTTTCAACGGTACAAACATTTATTTTCATTATTTATGTCCGAAAAACCACCCTGAAATGAAAAAAAAAATGTCTCATAAAATTCGAACTGAAATAAGAAATTCCAGCCATCCACACAAATTTGCAGGCGTACTAACTACAACTTCACGGCGCTCATATATTTTTGTTGAAACAATTTCAACTGCTTTGTTTTTCTCTGCGGCAATTGATGGGGCCATTCCCAATACAGCAACCAACAAATTTCACTGGGAATTCCTGCTCGTAAACACCCATAACGTTCCAATGGAACATTACAAATGCCTCTCTTCAAGGGGCCACCCCCCAATAAAGCACCACCCCCCGAAGAGAAGAATAAAGAAATGGTGGAAGTTCGGCTTTCATGAAAGACCGAGGGTTGAGGGCCATCAGACTTACCTGCTTCTCTTGAAGATGCGAGTTCAAGCACTCTAGCCACAAACTCAGGTCAGGGTCAATGTGGAGTTTCTCCGTTTCTGAAGCGGCACGTGGTTTTTCCTTGTCGCTTGCCGACAGACACTGAAAAAAGATAATTGATATTACAATTTAACGTGAATTTCTAACCGGGAAATACGCGGACAACATCAGATACTCGGGACGACTGAAGTAGGTTTTTAGAAATCAATTCGTAATTCCTACTTTTGGGGTTTGAGAGATTATTCGAATCGACCGAAATAATTACAAAGGGACCGATGCTATTTGTTAGGAATGTAAAGATTAACTTTAATGAAAAAAAAAATTCTAATTTCAACCTCAAAATGCATTTCAAACTTAAAGATTGGCAATTGCACGTGAAATTAACGGATGTTCCAACGCTAAAAGGAGACAAATGTAACCTGAATCACGGGAAATTTGGGTCGATACGAATGTTGGAATATAATAGAGAGCAATAACCCGTCTTTAATGAATTTTTATGATTCGTTTTTTTATTAAAAAAAAATATTGGGTTTCTAACTTTGAGTTCAGAACGTGCCCTTTTCCGATTACAAAAAAGAATGTATGCAAAATGATTGCATTTGCATTCTTTACAAACAATTAGCCACAAGTTTACTATTAGAGAAATTTTTTGTCTTTTTAATATTAAAATACTAACAAAAAGGATTTATTTAATATCCGAATGCCTAATCAATATTTTCAAAGAAATTAAATATTTTGATTGCAAATTATTTATCATATTCAAGAAATATTAATTTTGAACTTATCTCATCTATATAATTTCAATCAGGGTAAAAATTAAGAAAATTTTATATTGGTCAGTGGCCACTAAACTTGAAAATGCTGTGTTTTTATTTTAATCAAAGTTAGACAGTACTAATAAAAATTAATATGTAAATGCATTAATTAATATTATAATAAGAAGCTGGTGATCGTGTGAATTAAGTTATTCTGCAAAATAATCATATTGCATAAAATAATAATTAAAAAATTTCATTTTTCATTTCCCCAAAAAAATTTATTTAAAAAATACAAATTTACAAGAGAAAAGTATCTAATAAAATTTCTCTTACATGAAAATTAACAACAAACATTTAATACTAATAATAATAAATAGATATACACAATTGCATTGAAGAATTTTTTTTTGGTTTTATGCTCTCAACGGTCATCTTACAAACAATAATTAATGGCTAACCTAAATAGGACAGTAGTTGAATACGAGTTGAAAATTACAACTAAAATTCAAGGATTAGAACCAGCAAATCGTCCATAATCGAGGAGCTTATTTCAAAAGGGAACATGTTCATGGCTGGGATACAGCAAGCTGGCAACGAAATTCAAGCGATTCACTTTTAAATATGGAATTGGGACAATAGAAGTAAATCGCTTGAATTTCGTCGCCAAACAGCATTCGCTGCGGATGTTGAATCCCAATCAGAGGCATGTCCCCTTTTGAAAATAAGCTTCGCAAATACGTACTGTCTCTTACAATTCGTAATTATTTTTCATAAAATGATTTACTTTTAGCAAAAGCTTATTTAGATTAAAAGGTATAAGACTAAAGGCTTTTAAGACTAAAAGGTATTATGCTTTGTATATATCTTAACCCTCTGGTGCATAATGTAGCATATATGCAACACAACTTTAAAATGACCGTTAGTTGCATCTATTCAGTTTTATGTTAAATATTATAGTATTGTTAGGTAGGGAACCATGTGCATAGTTCTCATAACCGCAGCAAGGTCGCTTTTCTTTATAAAAATGATTGTGATAAAGGAAATCAGTTGCTTAGAGGTCTGTTGTTCTAAAACTGGCTCGTGAAGGTCAAGTTTTCGAAGATTGTTTTATTACTTATAAGTAGAAAATCCTAACTAATACCAAAGGTATGTAGATTGTATTCAACTATATTTTCATACTTTTTGAAAATTATTTTATAAATTACACATGCTGCTGCAAATGCCCTACACGACGGTTTTAATTAAATAGGCACTTGGGATATTTTTCTTTGTATATTTTTTCAGCTGTCCAGGGGCAACAAAAAACCAAAAAAAATTATTTAATTAAAAAAGAAAAAAATCGTGCACTAGAGGGTTAAGCCTTACATCTTTATCATAGAATAACTGTGATTGAATTTACTAGAACCCGTTAGAAGCATCTAAATGACCCCCAAATAGCAAGCCAAAGATAATATGACCTCTCCTACCACAACCCAGAGCCCCAGTTGCTCAGTTGGTAAGGCGTTCAGCTACTAATCAGAGGATTGGTGGTTCGAATCAGTGAAATGGACTTGACATAGAAAAGTATAAAAGTAGTGATCTTGCGATCGGAGGGTTGCCAGCTTCGCTACAAAAATACTAGAAAGTCGTCCATAATATCCAACAAATTATACTGGCGTGTATACGGCACTGGTGCACGATAAATCTGATCGGGGTCCAAAGTCCCGACATCTATTGAAGGCGTTGCGTGCCAGTTCAGGTGTTTCCTCGTCATCTGACCATGGTTCTAAAATAACGAGGTGCATGTATGCATGTGTATGTGTTCCCGGGTCTTTCCTTCGAGATTGACCCCGAACCGTCGCCAATAGCCCACTGTGCAGCTCTAGTGCGACGTTTATTAACCAAACCAAACCAAACCTAGCACAACCCCTATAGGTTCGAAACAAGAAAAAAAGGGAAACCCCTCAACATCTGAATAAATACTTCGGTGAAATTCATAAATACGGATAAACATTACTTATGCACGCGTCACGCTATTTTAACTTGATATCTGTTATTTGAATACAAAAGCAAATCTTAATATCTGAATGGCTAACACACACATGCATATTTCGGGTCTGGGCGATCTTATCGAAATTTGCGAGAAACCGGGTTCAATCCTGGACCTTATTTCAGTGGAATATGGGATTAGTAGTGAGCTGCACCCGAGATGGTGACCGATTACGACGCGAGGTCAACTTGCTGAAGAGCTTTTTTTCCCCTTTCTATTTTGTAAAATTAATTGAATTCGGTCTGAGGGCGATTCAAAATTAAAATGCCGTGTTCCTTTAGTTCCCAAATAAGACCAAGGAATGATTTTTTTAAATTAACTTTTTTAGTTTCTTAGGGCCCGGCCCGTAAGTAAGACAGGAACAAAACTTGCCATTATTTTGTAATTAATTTTTTCTCTATTTTTATTGTTGCTCTAAATTTTGAAATACAAAGTCCTCAAGAAGTCGAGGCCTCTGTGGCCGAGCGGTTAAAGGCGTCAGCTGTCAATTCGAAGATTCCTGGTTCGGTCCTAGGCGATGGACTTGACAAAGAAAAGTAAAAAAAGTAGTGATCTTGTGATCGGAGGGTTGCCAGCTTCGCTACAAAATACTAGAAAAGTCGTCCAGAACATCCGCAAAAAATTAACGGCGTGTATACGGGACTGGTGCACGATAAATCTGATCGGGGTCTAAAGTCCCGACGTCTATTGAAGGCGTTGCGTGCCAGTTCAGGTGTTTCCTCGTCATCTGACTATAGTTCTAAAATAACGAGGCGCATGTATGAATGTGTTCCCGGGTCTTTTCTTCGAGATAGACCCCGAACCGTTGCCAATAGCCCACTGTGCAGCTCTAGTGCGACGTTAATTAACCAAACCAAAATTAAAATGTCGTGTTTTTTTTATTCTTTAATCCTTTAGTTCCCAAATAAGACAGGAACAACACTTGCCATTTTTTGTAATTTATTTTTTTCTATTTTTTATTGTTGCTCTAAATTTTGAAGTATAAAGTCCTCAAGAAGACATTAGATAACAGCAGAGCTGACTGTTAACCTTATTTAAAATGTTGGTGCCCAAAAATGGGAGCCCCAGTTGCTCAGTGGATAAAGGCGTTCAGCTGGTAATCAGAGGATTGGTAGTTCGAGCCCGTACGGTGGGCTTGACAAAGAAAAGTAAAAAAGTAGTGATCTTGCGATCGGAGGATTGCCAGTTTCGCTACAAAAATATTATATAACTACCATTTCAAACTTTTCAGAAGTTCACAAATATAGATTTTAAAAAAGAGTATTTGAAAACTGATTACAGTTTTTTTTAAAAACATTATATAAATTTAGTTATTAGAAGTTTCTTATGTTAAATTTATTTTTTTATATACATTTTCACTAGTCAACCTTTCGAATAGTACTTATTAAAATTATAGCCTGATTTTAGTGCGAATGACATTTTACATTGTCTAAAGAATTTCATTTAATGTTGGAATAATACAATTTTATCAATTTATATATATTTTTTTTAATAAAATGGAGTTTGCACGTTTTTTTATTTATTTTCATGGGAATTTTAACTTTTAAATTATAGAAGATTAAAAAAAATACGTGGAAATGACATTATTAACGGGTGCTAAAAGAAAAAAAAACATAACATTGAGGTGTTATTCATACCATTCTACACGACGGAAAAAACGCGCGGGTGCTTCTCAGTGATTCGAGCATTCACACCACGTGGTATGAATTCTCGAATCACCAGAAGCTCACGCGTGTTTTTCCCATTCCTGCAGGATGGGGCTTGAAATAGAACAGACGCAAGATAAAACATTTCGAAAGTTATCTTTAAAAAATCATACATTTCATATAATAGAAGATACAATCCACCTATTAATCACTTAAAACATTCAAGAAAAGTAATAAAGTAATATTTTAAAATGATACTAATTCACGAATTGCAAAGATAAATGCAACACAAAATGAGATGTTTGGATAAATTCAACATTAATTAATGCATTTGACGCACATTGACCAAAAAAACTTATTTTTTATACACCATAATTAAAGTACTAGATCGATCATTGTAATTTCAGCATTGAAATGAGCTCTTAACCTCAAATTTAAAAAGAATGCACTTTACACATATGTGCTTTAGGACAACAGCACTGATATTAGTATTACTAAAATAACTGTAAAAATAAATTATAATAAAACAAAAAAAATTAACAAGGTAATTGTTTTAACAATTAAAAAAACTATGTATTGCACAAAATTAAAAAAAAAATTAAATCCAACAGTATATTATTAATATACACTACAATTGAACTAAAGTCTATAATATTTTGAAGAACTGGAAGAATTTGAGGATTGAAATTGCTCTTAATCTCAAATTTAAGAAAAATGCACTTCACACATTTGTGCACTGACTACAGCATTGATATTAGTATTACTAATATAACTGTAAAAAAATATATAATACAACAACAGAATTAACAAGGTAAGACAATTAAAAATTCTATCTATGTATTTCACAAATTTAAAAAAAAAAAATTAATCCAACAGTATCTTACTAATATACACTTCAACAGTATCTTACTAATATACACTTCAACAGTATCTTACTAATATACACTTCAACAGTATCTTACTAATATACACTTCAACCGTACCCAAAATCTACCATATATTAAAGAACTGGAATTTGTTTCTTTGAATTCTTTATTGGAAGTATTACTGCATCAACTGTAACGCTCGTTGGCAACCGCCAGTCGATGTCACTGAGATACGGCAATCGTCATATATATGGCTCGATTTAATCACAGAATGACTGAGAAAAGGGAAGGTGGTTAGAAGATACGATCAAGGTTGTTACTATATTTTTTACGATCAGGGTTGCTCAATTTAAATACAATTTTGTAACTTTTAATGGGCATTCCTCTCATACACTAAACACTGAAAATGCAATATCAGTCTGCATACTCTTTCAAAATAGAATTAACTATTTTTAATTTTAAAAAATATATATATAAATTTTGCGAAACCTTGGGTGAAAAAAATTCCATATAAATATTTTATTATACAGCGTGAGCTTAAATTGGCGTAAAGAAGGCTTTTTGTATTAATTTCTTCTCATAATGTAATTTTTTAAAGCAAACAAATTTTATAGTTTAAAACCTACTCATAGATGGCGCTATACCTTAATTACATAGAAAAAAAAGCATTAAAACACGAATATGGAGAATACTGGTGCACTAACGTCATCTCTCTATTACCACACTTTTTGTTGGGATCGTCTGGAAGTGACTCTTCTACGAAGAAACCGCAGAAAATATCACGTGACCTCCAGATTCCAACAAAAAGTGTTATAGAATCGAAAGATGGAAGTCCCGCTTTAGATGTACAAAATATGGTAATGGTTTGCACAGAAGAAATTATCTGTAAAATAAATATTTATCTGACAAAAGAAATTAACTGATTGTGACGAGTTTTCGATGTTTTTAAAGTTACGGCGCCATCTATGGAGAAATTTAGAACTATAATTTTTATTTATTTAACAGAAACTTGTCATCGTGAAAAGTTAACAAAAAACTCTTGATTTTATATTAAATTTTTGAATATGTCATGGACTTTTGACCGACTCTAATGATAAACTTTTAAACTAATAAATTTGTTAACAAAAAAAGTTCCAAACTTTGATAAACCGCCCTTTCAAAAAATGCATAGGAATGAACATTGCGTGAATACTAAAAGAATAAAAATTAAGCGTTTTAAAATAGAAGCTGATATCCCCCCAAACCACACACCACGAAATCCAATGAAAGCAAAATAAAAACCAATACATCAATCCAAAACCGGGATCCGAACCCTGCTGTCCACATAAAGCAATCGAAAATGAAACTTTCTATGCATGGAATATACAATGAAGCAGACGAAAACGCCACAAAGTGTTTCGCGTAGAAATCGATCGACACTGTCACCTGATGGAATAAAGACTTTTAACTTAATAGCGGCTGTTTGGGGAGAAAACGGGACTTTCAAGTCTTTATATTTATTTTTTCTCTTATTCTTTTCAATTAATGAGATAATGCGAAGGAATGAGGAAAAGGGGATAATGAGAGCCCCGGATGAGAACTTTTGGGTTATTTGGAATGAATAAGAATGGTGGTTGCAGTTAGAGTGGGTTTGTTTTAAAATGGGCGACGATTTTATATATGCTGCTTATTAATTCTGATTCTGGTTGTGAGGAGAATGTTTTTTTTTTCTTCTTTAAGCTACATAATTTTTTATCTTCGAACAAAAAAATTAAAGGAAAACTTTCTTTTGGATGGCAACCCAATTCAGGAAAAAAAGTTCCCTGATTTCACAAAAATTTCCTTATTTTACAATTACATTAAGAAATGTTGCAATACATGATTTATATAGAAACAAAGTAGCTTTGCTTTTGCTTCTCCATCCAGGAGGGGTTACCGTTTTTACAAAAAAAAAACTGAAAATATAAAAATGAAAAAGTGCATAAACATGCTTTATTTTTAAACATTCTTTTTCAGAACTAAAAAGAAATATTGACAACTTAACTACCAGAATAAAGGGCATAATAGACGATATATGTCGTTTTAATCATCCAAATTTGAAAAATTCCCTAATTTTTTGTGAAATTTTGAAAAACCAGACATTTCCAGAATAAAAAAATTCCATGATAATTCCCGGTTATGTTGCTACCCTGTTCTTAAAATAAATACAAGATTTTCGAAGAGTAAATTTAGTTAAAAAGTAGAAGAAATACATTGTAAACTTTTTGTATAGCTCTATTAATTCGCAATGTTCTATGTAAAGCTTTTCCCGCCAGAAAATGCCTTTCCATAGAGCACGTGATCGCACAACTAGCGCTGCCTCACTTTTCGATATAAAATGAAACTCATTCGTATACAACACAAATTATACAATCGCGACAGACATAATAGTAATTTAACATGTTCTCAGGAAGCAGATACTGCAAAAAAAGCAAATTTGTCCAATTATTTCTTTTGGAGATAATTTTAAATGTTTTGTATGCTTCCTATTTCCTATTCCAATCTTCAATAAATCGCATATTCATTAGTCCCTCACATGTTGCTTACAATTCCAAGGTCTAACGCACTTTGCTTTTTCTTCTCCCTCCAGCAGTGGTTCACGTTTTTACCATAGAGTAATGATACAAATAGAGGAATAAAAATGCTGATTTCCGTGTGTCCATCATTGAAACCACGTGATAAGTGGAAATGCCAATTCATTCATGCGCCAATATTACTTGGCAGGCCTTGGCGACTTTCAGAACTAAACGAGATCGAAGTATTGTAATATGGTTTTGTGTTTAATTTTGTATTTAAATATCGTTTTTTTGAACGATTGGCACAATTTAAAGGAGTTTAACAGATATATTAAGGAGATTTTTCTTACTTTGTAGTTTTGAAATAATTGCATTACGTTTTTATGTAAAGATTACCATAAGCGAAGTTCTTTCAATTGTTATTTTGTATACTTCAATAAGAAAATATGAACAATAAAACCTGAGAAATATAAAGAGTTTCGCTTCTTCGAGTATTGAACACAAATAAAATATTTTCGTTTCGTTAATGAAGAGGAAATATTTAGCGCATATTGTTTGAAAATAAGTAAATACGTACATATATGTTAAGAAGTTGAATACGGACAGAACTCCTTATCGCCAAAAAAGAAGAAAGTGCGCCAAATTTGAAACTCCTGCAGATGTCTGAACGCCAAATGTGGCAGCGCTATAACCACGTGATGTTGTTTTTTCTTTTCAATGTTGACACCGCGGCCTTACGAGAGTCTGGTATTGAAGGCGCTCTCTATTTAATATTACAACTCTCTGGTTTTTACAGGAATAAAACCGAAAATAAAAATGCGCATAACCATGCTTTTTTTTATAAATTGTCAAAATAGAGGGGGCTAAATTACTCAGAATAGAAGGGGCATAATTGACGATAATTGCTGTTTTAACGATCCAAATTTGAAGATTTCCCTGATTTTTTTGAAAAATTCCCTGATTTGCAGGTTTCCAGTTTATGTTGCCACCCTGTATTAGTACAATAAAGCACTAGAAACCAAAGATTTTTTTTTTTAAACTTTAAAAAAAAAATGTACGAGCTCAACATGTGTAATTACAATATTTTAACCAATAAAACGGGAACTCTCATAAAAAAAACTATTTATTTGAAACGCAATTCCAAAGAAAACAACAGCAAAGTAAGAGGCTTTCCTTTCACCAAATGAAATGGGACATAAAAGATGATTTAAAGCCCAGAAGTTATGGCCAATCATCGATCGAGGCCGCGAACCATCTGCATTATCATAGCCCCAGTATACGCGACTCCATTGGCTAGTATTACGTGAGCAGCTTTTTTTATACCCATATACACATTAATAAAAGATTCACCACTCATGCATAAACCCAAGATCACAATCATTAATTGCCCATAAAATAAATACATAACTTAAAATTCCCGTTTTGGAAATTTTTTACGACCCTACGTCAAATGCATTTTTTTTTCAGTGGAATTTAACAAACATTTGCAGTTAGCACGCAATTTACCTTGTGAAGGAAGGTTTTAATTTGGCAACACATGGTGATTTATATTTTCTTATATCCCCCCTTCCCCACCAATTATTTTAAAATGGAACTTATAATCGTTATATACAATTTCAATTTTTAAATATGGCGAAGTGGTCGGTGTACATATCTGAGGACAATTTTCGAATCCGTACAGTTATTTAGGTAAAGAAATTGCTTTTAGTCCTAAGCAGGGATCGTTCAAAGAGTTTCTGTGACAAAACGTGATTTTAGCATCCCAATTTGTACAAATCGATTTAAAGGCAATTTTGCAACTTGTGTCATACTTCTTAATATTGCAATTTTCTAACTTCGTCTTTTACAAACTAGATTTGATTCACTAAGGTGCAAAATTTGATGGGGATCACTAGTCTCCAGGGTCAATAGTGTGTTTTTAGATAATAAAATCTAATTCAAACTAACTTCTATTAGGTAATATATATATCAATATAATATAATAATGTATTAAAGAAGTAGATAATAAAGAATTAAACAAGTACATAATAAAGTAATATACAGGTGGAAATAAATAAATTAATGAACATCAAAGTAATTAATTTATTTAATTGTAATATATAATTAATTTTAAAATATAAACATTGAAAAATATCCAAAGTTGACAATAAATTACCAACTCAAATCATTCTTATTTTCACTAAGGGCCGCGCACTGGCAACTATTGGACATGCAACTGAACTGTTTAGTTGCATGCAATTATTGGACAAAATATCCTTTCGCTTGATAACGCGCTAACAACTTTGGCAACTTTTTAATTTTTCGTGTTTACTTCGGAGATATCGAAATCTGAAACGTGGCAGCCTTGTGTCAAAAATAATCGCCGGGTAATTGCTGAGTGATTTTTTAGTCACTCAGTTGACCCGCAGATAGCCTTATTCAATTGGACTATTGCCACAATCACACGGCAACTGATTCTGATTATTTAATTGTATCAAACACAGGGCTGCTAGTACTCAGATTTCGCGATCGCCACAAAGTGAAGGTGAAAAATCGCCAAACGCGTTTTGCCACAATCCATACAAAATCGCCAAATTGTCGATTACTGGCCAAAGCTGTTAGAGCGGAATCGAGCGAATACAATATGAATATGGGTGCAATTAAATAGTTTAGTTTCATGTACGATAGTTGTCAATGTGGCTAGCCTAAACTTCTTGAGGTTTATGAGCGACGATATATACAAAAAAAAATACAAGAGACATTTTTTTTTTTTAAAGATGCGAATTCTGGGTAGTTTAGTTGAATATTGGCAACTAAACTACCCAGAATAAAGGGCATAATGGACGATAATTGCCGTTTTAATGATAAAATTACAAAATTTCCCTGATTGTTTGTGAAATTTTGAAAAATTCACTGACATTTCCAGAATTAAAAAATTTCATGAATTCCCGGTTATGTTGCCACCCTGTTCTTGTTCCAAGCCACAGATGTATTCATGTGTTGAGATAAAATCGATTAATTTTTAAAAATCTTTAATTTTAACATATCTTTACTGATCTAAACATTTTAAATTTAGTTCTTTGGGGGTCGCATATAAAATGCAGAAATAAGTACAACAAAGATAATTGTACAACCGTACAAAGCAGTGGAAAATCTTACACTATACCGTACATAACGGACAGGTATTTGGAGATAAATAGAAGACACGTAGTTGCCTGCAAGCGCAATTATTGACAATACTTATCTTAAACTTGTAAACAGATAGAGTGGTAAACAAAGCGATAAAAATGAAAAGTATCATTTGAACTTGGAACCTACGGAATAAGGGTGCCAAAGATCGCGAGCTCCTTCACATACAATGCAAACGAATGGGGAAATTTATACAAAATTATCTCGTTGTTACAAACATCGAGCAGAGTGATGGCAGAAGTGGTCCGGATAGAATGCATATGAACAACAACAAAAATCCGATAAAATTTTATTTTTAGAAAAATATGATTCTGCAACCATCAAGTTCTGTCCTAAGCACAAAATTCAGAATTTTTATTTCAAAATTGTGGATCTCTGTGGATGCTGGACAAACAAACAAAACTAGTTTGTGTCCAAAATTTTTTAAAAAGTCCTTCAATGTGCGGCAATCCCATCGAACTTTAGTCTGGCACCGATTAATTGGCGGATGGGTAACGCCCCTTTAAGCTGGTTCCAACGAATCAACAAACGAGTTTAGACCAGTTGACCAATTGATTTGCTTAAAATATGTATAACAAAGTGACGTCACAGCACGTTTTGTCTTATTGAAATTCACAATTCGTTTTAACCGAGCTAAGAAAACAAAGCGCAGTCTTTTTCGGTAGAAGACTAGTGATAGGGTGTGGAGGGTTAAACCCTTATAGTAGTTGGCTTGGTGATTTGATATCATAACTTTTTTTAACCACTAATTCTCTTTTTCAAAGTTTTTTTTATTTAAGATAGTTCATTTCCTTTTATAAATCTTTAAGGGTACAAAACATACATTTAAATCATCTATATTTATAGAGGCTTAAGATCAACAACTATTCAAATATCAAATGCGTTTCGTAAGAAATTTTTCAGAAAATATATTTTCCTTGAAAGAACTTTAAATGTTAATAGTTTTATTTAGAAATTACAATTTACATTTAAATTTTTTAGTCTTTCACAAACTGCCTCTTTTTTTTTCTTTGTAACTTTACTCGGTTAAAACAGTATACAGATTTCAAATCTATGAAAAAATATGTTTAGATTTGCATTTTCACTTAATTAAAATTAAATTTGAATACGTAATGATTTTAATATGGCACAAACATTTATAAAAAAATAATTTAACACAATATTAGGAAAATTAATACAGAAAAGTTAAGCAGATAAACCTTAACAGAATAAAAAATATACTAAATTCATTGGAAAAAGATAAAATTCGCATTTCTGACCGACTTTTAAGAAAATCAATATCGAAAGAGTACAGTTAAACTCTATAAATAGAGGTATTGGAATTTCCAAAAGCCAACACGGGATATGTGGTATGTGTCATTTCTTGTCAATCATCTAAGCTTCAGGGAAGTCCCTAGGGGGAGCTTGGTCAGTCAATCGCACCAGCAATAGGGATATTTTCACACCGACAACGGGGATTTTCAAAATACCGGCTTTTAGGGCGTCTGTAAACGGGGCTCATGATGGGAAATCCCGGGACTTGAGGCTGCCTTGGACGTTTTCCGGAACAAAGGCAAAAAATCGGGACTGTCACGGCGAAACTGGGACGTCTGGTAGCCCTATTTATAATACATTTTTTGCATGCGGTCTGTTGAGCAATGCAAATACAATCATAACTCAGGAAGGGAGGGGTAAAAAAAATCAAACGGGAAAACAAATTAACATCCAACAAGAACAATGGACGCGATTCCAGAGCTGCGGCAAGCTTTTTCAAGATTTTTGTTTCTGTTTTCAAAACTAAAGATCCAAACACCGGGAGATTCCCTCAATAACATGTTTGGACCAACCGCGCGAGAAATCAGGGACCCGAATAATCAAGGGTTATAAAGCTGCTGAGGAGGATGGGCATCGCACACAGGAATCGCTCAGACAAAACGGAAGAACAAAAAAAAAAAAAAAAATGGCGGAGGGAACAAAAAAATGGAATGTTTACGTCTGAAAACCCATGCCGTTTCGTCGAATTTCATAAAGACAACGTCTGGGTCCCATTCCTGGAATTGAGAACGGCTCGGAACTTCCACTGTGGGTGGCGCAGACGATTTTTTTTAGAATAATAATAAAAAAAAAATGGTGGGGACCCTTGCGATTCGAAGATTCCAAAAACGCGAGCGGGGCCGTTCTGAAAAGAACAACAAACACAAGTAATGGTGCGTGGTGAGGGGATTATTGTCTGAGTGCAGTGAACCGCGAAGTGTGATCTTAGGAACCCTTTGCCCCCCCCCCCCCCCCCCCCACCCTCCCCCATAATTAATGCTTTAAAACCGCCCGTTTTTTTGTGTACGAAAAAAGTTCGAAAAACAATGAAAAATTAGATTCGATACCCCGGGTGAAGTTCTAGGATGGGTTCATGGAGGTAATGAACCTCGAAATAGGTATACTGCTGTTTCGGGAAAACAACAGGTCTGGTGTGTTTTTCAAGAAGCCAAAGGATCGCTTGAGTTAGATTGAATTCAGTAATGTGTGAACATTGTGGTGGGAAAAAGAGAAAATAAAGTCAATTTAATTTTTGGAAAAGCGAGAAATGCTGGTATTGTTTGAAAGAAAAACATAAAACTCATTGAAATTTCTTGAATAAATAAAGAAATTCAGCGTACAAAAAATAGATTCGACTCAAAATGAAAATAATAATGTTCTAGGGCTAAGAAGAGTTTTTAATAATTGTAAACAAACATAGGATTGCCACTCAACATCAATATTAAAATTCCCTGACTTTCCCCATAGGGATTTTTAAAAAAAATTCCAGAATGAGAAATACATAAAAAGTAAAAGTTTTTTTTTTAAAGATTAATGTGGAGACCTATAAAAATAAAAATTTAAAAAAATTAAAAATTATCATTTTTACAAATTTATATTTTTATAAAGAAACGGAAATTTAATCGATAGCAAGGAAAGAAATATGACAAGGCACTTTTATCTGAACATTTTAGAAAAATTCCCTGACTTTTCCAGAAAAGTTGAGAAATCACTCATTTTCCCCGACAATTCCCTAACTTTTTAGATAATTTTCCCTGACAATTCCAGATTCTTCCCTGTTTTCCAGGTGAGTGGAACCCTGCAAACATAATACGCGAAAAAAAAATCAAATGAAGTTTATTTAAATCAAATACGTGTAAATATAGGTATGATTCTTTTAATATTTACCGAAAAAAATAATGAAGCTAATTAATCTAAACTGAATAACTAATAAAAAGTCGGTAAGTATAATTAAAAATAACTGTTTACGAAGGCTGAGCCATTTAATCTTTTCAAACCTCAAACCTGGAAACTTGAGGTAGTCAAAGTAATGGCAATTCTCAGATTTTCAAATAGTTATAAGCGAATTTAAGTAACAAAGGACAAACTGAAGAAAGTTTCATCTGCAACATGGTTACATTCATTCCTAACAAGTTATATGAACAGCTTAAACTTCCTTCCAAATGCACAGCTGCAACAATTGCGCGATTGAAGTGTAACTTTATATTATTATGCACGTAATTTTCTTTTAAGTATTTAGGAGAAAAGCCACCTGGTTGTTATTGACACATCTCTACAACGTAAAAATGTGTGGGTACTCATTACAGGAAATGTAACAATATTTTTAACTATCTCAGATTTATTTATACAAAAATATATTACATAGAGCACAATCATGTCTAAAAAATACAATCACCTGACTGCAAATTGTAAAGTTTCCGGAAAATATATATATATATATATAGATAACCTAATTCTGCACATAAAATAGTTGTCTCAACTATATTTTCATGGTAAATTTTTTAACGAAAAATCCGGGTAATCACATACAACATTTCGAGAAACATATCTTCGAATATAGTACTAACAGTTAAATCAATCATTTTAACAATTCATGAACATAAAATTTGTATTCAATATTTCTGTACCTCGGTGATATGCAACACTATGTCCAGGCCCGTCGCTCTCGGGGGGGTTGGGGGCACATATCTCCAATAACCTGGAAACCCTAAAAGTTTGGAATTTCAAGTTTTAAAAATCCCCGAGTTGAGAAAATTTATGCCTGAAGAAAATTAACATTATTAACAAATGAAAGCTAGGGAAGATCAGAAATTGGCCAATTAGCAAGATTACATTTAAATTAGACCTCAGAATGAACACTGCATTGAAACATGCGGGTAACAAATCAATGCTTGTGAGAGAACTGCTTAATATTATCTAAAAAAAAAACAACGATGAAAAATGGCGATAAGTTGGAACTGGGAATTTTCAGCATATCAAAGTTTTATGTGATTCTTTGGTCATATAGTTCTTTAACGCGGACATAGTGTCCTATACTTCCGAGGTACAAATTTAAAATATCATAAATGAAAGAAAACTACCTCATATTTGAATGTTTAGGTTTTCCTGTGTCGTTGAAGAACACATTAGCGAAAAATCACCTCCATCAAATCTTTCATTGCTCCTGCTCTGTAATATAAATAAACAATGTTCCACATTAAAGTTGACAAAATACTAATACATGTGTCAAATAAAATTAAAATATGTTAATATTCTAAAAATTATTACGAAGTTGGTTTTGGCATATAAAGAATGTGGCAAAAGCCTTATATGAGATTATTAAATAATAGGCGACACTTTTGAGACTTTCAATCTTTTTTAATTGCTTAAATAAACTATTTTTAACAGAGATGGAAAGCAATTTTAGAATAAGAAATTAGGATGTTTTTTATAGGGACATTAAAAGTTGATTAAAGGACATTAAATTCACTTTTGAACATATAGAGCATCGAAAATATATCTCTGGTGTAAATATAGTGTTCTTATTTTTTTTGGTTATAAAAAAATAATAAGTAATATCTAAATTCAATTTGTGTTTTATTTTCCGATTAAACAATTGCTAATTAATACAAATAATAATAAATGTATCCCCGAAACAAACTTTATAAAAAGCAAACAAATAGCTCTTGATTAAATTTCTTTTAAAAAGTTGTAAAAATTGGCACTAACTTTAAAAAGTTGTAAAAAGTATAAAAATATTTTTTTCACTTGTTCTTAATACAAAAAATAATTTTTCTTTATTTTATTGCATTTTTTCTTTAAAGTCAGTTTTACCTTTTTTTTTTTTTAAATTATTTTTCCCTTTTTAGTTTTAATTTAGCAGGTCACTTCGCACCCTGCAATCACTCAAAAGGCAACCCCAGTTGTTTTAAATGGATACATTGTATATTTAGAAATAAATAAATCAAACAGAGAAATGTTTTTAAAAGACATTTCTAATTTTACAAATAATCGAATGTCGGATAACAGAAAATGTATTACGTCATTTTAACACAATTTGCCAAAATGGATTTTTCTCTATCCAATTTTTTTTCCTTCTAAATTGGATATTTTCCCCCCTAATTATCCGGTAAATTGAGAATTTCGGATATATCGTACAAAAGGCTCCTAAGTGAAACATCAGAAATTATGCTAAAAAATACATAAAAGTCGAATTGATAACTTGATATTGCTTGGCACGCTGCAGTCGGTTAAAAAGTAAGAATAAAATCATTAATAAATTAAACAAAAACATATTTTTTTGAAAAATAGGAAATTTTTTCTCCCCAAAAATTAGGACTTTTCCTACTAAAAAGTAGGGGTACCGGGACCTCAGTGACTTACACCACTGGTTAGACAAGCACGTCCGATCCCAACTGCCAAGTCTAAATAGAACAGACTAACAATAAAGCTAAACAACTGTAAAACCGTAACAAAAAAATAAAAAGGAAATCTCTTTTCAAAACCTCTCCATCTGCACACAATTTAAGTCAAATGTATTTTAAATCCGCAAATAGGCAGGCGGTAACCAAATTCTTCCAAAAACCCTGTTAAAGAATAAAAGAGACGGACTTTTAGAGCTACAACATAAAGAGACGGTCTTTTCCAGTTGTTTAAATCAAATTTTGGGAGACATGTTCCGTTTCAAATAGTCTTTTGACTGCATTTGGCGACGCGCACATTATTCGAGGGGGCGAAGAAAGGGCGAGGGCTTAACCGATCTAGTTTCCTTCAATCCCTATTTTCTAGAGAAAATTTTCTCCTGGGGTAGCCTAGTGGCAAAATGTCGCTGACATTTGTTATTATCGGGCAGGGAATCGATTTGGAGATCTTCTGTGAGGGGTATTTTGTGCGTGGAAAGCACTTCACCGCATTTTAAATATAGTCTAGTTTTGAGATTTTATTGTACAGCCGCGGAAAAAAAAACGAACCACCGATGATTATTTCGTTAGTTTTTATAGTAGAGCTAAACTTAATATACCATTTTGTAGGGAATAAAGTCTACTATACATTGATATACAAAAAATTTGCATAGGGGACTATCTTCATACTCGAATCCGCACCAACTTTAAAATTTTCAATAGCAACACCTACTTTTGATAGCGCAGAAATGTTCCCCGCCCTCAAAATAATCTAAATATAAATTTTCATTAATTTCCTACATTTATATGCAGAGATATTAGACGATATGTATCTATCTTATTTGAGGGGCTACTTCCACATTGGACAAAATTAGTGAGACTTCAAAATGAAGTACGCTGGTAGAAAATGTTTTGGCGTTAGCCGTGCTTCTTCTTTCCCCGTGGTCATTCATTCCCCCACTCCCGTATACCCCTTGCCTTTATATAAGAATTTAGAATTTTATGCCAACGCGATCACAGCGCTTTTAATTCTCAAAATTAGTAGATTTCTGTTAAGTTCTGCAGATTTTAAATTTGTGTATATCCCTTAAATGATCATTTGATGCACATTTTAATATAGCCAAAAAACTACAAAGAGGAAAATCATGAAATTTTAGATATGCATATAAAACGTTTTTCTGAACATCACTATCAAAATATAGCATGGTTGCTATTCATAAATTTTATGAATATTAATATCCTAATTTAAAAAAATTAAAAAATATACATATAAGTAATGAAAGTTAGTGTATTTTATTTGGGTTGTTTAGAAGTAACACAGAAAAAAATATCAGCTTAATAAAATTATTATTTCGAAAGATATGATTAAAAGTTTAAGAAATTCATTTAACATTACGAGTTCTAAACTTTCGATATTCATAATTAAAAAACTACTTAACCAAATGACTTGCAAATTGATATTCAACGATGAATTTTGTCGTAGATTCTAAACATTGAATAAAAATTGGGTGTTGCTGTTGGAAATTTTAAAGTTGGTGCGGAATTTAATATGAGATAGTCCCCTATGCAAATGTTTTGTATATCAATGTGTAGTAGACTTTATTCCCTAAAAAATGGTATATTAAGTTTAGCTCTACTATAAAAACTAACGAAATAATTATCGGTGTTTTTTTTTTCCGCGGCTGTACATAACAATGTCAAATGCACAAATGATCTGTAAAAAAAAGGGTACTTTAAAATGAGTGCCTGAACATACTCGTTTTTCTTTGAGTACAATTGCGTCGTCAATGAACACTTTTCGTCATTGAATCACATATCTTTTGACGAATCTTTCAATTTTTAACGAGAGAATTTACTCAGATTCCTTTCCGATGGTATCAGTACATTCAGTTCTCTATCGATAGCGCACTTGACTTCGGACTAAGAGATCACTGGTTCGAGTCGTTAGTCGATTTTTTTTTATTTGAAGCCGCCTTCATTTTTGACAAAATAAATCTTGTGAAAAAAAAATAACGAAATAAATTTCCTTAATTTTGATAAAATATTTCATCGGAGCATTTTGTATACAACTGTTTCGACAAAAATGACGACATATTCTTCAAAAATGAGAATCGACTTATAAGAGTGTCACTCTTAAGAGTTATGAGATATTTTTTTTAGTTGGAGTCAGACAGTAATCAGACAATTCGAGTCGGACAGTAACGAGACAGTTCGAGTAGTAAATGCAAAATATCATCTTCTAAAGCATAAGCCGATAAAAAATACCATTTCCCACACTTTTTCGATAGTTAGTATATTTAGGCATGTGTTTTGATTGAACTTTTGATCGAGTTTAAGTAATATGTTATCGACTTCATTAAATTTCATTTTAAAACGCCTTTCAGTAGATAAAAATGGTCGAAAACAACTTTATCGCAACCAAGTGACCTTGCTTGTTTGTTACAGTTTCAATCTGAAAAAGTAGCGTTGAAAAATTTAGATAGATTGAGCAGACAACATAGTATATAACATCAACATTAGTGATAGAAATTGATCACTAGTGTCTCAATTGCAGAACTAATAGAAACTCAAGACGTTTTGTACATTCAAAATTTTATAACAAAATTCCCAATTTCTGTAAATATTGATGGATGTGTAACCTGAGGTCATATTATTTATTTCTGTAAGTTTTTTTTTATACGAAAATACTGTAGAAGTTAACTTGTGTTTTATTTATATACCACAAAATTTCAAAAATAACGAATAATCATAGAAAATGGCATCAACCACATTTAAAATAATAACTAGGTTAATATGTAAAGGAACAAAGTATACGTAGTGCTCCTATCTCCATATAAGGAATAAATCAACTTGTCTTTATTGCGCTATTTATAAACTACTTCCAGTTCAGCAAATGAGCAGAATTTTTTTTATCAAAAGTGCGGAGGCCCGAATTACATTACAATTTAAGTATAACAGTGTAATTCGATATTTAATATTATAAACTATGGTAAAAATCATATATTATTTCTGTAGCAAAGATCCTTTTTACACCCCTTACATACAACGGATTTTAACGCATGAGGATCTAAAGAAAGAGAATTTCATGGACCAGTGACGACTCATACTTTCATCCCATAAATAACAACGTTTTTTTCAATGCGTACCTATAAAATAATTCATTTTATTAAACAAGCCGTTGATTATAATGCCATCTATAAACAGACCTTATAACTTTTTTAATTATTTTGACCATAAAAGATACGCTAATATAGTTCACCCGAACGGAACGGGGGGGGGGGGGAGTGTTCATGTGATAATTATCATCAGGGCATGCTAGTAATAAGTATTTCATGTAAATATACACAGGCACACAAAAATAAAACTGATAATTAAAGAGAATTTAAACATATAATTGACAATAATAATAATAATAATAAAAAAAGATTGAAGGAGGAAGACTGAACGAAAAATGTAATTGACAATAATGGACGGAAAACGTATACAAATCAGGGGGAAATGTAATAGAAGTTATTTCAACTAATAAAAAACCACGAAATATCACCCCCATAAAATTCAACAAAATATCACCCCCCCCCCCCCAAAGTATTGGACTCGGGCTGGTATAGTTCTTGCTAAAGGCTTAAGAATAATTTTTGAGTGAATTTTGATGGTATGATTCGATAGGGCACGAACTTACAAGACATAATCTGCAATAAAACAAAAATCGCCAAATTTGGACTTGGCTCGTCTGGCTCTGAAGTATAGAATTAATGGAGCCAGGGTCCAGGGGCCGGATTCCTTTTGGTCCTATACACTGCCACTACTTATAATAGACGATTTTACTCCGTGAGACGTTCCAGTATCGTGCAGATCAATAAAAATGTCTGCTAAAAATTCTTTTTTAGCTTTTAGTAGGAATAATAACCAGTAGAACGACCTGAAAGTCACAGTCGATTGATTATTAGTTTCGATGCTATATTTTTTTTTAAATCGATATAACGACTTTTCATTCCAACGATCGTATAGAATCGGTCTTGTGAATAATTAATTATATTATATCGACGATAGCAGCAAATTTTGTATGCGTCTTCTCTTAAGGAATTAAACTTGGGTTGGTTGGGTTAATTAACGTCGCACCAGAGCTGCATAGTGGGCTATTGGCGACGGTACGGGGCCTATCTCGAAGGAAAGACCCGGGAACGATGCCTCGTATTTTATTTCAGATGACGAGGACAACACCTGAGCTGGCACCCGACGTAACCTCAATAGGCGTCAGGGCATTGGGCCCCGATCATATTTATCGCGCACCAGTATAATTCCTTAATTCCTTGGATGTTCTGGACGATTTTCTAGTATTTATGTAGCGAAGCTGGCAACCCATCGATCGCAAGATCACTACTTTTTTTGCTTTTCTTATCGAGTCCATCGCACGGGTTCGAACTAGCATTCCTCTGATTACTAGCTGAACGTCATTATCCACTGAGCAACTGAAGGCCCGAATTCAACTTGAGAAAAACTTATTTCAATATAAGATAAACATTTAGAACAACGTAAATAATACATTTGTAAAAAAAAAATAATTTAAAAAAAAAAATGAAATGAAAAAAAAACAATTTATGTAAGTGGGGCTTCAGTAGAAATAAAGAAATTAGCAACAACAATAATAATAAAAAAACAATTCCATAAGGAACAATCCCGAGATATATCTCATTCTCCTAAGAATCGCCTGGACCCGTTCCAAAAAGCAAGGCACGGAAATAAGCCATCAACAGATGACCCCCTCGGTATTGATTAGTCTACGGCAACGACAGTTCGGAATTCCTGCCGGGTCCACTTCCACTGCCTGGACTTGCACAGTCGCGTCTAGACAACCTCCCGCACAAAGCGAACCGAAAATGTATTTTGAACCTCGATATTTCAGAAATAGGAGGAATCCTACAGCGTGAATGGGAATCAAGTCCAAGGATTCATTCTGAAAAGGATTTCATTCGAAATTTTGGGTATCCTAAATTTGTGCAACTTTCCTGCTCAAAGATAACACCTAGAGCTGGCTACCCAAACCCTCCCCCTTCAATAATCTGGAAACCTTAAAAGTTGGGAAATTTTAAAAATCCTTGAGTTGGGAACGTTTATGCCTCAAGAAAATGAATATTATTAGCAAATGAAAGCGAGGGAAGATTAGAAATTGCTCAACTCAAGACGGACACTGCATTGAACATGCGGGCAACAATTCAATACTTTCGAGAGAACTGTTTAATAATACCTAACCTACAGAAAAGTGGACAAATGTCGATAAGTTGGAACTGGGAATTTTTAGTATAGTTCCCCAATAATCTGGAAACCTTAAAAGTTGTGAATTTCGAATTTTAAAAATCCCTGAGTTAGGAAATTTTTGCCTCAAGAAAATAAATATTATTAGCAAATGAAAGCGAGGGGAGATTAGAAATTGCTCAACTTAGACCTCAAGACGGACTACTGCATTGAAACATACGTGCAACAAGTCAATACTTTCGAGAGATATGTTTAATATTACCTAATCAATAAAACGTGGACAGATGTCGATAAGTTGGAACTGGGAATTTTTAACACTGTTCCACAACCACAATAATCTGGAAACCTTAAAAGTTGAGAATTTCGAGTTTTATAAATCCCTAAGTTAGGAAAATTTATGCCTCAAGAAAATTAATATTATTAGCAAATGAAAGCTAGGGGAGATTAGAAATTGCCCAACTTGAAAGATTAAACTTAAATTAGACCTCAGGACGGACACTGCATTGGAACATGCGTACAACAAGTCAATACTTTCGAGAGAACTATTTAATATTACCTAATCTATAAAAGAAAGTGGACAAATGTCGATAAGTTGGAACTGGGAATTTTTAGCACTGTTCCCCAGTAATCTGGAAACCTTAAAAGTTGGAAATTTTGAGTTTTAAAAATCCCCGAGTTGGGAAACTTTATGCCTCAAGAAAATAAATATTATTAGCAAATGAAAGCGAGGGAAGATTAGAAATTGTCCAATTTGTAAGATTAAACTTAAATTAGACCTCAGAACGCGAACAAGCATGCAACAAATCAATACTTTCGAGAGAACTAACTATTCAATGTTACCTAATCTATAAAAAAAGTTGACAAATGTCGATAAGTTGGAACTAGGAGTTTTTAACACTGTTGAGTTGGAAATTTCGAATCGTTAAGTGTTGTGTTAATTAACGTCGCACTAGAGCTGCACATTGGGCTATAGGCATTGGTTTGTGGCCTATCTCGAAGGAAAGACCCCGGAACAATGTCTCGTACTTTTGAACCATGGACAGATAACGAGGACAACACCTGAGCTTGTACCCCGCCCCCCCCTCTCCCGTCGTAGAATACGTTTATCTCGTTAACTCCAGGGGAGAACAACAAAGACACAAAGCTCTTGATTTATGAGGAAATGGATGGGATTCTAAAAATAGCTGATCCGCAGTTCGATGCGGGGTAGAAAATCCCTGCAAGCTCGGTTCGGTGGGGGAAAAAAGCGCCAACTCCTGCTTGGATAAAGTGAGAAGATGTAATCTCAGAGTGTACCAATTAATGAAAAGTTCAAAGCGAAGTCCTCTGTGTGTTAAAAGAATACTATTTTGCAAGATTAAAATCAGTGATGATTTTGAGTTATTTATTAATTAACAATAAATATTTTAAATTACTAAATAAAAAAACAGTGATTTACATTAAGTGTCCACAATACAATCACTCCCATTGTTCCCCATCAATATTGACTAAGAATGCATTCGTTTTTAATTTCAGGTAACTAAACTGATTGTGCGTTCCTGACTTGTCCGTTCCGCATTATGCCTGTAAATTTGTTTGTTACTCAGTCACGACCAAACGCGTAGTTCGATTTTATTCAAATTTGAAATGAATGTTTCTTGAAGTCATTTAAAACGAAGTATGCTTTATTAAGTTTTGTTCATGAATCAAAAGACGCAATACGAACATTCCATCCAACTGGGGCCCTTAGCGGATTCGGGGCCCAGTGCGAACTGAGTAGAGGGCACTTTTTAACACCCACACACATTTATAAGTAATTTTTTAGATTTTTTAAAATCTAATCTGATTTTTTTATTAACTACAAATATTTGATGCAGCTACATCTCATTTGAATGGAACATTTATTCGAGAACTTCGTTGTATAAAAAGTCTGTATTCTTTTGATTTTTTAAAAAACTAGGGGGCTCCGCCCCCTGCTCCGCTAACGCTTCGCCGACCCCCGGAGGATTGCTACGCAATCCTCTTTAGTTTGCTTCGCAAACGATACCGGCTTCATACACTGTAGACAATGACAATGTGTCCTAACAAGAATACTTTTTTTAGTTATATAAATTATTACTGGCAGTGCCGTCACACAAATTTATTTTTGGGATGTTGAGACAAGAAATTTCCCAACTTAACGATCCGAAATTCCGAAAGTGAACGATTCAAAATTCCCAACTTAAGGACGTCAGGTACAAACTCTAGTGTTGTCCTCGTTATCTGACCATTGTTAAAAATATGAGACATCGTTCCTGGGTCTATTCTTCAAGAAAGGCCTCGAACCAAAGCGTCCTTGATGTAGTAAGTAAATACGTACCAATAACCAATCAAGGACGCTTTGTTCGAACCAACGCCAGTAGTTCAATGTGCAGCTCTAGTGCGACGTTAATTAACCAGACCACACTTAACGATTCGAAATTCAAAACGCAACAGTGCTAAAAAATTCCCAGTTCCAACTTATAGACATTTGTCAGCTTTTTTATAGGTAATATTAAACAGTTATCTCGAAAGTATTGATTTGTCGCACGCACGTTCCAATGCAGTGTTCTGTTTTGAGGTCTAATTTAAGTTTCATCTTAATACAAGCTGGGCAATTTCTAGTCTTCCATCGCTTTCATTTGCTAATAATATTAACTTTCCTGAGGCATAAATTTTCCCAACTCAGGGATTTTTAAAACTCGAAATTCCCAACTTTTAAGGTATAAAAGTTTACAGCCCCCCCCCCCCCCCCCCCCCCCAAGAAATAAGAAAAAGTTGGCGAACAAGTCTAATTCGCCAACTTTTATTTATATAAAGTAAGATTATTGAGAATTGGCGTTAATAATAATTTCCCGTTAAAATATATAATAAGCTACAGGATTTAGATTTACATACATGTTGGCATTTTGCCAACGTTGGCATTTTGCTCCGAAATATCTTTTAATAATAATTATAGTACTTCACATAAATAGTTACATCTAATTTATTTTTTAAGATAGAATTTCATTATTGATACCATTCAAGAAAGGAAGATTTTACGAATATAACTATATTTTTTTTAACGGGAAAAAAGTATATTTTTGAACTACTTAGAGCAGTTTTAATTTATCCCTTAAAATTTTACGCGTAAAATTGACGATTATGTCAGACATTTCGTCGATTATTTAAAAATTTATAACTACAAAACTAAATCGAAATTTGACAAACGCTCTCGGAAAGATGAAGTTTTAACGAACATTAATATATTTTTTTTAATAAGAAAATATGTAATTTTAAATGACTTATAGCAATTTAGAAATCACGTTTCAAAAATGAGGGCGAAAAAACTTCAAAAAGTGGAGCGTGTTCAAAGGTTTAAAAAATTTATAAATCCAAAACTAATTCGAATTTTAAAAAATGCTTACTTGGATTTCCAGTTCAAACCTATTTGTACACTCCCTAAAAAAATTGGATCTCTCCTCTTAATAGTGTTTCAGAAACTCGACGGACAAAAATACTTGTAAGCGAAATTTTTTCAACGACGACTTTAATATTAAATAACTTATAAACTAATAACAGTATTGAAACAAAAATATATTCTTCTTATTTATCAAACATTTCTTAACAAATTCACTTAATTTCGTAATTTTAGGACTTTAACATTTTGAGATACGATCTGAATAACATTGAAAGAACTGAAAATTCCCCCTAGGGCCGACTTTTTCCCCCTAGGGCTTACTTTTTTTTAAATAGAGAGAAATATTTATATAAGCTTAATTCTCTATTGAACGAGACCAAATTTATATCAGTCGTGATATTTGTCACGGAATGGATCCATTTATTAGATTAATGATAGAAGATACAAGTTCATACGGGAGCATTTTTGAACATAAAAAATTTTATAGTTGGAATTTTTAACTGTTTTTTTTTTTTCGCCAACTCAAAGCTATCTGAATTTTCTTCAGGTAGTACCGGCCGTAGGGGGAAAAAATCCCTATGATCGTAAAGAAGAATTCTATCGGCAGTACTGTCCAACTTCCAGAAGGACATTCTATCATTAATATGATATTTCGTGTAGCTGTATTTAAAAAAGTTTCATGTCAAAAGCAGGGGGGGGACCGTTTTACATATAAGATTATTAGATTCTTACGCGGCCTAGGGCCTTTTCCGCGGGGCCCTATGCACACCTTTAAGGCACCCGTCGCACGCACCTAGGGCGACCCTGCAGGCAATCAGAAATCAAAACATAGCTGACGCTCAAATTCAACTTAGCTGGATATGGCTACTTTTGCTTCTGCGGACTTCATTTTTGAGTTTTTATTAACACAAAACGGTTTCTGCTCCTTTATGTTTTAAAATAGAAGCCAAGGTAATTAAGTACCTCTTAATACCAAAATCTAATTTATCGAATTTCTGTATATGCGTAGGGCTGCTCATTTATAGTCATTAAAAACCTCAAACAGCAGAATAACCTCAAAAGAAATAGTTAATAAGGCGAAAACATTTTACCACATTCATCAAACACACTAAAAAGTGAGACAGAGAAACAACCGTTTCGATTAGTTTAACATGGAAACCCAATTATCTTTCCCTCTTTAACTTTTTAAAGAGTTTTCGCGCCGTGGTATCTTCCTTAATTGGGGCTCTCCGGCGCAAACACCTGGTTGTGGTTCCTTCAGCTGGAATGAGGATTAACCACACAAGATCATCGCTTACAAAGACTTCGACACAGGGGCTGGATGACAAGGAGCGCATTCTTGTGGGCTGCTACCTGACAATGAATAATCACGGGTTAGGCCTCGAGCAACCGATTGTTTCATTAGTTGCCTCGCATGTTGCAAGATGTATGCTCTCTGTACCAGTCTTCTTACGGTCATATTCACAATCGCAGATAATACACGGTTTCGGGAGGTAAACCTAAGATTATTGATGAAACCTATTCACAAGACCGGTTTTCGCCAAATCGGCGGAATATCTACAGGAAACTAAACCTCGGTTTATACCACCAATATTGGCAGTGTAAACCACGGTTTTAGTTCTAAACAAAATGGCCGCTTATACGATCGCTCTGTTAGGCTTAAAATATTTTGTTAAAAATCTATTTAGAGACAAATATTTCTCAAATAAGTACTTAAGTCGGAACTTTTTATGCATTGAACACTAAAAATTGCCCATACGAACTAATTCAGGGTACTTTTTATTAAAATCGATGCGACATAAATGTTGTCGCTACGAGATACCCGAATGGACAGATCTGTTCTTCGAGTACCTATCGTAAACCTATTTATCGTAGGTTTTGTAGTGTAGTGGTTCTCTCTCTCTCTCTCGTTTGTTTAATAAATGTTGAAGTATTGTAAACCGATGAATCACAAAAATTACTCCGGTATGAAACTGGAAAGAAGGAGGGATAATAGGAAGGAGGCCATAGTACATTGAAATTGGTGCAACAAACAATTACATTTTAATTTCGAATTCTACTTTTTGCAACAAAAAATTAATACTTAGATTTATCAATTAAAATCAGTTTCAGAAAGACCAAAAGGAAGTTTTGAGGGGCCAAAACCACAAGTTTTCCTATATTTAAAGCCAATTATCTAGGATTTTAGCAAGGTGGGGCAGTTTTCGGTTTTGGTGCGTAACAAGCAATAGCACATCGTCAGTTTTCGAATTCTAATTTTTTCCCTGCATCAACCCAATTACATTGATTTATCAATTAAAATCAGTTTTAGAAGGACCAAAAGGTAGTTATGAGGTGCTAAAATCATAAGTTTACTTATTTCGGTTTCGGTGCGCAACAAGCAATATCACATCGTCAGTTTTCGAATTTAAATTTTTTCCCTGCATCAACCCAATTACATTGATTTATCAATTAAAATTAGTTTTAGAAGGACCAAAAGGTAGTTATGAGGTGCTAAAATCATAAGTTTACTTATTTCGGTTTCGGTGCGCAACAAGCAATATCACATCGTCAGTTTTCGAATTTAAATTTTTTCCCTGCATCAACCCAATTACATTGATTTATCAATTAAAATTAGTTTTAGAAGGACCAAAAGGTAGTTATGAGGTGCTAAAATCATAAGTTTACTTATTTTTAAAGCCAATTATCTAGGATTTTAGCACGGTGGAGTAGTTTTCGGATTTGGTGCAACAAGCAATATTACATCGTCAGTTTTCGAATTCCAATCTTTTCCCTGCATCAACCCAATTACATTGATTTATCAATTAAAATCAGTCAGACGGATGAAAAGACAGTCATTATAGAGGCTAGACAATAAAGAAGTTTATCTATTTTTAAAGCCATCAAGATGGTAAAAAGCCAACAATAATACTATGATTTTAGCAAGAAATTTTATTTTTGAATGGGACATTAATTCTGAACTTTCATTAGTAATTCAATGTGCTTGTATTTAAATGTATATGTGCTTGTATTCATGTATTTAAAAATATTTTTTATAAATTCGTCGATTCAATTTTTCGTTCGCTTTCCAAAACAGAAATCTCTGAATGTAAACAATTGACACGTGTGCATTGTCGACCAATGAAAGAAGTCGTTATATTTTTCGAAGGCACAACCTCGGAGTAACCGCGGTGTACAAATTCCCCAGTCGAGCGGAGGCTGTGAATAAGGTTCCGACGAAATTCCCCGATTTCCCTCAATCCTCGGTTTTCGTAATCCACAGTTAATCGCTGGATTTTTCAGAACTTGTGAATAAGAGGGTGAATGAGTAGCCGGAAAATGTACACTGTTAAAAATGCACACTCATATTTGAAGAAACTTTCAGATGCGCTTGCTATATTTCGTCAAACCATGGACATTCATGTTGTCGTTTTTTTTTTTTAACGAAATTTATTTCGCCAAAAATGATGATGATTTAAAATAAATATCGACAGGCTCCGAACCGCGGATTTCTTGGTCCGATGTCCGACCATGCTAGAAAGCTTCTTTTGAATTGTAGCAATATCTGTTTTCAAATATGAGTTAATAAAAATGGTCCTAAAAAGAATTGAAGTAAATTACTTTCGTTAAAAATGTGAGCATTCTTGTTTCGTCAAAAGTGAAGTGATTCAATGACAAAACGATTGTCAAATAGAACGAAAGTAGGCCTTGACGATCGCAGAATGTCAGAATTCTCAAAAGTGAGAGTGTTATTTATAAGAGCGTATATTTCAGACATTGTTATTTTCTCAGCCATGGTTAGATCGAAGAAACGCCGCATTTTGAGCTACAAAAGTGGCTATTGGAGACGGTATACAGAAGGGCAGACCGGAGAACACTGCCTCATTATTTTGAACTATGGTCAAATTACGAGTGCAACAAATTCAACACCAAACTTCCACCCCACGACCAACATGCGAATATTAGGGGACCCGAGCCCCATATTCCGAAAAAATTGTTAAATTTTTTTCTTCATAAAACGATATTATACATACTTAAGAAAGTGTGTACAAAATTTTAAAACAATAAAAGAAACAGAACCTATGTATTTTTAGATGTTTATATACCATTTATCATCTATCTACACACTTTTCGTCTGCAGCAATCGTCATTTACTCAAAATATTTTTTTTAACATTTTTGAAGCTCTAATATTTGTTTTATAAACGTATGAATAGCTTTTTTAAATTAAGTTTTAAATTATTTTTTTAAGAACTATTAAACATAAAAATTTGAATATTTTTTTAGGTTTTGAACTTAAAATAAGTTTTTGAAAACTATTAAAACCCAAATCTGCAAAAGTCTATTCATACGTCTATAGTACATACTTTGACGTTATTTAATTAATTAAAAACATTTAAAATTGAAGAAGGAGTAGTGTTTAATAAAAAAGTCTATTTAAGCTTAAAAAATGAAAAAAATAACAAAAATAATTTTTTAAATATATTTTTGTTTTTTGATTATTGTTCAGAAAAAGATGTTCTAATAATATAAAAAAATAGTATTTCTGAATTCATTAATAAAAAAATTAGGATTTGGGGCTCGGGTCTCCCTTAAAAGTCACTAGAGATTAACGTGTGGTTGGCTCAGGGTCGGAACTCGAATTATAGACTTTCAAATCCGATGCCGTGATCAGCGAGCCAACTCGGATCTATTTCGAAGTATAAAAAAGAATCATAAAAAAAAGGAGTATACTGGAGTATACTTTTTTTTCATTCTACACATGAGAAATTGCCATGTCTTTTGGAGAAAACTTATTCAGCCCTGATTGGTTGCTGGTCAAATACCTGATTAATCCAATGAAAACTAAAAAGCAACATTTCAGACAAGAGTGAAGATTTCCCGATTTTCATGTTTGCAGTTGGCGATATTCCAGATCCAAAACGTCAAATTTGGTTGAACTTGGCTGCATTTATTAGCTTTTAAACTAAATGTTAACTGAATACCAATATGAATGTAATAATGAGCATTCCAAACTGATATTTTTTTTTTTGTAAAACAAAGCAAATAACTTATTTAAAGTATCGGTCTTCGAGAATGCATAAATTCGAAAAACATTTCATTTACAAAATCGCGATGATATAAGGGGACCTGCATGCAAACCTCGCCCTTAAAAATGTTTAGAGTTTCTACATCAATTACGACATTTAAGAATATTTAAAACTATATTTTATTACATTATTTTTTATTTGACATATATTGAAATGAAATGGGTAAAAAAAAAAAAAAGGTGTTGCGTCTTTTTATTCGTCTCGGATAATGTGAAAACTACTGTTCTATTTATTGTATTTATGAATTACAAAAAAAGCAATGTCATCTATTTCCCATAAAAGTAAAAGATTCTTAAAAAGTTAAAGGAAATTAACAATCACAAGTTTAACACAAAAAAAAGGGGCCAAACTTTTTTTCAAAAATCAAACTTGCTCTGTATGTAGATTTCAAATATCTTATAATCGCAAAAAATGCATTCAATCTGTGTAAAACAAGTTTATTGAAGATCTCTTTGTGTGAAGACAAGTTATTTTGGAAGCTTATCTGCTGTTTCTAGACAACACTAGAAGCGAAATGTCACAAGAGCCATGTTATTTAATCTCATCAGCTCGGAAATTAAAAGTTTTCAGCTGTTAGAATATTAATTTACTATTAATGCTCTCCGGCTGTTAAGTATTTTATTTCAAGTCAACTCATAAACAAATATTAAAGTTTGATTTATAGTCTGTCTCCGATTAATTGGCGGTTAGTTAACGCCCTCAAACCTGTTATTAGCGAATCAACAAACGAGTTTAAACAAGTTGACCAATCAGCTTAAGAACACCATGTAAACATTGTGACATCACAGATACCTTTTAGCCAAAGCCGAACTATACAATATATTTCGTCATTTCAAGGAGAAATAATATAAAACGAGTAAATTTTAAATATGCCACAAAATCAGGTACTCTTATGGTCTACAAAATAAAGCGTTGCAATTGAGGTCCGAGTGTTGTTGCAACAATATTTAAACGGATTTTTTTTAATATTTTAAAAAGTTCTGGATAAATAACTACTTAAAAAATAATCAAATTATCGTTTGCTTGCAATTTAACATGAAGAAACGTGATGAAGCGAAAATTTAAAAAGAATTTTCCTGACTCTAATTTATTTATTTTTAAAATTATCTCAAATTTTAGAAAAAAAAATCTTTTTAGATCACATACTCGTTATTGCAGCTATAGGCAATTAAGGCTTACATAATGAACTATCCTAGCAAAAAGTCAGCATAAGACCTACATGAAAATTGTGAAATTGAAGGTTTTATACAGAAGTTTTAAACAAAAACTGCTTTTTTTTATTTAAGTTTTTAATCTTATTACACAAAACCTTAAAAAAAAAAAAAAATGAAGATTTTCCCTTTAATAATGTCAATGCTTCAAAATTGAAGGTTTTTTCAGATTTTTATAAGTGTTAAGAAAGATATTGAAGCAATAACGTGCAATTTAATAGGTCTTAAAATAATGCATTTTTCCTTTTAAATTCACAATTTTGATTTTATTCTGGGTTGAGCAAAAACAGGGTAGGGTGGCAACAACATTCTGGAAAAAAAGTTCCTTGATTTCCATGATGGTGTCTCAAAATTTTCCCTGATTTTACAATTACATTACGAAATGTTGCAATACACGCTTAGTATAGAAACAAAGTATCCACACTACAATAATACAATAAATATATTGTATATAATATATTGTCACAAAAATTTCCCTGATTTTACAATGGCATTAAGGAATGTTGCAATACATGCTTTGTATAGGAAAAAAGTATCCATAATACAATAAATAAATATATTGAATTATAAATGAAAAATTATAAGCAATACTTATTGACAATTAAAATAATAATTTATGGATAGAACACAAATTATGCAATTGTGACAGGCATAATAGTAATTAAACATGTTCTTTGGAAGCATATAATGTAAAAATTTATTCTTTTTCCAAATTATTTCTTTTGTAGATAATTTTAAATGTTTTATATGCTTCCTATTTTTGCTTCTGCCTCCAGCAGTGGTTCACGTTTTTACAAAAATAAAACTGAAAATATAAAAATGCGCATAACCATGCTTCTTTTCTTAAATTCTTATTCAGAACTAAAAGGAAATTTTGACAACCAAATTACCCAGAATGGAGGGCATAGCAGACGATAATTGCCGTTTTAATGATCCAAATTTGAAAAATTCCCTGATTTTCCTGAATTAAAAATGTCTATGATAATTCCCTGATTTCCCGGTTTTCCAGGTTATGTTACCAACCTGAAATATTTTACATCTATACCAACAGAACGAAACTGAATTTAACGTAATACACCAGAACAATCTAAGCAATACCGATACCAATAACCACTTTTTATGATCTGTTGCACAGTGGCTATAAACATTCCACTAATCTCTATTCAAAATCGCAAGCAGCATTCACTTCATCCACCTCCCTGCTAAGACTCGACTCAAATCGTAAAAGTTAAGACTCGGGATAATCCGGTGACAATGTGGGCAGGGTGCATAAGCCTTCTACTCCACTGAGGCAGATTTTTAAAAGGCCGTAAGACATTCCTGACCTTGCTTTCAGGAGGGGTCAGCTGTGATTGAATGGTCAGAAGTGGAAGGTCACAAGGGGAAGGGGGGAGAGACGGATTAACATGGCAATTGTCCAGAAGAAAAATGAAAAGAAAACTGGTTTTCTATCTCAAGTTGATGAATTCCGTTTCTTTTGAAATTGGCTAATTAATACCCACTGTTAAATAATCCTCAGGAATATACCAAAATGACAGTGTGTAATTAATTATTAGAGGATACAATTGGCCACATGCAGAGTTTTGTAACTGTTGGCCAGAAGTAAAATACAGACGTGACAAAAAGTGTAGTTGTGCAGTAAAAAAAATTCTAGTGGATTTATATATGCAGGAAAGGAAGAATTCTTTTCACAATGGACTAAAATCAAGCAGTGTCGAAAACATTTTCAAAAGTTAAGATATTAAAGAAGATTTAAAAAAAAAAAAAAAATCACGAGCAAATTAGTAGATTTTTAAGAGAATAAATATTGAAACTTATAAAAAAAGAAATTTTCTGGGAAATGAACAATCGTGTATAAATATATATTTTGACAAAAAAAAACAATTATCAATAACGTTGAAAACAAATAAAGGGGGGGGGGGGGGCTAAAATTTTTAAAAATAAATAAATCCTAAATATTTGTTTGTTTTTTCTGACATTTTTTCTTAACAATTTCGCAGATAGGCCCCGAACCGTCGCTGATAGCCCACTGTGCATCTCTAGTGCGACGTTTTTTTACCCAACCACACCAAACGTTAACAATTCTGCGTTTTCCATGCTTTCAAGGTACGTTAGGGCCATGTCTAGTTTATTTTGATGCAAACAATATTTTAATTTATTTTACCGTATAGTACACCATACAAATATTAAAAAAAGGGAAAGAAACCTGCTTTTTTGTCAATTTTAAAAAATTGGAAACAAAACAATCACTGAAATCAATGTCATCGGAATAATTTATTCAAAAGCGATATTCAAAGCGAATCTTGTGACAAGGTCATAAACGACAATATACATAAACGTTTTACAACTACACGCGATTACAAGGGGACTAGTCATCCTGACATTTTGCATCTTGAGTAATAAGATTCTCACATTTTTGTTTCGAACTTTAAAAAACAAAACAATTTATAAAGACTCCAAAAATGCTTATAAAAACCACCAGGCAAAAAAACATTCGAATTCGTGTAAGATCGTAGACATGTCTTAAAACTTGATTTTTGACCTTTCAAATGTGTAGTATTAGTTTTTAATAAATGTCGAATAAAGTAAAGCAAAAAGAATTCATTTTAAACCATCTAAATACAAGACTGTGGGTTACTAAGTTTTGAGCCATATCGATACAATATACGATAACATTTTCTTAGTCATTTTGATTTTTAGTTCAAGATATTCAAATGGCAATAGACCAATTGCGGCCGAAGCGGTGCGGGTTTACCATATTCTCAAAGAAGAAAACAATTGTTTATCGCCCAGACAAAAGGTTGCAATGGGAACTTTCCGCGATTCAAATACATTCCGTGGTCAAAGTAAGTTCTACAACTTCCTATAAGAACAAATATGCCAAACTATTTGTATCAACAAGTTAGACTTTTAGGACGGAACAACTTTAAAAATCGATTATTCTTTCGGATAGAATTATATATAAAAATTCTGACGAAAATTTAGACATATATTTAATAACGTTTGGAGATCCATTTTTTCGATTTCACAAAATTTGATCAAGGCCATACGCTATTTATAGAAATTGATTGCTATAAATGCAATGATCTTAAATAAAAAGTATTATTTAAAAAAGAAGTTCTATTAAATATTAAAATCATAGCATGTTCGGAAAGAAATTTGTTGTAAACCATTACTTATAAAATTGATCTTTGATAGAAAATAGTTACTAGTTATAATATTTTTAAAATCTTGCTTAAATAGTATAAACTAAACTAAAAAAATCGTAACGGTTTGTAAGTTTAATAGATAATGTTTAATAGATATTCCAATTTCAAGGCATTTTTTGTTATTTTCTCACATAACTTCTAGGCATTGTAAAGTGGTTAATTTAATGATAATTTTTTTTAATTTAAATTAAATATTAAATTACATATTGTTAAACTTATCATTGTCATTCATTTTATTTTATTCAAGTTACTAAAAAAATTGTTTTATAATCCCTTTTGCATGATAAATTCTCTGAATCCTACAAAATAAATATCCCATTTACTGAATCTAGGTAGGGTTACGTTAATTTTTTTTTATTAAAAATAGTTTTAAAAAACTTAGAATAAAATAAAAATATACGATTATGTTCAATTTTTTTTTTGCAGAGAGAAATTATTATTTGAAAAATCGAGTTTTAAAATCCATTTTCCCCCACCTTACCCTAATATTTTAAATAGTTCCTTTTTCATACTGGTTGGTCCTCTTTTACACATATATTGTCATTAAAAAGAAACTGTGATGATTTTGCTAATAAACACTACTGTTGGGATTAAAAATTAAGCTGTCAAAAAATAATAAATTGATTTAAATAATGATTTTTACAAAAATCTAAAAGAAAATATTCAAAAACAATGGAATACCTGCCATATTTTTAAATGGTCATTAGAATTTATATATTTCAGCCTCGAAAATATTTTTCAAATATAAATTGATTACAAAATAAAAAGTTTAATTATTAAATTGAAAAATTTAAAAAAAAATTGTTAGACAGTTGTACTTACATTCTTTTAACAATAAAACAGATTATTTTTGTTACATCCTTTTTAATTTACAGGGAAAAAAAAATTGAAAATTTATGAATCATTATTAATTAGAAAATTAAATGTTGCTCTAAGAATAAAAAAAAAAGGAAAAATTGTAAAATAGTATCCGGAAAACAGCATTTATAGAAACTTAACACACTGGCGACCACAAATAATTTACCATTATAAGGAAATAGAGGATTAAACTATCATGCGTACACAAAAGATTTTTATATATATACTTTGAACTATCGCACCTCAAATCGGAAAATACGAATGCTAAAGCAGTAAAAGATTAATATTAAACGAAACTTTTACTTCTACATGAAAGCCATTTGGAAAAATACAAACAGCAAAATAAAATCTCATATTCCTATTTCCGAATGGTTATTGAAGTAAAAAAAATATATATAAAAACCAGTCCAAAGGACGCTTTCAAAATTTTTCTTGAACATTTAAAACTGGATTTTTAATAGAATTTCATTTCAGAATGACTCAGCTGAATTATATGAATTTAAAAATATATATATATCTGAAAAGAAGGCACTTAAATCCACAATCTACCCAGCGTACACATCAATTTGGTGAAATGATGCGTTTATAGCTCTAATTTACGAGTCTGGGAGCGAAATAACCTTCAATTAATAATAACATTATTTATCTCATAACCGAAATTCTCACGAACTGCACTTAAAACCCACGGTACCCTATGATTTGCTAAAAATATGAGGCCCTTTCTTATCGTGCCCAAGGCGTTATAAAACCTAGTTCGGGCGGTACCATAGGAAGGAATGGGCGGACCTTGAGCCAGGATCTTTTTTTTTATTATTATTTATTTACATCCAGAACAAATTCCAGCAATTTAAATAACAGAGTAGCCGTGCGATCCCCCCCAAAAAACCAGACAGCACAACAAAGGAGATCAGAGCCATCCGATACCCAATCGATATCGGCACGATATCACAAAAAAAGACATAACAGTACTCACATTAGCATCGGCACAGAGCTTTTTCCGCAAAATGGCGTCCATTTTTCGCGAGGGAGAAAAGAACGCCACAGACGATTACGCTTCTCCAAAACAACTCGGATCGGGATTTGCGTCCGAGACAGTACAGCAGGTCATCACCTGTGTACCGCGTACGTCCAGTACCATCAGCATCATCACAACCCTTTTTTTGTTGTTGTTATTGTTCATCACGGTACTTTTGACGGATGGAATGGAATAATTCATTTTGATCCACAATTCTTTAAAAGGGCAATTGACGTACCTCGTGACTTCAGCCGAAGACTCCTCGGCAGAATCAGTCATTTGGCACACGGCCAAGAACCGTAGGGGCCGGCCGCTCTCGACCAATCAGAGGAGGCGGGCGTAAGCTGGGGTGTTGGAGTAGTGTACCCCTCTCCCCCCTTGCTGTGTACCCCCCCCTTTCTGCACTTGTGTGCCCGCATGCCGCCAACCCCGCCAGCGAGACTAGTTGGGTTTCGGATCTGAGTAGTGAGCGAAGTGTTGTAGTGCTGGTGCATGTTTCCCGTTGGATTGTGATATCGTCCTGTTATGGACAACTCATGGAATACTTTTGTTTTTGCATACACCAGTTTATAGGATCACATCGTTTTGTTTTTTGAGAAAGGTAAGTAAAACTTTTAATATTTTCGGCAAAATTTCATTTAAATTGATGTATTTTTAAAAACAAGAATGTATTGATCGTTATGAGTTTTTTTTTTTGTCTAAAAACCATTACGTCATTTTTAGTATTGCCCACCACCATTTTTTTTATATATAAAATATTAAGTTTTGAATTATGATTTCATAAAAACTTGAAGTCTTTTTAAAAAAATAGTACAATATTTTGTATCCTAAATACGGATCTATCGAAAACTTTTTTAAACAACGAAACTTTCATTAAATTCTACACCGGAAACAATCCTTTACATATAAATGTCTAAAAAATAGTTTTTTTTTCAATCGATAATTATCAATTTAATATCATAAGAAATTGACCTCTCACAGAAGCACTTGAGATAATTCAATATTTAAAAAAAAAATCCGTTTGCTAATTCTTATTTGAAGAATTCAATGCATTTTAATCGAATAAAGAATTGTTTATAATAAAATTTAAATTTAAACATTCCGATTTCTAAAACGTGTCACAATTTTCATAATAAAATGGGAAACAGACCCTTAACAAACTATTTTTTTAAATATATGTTATTGTAATCAAACGCACCATATAGGTACATGCCTGTTCGTAAATACTGCCCTAAAAGCAAAAACAATCTTCAAAAACTTCAATTCGTGAAACCGTAACGCTATATCTTTAAAACATTTTACGTAACACATAATGTGAAAATTTTACAAAATTGTATAATCTTTAAGTGAATATTTTTTTAATTTGTACAATTCTATTTAAAAAAATTTACAATTACAATTTTGTACGAACATGGAATATATATTCCTAAAATAACTTATTACATTCCCCGATTTCTATTCAATATTGTTTTTAAAAATCTAATCTAATCTATTATAATCAATTTAAATAAAACGATACAATTTGTTTATTTATTTGAGATTTAATAAAGTAATAAAGCGGAGGAAATTTTAATGAACTTTCTATTTTCTTCGTTTCGAATTGCCCATTTGTATTCTAAATTCTAGAAGAAAAACTTTAACATGATGAGAACGAAAAATTCCGTTTTAAATTTTAATTATTACTTATGTTCTTTGAACTAATGTCTATTTTTAAAAATCGCTTGCGCAATGTTCCAGCGAAAACAAAATATTCTTATTTTTATTTAACTTATGTAATAAAATTGAAATTTGTGAAATCAAATCGAAAGCAAAATATTTTAACTTATATGGAATTTAAAAGAAAAGTTCGAATGCACATATCGTTTTGTTAATCGTTAGTGTATGCGTAAAGTACTAAATGGAAATTAAAGAACGTTGAAGAACTCGTTATGGTTAATAAAATATTTGAAAAACAAATTGTTCGTTATACAAAAAGAACAAATTAAATTAAATCATTGTAAATCTAGAAAGAAAATAAATATCACAAATATTTAATAAAAATCACAAATATTTTATAAAATTGTATATCACCACAGTTAAATAAAATCGCGGTTTTGCACTCGAATTAATAATAAATAATATTCAAAGTTTAAAATGAACTTAGAATACTTTTTCGAATATTAAATTCACTTATATATAAAAAAAATTACGCCCAACTTATCAATAACCATTTTAACTCAACACGTAGAATACAAATAAAATCCCCCCAAAAAGTCTTTTGAATGTAAATCAAAGACAGGGTTGGGTTAGTGAATGTAGTATACGCGCGAATTTCCTAGCACACTTGTTGACCAGGCCCCAGCCGTTGCTAGCGGTTCACGGCAGAATTTCTCCCCCTACTCTAGGCAAGCATTCCTTTCAGAAATCGCTCGCTGCTTTCCCCCCCCTCCATTACGGCGGAAGAATTATTTTTCGTCTTTTGTTTTGGCGGGACTTTTCATTTTTAATTGTTTTCAATTCACTGAATATTCGAATTGTTGTGATTTTATCATAAGCTTATTTTGCACAAGATAATTGGAATTTGACGGTAACGTAGATAGAGTATGCGCTTATACTGAAACTTTTTATTATTATTTGTAAGATTATAGAAATGCATTTTAATTGAGTAATATATTTTTTATATATATATTGCGCGGTGTGAAATGTTGAGTTATAAAAGTGTTATTTTCGGATTGAAATTTTGATGGGTGGTTCCTTTTTTTTAAAAAAGAAATATTTTTTTAATATTTGTAAATGTGAACACAATATATCAATCCAAAGAATGTACTACACTAAAATTCAAAGTTATTCTGATAGAGATAACACGGGAATCGCCAAAATCGAACTTTCATAAAGCGATGATTGGTTGATTAATTTTCGATTTCGGTTGTTTAGGAATTTTGTGAAATATCGCTAACCTAACGGTTTTGTTCAAAAGTGTCATTGCAAAGTAGTTAGAAAAATTATATTTTTCCCTATGTGAACTACATTTGTCGTTTTCGTTGGCATTTCGCAGCATAACACTAAAAAATGCGCTCTAAATAAAAGTATAGGAATAAATTAGTATGGTAGTTTTAAAAAAAATCGATAATTTATTTTTGAATTTTATGCATAGAAGTGTATTGGTACTAATAAACCACCCTAATTTTGTTTTGTTATATATTGGATCTAATATGCGTTTCGCCAGGATTCTGCTGAAAGAGCATGCGTCTATTTGTTGCACAGTATCTCTTCTTACTTTTCAACGAATTTCAGCAATGGTCGTACTGCCTTGTAGAATAATAAAATTTATTATCAAAGCAACTCGCTAACGACAAAATGAAATCTGGTGACTCATAAGGAATTCCGATTAACATTTCCGTTTTTATTATTCGTTAGTTTTTAACTTAAGATATTTCAGTTTAAACGACCTTTTCCTCGAAAATCTACGTTGAATTAACGATATACACGCAGGAGAAGGTTTCATTTATGACAGCCTAAGCATATTTATGACAGTTATTACGCAGTATTATTTAGCATATTTACTTCATTCTAGAACATAAATGTCATTCCGAATCTAAAATACTACGCTTAATCATATATGTTATATTGGAATTTGTGTTTGATGGCAAAAATAATTTTTATTTTTTATTCTTTACCCATTTATACTTAAAAACACTAAATAATATTTTTAATAATTAAATTCTAACATTCATTTTATAATACTACAAATAACTTAAATAACTTGCCTATTCTATGTAATTTTTAAATGGAGACCCGTCCTGTCTACCTTTTACCTTGAATATTGTGCCTTCTTCTCCTTTTATGCATGAATCGTCGTTCTTCTTGCCTTTCCTCAAATCCCATGATACAACTGACTATTTTCTTAAAATATCCGCTCTCATCCTTTTCGATTTGAGTAGCAAAGAAGTAAAAAAAAATCCGATGTCATTTTAGCGCTTTTGGAGAAGAAAATAACTTGTTTCCATTTGGATTTACTGCATTTATTTTTAATAAAAATTTTAGTATTGATTATATCACAAGGTATTTGATTTTCGGAAAAATCGATTTTGCATCCTCGTTAAAGTGTCCTTAAGGGGAAAAAATGACACTTTTTTTCTTAAAATTGCGCCGTGTCCCTTTTCAGTTCAAGAATGAAAACACTTGAATCCGGAAAGTTCCAATTGCGGCCCATGGCAACCTTTTGTCTGGGCGATAAACAGATGTTTTCTTCTTTGAGAATATGGAAAACCCGTTTCCCTTCGGCCGCAATTGGGCTATTGCCCTTGAACTAAACATGTAAAAAAATATTATATAAGCAATGAATTTTATAAATAAAAAAGATTACCTCTATCCGTTTTTGCAAATAAAAATTATTAATTAATATTTAAAAAAAACTATCCCTTGCATTTTAAGACTTGAAAATCCAGAAGTCCATACACTGTGAAAAAAATACTTAAAAATGAGTACCCAAACCTATTTGTTTTTCTTTGAGTAAGTTGCATCGTAAATAAGCGATGACGTACTCAAATTTAAGTAACCGTACTTTCTCAAAAATGAGCAATGCGATTTGATATTGCTCATCTCAGCTTCTGTTCAAGCGATCTTAATGACAAACTTAAAATAGTAGTTCAGAAAATGGTTTCCTACATTATTTGACGTTGTTTGTTTGGATGGAAACTGAGTTGTAACAACTCAATTATCTTACTTCCCATTCTTTTGGCCCACCTTTTTTTTTTAACATTTCTTATGTTTTTAACTTTTTCAAGTCGTCATGGTAATTTAACGTCGCATTGTACTGAGGATCTGTGTTCGATTCCCTGTAAGTCTTGGTTGTAATTGTTAATATTTATTGAAAGCGATTTATGAAGGTAGCCTATGTAGGCAAGCAATTGCTCTCTTTGTTAACTTTTACACATTGTACTCATTTTTGAGTACATGTCTTTTTCAACATTGAAACATATATTTGGATCCATAAGCATCGAATGTACTCAAAAGTTAGTACATTTTACTTATTTTCAAGTACCTATTTTTTACAATGTATAAATGCATGCATCTACCAAACGTTTTTGCAGTTTTCTGCGATTTGCGATCGAACTGACACGTTTGTTTTTGCATGGACTATTCTCAATTACAGTTCTTATTAATATATTAAACAAAATAACTACAAATTAAACTCTACACACATCGATGTTACATTACAACATCGTCCCCGGTTCCTTTGAAGTTTTGTTTTTTAGCGAACAATAATAAAAAAAAAAATAATAAGATACCAATAAATTCCCTTATTATTTCCGTCCATCGAAGATTTTTTTCCAGTGTTTGTGTCACTGACCTTTCCCCAGCGTACGGCAACCTCCCGGTCCGATGCCGGCACCGCTTCGGCACCCCCCCGGCATCGCTCCTACCAGTTCCACGGCGCGAGAGATCTTCGAGGTCGAGCAACTTTTTTTTCTTTTTTTTCCATCCCTCCCTATTGCGACTTTTTCTCTTTTTTTTTTAATATTATTTATTTCGATGATTTGATGACGCTTCAGTTTTTACCCCACTCTCCGAGATCGTCAACCTGTTTGAAATTGTGACGTTTCGCCAGTTTCATGTAAGAATGTTTATTTCGTTGATTAGTTAGTTATGAAGCTATTTTTATTGTGCTTATGTGAATGAATGCTGTTTTATTTTATGTAATGTATGAATAATTTTTGCTATTTACCCACTATTTCTTATTTTACTATTTTGAATTTATATATTTTTTAATGATTTGTATGTTGTATTTTACGAATTGCCTATTTTATGTGAATGTTAGCAGTGTCTATTACATTATTTGTTTTTGCAAACCCTTATCGAATCTAAATTGCCCTAGTTTATTTTATAAATGCTTTTGCATGTGATGTTTACTTTGTGTTTGTTACCATTTCCCTTTGCTTCGGGAGAAATTGGGGCCATGTGAAACTGTAATTATTTTGATATGTCAATACCATCTCAAACAGACTTTATTTACGTTTTTTTTTTCTTCTTTTAAATACATATACATAATTATGAATGCCATTTTATTACATTGAAATAACACATAGTTTTATAATGTTATTTACTTGAAATTAGTGTAGGTTATTTTAAAGTTGAGAACTGAGTTAAATTTTGAAATAGCTAAAAGTGTTCTAAGAAATCTTGTCATTAGTTCTATTTTGTTTGAATGATTCACAATCGTTTTATGAACAATGGAAAATTTACATGTGGGCTAAAAGGGAATATGCAGATTGTGTCTAAAGGTTGCTAATGGAATGAAATCTGCAATTCCCTAGGCTTAATATTAATACTTTATAACATTAGATAAAACTTAATAGTCTAACTTAACATTAAATAAATGCTATACCATAGATTGTCTTACAATAGCGCAAATTTAAATTTTCATATATATTTTCTGCTTGTAAAATACACCTGAAAAATGAAGACTTATAAACAGAAAAGGATAAGGGTCCAATGATGTTCTAAGAATAACTTAATTAAGAGTTGAAATACCTTTAAAACTGGTCCATCTCACAAGATAGGGTTGGGTAGAGAAGTAGACAATTCTACTAAGTTAGGAAGTTACCAAATATTTTTTGCTAAATAATGCTATTTGAACAGCTGTTTTCAGCGTACTGATTTCAAATTTATAAACCTTAGAATATTTAAATCTAACTTTTGTCAAATTTAACCCTTTAAATAAATCGTAGATACGCCACTGCTTATGCTGTTGAGTTTCTAAACAATTTTGTTGTAAACGCACATCAATACGCATTCGAGTCTCACCCATTTCACGTTGAAATTCAGAACGCTGACCACAACCATCAAGAATGTCGCCAAGAGCCTAGTTAATCACCAAGTTTTTTTTTGCTAATTAATTTTAATCATGCTTCCTTCACCCCCAAAAAAGGAAATCTTCGATATTACACTTCGCAAACATGCCACAAGGAAACTTCACTCCAGTCCGTGCTTGGGCAATCTCTCTCTCGCAAGCATCAATTACTCCTGGCAACTCGAAGCAGGTTCCAGCATTCTAAATGAAGTGCCTTCAATACCCCGATTTATCATGATCAGCACTTTTGAATTTCAATCTCCTCTCCCACTGTCGTGCCGGGCCTGAAGGATACGTCAGTTTACTCGAAAAGTTTCAAGGAAACCTGTCCCGTTTGATTGCCAAGGGAAGGGACAGGGGCAGGTTTTTCTGTGGAACTCCCATTGCACTCTACTATCTCTTGGTGCATTTCCTTGTTTGCTGCTCGGCGTCTTTTCTGGACGTGTCTGTCTGTCGCCTGGTGGCTGATAAAGGCGCACTGGTGTGGCCTTCCGCGTCTGGCTGATAAATGCCATAATTTTTTTCAGATGTTTGTGTCAGCATGCAGTTGAAATGGCTCTATTGAGAGAGATCTCTGGCTGGCACGGACGACATGAGGGGGGGGGGGGGGGACATGATTCATGTTTAGCTCTGTGGTGATAGAACACATGGTGACTGTCCTAGACCGACCTCACAAGTCTTCAATGTGTTGTTGGATTTATTGAATTGATGGTTAAGATCGTATTCCGCCAAGTCGTATCTCCGTCAATGTTCCCCAAGTATCTCCTCTCTCGTTACCATTCAGTGTCGTGGACGTACAAATTAGCTGTCGAAAATGTACCATATCAATACGTTAGTTAGTACACTGTTAAAAATAGGTATTATAAAATAAGTAAAATATACTCATTTTTGAATACATCCGATGCTTATCATGGCTCCGAATACATAAGTTTCAATTTTGAAAAAGACATGCACTTAAATTAAGTACAATGGATAAAAATGAATAAAAAGAGCAGATGCTGGCCTACATAGGCTGCCTTCATAAATTATTTTCAATAAATAGCGACAATTGCAATCAAGACTTACCAGGAATCGAACCCAGATCAGGCACCGCTGTTCAGGCCCTCATTCGTTAAGCTACCATGGCGATGCGAGGAAGTTATAAGCAGAAGTAATGTTAAAAAGGTGTGACAAAAGAATGGGAAATAAGATAATTGAATTGTAATAACTCAATTTCCATTTAAGCAATCGACATCCAATAATGTGGAAAACCATCTTCTGAACAACTATTTTAAGTGTGTCAGGTCGCTTTGTTAATATGGCTTGAACAGAATCTGAGATGAGCAATTTTAAATCAGACTGCTCATTTTTGCGGAAATACGATACTTAAATTAGAGTACGTCATCGCTCATTTACGATGCAATTGTACTAAGGAAAAACGAGTACATTCATGTACTCATTTTTAAGCATCTTTTTTTTCACACGACCTTGCTCTAAGGCTGTGTTTCTCACCTTTTTCTCTCTCATGTACCCCTTGATAAAACTTTTCATTTATGAGTACCCCTTCTCACTCATCCATCTATGCAAAAGAAGTTTGTTTTTGTTATGTAGTAATGTTCTTAAGTTAGCTGGTAAATTAATCAAGTGACTCAAATTGATTACACTTACACTCTTTGATTTTTCTTAATATTTTCATTTTAAGTGTTTTCCACCATTACTAATATTATTTTCACGTACCCCAACTAGAAAATTAAAATTTCTTCTTTTGAGAACCTGTAGCATGTTAGCGCAACTTTAAATAGTTTTTCTTGCATATATAAAACGTAGATTTGCTATTGTAAGAAACATTGTGCACCAAAGACAAAGCTTACCTGAGGATTGTAATTTAGACTTATTATTATTATTTATTTTTTTTGCTGCAAAAACAATTTTGCAGATATTTGTTTTTTACGATGTACAAAATATTACAAATGTTACTCAAAATAAATTTATTTATAAGGGATCGATAGCCAATTCGGGCATTTTTTCGGTTTCTTGTATAGTTAATGTTGTTTATTTCGGCCAAGTTTTAATGTCATATATGTCGTATGTAAGGTATTTCTCTATTTTTTTTTAGTAAAGAGTTTAATAATTTTGGTCTATTTCAACTGCAATCTTTCAATACTGTATAAGAGAAAAAATTGTTTCTTTACAAAAAATCAGGGGAACGTCACCAAGTTCCTCAGTTACAAATTCCCCCCTCTTCACATCCCAAGTACGCAGCTGGGTTTTTTTTTTAAAAAAAAGAAACATTATTAATAACAAACTCTTAATGCACGCCAGCAGCCAGAACAAGGGCTTCCGAACGGTTTTGAGAGAAGAAGCCCAAGAAAGAAAAAAAAAATCTGCCACAGAAAATTAGTTCCACATTTCTGGAAGGTACTTTTCCAAAAAACCCAGAAGAAACCACCTTGTCCCATTGTCGATCAGACCGACACTCTGACGCTACAGTTCTTAGCGACGACAGCACAAAGGGCTTTTTTTTTACGGCCCCCACTGTTGTCATCGTTCAGCTGGCAATGCTGTGTGACAGGTACCTTTAAAAGGAATGAGGGGGGGGGGGGGAGCTGTTGTTGACCGACCCATTCTGGGCCCCCCCCCCCCCCCTTACCCCCTGGGCCCCCGATTGTTTGCTGCATATCATTCGGATGGCTTCAGGGAGGGGGAGGGTCGAACCCAGAGGGGTTGCTGAATTTTGAATTAATGATCGAATTTCTAGGTCTGGCATGGCCATGGGGTAATGGGTGTGTGGGGTGATTTGTGAGGTGGCATGCCATAATTTCAGTCGAATTGATAACTATAAATTCTCGCAAGTAGGGGAAGTCTGTTATTTGTGGAGTTAGTGCCGAGGAAGGGCTTGTTGTGCACCCGTACACCTACTGCTTTATGCACCGTGTACATCGGAATGGTCATGGTCAGTTAAGTAGCATTCTTGTGGGTTTTGAAATATCGTTATTTTGATTTGATATATGGGTTACCTTCTTCTTTACGTACAGGCACAAAATTTGGGGGGGAAAAACTTGTTGATTATGAATCGCTTCAAATGTGCGGTAAAGTTACTGACTTTACATAGAATCTTCTGAGCTTTATTACAGGAAATCTCCTATAAGTCTTATAAAGGAACGAAATAATTGCATGCAATAATATAATTATATTCATTTAACTTTTTTAAAAGGTGGCTTTAAAATATTTTATTGTGATTTATTTAAAATATTTTTATGTTTCGTTCCAGCAATAATAATTCATTTTGATGTCGATACAGCCATTAGATTGCTAACCTCCCAATGTGTTACAAATTTCACATATATTTAAAAAATCCGCCAAATTTAGCATTTAATATTTTTATTCCATTCAATACAACCACAAAGTTCTAACACATAAGCAAAGATAGTAATTAAAAAAAAATATTTATTTCCATTATTTCGTAACTGATTTTTACTAAGGCATAATTTCCGAAAAGCATAGTAGCTTCAAAAAATCAGCCATTACAATGCTAACTTCCCAATGTGTTACAAATTCCACATATATTTAAAAAATCCGCCAAATTTAGCATTTAATATTTTTATTCCGTTCAATACAACCACAAAGTTCTAACACATAAGCAAAGATTAGTAATTTCAAAAGTATTTCTTTCCATTATTTCATAACTTATTTTTTTTATAAGGCATAATTTCCGAAAAGCATAGTAGCTTTAAAAAGTCAGCCATTAGATTGCTAACCTCTCAATGTGTTACATATTCCACATATATATTAAAAATCCGCCAAATTTAGCATTTAATATTTTTATTCCATTCAATACAACCAGAAAGTTCCAACACATAAGCAAAGATAGTAATTTAAAAAAATATTTATTTCCATATTTCATAACTTATATTTTTAAGACATAATTTCCGAAAAGCATAGTAGCTTCAAAAAATATTTTCAAAGCAAAAAAGTAATACCGCAAATGAAGAGAGCTTGTTTCTTCTGTAACGAATTTCCAAGAACAGCGGAAATTTGTATCACTTCCTTTCGATCGATAAACATTGTTTCACATTTTCACCAACCTCTTTCCCGCCATTTTCCGTCTGTTCGAGTTGTTTTCCTGTTCGATTCCCGACAAGGTGGTCCAGATTTAATTTACCAAGGAATTGCATTTGGGGATTTCTGCTTGTTTTCACGATTCGGAACCGCATGCTCACGATTGTCCATTATTTGTTGTGTCCCTAAGCTAAAACGAATTACGCGGTTGGTTTGAACGTTTGAACCGTGAATATTGATAGCCAATTCCTGTATTATAACAACCCCAGAAGGCTGCTTTATTGTTTCCTATGGTATATAATTTCTTACCTTATATAACTGAATTTTTATTCTTGTGGTATGTTTATTTTTGTTCTTCTGTTCTTGTTCACAATTTCTGTGTAGAATTTTCAATGGATATTCAAGTTTCAAGGTCAATTGCGTATAATAAAATTGTTCTCTTTATGCAGATAGTTTACTTATGTTTGTAACCAAATTTCTTAAAACCTTAATATGCTGATATTTCCGAATTCGGTAAGAAAGTTAGTTATTCATAGAGTGTAACTAAAACCATTCTTTTTTAAAATAGCATATATACGCCAAGTTTTCATTCCTGTTTAGAGTTCGTTTTTTTTTTAATTTTTTTTTTTCAATATCGTTCTTAATAAAATATTTTTTTGTTTATTCTTTTTCACAGAACAATTTTGTAACGTATTTGATGCGCTAAATACATAAATGTTGATTCAATGCAATAGTGTGTTCCATACCTTCCCAATCAGTAATGTCAGAGATAAATATATAACTAATGCATTTAAAAATATTAAAGGGCTTAGCAGATAGGCATACTAACTTAAGTTGTTGGAACAGCAATTTTCATATACGGTAGCTTTTATCCGCTTTGAATGATAACATCGAATATATTCAAGTATCGAGTTTTTTTTTTCAGTTAAATTTATGTTCCTTGATTTCTCCCATATGAAAATTCAGGGGTGCAGAATATGTTCGAATGCCTGAACGAGGTTCGAGGACCATTTTTACTAAGAATGAAAAATATAAATTACCACGAAGATATATACTTATGTTTTTTCCCCCATCGCTTTTATAGTTATCAATTGGATTGGAATTTGGGATTCATCTTTAAAATCAATTAAAATAAAACATTACATTAATGTATATTATTAGAGCTAAAGAAGGAAACGTTAATTATTAATCAAGTACTTGTTCTTTCTGTTTCAGAATCAGAAGTTCCGCTAGGCATTATTATTTTTAATTCTTGTACAAATATTCCGTAGTTTACTCCCGAAAATACCCTCCAGTCCATTGGTTATTGTGATTTATTTTTTCTATCGCTTCGAAACAGCCTCTGCCCTTTTCAGCACCCAGCAACTGTTGTTATTTGGGAGGGGTGTGCAGTAAAAGTCCTCCCATTGTTTTAGCTTTCGTCGTTTTTGGAGCGTGACTGTGTTTTGTCGTGCATCAAGTAGCAACAACGTTCCATTTTGACAGAAACTCGCCATGGATTTTGGTTGGGAATAAAGGCAACTAAAGATTCACATTAACGGCCTTGAAATTAATTTAACAAAATTAACTCTATATGCTTTTATTTTTATTAATATCCTTATACTTTCTCATGAATTATTTGGTAAATAGTTACCATTAGTTTTGCCATTTAAAGTACTTCTGGGAGCCACAAATTTTGAACTAAACGCTAACAAAAAAATATATAAAAAATTCCTATTTGTTCAAGCAAAACTATATATACCGGAGGGCAATAGCCCAATTGCGGCCGAAGGGAGACGGGTTACCATATTCTCAAAGAATAAAACAATTGTTTATCGCCCAGATAAAAGGTAGCCATGGGCCGCAATTGGAACTTTCCGTACCAGACATAGAATTGTGAATGAAACGTCATGTGAATCCTTGAATGATATTTTAAAATTTAGCTTTACATTGTTATAGTTAAATTTTTTGTTCAGGAAGGTACAAAATAAAATTTCGTGTGGATGATAATAATAATTTGTGTTTCATTTCTTGCTTCATATTTAGCAATATCATAGTCATTTAAAAGTAAATGTCATTTCATCGTATATGAACACTTATTCGAATGTTTTGTTTGTTTTGCAGTTTTTTTTTACTCTATATCCTCTCCCCTATTAGTAATGCTGTGGCTTTGCTAATTAAACCTACATTAGCTGTGTTCATAAATACTAATTTCATATTCTTGTTATGTTAACAGTTCTTTTGTTGTATTTACATTCATTTATGTCATTAATTGCTTAATTTTTTCTTGTTATGGCCCCAGCTGCATGCCAATTGTATAAATTTAACCAGGGTTGTGCAAGTTTTTGAGAATTGATGGCTCTATCCGTTTTAACAGTTATGACAATATTTGTCAAAAAACCCAAAACTTTGGAATAGGAGATAATTATAAGCTTATATAAATATGAAATAATAAGTAATTATAAATAAAAGTACATGTAAAATTATTACAACTGATCAACTTGAATGTTAAAAACCAATTGAATTTAAACAAACAAATTAGTTATCGTTTTAAATAAACATTATTTATATTGATAATTAGTTTACTTATCATGGAATATTTATATTATAATCGTGATTTAATATTTAGAGATAATGTTTTGTACATATAAACATTACAAACGGTATTGATAATACAATTTTTTTTAATCGTAAGTTGTGATCAAATATTGATTGGTGACCAACTTTAGCTTTACTCAAGCTAAAAAATATGCCAAAATCATGGCATAAAAGAATTAAAATCAATATTTAGATTCATAACATATGTAATATACACTGAATAGTTATGTTATTATAATATCAAATAATAATCAAAATAAATTATAAATAGTACTAATTTGTTGTATAAAAGCAGTTAATAGTTTAAGTAATTTTGGCTATTTTTCATAATATGAATCATAATCATGATATTAATTATAAAGTAAGTATTGTATGATCATTTAAACAGTTTTGAAACTTGGCTTAGAATAAAATGTCACAAACGACTGACCAGAAACTTGCCGTAGTATTTAATATTTCGCTAATTCCTATAATAATAATAATAATAATAAAAAAAATTACATTTTATTTGAGATATGTAGTAAATCTATAGCGATTGTGTGCCTATAGTGAATAATATTTTAAAGCGGGCACTGAAAACCGTATCAGTTTGCGCCAATTTCACTCGCCAAAATTCACGTAATTCATACAAGATTGCCATGTTGGAATTGTCAAGCAAAAACAAACATGACTCAACATGTCGGATAATTTTTGTAAAAATATTAAGCGAATGTGCCCAACGTAGATAATGCATGTTCCTTTTGTAGGATGACATTTTCATAACATCATGAAACTATAAATTTGCAAGAGAAGGCCATTTTCTTGATTTTTCTTATACTTAACTTGTAATCAGTTTTTAACCGACTGCCCAGCGCGCCCACCAAAACTCCAAAATTAAACCGCCATAAACTTTAAATTAAAACCGCCAACGCGCGCCAAGTCGAGAGGTTATCAATTCGTCTCTTATGTATTTTTTTACCACCTTTTTTTATATATATGAAAAAGTAATTTATTTCCGTTTGTGTAATTCTCCGTCTGAAATTTATTGAGGAAATCAGCTAATTTCGGATTTCAATATGGAATGGCAACCCTGATTATGAGACCCTCATACCATAAAAACAACACATCAAACTTCACATAACCCGACCCACTCAGACTTTACTCCCCAGCCTTTTCCCACACTTGACTCACAGCAGTGCAACAGTCACAATAATCCGTATCAACATCCACGTCGCCATGTGTTTTTCTCGCCAAATCCGCTGGCGGAGTGACGCAACTCGAAAAGCCCACAGTGACCGCGAAGGCTCCTCTCCTTGCGGTTCTGAGTCACAGCCCTGGCGCGATCAATGCCAGTCCACTTCGCCAACATCCGCCGCGCAGGTTGATAGTGCTGCCTGCCGGACCCAATTTGAATCATTGGGGTTTTAATGAAGTTGAGCGGTTAAATGGACGTTCGCGCCTCTTCGGGTATTTGTTCTTTCTTTGTGGATTCCGGAGTCGGTTATTGAATTTGGACGATTCGGGAGGAGGTGTGATTTGCAGCGGTTCTTGATTCGTTTGGTGTTTATTAAGGAAAGTGTTTGCCTAAAGGATTATTATATATTTTGGATACAATTATATTCAGGTATGTTCTTAATTGCGTTTGTGTAAATTGTTATTATTTCATTGTGTGTGTGTAGTGTGATGTGTTTAAAGGAACGTTTATTCTTAATTTCTATCCTTATGAAATGAATAAATATATTGGAACGAGAATAATATCTTAGAGAAATGTCGGAATTAATAAATGTAAATAAATCGGTTTCAACAATAAAGTCGAATCGTCTTTGCTTGTAAATCGTTGAATAAGAAAATCGGTTCCATCAATGATAATGATTTTATTACATTGTATTGAACACATATTATAACTACTTGCAGTTTTTATGAATTATTATATTTTATTATTTTTCTAGTTCTTATTTAATTTTTTTTTTGTCGTACTTTAAAATTTCTGTTCTTGTGTGTGTAATTCAGACAATTCAATTTTTTTTTCTAAATTGTTTTTAATACGTAACGAACGTGTTGCTAACATTTATCTTATGAAACTTATGGTATCTCATTGTTTTGTTTCAATAAAATGATTTCGATTTTTAAGTAAAAAATAATTTATAAAATGTACATACTTTTAAATGTTTTCAACAAAAAAGTAAAAAATTATTTACTAATACATGTTAAACGTATAATAAAATTGATTAATATGATACGACTAGCTGAAATACCCGTTCTACGCACGGGAAGGAAATAAGTTTCAAAATTGATACAAATACAATATTTATAGCGAAATAAACAATATTCTTAATTTTTCACCCATCAGGGTATTAAGCTCCATGCATCAGGGTATCACAGTATTAAAAGTACTAATTTGTAACGAAATTTTATTGGCAAGGTCCTGCAAGAACTGGAAAGATTGCTAATATGGAGAAGTTGTCTATACAATAACGTGGATATATATGCGTTACTCCCGTTGATCACCATCCATATTTTAACCTTTAGTAACATCCCAAAGATTTAAACAGGAAGAACTTATAAATGTTAATAAAAATTATCTGAAAAAGTTTTATTAGACACTTTTATCAACATTTGTCGTTAAATTTCACAAATTGGTGAGATTATAAGAAGAAAAAACCGAAAAAGAATTTTAAAAGGTTCATTTGCCAAATTCAAGATTTTCATATTTTTTCTTTTTTACGGTAAACCTTATCAATATGCGAAGGGCACGGTTCCCCAGCACTTTTTTTTTTATTTTGTCCACGCACTTTTTTATTATTTAACTTTTTTTAAATTAAAAATAAGTCATATTTTTTACTGCATTGCCAAATCAATTTAAAAAAAAAATCGTACCCTATCCCCTCTAACCACTGCTACGGACGATTGACACAAACCCATTCCTCCTCTGACACTTGTACCACGTGGGGGCAGAGTCTATAACAACAGTTTTCAATTCCGCCTCATAACTCCTCGTATAGGCATACAATCATATAAAGAAAGGTAGGCCGCATCGATCAAGCAGATTATTAAACCATTCCGCCCGCTGACCTTTGTACTCCGTGAAGGCAATGTCGTCCTTAACTGCAGACGATTTCGTTCCCATTACTTCTCGGGGAATCATGGTATGGGCGATAAATGACCTACCGTGGTATAGGAAAGTGAGTCGCGTCGATCAGGTAGGTTTTTAACCCTTTACCCTCTGATTTTTATACCGCATGAAGGAAAATGTCACCCTTGGTGACAGGCAGTATACACTTCCACCCCAATAATTATATGGGAAATCAGCCTTCGTGGATAAATGACATAACATGGAGTAGAGAGAGGTAGGCCGCGTCAACCAGATTGACCATTTATACACTCTCCCTCTGATCTTCCTACCACGTAGGGTCCAAAGTATGCATGAACCAATTATTACGGTACAGAGTGGCTGGTACCTACCCGATAGCTTACTTTTTCTATGTCCACTTTGTACGACTGGCCCGCCCGAAGGCATACAGCGAGATGTTTCACAGAAACTGAAGCTTCGACAGCCGTGAAGGCAACCCAGGCCAACCGAGAGGATGCTGGCGATCACCGGGCCCATGAAGCCGAGCGACCCGTGGTGCGAACTAACATCCACGGGCGACAACGTGTTTTAAAATTTGAAATCAACTGAAAGATTTGCTACTTTGCCTTTATTAACTTTATTACAGAACTTCACTCACAGGTAGAGTGGTAACATAACTGGCCTCTCGGCAGGTAAACTAATAAATAATGGATAACACAAAACTAACCGAGTGCACGGAGGCTAAATTACAAACTTTTATTTAGCGATGGGCTTCCTGTCTTGAACCTTTATATTATTCATACTGTATACTTCTCTTCAGTTTGATAATATATTTTTCGTATGGCTTGCACTTTTGGTCGTAGCATTTTTCGTTTTGTTTTCTTTTTCACAGTTAAATCCCCCCCGGTGCGACGGGCCGGTTTTTATATTATTTTTACATATATGATCAAATTTTAATTTATTTGGCGAAGTTTATTAATTTGGCGACAGTTTTTAGTTATTTGGCGACAGTTTTTAGTTATTTGGCGACATTTTGGCGATATTTAGTCATCAGCCAATCAGAATGCTCCTCGTACGTTACATAATATTAAAAATTTCCATTGTTTAAATTTTATATTTTGCATTGTTACATGTTCTCCATGTTAATCCTATGGAGAAGTTTCGAAAAAGGGGTTTTACAACCCCTTAAATCCGTTCGATCGGAACAAAAATAGCTTACTTTTCCTATTTAAGGTATAAGGAACAAATTTGCCAAATTTCATCTTCATAGGTATACGGAAAGTTGGAGAATTAGTGATGAGTGGGTTTTTCGCATTTATATATATAGATTAATAGTTATATTCGGTTTTTATTCGAACTTAGAAAATATTATAATTTACTACCATTTAATAAGTAATTTTATTATTATTCGAGTTATAAGAATACATTTGACTTTAACAGTTTTATATGCACACACGCAATTTATAAGCATACGTTTTTCTAAGTGTATATTTTAATACCTATAGAACTTTTGCTCAATAACTTATGTCATGAAAACTTAAATTATCTTATAGTTTTTCTTTCAATAAAAAGGTTTTGATTTTGGCGTAGAACATAACTTATAAAATGTACAATTCAGAAAGTCTATTATTTATTTCTGAAAACTGTTTTTTTTATGATTTCATCATACTTTTCAAAACAAGTTTTGTCGAAAGTTTCTAAAAATTTGATTATTATATCTCTGAATTCGCCGTCGAATTTATATTATTGCCCTATTGAGATTAGCGTGAAAATATTTTAAAATGTATGTGCCAATGATTTAGGAAAAGTTATTGACTTTTTTCCACGAATCACCTGAATGTGACGAAAAACGTTTTGAGTGTTTTGCTCCCTAATTTCCCGTTGTAAATTCTAGAGTAACTTGAATTAATCGGATATTTTTAACGGGTTGAATCACTGCTCTTCATGCTACATTATTCAATCGCCCGCATTCTCTCTCTGGCCATTGTCTCTTTGTCAAACAAAAAAAAGCACATCGAAAGTAGAACAGGGGACCCGATATTTCACTCCCCGTATCGTCTGACAGATGCCATCAGACGACGATCGCATCGCCGATGAGCTTTGAAATACCGCCGCAGCCTGGAACAAAGATTGCGTGCCAGCCGAATATATAATGCTCGCCTTATACGGATAGATTATTATTACTATGTTGTAGAATAGTTATATGCGATTGTATCGGCCGCGCTGCCATCACGATTTGTTCGAAAATCGCCCACTCATTCGAACGATTTCATTAAAAATTTAAGTCACGTGTCGCATTGTTCTTTTTTGTTATTTTCGTTCTAATTGCGCAAAGCCGGATGTGACGCAACGAGGAAAAAGTGCCGTGGTAAATAGAAACAGGAAGTGACAGATACGGTTTTCTTTTTATGGACGTACCTTGTCTGCCTGGATGGGGGGGCGTTTTCTTTTTAAGAGATGACCACTGGTGATTAGGTGGAGACAATTATTGTTAAGTGTGTGTCTATAATGGGTTCTGTGTCACCGTCAGTCCGCCATTGTTTCTTTTTTTTTTTTCTTTTTGGACTTGCACATCTGTTATTTGTGTTAGGTGGGGACAGTTCACTGTTGACCTTAGAACTAAATTCTAAATATTTGATTTTATCGCCCAACAGTTATAAACGGAAAATATTGCTTCGTTTTTACCCCTGATATTGTAATATGTTACATTTGTTATTGTTTTTTCGTTGTATGCTTAAACAGGATTCCCACTCACCTGGGAAATAGGGAAAACCTGTAATTGTCAGGGAAAATATCCTAAAAAGTCAGGAAAAATGAGCGATTTCTTAACTTTCCTGGAAAAGTCCCAGGGAATTTTTCTAAAATTTTTTGCTGAAAGTGCCTTGTCATATTCCTTTTCTTACTATCGATTAAATTTTCTTTCCGTTATAAAAATATAAATTTGTAAAAATGATAATTTCTCAGTTTTTTTTTATATTCTCTGATAGATTATTATTGCAGTCAGATTCTTGATTTTTTTTAAAAACCCTCTGGGTAACCAGGAAAAGTCCGAGGATTTTAATCTTGATTTTGAATGGCAACCCTGATTTTAGAATTTTTAAAGAGTTATAATTTACACTAATATGCATGCTTGGAAAAAGGAATGCAAGTATTAAACCCCAAATATGATTGCAATAAGAAACGTACAACAAACAAATCAGGTACCGCTAAATTAAACATGTTTTTTTTTATATAAATACAAAAAAAAAATTATCCTTCTCTTCGACATCACTAATTTATCAATATAATTTTTACCATCAACATTGTGTGCTATAAAATCTTGTGTATTCTGTGTTCTTTCACTATTTAAGTTCTATTAGTATTGTGACAATTTACTAACTTATCGCTTTTCTCTTGAGAAGGAATTTATGTTTGGCGAATCTTGTATTCTGCGTATCTGAGACTGACAATTCGATATTTTATATGTTTAAAAGAAGTGTAGTTTTGTAAATAACTAAAAAAACTCATTCCTCTTTCTTTGAAAAATATGATAAATTTAAAACTTAAAGTGCTAACAGTACCCTTTTATTTAAAACTATTATTCCCGATATTAGTTTTAATGTTATTTCACAACGATAATTTTCTCCTTTACATTATTTGTCATTTTAATGTTTTCTCAAAATGGGGATACGCGTAAAATGACGATTATTTCAGACATTTCGTCAATTATTTAAAAATTTATAACTACAAAACCAAATCGAAATTTCACAAACGCTCTGGATCATTTTTAGCCAATAATTTAATCTATATCTCCAATTTTTTATTTATTTTTTTGTTGAAAATTGGAAGACAAGTATCCAAAAATGTATGAATTGTTTTCGAAATTTTCTAAAATTACGACTTTAACATAAAATAACGTCTAATATACTGTTCATATTGAAAAAAAAATATATTCACCTTATTTCCCAAACATTTCTTAATAATCTGGTATAATTTTAGGACATTTACTTTTTGAGATGCAAGCGGAACAATGAGACAAAAAGTCGCAAATTAAAATTTGCCCGAAAAATCCGACATTTTTTCCTTCTTCGCTATTTTTTATACCTATCTTAATTGACCATATCTAATTTAATTGTAAAGATAGAAATATAATCTTTATAATTATAATATAACCTTTACATTATTTGGCATTTTAATGTTTTCTCAAAAGAACCAAAAATCGGGAAACATCATGCCAAACAATCTTTATTTTATATATTACATATTAGTAGAATAAAACGAAACCTTTAAATGAATTATGTATAAAAAATATAAAAGTTTAATGCATTTAACATCAAGGTTAAACAGCAATAAAAATCAATTATACTCTCTAAATAAAATAAAACGATTATTCTCTTTTTTTTATCTTTATAAAGAAATCTTGAACAAAACCTCAAAATAACCACTTGGGCAACTTCACGTCGAGCTTTATTTTTTCGAAACTGCTAATTACTTGTACTTCTTCCACATTTTTTTTATTCTATTCGTTGTAGCACAGATCTTGTTTTTGCAACTGCCTGTCGTCTGCTTCGTTCGCTCCCCTTCGTTTTCTACCTCCACCTGTAATTTTTTTTTTTTCGTTCGTTCGACGTCTTCTTTCGAGTTTTGTTTTCCTTTTTTGAGACATTATTTACGGGAAGAGAATGTGTGTTCTTTAAGATCGTGTGCTTTTACTTTAAATAAAATGCACGCATGAATTTTTTATTCATTCAAAAATCAAAATAAACTGAGCATCACTTTCATTCGGTTGTTTGTTTACTTTTCCGAAATGTAAGAATAACTGTGTAATAAAACGTTCATTTTAAAATGTGACCAAACCTATCATGTTTGTTTAAGCTTGTTTCATATCCGAAATAATGGAAGAAAAAGTAATTTTGATCGTTCAAGGTTCTTTTCTATTAATTAAATTTGTAATTATTATTCTTATTGTCTAATTAAATTGTTACTTTTTCATTAATTTTTAATTGCAGAAATATCAACGGCAACTTAAATTTTTTATTGTTATTCAAATATATTTTCAATTAAGCAGGATATTCTTTCTATTTATTTATCATTTTATATTTTTGTAATTAGGAATAAAAAAAAAAGTTTTTATTTAAAGCATAATATATTTTTTTAAAGCATGTATATTACAAAAAGTGCATATTTAATATTTTATTAAATAATTTCGCTTATTAATAGACAGGGGATAATAGTAACTTCTTTTAAAAAAATATCAAAGTGTTTCTAAGAAAAAGCAAAACTTAAAAAAATAAATAAAATGCAATATATTAAACTAGAAGTCAAATAGATTTTTATCATAAGAAACCTTTTAAATTCCTTAATTATTCGTTCTTCGTAGAAAGTTCGATAACATGTTTTAAATCTGAAAGTATAAAATACCTACACATTCTTGACTATCAAATTTTTAACAGATGAAGGACGCTTGTAAATTGTCGTTTTGCAATTGCTGAACGAAGATAGAATACCAACGATTAAAAATCTCTGATTGCACTTTGCTTTGCAAACCGATCGATTGTTCGCGAAATCAATGCATTCTCCGGCAACTGACGTTGGCAAGTTGCGTTATTTTCCACGGAATCCAACTCGTCCGTTCAGCACGGATTTCATGGAAACTGATGCACCCGTCCAACCTTCACCAGTTAATTGCAGAACAGGATTTTCCTTTGTCGAAGCTTCCAGTGTTCAGGCGTGCTTCATTTGAATAAAAGCGTCATTCTCTTGAAAGCCAGATGAAACGGCTCACAATCTGCGAGCTCAGCTGGCTGGCTTTTGTTTGGGTCGAAGACTCTGCCGGGAATTTTTCTTCATCCTGAAAATCAGCTGGATAAGATCCCAGAAACATTGGATTGTTATCTGAATCCTCCGAACGTCAATCTTGTTTATGCCCATTGAAATGATCTTGTTCCCAGTGAAGTAATCTTGCTCTTCATTCACAAAATATTGCGAATCAGAATCGCCACCCACTTGGTGAATATGGAAAAACGAATATGACCAAAATGTTCAACGAAGAATGTTGATATAGCTGTGAAATTCTGAGAATTGTTCTTTTAAAAATCCAAATTTGTTGCGTTCTACTCGCTATTATCTCCGCCATTTTGTTTTGCCTGATTGTTCTTAATTTAGGGATATGACGATTTTTTTAAAGGAAAAATTCAAGGAATTTGTATTTTAATTTTTTAATTACAAACTTATTCAATTTCATTCTTAAAGTTGTTTGATAAAATTCCCCTTAACGATATTCTCTTATTCTTATCGGTGACTCAGAACCTTTTAAAAAGAATAAATTCGTTCGGCTTTTTACCATTTGATAATAAAAGAAGATAGTAAGAAAAACGCTTTTATATCGAAGTTATTGATAAACAGTGATTCTTAAACTGTTGTATTTCATTCTTAATTATTTTTTAAGAGAGCATGTGCAACAAGAATATTTTTAGCAAATTGGTATAATAATAATGACTGTAACTGAAAATGAATAAAAATCGTGTTCAACAACAACAAAAATCTTGTTAAACTACTGTTACTACGGAAACTTCTTTGTTTCCTGCTTCACAATACAATTGTAATTATTATGAAATTACTTGTTTCTCTTTAATAGTAATTATTTCCAATCTCTTTCTTTTGTATTGATAAGGAGGTCATGTATAATATAAAATAGCCTTTCACATTTGAAATATCGTAATACAACATGTTTTAATTGACGAATAAAAAAATCTCAATATACGTTGTCTTCTGGCGAAATTTCAAAGACATTATTATTCGTTTGCATTAAAAACTATTTAGTTTACTGTGGGGAATAATAATATGAAGAATATCCATCATGCTTAAGTTTTTTTCTTCGATTAAATAATCTGTTTCTCGTTATTTCTTCAATTTGATATTATTAAAACTAATATAAATATAATTTTTTACTCAACACACGTTCTATCTCTTCTCCTAACAAAGGTTTCTCTTAACAAACCTTCTTAAATTACCTTAGAAGAATTACCTTACGATTTCGTGCATGCAAAACTTAGTAATCTATCATCGACGATAATTACTGTAAGGACAAAGAAATTGATACTATTTCCTCCAGATAGAAAACATAAGTGCTTATTAGTACGCTTACCAACACGATTGTTTGTTGCGAAATCTTTTTCTCGATTTCATGTTAGCTAAAAAAGCTTCTTGTTTACACGGGCCAGTAGGGTCCGTCCATGTATATTCATTTCCAGCAGTTCGACCACGGAAATATTTATTATTCCCGGCATGGCATCCCATTCCAAGACACCTCACACGATTCCCGACTTGATGTAACGACTTCTCAGATTGGTCGCTGTAAAACCGATTTCTGTTCCGTTAATGTCCCAAGAAGGGTTCTGCATAAATCAGAATTCACCATACCATTAAAACCTGCGATGCAGTTATCGGTGGTAAAAAATTGTCTTGTTTTCCAACTCTGCTGGTCCGGAACTGTAACCGCAGGGCTGCTGTAACTAACCGGATTGTTCGAAATGACGTCACCGGAACGTGTGTCGAATAGTAGGGGGCTGTTTTTTCACTTGCAATGGGCATGCCTGGCATAGCGAACGGACGTGCTAGTTATTATATTTCCTATTTGGGATTTCTACCAGAGTTTGACGTCGTGTATGTAACCAAGAGGTATGGATCCTTTAGGACCCATTTCTTTCACGGACGCGGTGCCTTTTACAAATACGAACACAATGCAGTCATCAATTTGGGTTGAAATTGCCAATTTGAATACAATGAATATTGTTTTCAATGTAATTAAGATGTATCTGGTCGAACTTAATTTTGACATGTTGATTTATGGACTTTGAACTATATCCGAAAACTCATTTCTGTATTTGCTACTGGGCTATACTGCTGAATTAAAAAACTTTTACTCGTTCTTGAGTATTTTCCAGAGCATATTTTACGGAATTTTTACTGGTGGAGGCAAATTTCTGTGGTCTGTACGTAACAATAATTTTGGGCTTTAAGTGCCACAAACAAATCTTTTGTCAATTCGAACTAAATTAATGTACTAAATTTAAGCAGTGCTGCTTTTCTTAGCACTGGTGGGGAAAATGCTCCGACAACTGTACTCGTATGTTAAAATATGCCCTGGTATTTTCAATTATCTATACTGCCGTCATAACAAAGAAGGTTCTAACTACAAAAAGAAAAACCTTACAAGATATAAAAGTTATCACCTGCATCAAAGTTTTGATACTTTAAAAGGCTTTTATTGTCTGACAGTAATTGTTTGCATTTACAAAATTTTATTTTGGTGATAGTTATATTTTATTTTACCATGTTTCTCTATGTACAACTCATTATGGATTTAGAACCTTTTTGGTATTTACTTGTTATATAGGGCCTTCTTTTTTTTTTATCAAAAACCGCCTCGAACTGGAGTAAGGGTTTGAGTCATCAAAATGGGTATTTTCTATTGACAAATTGGAAAAGCTAAAAAAAAAATTTAAGTTCGGGTCTGTTAACTTATGGCGGCAGTGTATAGTTTCCTTGCCCCATTTTTTAAAAATTCAAGATTATAGTCATAAAACCTCCTCATAACGTCCCCTCTTCCGAGTCCCAAATCGGTTAATTAGTTCCGAATACAATAACGTGTTTTACTCATTCATCAGTAGCCGTTATAATGGAAAGTCATTCAACGACCTTTTCTTTGTAACGACCACTCGTATTGGTCCTCAAAGGGGCATTTATATCGATGATTTACAGTATTATTGGAATTATTTGTAATCAAATCGTTTCAAATGATGAAAACTCAATGTGTCAATAAGAAGACATTGGTTCCCAACCTCGACCTTTCTTTTTCTTGTTGATTTAATGACTCTAAATTTTTTTTTTTTTTTGGCAGTATAAGGCTTTTTTAAAAAAAAAAAAATCTTAGGCCCATTCTATACGGACGAAATAAACACGGGTGAGCTTTGGTGGAAGCCCCTGTGATATGTGCAATCAAACCACGTGCTTTGTATGCACTAATCACAGAGGCTTCTGCAAAATGCGACGCACATCCGTGTAGAATGGGGCCTTAAAATAATTAAAGTTATTATTTATCTGGTGTAATTATTCGCTCAATGCATATATCATACGATAAACATCAATTAAGAATGAAATATGCACCTCATCAATTTGTTTTTAATATATCTTTGTAAATTATTTTTGTAACTCTGTAATGTATTGTATTTCCATATCAGAGATTACTATATCCTAGATGAACAAATACACACATTCGAATAACTAAAAAGCAACACAAAAAATATATATCATCTTCTAAGCCTAATTCACCACACATTACAACGTCAGGCACGAGAAATCGTGCCTATAATTACAACAATGATCAATCACTCCTAATGCGGAATAAATACTCAAGATTGGATTTTATACAGTGAAAAAAAAAGAAATAGAGCACACAGTGTTTAGCTCGACTCCGACGTAATGTCTTATGGCTTCTTGTTCTGCAATAGCTTAGCGTTCCGTAACGCAGTTACTAAGACAGAACCTTGGTAGGGCCCCTTCCAATGAGAAAGATATGCCGGTATGGACTGGACTGCCTGAGTCACATAAGGCAAATGAAGCCAGCAGAGGGTACGGGTATTTACGGATCATAAATTTCTTGGAAATACGTTTTCACCTGGTTTTTTCCTCCCTCGTTGGATACGTTGTTGTGCATAATATGTGGTTGTTAGGAGTAATGGTTGGTTGTCGATTCGGTTGTTAGTAAAGTAATTACAAAGCATTACCGTTAGTTTACGGAATTGGGACACTTCAGTGTAAAAACTGTGTTCTCGGAAATAAGACTTTTTAGTGTTTTCTGGGATTATAGTAGAACTATACGAGTAATTATTTTTTAATTGATAAAAACTCATTTTTAAATGTAAGCCTTTACAAAATAGGTGAAGCAGTTTCCAGGTTGGGATAGAGTGCCTGGCCTATTTCTTAACTCATAAACCACATCTTAGCCTAAATTTAAAAAAAAAAAAAAATAATTTACAGTGCAGGAATAAAACCCTTTGTGTTTGCATGGGAGGTCATTCTTTCCCCATAACGTTTGTGTACAAAAATTGGGATTTAATGGTCTCGCATCGATAGCTTTATAAAATGTGTCGCCCAAAAATCCTGTGTACGAGACTGAATATTAAAATCATTGTTTAATGAATGTTTACGGATTAAAACATTTGTATATTCAGAAATGAGCGATTTTTCTGCCATATGGTGTAAATCCAAATAAAACCAAAAGTGATCTAACACTTATTTTGCATTACTAGGCAGCTAGATCAGATCTATCATTAGGCTTAGAGGTGTGGGTAATAGACTGCCCAATAATGTGTTAAATGTCATTGCACTTGCAAGACGAATTGCAAACTTAAAACGCCCTTATGTTAGAACTCTCCTTTTGGACTTATACTATTTGGCCACGCTAAAATATTTAGCATATATGTTATATTATGTATGTTATATAGATTATATATATGTATTTAGAATATATAGCATATACCCACGTTTCTTTTAGTTCTTTGATTTCCTGATCTAATCCAAATAACTTGTCTTTTCCAATAATGATATTCTTAATTACCGTTTAGCTTCAACTGCGCATCGATCCCACGCAGATTCCATTCCATTCTTCAAAGCTATTTCTTGAATACCCCAGTTCCATGTTCTTATATGGTAACTGGAATGCGTGTGAACCTAACTTTATTTTCATGTTCGCAACAACCACTCTCGGGTAATCCTCGTGATCAATGCATTTCTACCATAACCATCAAAGATATAAGATGTGCCTCTGCGTTAGGCGACTTTTTTTCCCATCACATTAATAGAATAATCTTGTATAGGAAAATCTATTATGGATCCAGAACTTTTCACTTACGTAGACACGACATTTTACCCAAAAACTAAATCAATCTTTACATATATAGAAAACATAAGAATAGGTAGCTTCAAATCTCGGTGATCGTAAACATGTGACATTATTTACTTTCAACATGTGAAACATATAAATATCTCGTATATATGCTGAGAGTGAATGTATGATATGAGCAAATGGAATCGAACTTCAAAAACTGTGTCTCGAGCCCCCTGCACTTTTCGTGTCGCCAATACCGAAATGTCATTTCATGAATTCATTCCCAAATTATGTATTTAGTTCTTGTACGGAATACATCGAGCAATGCCCGAAACGTGTGGCTGAATACGTTACATAACGTGGCTTTTTTTTTATTACCTTATAAATTATGTGCATGCTGCTCTTAAATCACGCGCAGTGAGAAGGTGTATTCTGTTGGAGTCCGTTTGATAACCTCTTTTATGGCATGGGAAGCTTTCCGATTTTTCTTGGAAAAACTGGATTTCAGGGTGGGACTCTGAAAGTGTTGTGGATCGCTTGACATCTACATATTGAAGTGCTTGTAATCCGGATTTCTCTTTTTTGAAAATGCAAGGTTCATGATGCTATGACAGAACTGAGATGAATTCACTGGTTTGAAATGCAAACATCCCGGGTTATAGTCCGCTAGGTGATGCTCTGTTAATCCACATTCGAGGTGGAATTTTCCGTTATTTTGTCCCCTGTTTAGTATTCTGATTTCAAATGCTAATTACTTAAAAAAAATTAGTACAGATGTTTTCTTTTTTGCGTGTTTTGTAGAGGCGATAAATTTATAGTATGGCAACCCCACATGACATTGTTGGTTTTTTCCGATTCTTGTGGTGATTTTCAATCTGGCAACCCTATGATACGTTTAACGGCAATTTTTCGTCGCCAAAAAAAAAACGCGTTAAATGTCCTATGCTACATCTGTTCCAGAATTTTTAATGTTAATTTTATTTTCAGATGTGGTATAATTTGGGAATTTTTATACGACTATATGAGGATGCTAGTAATAACATAGGTGTCTGTAGATAAACACAGTGTTCACTGTATGTGTTTTTTGAAGGCCCGCCCTGCCTACTCTTTTACCTTCAAAATGGCGCCCTCATGCCGTTTCATAAACGAATCGTTGACTTTTTGCCCTTCCCGAAATCCCACGATTCACTTGACCATTTTATGAAAATGAATGTACTCGTCATTTATCCCTTCAGTAGCAAAAAAAAATTTTTTCGATGAGATTTTTCGACTTTGGAGATGAAAAAAGCTTGTTTGCTTTTGGATTTACTACAAGAACCTTTTAGCTTTAATAAAATTTTTGAGCATTGATTATACATTCGCGGGGTAATTAATGGGTATTTGATTTTAGCAAAAAAATCGATTTCGCATCCTCATTAAAATTCCCTTAAGGGGAAAAAAGTGCCCGATTTCACAAAATAGCGCCCTGCCTTTTTTAATTTTTAAAGTGAACATTATTAAACAACTAAAACAGTGGTTCTCACGTACCCCTTGATTAAACGGCAATAGCCCAATTGCGGCCGAAGGGAGCTGGGTTTACCATATTCTCAAAGAAGAAAACATTTCTTTATTGCCCAGAAAAGGTTGCCGTGGGCCGCAATTGGAAATTTCCGGATAAAACTTTCTCTCGCGTACCCCCTGATAAAACTTTTCATTTATGAGTACCCTCTTTTCTCATATGCAGTAATGTTATTAGATTGGTTAGCAAATTAATCAAACGAGTCAAATTGATGACACTTATAAGCTATGACTTTTATATTAGATTTTACTTATTAAATGTATTTATTTATTATTTTACTTTAAGTGTTTTCCGCCATTATATAATATTATTTTCCCGAACCGGACTGCCACGTACCCCCAGGGGTACGCGTACCACAGGTTGAGAACCGGTGATGTACACTAATAAAAATCAAATTGTTCTTAAGTTATAAAAATTGTAAATTTTAAAACTGCAGGTGTGCATTGGAAATACTTAGCCATTCCGAAGATAATTCTCAATGTGTGTTTGTTGTCAGTATTAGTTGTTATTAGCAGAGAAAACGCTAAACATCAATTGCATATTTCTCATTGGATTTGTATTTGGTACATTCCATACAAGTCATTTTGAGGAAAACATATATTAAATATCTAAGGGGAACACGATGAATGTTCACCAGAAGTGATTGAACAAGAAATAAAATACAGTTTTTCCTATCTCACGTTTTTACCTACCGTATATACTCGCGTATATGCCGAGAAATTTAAGTCAAAATTTTCATCAAAAAGTAGGGGGGTCGGCTTATACGCGGGTCATTAAAATTTCTAATATAATTTGCCAAAAATGGGAAAAGGAGAGAAGTTGAAATTAGCGGATTCTTCTGAAATCGCGCCGACACATTTCAGAGATCGAGAATGTGCGTCACGTGATAACTGGAGACCGTTATGCGCATCGTGGCGTAATCGTAACGCAAAATTTAACTACTCACATAAATAATCAGTTTAACTTAATAAAAAGTATATATTTTGATAAATATTTAATTGGTTTGAAAGACACCAGAACATCGCGAGTGGTACATACTTTCAAGCCTGATGAATCGTCACGAACTTCGAGGAAGGCCGTTTCTCCAGCCACTTTCTTTAAACTTTTAATTTCTAGGCTTAAATATTTATTTTTCTAATTAAAATTCCACTAATTTGTCGAGGATTTGCCGATTTTAATCGGAATTTTTCATGTACGAAAATACAACTCGGCTTATACGCGAGTTTCCGATTTTGGACAAAAAATCGGCCTAAAATTAGGGGGTCGGCTTATACGCGGATCGGCTTATACGCGAGTATATACGGTAAATTCTGATCTTTAATCTTTTTATGGAATATCATTTTTCCTCCTGATTCAAAACTTGGTACAAATGAAAATAGCGCCCGATAGTTAAAATAAGATGTTAAGATATTGTTTACTGCAAAAAGTTAACCTGAATTCTTGTATCCTCCATATTCGAACTTTATATCGTCGACAAAAAATGCCACAAATCATAAGTGTAAGTTTCAGTGTAGCTGAAAACGGCGAAACTTCTGTTTTTCCCTAAAACTGGTTAACAAAATATGATTTCATGTCCCTGAGAATAAGAAATTAATTACAACGTTTCAACTGAGATAGATGTGTTTTTATCTAAACCGAATAATAACATACATTACTATAATTTTTGAATTCTCTATTGGTGTAATTGGGAATTATTTTCAGTCCGTAATTGCAAAACCCTCCAAAGAAAATAATGATATGCAAATAATAGTAATCAGTGTATTTACTGTCCATAGAGCTTTGAATGCTTAATTCTCTATTTCGCCACAGTTGGCCGTCATTCAGCCTTCAATGTTTGATGGTATTTTTCAAAATTTTCCTTCTAAATAATTTCACGGCTGTGACTCAACCTTAGTAGTAAAATGGGATTTTCTAGGTCATCTTGCCAGCTACCGTAAGAATGAGGTAACGGTGATAAGCTCGGTGATGGGAAAAGTAGTCTTGAATACTGCGTTGGCGAATTTTAATTAAATCGAGTATTTTACGATTTCGGCCTTCTGTTGTAAAATGTTAAAAATAAACTGAATATTTTCTTTTTTGTGATTTTTATTATGAATTCGTTCATGTCAACTTATCTAAGAATAAAGAAAATATTCGTCTTAATGAATTACTTACCTTACGGGCCCCTCTTCATTACATCACACAACTCTTCTTTTTTTCTTTCTGGGGGCGGGGGGAACTCAGTGATTGCCTGACGTAACAAACCTCTGTAAAAGATATAATGAGTCCCATTTTATAGAACCCAGAATATTTGTAATGGGATGTTTAGTAAAATTCATGGGAGTTTTAGTTCTTATTTTTAATTGCACTAAATTATCGTGAAGAGTCATGGGGTAGCATGACATCATAAAACAGTGACGTGTCAACCACAAACCGGAATAGAGTCATAGAAAAAAATAATTTGTCTTTAGCTTGAAATATCTCTGCAACTTGAAAGTTAGCATTCCAGCTATTTACTAACCATTAGTTAATATGTAAGTACTGCATGTCTAGATTTAACGAAAGTACGTTGATGTAATTGTTAAGACAGAGATCACTGTTAAAATCTTCGAGCATGAATGGACTGGTAGTAGAGTGAATATGACGTCATAATCGTGAAACAATCATCTCAGACCGAATGGCCTCAGACACGTGATTTCTTTTCGAAATTATGAATTAAAAAATACTCGCGATTGGCTGATGAATTGGGAAATGTGTAACAGTGAAAAAACACTTCCAGTGAAAGACACGAGTCCTACTCTAATTGAAAAGAACGCTCGAATGTTGTCGAAATGCAAATGCATTTTACATTTAATTGAAATCCTGATTTAAAAAAAAAATAACCCCTAAACACGTTTACTATCATAAACAAAAACAGCAATTTCTCTAACTTCCTGTGTATTTCTCTGGCCCAATGCATCTGTCTATACTATTAGCCAAAACCTCCAAACCATTTCCTTCGATACCCTATTCTTAATTGTAAGAGAATATTTACCTACGAGCAGAAAGCATTTCGTAGACAAAACAAAACCGCGTCTCCTTGTGACGGATGACAACCCTATATAAAAAAAAAAACTTACCAGGGTAGAGGATCCCCACCACCCACCTCTTTCCCAGGATCCGTGTCCCGCTTTGCGTAAATTAAATTTAATCGCGGAAGATGTAATTAGCTAATTCGCCACAAGAAGCGCCAAGTCGCCGAGAGGGAAGGGGGAGGGAGAAACGGGAAGATTTTTCCCTATTTCCCCCTTTTCCGGAAGAGACGTCACAGCCGGTCGGAAGCTGACTTGCGTCACGTGATGCGCTTTCGCAGACGGCGATCTTCCGTCCGAAAGAAAACATTCGAAATTGGAAGAGTGGACGAGTTTAGGGTTTAGTTCGAAATGGGGTTTTGGGTTTGGAATTTTGTTGATTGTTAATCCAAATTGAATTATTTGTTGATTGGAATTTGTGTTGGTCAATATAGGAATTTCTCTTTGTATTTGGAATTTGCAAAATCGGTGTAAATGTGTTTAATTAAAAATGCAAAAAGAACATTTTCTTAGTATTGTGTGAAAATTTCTATTTTTTAAAAAATTTATTAGTTTAAAATTTAAAAAAGTTATTTTTTATTAGTTTGGTTAATTATATTGTCTAAGTCTTTAGAATAGTAAAGCATTAACTTAATTGTTACATTTTTTTTTAAAGTTTGCTTTTGAAAAAGACATTTTGAAAATAAAACTAAATAACTCGCCTAACATATTGAACATTATCCTTATATTATTTGTAACTGAATTTCGTTATTTATATTGCTCCAGTCATAACATGCATTTTTGAATTGAAGCATTGAACTTAAGTTAATGGTTTTTCATTGCATTGTCCTAAAAAAAATTAAAGCAAAGAAAATATAGTTCACACAATTATTCTATTCTTTTGGTCACAAAATAATTTTTCTACACTTTTTAAAATTCCAACGCTAATTTTTTTCACGCTTCCAATGCAAACAAACGATTTTATTTATATCTTTTTCGAATTGTTTACCAATTGCTGGAATAAGAAAACAAATACAACTTGCATATACTAACAAACAAAGCTTTATTTTGTTCGGAGTTTTACTTGAAAGTTGCTGAAAGACAAAAAAAATAAAAGTAAATTCTAATATATTCACTCTTTATGGACTATGTACGTACCAACGAATCCTCATTAGGATATTCTATTTTTAATACGTTCTTGTAAGCTATTTGAAAGACATCATTAGTGTATATTCGAGGGTATTAAAATGAAATAGTATGAGATCGATTTTTAGATAAAGGTCAACTAACGACACGATTCATATCCTTTTGATCGTTTACTGAAATGTTATTAGTCGAATGAATAAATTAATTTTTAAATAACAATTTGGCGTCAGGAGTATTTTTACTCAACTTAACAAAAATTCTATCGATGTTTTATCAAGTCAAAGAATACAATGTTCGAATAAATTCTTTTGAGAATTGGAAATGTTTTTATCTGAATTATTAATTTCTATTGCATTTCATCACAGTTTATTTCAATAATATTTGAAGAACACCGTTAAAAATTAACAAATGATTCAACTATCATTAAATGTAAGTTTTTGAATTAAACTTGTTTTATATCTTTTAAAAAATTGTTCGTTTTGCATTATATATCTTTTTTTAATGTTTATAGTGGTAAGTTATAATTAATTATTTCTAATTTTAAGAGGTTTGTTTTTGAAATAATTAAAAAAAACTTCTGTTGGGTTTAATTGTATACAAAATGTTTTAATTATACATATAAACTTGTTTTGTAGACTTTGTTAAATATAAATGTTGTTTTAATTTAAGTGATTAATTTTTCAGTGATTAATTTGTTTTCTTGTGCAATTGCTATACATTTACTTAAATATCTATAATCAAATTACGTATACTAAAGTGTTATTATGAGACGTGTATAGAAATATCATTTTTTTTTCTCATTTCGTATTTTAATTACATTTTTCTGCTATGTTGTAAAACGTGCTTACAAATCGTCGAAGTTATAGTTAGAGAAAGAAACGTCTATAGTATTTATATTTTTGACTGTAGAAAACTTACTAGGAACCATATTATATTCGAAAAATCTCTGCCGACGGCTGTCTCTTCCAGCCTATGTGGAACGTTGTCTTCTCCAGCTATTAAAAAAATCAATTCCTACAAGGAATATCTTTTTGTTCGGTTAAACAAACGCTTTGTATTGTTAAGATTAAAGAAGTTTGCCGATACACAATTTTTGTCCCTGAACTCTTACATGGTTGCGCCATCCCCGAATGTGAATGAAAGAGATATAAAATTGAGGTAGATTGTTCTATTTTCGGCAATTTTTTTTTTTAATGTTTTTATCCTTATTGATGCTAAAAAAGAAAGTTGTTTCAGTTTTATATTGTTACCTACTATTTTAATATTTATTTCTTATGAGTAATAAATAAGAAGGAAAAATAACTTAAATACACTTAGTGCCGTTGCGCAAAATTTATTTTGGGAGGTTGAAATAAGGAATTTCTCATCTTAACGATTCGAAATTTCCAACACAATATTGCTGAAAATTCCCAGTTCTAACTTATCGACATTGCGCATTTTTAAAAATATATATATTAAGGTAATATTAAACAGTTCTCTCACAAGCTTTGATTTGTTGCACACATGTTGCAATGCAGTATTCGTTCTGAAGTCTAATTTAAATGTATTCTAACAAATTGAACAATTCTAATTTTCTATAGCGCCTGAATACTACATTGCAACAACACTACAAAAAATATTTCGTAAAATTTACGGTTTAAAACCATCAGCTGTGTATTATCCAATTTATAACCGCAGAGTATAATGTTCAACTCCTTATCAAAACAGTTGTAAACTTCTAAAAACTGTGTTAAAACGGTTTTAAATAGTAAAGTTAGTGTTATGGCTTTAACCGTAAAATATACGATAATTTCTCGTAATTTTTTTACAGTGAATTAATGGCCTACCATCTAAACAACTGTCTTTTTTAATATTTTTTTTTATATAACATTTAAGTCTAAGTTTCCCTATAGATGTTATTACTTTTCCTATTACATTACTTTGGTTTTTAGTCGAGAATATCCCATTTCAGAAAGTCTATAGATAAGCAGTCTATAGATAAAAATAATTCATCCCTCCATAGGCTAGTGTAGAATTTCCCAAACCGCCTAATGTGGTGCCTTCAGTCCTTATACTAATCCATTAGAAACCATTGCGTGTTACCCCTATATTAAGGGCACCGTAGGATATGTTTTATGCTCGAACTGGATATTAGCTTTCAATCCAAAATCGACATCAAACGAAACTCTCCAGACTGAGGGAGTTGCGACAACTGGTTATTAAAAGAAAGGTTTTCGGTGTATATTGAATTGTTTTAACTTCGATGTTTGCTACGCAGGGAATTCCTTGCATAGGGAATAATTTGCGAAGGGTGACATCGAGGTTTTTTCTTCTGTTGTTTAGTATGCTGAAACATGAATTTTTACTGATGAAAATATGTATGAAGAAAATCAGTCGATAATATGAATTAGCAATTTACGCAAATACTTTTATGTGCCTATTTGAAACAAATTTAATGCATCATTGTCTTTCCCTTAATTAATAAGGCTAATGAATTAATAATTTTTCATTGTGGTGTTTATTAAATTTCTGAATTTAATTTAGTTTAAGTTTATTCTAGTATAACACACAAATATTTTTTAAGAATCTTAAATGTCAGAATGACTTTCAAACTTGTAGAATGTATTGCTTTGGTTGAGGATTTTTTTTAATTAATAAAATGTGGTAACATGGCATTAACATGTATGGTTTCATGTAAGTTACCTTTAAAGAAGTAATACGCGCGGCGGTTTATCCGTTCTTTAGCAATACGTTTATATACTCTACATGAAATTCTTTTAGTTTTACTAAACTACAATTTTATACGTACTCTTATTGCATTTTTATTTTAATATAAAATATATTTATTTTATGTATGTGAGAAATTGCGTTCAAAATAGGCAGCACCTGTTTTGGTTAATCAAATAAACTCCCATTGATTATGATTCGTATCATTATTCTCATATTTGAGGGATTTGGTTTATAGTGAAAATATACGAAGATTATCAAGTATTTATAATTTAAAAAAAATCCAATTCCAATCTAATAATTTTTTGTTGGTTCATATATGATACACATTGCTTGCAAACACATCCTAGCATTCGATGTTCCTATAATTCCGGAAAAGAATTTCCGTGTGATGGGATGACCCGATCGTATATTTTTAAAAGTTAATATTGATCTAGAAATGTAGCGCCATCTATTGTGAGTAAATATCGTAATGCGTTTCTTCAGCTAGTGAAACTATTTTCCTTTCCTGATACTGTATAAGTTAGTTTCGAAAGTTATTGTGTATTTTAAGATGCCACATTAATCATTTGTACTTGACCTTTTACGCTAGTAGCATTAGTATTTGTACTTTAAGCGCATTCGTTTGTATGATTCCCGCAATATTTTAAATATTAATATTATTAATTTTTCGATAAGTTATGAGTACAAATTTCCTTATTATTTTTTTATGCCAGGTGTGGAAATAAAATTTAATACAAAAAAAAATTTGGACATTGGGGACTCATTTATACATTTTGCTACTACTGCACAATACATAATATTTTTCTACAGCCTATTTTTATTTCCAATGAAAAATGATGTTTGAACAAACGTTAAATTATATAAGTGAGATTTTATCTCGCATTTTAATAATGCCTAATATTTTCTTCACCGACATTCTAGCGTAGATGTCACTGACAATTAACGATAATAGAGGGAAAAGGAAAAAAGTAATTATAAATTAATTTGAGAACAATTTTACAAAACTAATTGCCTTTAATGATGATGGCATACACTTACAATCTGCCTATGTTTTTATAGAGGACATTTGACCAATTTTGAAGACAAACTTAGAAACTTAATTTCATCTTACACAATGTTAGGTAAGCCAATTGTAAAAGAATTACATTTTCTTTATGTAATGGTTAATAAGTGAGTCGTATAATTATAATTATTATTTATAAATCATTTTTCAAAACGAAAATTAATGATAATGGGGTTTTTATATAAATGAAAACGTTATGCAATCTGTATGTATAATAAATGTAATAGGCTTTAATAGTTTTATAAATAATTGTACAAAAGTTGATCTATTGTCATGTATTTGTATTGAGAATTAAACAATTTTTTTCTTCTGATACTCAATAATGCCTAATATGAAGTATATGGTAGTACAAGAAGTGAAGCAGAGATAAATATATAAAGTAATGAATAAATAATTTTAAGGTCAAAATTTAAATGTCGAGAGTCGCGAGTTTCTTCATGTTTAGGGGTGCCCAATCGTGTCTAAGAAAAGTTTACTTTAAAAATTGGCCTTGTAAAGTTCGAAAAGAAGAGTTAATTCATTTAAATTGTTCGAAAACTGCATTAGTAGGCAGAAACACTTTATTTATTAGTAACATTTTACTTAATTAATCTAATTTTAAATTTTTGAGTAATTTTTTTCATACATATAACCTAATATTCGTGAGTGTTTTTATCTATGCGTCATTTCCCCAAACATGCTGACCCAAAACACTTAAAATTCAAAAACTCTTTTTACTATTCGATAACCACGAAGTAGTAGTTTTAAAAATCTCTCGACAGACATCTCCCAACTCAGCCATGGTTTGGTTCCTTGACCCTGGTGTTGCTTCATCACAAAGTGAAGCAGAACTCGCGCATTATTTCATAATCACCCATTAAAAGCACGCATCTCATGTATACACAATGGAGGGGAAGGGCATATATTTTTCAGCAGTAAAACTTCACAACTCGGATAAGCTTCCCCTGGCAAGCCAGCCATGACGAGCTATCTGCTCTCAAAGGAAGTGAAATTTTATCATCCTTTTGGAGAATGAGCTTTTGGGATGGTTTAGGATGCATCTGATGTACTTGCCATCAATTATTCAGGGCGGGTGAAGTGTTTTATGGGTAGGGGAAGGTGCTCTTTGAATGTTTTTTTTATTGCAATTAACAATGGTTAATTCGTTGAGTTACATTTAAGCGCAAACACAATACACACATCTGGTCTGATTTCATTTTGAATCGCTATAACTTGAATGATGAACTTGTCCAGTTAGGCAGATAACCTCGAACATTAAACGAACCGCCATCTTTTTTTTTTACTTGAAAATACTAAATGTTTTGGGGCCGGTGTTGGGACTGGTGAGGGTGCGGTTTCATTCCCAATATACATACAGCGATCTGGTAACCGGGAGGTCGTCAGATTCGTTCTTTTCGCCCACCAAAAATAATCCGCTGTTTATAGGGAACCCAGTGCGCGTTTAATCCGTCGTGATCCAATGTTAAGGTTGCATGGGATGCCAGCTCAGGTATTCCCGGTATAAATGTTGCGATCTGGTAATCGGAGGGTCGTCAGATTCGTTCATTTCGTCCACCGAAAATAATCCGCAATGTATAGGAACAGATACACGTTAAATCCGTGTAGTCCAATGTCCTAACGCTTATGCAAGATAGCGTGAGGTACCAGCTCAGGTGTTGTCTCGTCATAAAAGCGCGGTTCAAAATTACGAGGCAGTGTTCTCAGGTCTTTCCTTCGGGATATACCCCGAACTGTCGCTAATAGTCCACTGCGCAGCTCTAGTTCGCCGTTTATTCAACCAATTAAATAACTTAAATGTTTTGGAATTGGTCTCTTATAGTTATTGTTTAAGTTGATATTGTAAAATTATAAATTTTCAGAAAGATAAATATTATAAATTAAATATTTGTTAGGCCCATTCTTCACGAACGAGAAAAACGCGCGCGAGCTTTTACCTTGGTGATTCAAGATTACAAACCACGTGGTTTTGAATCTCGTATCCCACAGAAGCTCGCGTATTTTTCTTGTTCGTGTAGAATGAGCCTTAGTAAAATGCATTTTTTATATTTTGCGATGTCTGGTTTATTTATTGTTTGAACTTTGAAGGCTCACTGACCGAACGGATCATTTAAAAAGATACTTGAAAATGGACCATTTATAAATGCACATTGAAAATAGTTGAAGTTTAAGGCATACAGTCCCTTTAAATGTGAATCAATGAACTTTTCGTTGATGTTGGGGCACTGGAATAGAGACCTTTTTTTCTGGTATGAGTGTTAACCACCCCCAAATTAAAAAGGAAATAATATACCTATACAAATATTAAAATATGTTTTTAGAATTAATACTTGTATTATTAAAAGTTCAACTAATCTCAACGAAAAGTAGGGTCAGAAAAATTAAGTGCAAAGTTTTACTCTATCTCTTTCTTGGAAATGCATCTAGTCTTAGGACTTGAAGTTCTTTATAAAAGAAAAAAGAGAGAGAAAGAAAGAAAAAACAACGACAAAAAAATCGTCTCAAATAGACCACTCCGAGTTCACGGGAACCTTTTTTTAAAAAAATTGTTCGACTGATAAAAATGTCCTCTGGCCATAAATTTTAAGTGTTTATTATTATTACGGCCATTGCTGTTATTATTCTCGAGAAGCAGTCGGAGAAAACGCCAAAATGCGGGGAGGAGGGATAACACACAACAGCACCCGCCTCCGTATCTGTGGCCGGAGGAACAGGTTTCCAGCACACTCTTTACACCCCAAAATATTACTGTGCACATCACGTGCTATCCACTCTTGTCATATCTGAAACCCGCCAAATATTTGTAAATAATCGCCAAATCAATAAAAAAAATTATTAAATTTTCGGTCACATTCGCTTAAAAAATATCAAGTTTTGGAATTTAAATCTTAAAACCCCAATAGCGTCAATTTTTTTCATTAAAAGCACTTATTTTTATTGACGGAATCCATCAAAAATCGCCAAATCGATGCTTTCAGGCCAAATATAGCAACACGGTCTGATGTCAACTGTATTCGGGGATTGCATCACACAGGAAATGAGCGTCGTAAAATGAGACGAAAATCTTGTTCTTAAAAAGAAAGCCGTGACAACACCACGGTCCTGAAACTGGGAGGCCAATGGCCGACGGAGGCTTCTCTCTCTCCCCCCACACCCCAAAAGGCAAAAATGCGCCCGGGTAGGCCCAGGCCCAGCTATACTCCAAAAGATAAAAGTTTACTATGCGTCAGGTTTTTACGTTGCACCGGTCTGAAAGTGTTTGCTTCGTTGCTAGATTTTTTTTAAATAAATTTTTTGAGATTTTTTTTACTTAAGAGCAGATTTTTTGCATGTATATATCGTGTTTGAAGGAACTTTGGAGATATTGCTAGCTTTATTGCAGTGTTTTATATTATTTGTTTGTGATTTAAAAACTTTTATTTATAATGCAAAAATTTTCATATTGTTCCCTGTATTTTCATATACCCTGTTCCAATATATAAATTGTAAATTTCTCATTTTTTTTATTTGCTAAAATTATATATAAAAATATGCTATCAGAATTCTAGTACTGTATGTTTTTTAATGAGTTATTTGGGATTTTTTGCTGGCTGATGTATTATGTTTTTCAAGGAACGAAAACTTAAATCGTTTTTTTTTCTGTGTTTGGTTTGGTTTTTCTTAATATTAAGTTTTTCGAAACGCTGAGGCCTTTTTTTTTTATTATTATAGTAATGAAGAAATGTATAATTACTAAGCATATTGTAAAGTATGTGTATATTTATAAATTGGCATGCAAATTAGCTCTATAAGTAGAAGTAACAAATTTGAGTTAAGGAAAAATTGTGTTATGCTTGCTCTACGTAAGAAATCTTCAATTATAAAACCTTGTTGTAATATATCATTTAACTCTAGTAATTTGTTCTTAACGTCAAAGTTGTGGAAACCGGGAAGTTCCAATTGCGGCCAATGGCAACCTTTTGCCTGGGCGATAAATAATTGTTTTCTTTTTTGAGAATATGGTAACCCGGTTCCCTTCGGCCGCAATTGGGCTATTGCCGTGGAAACATGAAAGTTTGTAACCCAAAAAGAATACTTTTATTAATATATGCATTAATATATCATCTTATATATTACTCTATGCATATTTTATATAGAGTAGTAGGATATAAAAAGCAGGGGGTATAAAGAAATATAAGCATTGCACATGCAACGAATGACATGCCGTATCCTTTATTTACTTCTCTAAATTCTAATTACACCTTCGTTTGCAAAAATGAGATTTCCAGCTAGAAGCCTGCATTTCATAGATTTCTACAAAGCCCTTAGCAATAACTCAACCGCAGTGATGTGCTTTTCGCTCTACTTCCAACTGAATCGACGAAAAATGAATTGGATGCTTTCGAAGAAAACGGCGGAGCGCACGAATTTCAGCAGAAACGTCAGCGGCGGTTTTTATTGCGGATTCATCATTCGAAATCCACACAGACTGCAGCTCTATCTTATCAGTTGTCAGTCGAAGGTTCCCTTTCAGCTGCAGGAACGGATTATAATCGTCTCCGGCAAGCAGCTTTCGCGGTTCTGTAAATGACATTTAATCCGCTTTTCCTGAAGTTTCTCAGCGGCGGTGGCAGCACCAGTTTCTGTGTCGGCAGAAGAGTGCAAAACAACTTCAACTGACAACCTTCCCCCGGCCAGCGAAATACGGAATTTTTTAAAACCGCACACAGAACGGGAGAAAAAGGAAGTTTTCCAGATGAGGGGGGATTCGAGTCGGATTAAAGGCCTTTTCTTTCATTTCTCCCCTTTTCCCCATCGCAACCCCTTTTCAGAATCTTGGAAAGTAGGAGTTCCAGATTTGGCGAAAAATGAATAATCTGGGGGATTTTGGGCGATTTTATTGATATAGTGACTTTTAGATTTGGGAAAGTTTCATTAGGCTTGAGTTTAGTTATTTTATTCGAATCGAAATTATTTTATTCAGTTTCTTAATATTTATTTGGGAAAATAAAGTGAAATGGATGTATTTTCAAATTTCGAGATTATAAATAATTCTAATTTTTATTTAAAAGAAAGTATAAAATAATATAAGTAATTTTCTTGATGAAAAACAAATGGACTAAACTAAAAACTCCAGGAATTTTGACTGAAAATTTCCATAGTGGTTCACATGCAGCTGTTATGCCTAATACTAACAAATAATAGAAAATTAATTGCAAAATATTGCATTTTTTTTTAGCTAGAATAAAATTTCTGTTTTTTAAATATAATTAAAAAAAATATTTTTTTAAATTTATTTTGGACATCCAATTTCCTTTAGAATTTTTATTAATAAAACGGTGGTTGGCTCATATGTAACGGAATTCAATGTCGAAGTTATTTTTAATTTTTGTATTTTTTAATTGAATTAAGCTTTGTGTCGATTGATTTGCTCAAATCAGTTTTGTAAAAAATATTTTTAGTATGAGTCGAAATTCATTCTTGGAAACACATAAAAATTAATACTTTTCACTTTAGGAAACTTAAAAGACGCCTAATAAAAATTTATTTTTTCAGTAGTAGACCTTCGATATAATGTCCAATACACAGTAGTTGTAACGATTAAAAAAAAGCAATTGCATTTCAAAGTTATCAACCGTTTTGGGCTTTAAGTAGCTGTCGTTATAAGGAAAGATCATTTAATCGAAGGACTGTTGTAAAAGGATTTGTTTACAGTCGTTATATTGCATTGGTTTCAGTAAACCCTACTGCAGTTGCAACAGGAACTTATTTCAAACATGTATGGCCAGGGCCTGATTATCATGCTAGGGGTCCCACATTTTCAGTTAATTGCACTAAAGTTGCCTATATTTTGACAAATGTATTTTTATCACATTTTTTATATAACTTTTGGGCAATTTTTCCAAAACCGTTATGTAATGTCTTTGTTTTCAAATTAATAATACACTTAATATGCCATGTTTTTAATACTTTAAAAGACTATTTTTACGAAAGGAGCCCTATCAATGACGTTGTGTCTATAGTACGGAAATTTCTAAATCAGGCTCTGGGTATAGCAAACAAGGAAAAAGACTTTATTTTTAATAATTGAGAAAAAAAAATGCCGGATCTTTTTTATAACCTATTACTTAAATAAATTATATACGCCAGAAGCCATACCGCTTCCTGCGTCATTGGTCTACTGTTATGTAATATCTCTTACGAGGGGGGGGGGGGGGGGGGGAAATGAATTTCAGTGTTACGGAATTTGGCGATCTTCCCCCCATCCAACTTGGCGATCTCGAGGAACCCCAGGGTTGTTGGCATCATCCGAAGAATACCCCCCTCTTGCAATTCCGTTCGGCCCCACGCAGTCCCGAGTACGCGAAGTAGGAGGGAACTCCGGTTCGAAATTCCCCACGCCATCAAGGGAGGGACTGGTGTGTGTACTAGAGGGCCGCTCTCCCGGCGTTAAGGGATTAGGGTGGAGCCCGGGCCCGTTGCAAGTCGTGACTGGCCAATGAGGAAAGCGCTCCGTATCGGCTTATCTGCGTAGTGACAGGTGGAGCATGCTTAAAAAGATTGGGGGAAGGGGGGGTCTTAAAGGGGGCGCTTTCTGCAGTCTATATCCTTCCATTTACAGATGATGACGAACGATGGCCTGTAATCAAGTTGCCTGTCTATCCCAACACCCCCCCCCCCCTCCCCCCTTTCAACCCAGTGCACTATTGACTTGAGGATTGGGTTTCGGATGCATTAATGGTTCAGATCTTTAGCCCTATGGCGGAATGGTGTATGCGCCCACATTTAGCTATTGTTCTCTCGCAGCTATATAATGTGGTCGGGATTTTCGCCCCCCTCCCTGTCTCTTTGGTCAGGATGCGAGCATCTCAGTGTCCTGTCTTGAGTTTGGTAGATCCCCTCTGTAAGTAGGATTTGCGAACGGCATGTGATAACATTTCACATTACTAAAACGTAATAGTATGCCAGCCATGCAGAGGCATGAAGTTTTAAATATTATTTGGGGGTATAACCAAAAAAAAAGTCAGCATAAAACCTTGAAATTGAAGTTTTTATACGGGAAAACTGCAGTAGTTTTGAAGATCTATGAAGTCTAAAGTTTTTGTTTCAATATCCTTCATGAAAACTGTAAAAAAATTCAAAAATTCGTGCAAAAAAAAAACTTTACTTTATAATCATGAAGGGAATATACAGATTATTCTTACGGTTTTATGCAGACTTTTTTTATTGGGGTTCATGGCTGTAATTTTTAATAAAACGCATTAAATTTAGAGAAATTGAGCCAATTTTTTAAATATTGGGAGGGCTTATGGGCCCAATGCAAGTTTACGCCTATGATTTCGCCTTATTTAATTTTAAACTATCTTCAAAATATCAAGAGCTTCTATATAACTGTTAATATGGATGTTCATTTTTGAAGAAATTTTTGCCATATTTGACGAATCAGTTGTCTGTTAAATGGTCCGATTAAATTCGTCAAACTAAGGACATTTTATTTCAAACTTTTTTTTACCACGAAACTTATTTTGCAAAAAATGAAGACGATTTAAAATTCATATTTCGGTTTATTCGAAACATTTTGCCATAACTAGCAACACAGGTGGGTAGATGATGATGCAACTTTACTTCCCCCCAAAAATGGAAACCCATGCAAATCAAGAGGATTTTGATTGACTGGAATTTGAAATGATAATTAATTTCAGTAGATAAAATACTCAGTATAATAATTTATTTATTTTCAAAAAAAATATTTATTTCGTAGTAATAAACGAATGAAATATTTTATTCGGTAAATGATGTAACCGACCAATTGGATTTTTTTTTTAAATCAAGAGCATAATCATTATGTTTCTAAAATCCCTTCAATCAAAGTTACTCAGAGACTTTTAAAATTTAGTTAAATTTAATTATACAGTCTAATCCGCATTGGTGCATTCACACTAAGTATTTCAAATTCCGCCATACATATATGGTTAGTAAAAATCGAAGTTTTTTTTTTTTAATTTTGACTAACTACATAATCTGAAATTACCAATAATTTTTCCTTTACTCATCCCTCCCAGAAAAAAAAATATTGGACTTAAAAAATAATTATTATTAAAAAAGCTTTTTTTAGGTGGTCTCTATATCCCCTTAAATTGAAATTACACCTCGACTCTATCTCAAAACAGTTTTTATCTGCACAGAAACTTCGCAGTCGCGAACATCGCTCGGCGGCATCGTTTCAATACCCGTCGGTCATCAGAGATCTCCTTTCTTACCTTACCGCCCCGAGAACTCAACCTGCAGGGGACAAGTCCCGCTCTTTTCGATCGTCTGCCGCCGTCTCTCCCCATCTCAACTCCACTCCACCTCTTCTTCTGGAGTCGTCCATTTGAACGGGAGGGGTGGTGGAAGGGCCCGCGGGGTTGGGATGGGCTCTTTATTGCTCTCACGCAAATTGAATAGTTTTTAGATTGAAGCGGGGTCTTGATGGACGGGGGAAAAGGGGGGGGGGGTCGGGTCTGGGGGTTCGAAATTCTCGGGGATTTGTTTGTTTGCGCGAAGTGAAGTTATACAATGCTGCACAAAAGGGTCTTTTTGTGTCATATTTGGATGTGTTGTTGTGTAATGCTCGTTTTGCGGACGGCGATTGTGTAGTTTTTGTGTGTGGGGGCAGTGAATAATTGAAGGGATTGTCGGTTTGTCGTGAAAGTGTCGGGATGCGAAGGATTTATTTTATTGTCAAGTGTCGCGAGGTTGTTTCACACACGAGTAAAAAAAATTCAAGATTTGATTGTGCGTTTTTATGTCTCGTAATAAATTAATGCTGGAGCAAAAGAAATCAATAACGTTATGATGCAGTAAGGGCATTCCATAGTGGAAGAGGATGACATTAGATGAGATGTTTCTTCACTTTGTGTTTTATTAACCCATCGCAGTCGGGAGGTGACTCTCGAGCACCACTTAGTTTGATGCGCCGACTCGAGGGTGAATCTGGGGCACCACTGTAAGAAATTCACCAAATATGCGGAAAATCATCTCGAATTGCTGATTCGCCCGTTTGAAAAACGCATCGATCCCAAAGATTAATAATGTTTTTAGTTTAGTTAATATAGTTACTTTCTCTTGTGGTCAGCCATAGCATACCCGCTCTTATAATCGAAGAACAAACATTCAAAACGTATTTTGTCTAAAATTTCTGAAAAGGACATTAGTACGCCTCTGAATTCGCCTCCAAATTTCCTACAGGACTGATCTATTTTAATAGTCTCAAAACACGTTTTGTCCCATTGAAATTACCTTGCAAAAAGTGGAACCTGTACGAACCAATGTATTTAGGAAAAGTTCCCACGAATCGCCTTTATGTGACATAACACGTTTTGAATATTTGCTTCTCAATTTGGAACTACAGTAGATCTTCGTTACAACAATATTTTCGTTACAAAGACTACTGGTATATTGGTCATTGAGAGGTCGTTGTATCAAGGGTCTACTGCACAATATACATCCGCTAATGCTGCATCTGCCAGCACTTCTTTAATTACTATAATATATTTACGAACGATATATATTTTTTTGCATGAACAACCACAATTCCATTCCGTGTGCAAACATTGAAATTTCTCTATCCTGTATTTATGGTCATTACCGTTTGATTACCTTAATTTGATATCCTTCACAGCACAAGAATATACACGATTGCTTGTTTTCACTTTAAAAAAGGGACTATTTTCGATAACACCAATAGCTCACGGTCAGCCAATTAAAATATCAACTTTAAGTTGGATTCTGTGGCCTCAGATGTGAAAGTGAAACAACAAAAAGGTTAAGACAAATAAGATTTTTTCTGCTCTTGTTTTATACTCACACATTGCAGTTTATCACATTTAGCAAGAAACATAGATAATTGCCTTCAACGCATGAAGGAATTTTGTTCTGTTTTGCCTTGATATCGTTACACGGAGCAATGCTTTCCAAGCTTAGGATGGCTACGGACTGCTGACTCGGAAAACGTTGATAAAGCATTATTTTTTCCGATTTCAGTAAATAAGAAAGTATTTATATTTATTTCTTAAGCATATCAATTGCTAAATGAAATATATATTAATTGTTTTGTATTAACGACACCAAATGTACCAGGTATTTTCGCAATATCAATACTTTAGAAGACTATTTCCGAATTAGGACAGCTCGACACTCAATTTGATGCTTGGTTTGAACTTTTTTAAGAGTCCAAAATTGCAGATTGGAAGCCCATGGTTTACACCAAATACGTCATAATTTTAAACACCAAACACTACACTTTTAAAAATAGGTACTCAAAAATAAGTAAAATTTACTCATTTTTGTGCACATTCGATACTTATCATGGCTCCGAATACATAAGTTTCAGTTTTGAAAAAGACAGACATGTACTGAAAAATGAGTAAAAATGGAAGAAAAAAAAAGGCAGATGCTAGCCTACATAACAGAAGAAATGTTAAAAAAGTGTGCCAAAAGAATGGGAAGTAAGATAACTGAATTGTAATAACTTAGTTTACATTTAAGCAATATACATCAAATAATGTGGAAAACCATCTTCTGAACAACTATTTTATAAGTTTGTCAGGTGCTTTGTTAAGACTACTTGAACAGAACCAAAGATTAGCTATATTAAATCACATTTATCATTTTTGAGAAAGTACGGTTACATCAATTTGAGTTTGTCATCGTTCATTTATGATGCATTGTACTCAAAGAAAAATGAGTAGGTTCAGGTACTCATTTTTAAATACCTTTTTTTTTGCAGTGTACTATCTAAAAAATGAGTAATCTTAGCTTGGGGGTTAACGAAGAAATTTAAAATAAAACAAAAAAAAATTATGAACAACTAATTATTATACATTTCCTCTTTTGATTTATGCAAATTCTTACGTTTTTTTTAAATAAAATACATTGTTCATTAAGAAATGTTTTTTAATGTAAAGACTATACATATCAAAATTGAGGAGCAATAATCTTTCATTCTTAAGTTTTAACGTTCCAAAAAAATTCATAATAAACAACCCTTGAACAAACTTCTATTTTCTAAAACCAGTGGACACACTGTACACTACACGGTCCCCTGAACCTTACCTTTGCAATTCGAGCACTACCATTTACGTTTCCCAAACGGTCCATTGATAATGTTTCTGTTAATGATATCTGCAACGATAACTACTAGAATCTAGGCTGGATATGTTTGACAATACGATTTACAGTTTACCATTCCCACCTCCGACATTGATCGGTTAAGATACACTATTCGATAACACTTGGAACAATTTGATTAAAGGTTCAAGGTCCTGATAGATAGTGTGCGTTAAACGTCCTATACTCCGCTATTCACTATATTCATGAGTATTGTAGAGAACGATTCGAATTCTTCGAAGAAAATCGTTGCTGGTTTGCCATTCAAAGGTAAGGGAGCGATCGTATATTATATGTCAGGTTATTTTTCATCCTTTTGTACACCCCTTCCCTCATGTCCCGTTTAGCCTTACCTTCGATCCTCCCCCCTTGCAGTTTAAAAACAGTCATTAAAACTTCTATTTTGTGTATTTAAACCAAACATCCCATTAGAAAGATAATGATTTGTATAAAAAATTCATTAGATAACAGTTCGTAAAAATAAATTTCAATTTTTTTTTCCGACTACGTTTTGCTACGTCACGGTATCACTGAACCCCCCTCTTCCCTTACCCATCGTTATTCCACATTCACGCATAATGGACTCCCCTGTTTCAGACAAAAATAAACCAAGAACCATCAATAAGATTATTTGGGATTTTTGATCGATTCCTATTTTTAGTAGTTTTTGCTAGAAAGTAGAAACACAGAAGGGAAAAGCCAAGTCATATGTACAACTTTAAAAATCTCATTGATTCATATTCAAATATAACTTATTAAATGTATTTTTCTTTGGAAAGCTATATCCAATATAATAAATACAGCAATGTTCATATATTTTTGGAGCACAAGCCATGCTTTCAAGTTGTATAAAGCATTATTTGTATAATATCTACTTACGTTTGTTATTTTTTGTATTCTTCTAGAAAATTAAACTAACTTCTTAAAATGTCAAAACTAACATTAAAAAAATAATTAGATAATAGATTTTTTTTTTTGCCAAAAATGTAAAAAAAAAATTGGAGAGGAAATTTATTTTATTTTCGAAATTAAATTGAAAAAGTAAAGTTTTTCCGTTAAATAATATACCAAAATGTTCCATATGGTTTCTATCAGTTACAACTTCAAAGCCACTTTCCTAATTTTTCGCACCAATAGTATTATTGAAATATAATAATTTCATCTTGAAAGTTGTTTTTAATACGCCTGAAATCTTTACCATCTTGTGCCATGTTAAAAAGTTATTTCGATGTGTTACATATGCCATTATACTATAAAAACTGGGTCTGATTAAATTTAAAATAGCTTATTCTTTTATAAGTTTTGTCAGCTTATAATAAGTCAAATTAAAAATTATAAGTTCGTATTTTGCTACCTGTAGCAAAAAGCAAACAAAATGCTCCATGCATCACTAAAAAAATTGTCAGAGTAATTAAGCCTACAATTTTTTTTAGCGGGCTACCACGAAATTTCAACAACGTACCTTGAGAAAGAATTGAGAATTTATCTCCTATATAAATTTAAAAGCAACGTTTAAAAAAATAAACGGATTAATTTTTTTCACTAAAAATAACATATCATAGTAAGTCACTTATAGATTCCATTCCAAAATCGGAGCGAGAATTCTTGTAATTCTATTATTTTATTTTAATTAAAAATGCATCATTGCATGTCTGAAAATTCGAATATAAGAGTTATGTGTTCCAAATTCGAATTGCAATTAATATTTCTTGCTTCCCTATTTCCTTATTCCAAATGCAATTATTTTTCGATCCACGTAGAGTTTAATTCTATGTTGTAAACTGCAAATAGAACGCAGACATTTCGATGTGGGAAGTCAGTGCTTACGCAAAAGAACATGCCAGTCAAATGATATGATGTATAGTAGTTTTTGATTTGAATTTTTGCTTACAATATTTCTATATGTCTCAACAGGAAATCGTTTTAAATTTCATTTGAGATATTTATTTTTCGCAATTTTTCCCCACGAAAATGTGTAATCTTTTGACATTTATTTAGTTTTCCTTCTCCGATATGCAGGCAATACAATCGAATTTCTGTAATCGAACTGTTTCCTGATTCGTTCTTTGACTTTCAATGGAAGAAACGAAAAAAATTCGCCAAAGATTTTTTTTTTTTAAATATCTTTCGAAATAAATTAAAAGGAAGTTATCGTTTGCGAACCGAATTTTACTGTAATATTTCCATTGTATGATTTTGACGGTGAATCACATGATATAGTATGAAATTGAAAAGCTAATTAAGTTTTCATTTCTTTAACAATTGATACTGTGTGTAAAAGATGAATTTTCTGAAATTTCAATTAACGGCAGACAAAACTTTGTCCTTGAATAAAAATATACTTGACAGAAGCTCCTTTGACCTCCTTTCCCTACTCTGACGACCTTGCGCTAGCTAGGCCTAAAAGGGGAAGTGGGTACGTGAAGGACGATTTCGCCGATGCCGGAAAATCCTTTCTCTCTGCGGCTTATTCGCTCGCGCGTATTTCCATTGCTTTTCTACTCCTGTGTGTTTATCGATTGATTTTTTTTCGGCGAATAACTGAACATGCGTAGAATTTTTCAGCTGTCGTAAATTGTATTAAATAAAAAAAAGAGTAATTATATTAATTTGTATATATATTTGTTTTTAAATTCATTAACATTTGAATATTTCTCGTTTGTACCTTTGCTTATAAAATTCAAACTCGTTTCTAACATCTAAATTTTCGCATAAGGATTTTGTGTACGGATGTATAACAACTATATTGATCAGGTATCTGTATCTTGCGATAATATTAATTTAATTATATTATAAATTTTGACACTTCAAACATTTTGAAAACATCAATCCCCAAAAAGTATTTTGAGTTCCCTATTAAACGTATTAAATGTTTTATTTTACAGTATAGAAATACAAAGCAGGTTTAAGTTAATTATGAAGTTGAAAAAAAAAATTTAATGAATTTTTGTAATTTGTTTTCACAATATTTGTATCATTTATTGAGGAGAATAAATATTCGTATTTGATGTCAGTCTATTTCTTATACATTCTGATTTTGTTTGCATCAAAATCTTGATATATACTTGATTTATTTGTTTTACAAATCCCAATAGGCCTGGGCCGAACGTCCCTAATGGTAAATCAGCCCCTGCATCCCTTATGGAAAATAGGCCATGTTGATTATTTCGAATAATTATAAATTAAATGTTGTTTTCATTTATATGCATTGTTTCATCTATTTATTATGTTACTGTTAAGCTTGTCTGATTTGATTGGCATAATGTATCAGCTGCATTTTTATTGATATTTAACCCATGTCTAAAATTATTGTTTATGTTAAGTCCACCAATTTTTAAATAATACAATAGAAAAAGTATTCTTATTTATTAATATATGTATTTCAGGATTGCCACGCACATGGTGAACCTAGAATTTTCTTTTAAAAAATTATTATGTCCTTAAAAACAAAAAATATTTTTTTCCCCAAAATTAGATTCAATTTTCTGTAAAAGTTAAAGAAATTGTTGACAATTTAAGATTTTACCATGAACTGTCCCTTTAAACTTTGTAAACGTGCTATTTAAGCCTGCAAGTTGCAATGTAAACAAACATACTGGGATATGTTTATAACACATACTCGGATATATCGACAATTTACCTATTACATCCGACCCATTTTGAATTCGAATATTATACAATATCACGACACTCTTTGCTACTGTACATCCCAGCTAAAATAATCAGCGAAAAACCTTCACTAAAATGCATGTTTGGTTGAAGCACACTTGTTTCAAAGATTCCATGCAGGCAAGCTGAAGCTGAAAATATTCGGGTCTTATGAGGGATTTTGGAAAGTTTTTTGCTGAAAAGTTAAATAATAATGTTTATAAAGGGTCCAGGGTTTAACATCACTTTACAATATTTTCTTTTTTTTAGCAAATAAAGTATAGTGGTTCCATTTTGTAGCTTTCAAGGAGTACCATCACCATGGGCATTCATTTTTGTGGTACACTTGGAGCACTTTTAAAGCCGTCAAAAAAATTAAAACGTTTCGGTATACTGGAGAAAAACCACTTTACTCCACGCATTCAAATTTTTTTTTTCTCAAAATCTAATTTATTGTTGCAAAGGGAATTGACCCCTGGACCCTTCATTCGTTTCAAAAACTGCAGTTCTTATGCTGGTTTCAGCAAAAAACCTGCACAGTTTTTTTTTTTTTTTGCTTAGATGCATGCAATAACCCCAGCAAAAAAAGTCTACATAAAACCTTCATAAAAATTGTGGAATTTAGAGGGGGCGGGGCTTTAATTTAATAGATCTACAATAACAAAAAAAAAAACTGCAATTTCCCTGCTTAAAATCTTTAATTTCACAATTTTGATGAAATTCTTACTCTGCCTTTTCTTATGCTTGTTAAAAAAAAAACTAACCAATCCTTCTTTTCATCTCTAGGTTCCAAACGAAACTCCGGCCTAAAGAACCACCTCCACTCGCAGGAATGTCCGACAACCCCTTCGGCCGCCGCACCGAACGAGCCGAGCCCAGCCCGAGTGCCGCCGAGGGAGGCCGAGCATGAACGGCCGCGTGTTCGCCGTCAACCGCTCGCCCGTGCTCGCGTGGAACGTCGACCCCCAGCTGCAAGGGCCGCACTCCCCCTACCCCGACATGCCGGCCGCGGCGGCCATCTCGCCCGTCGTCCCTTCCGCCGCGGCGGACCCTTACGGCCGCTGCTGGCAGAACCAGCACGTCGACACAGGTGAGGGTCGAATTTGATTCCGATTTGTGACACGAATTAGCTATAATTGTTGGTAAAAAAAATACTCTAAAAAAATCCGCGATTGTGAATTTTGGAGAATTTAAAAATTTTATGTGGGCATTTTGAGAAAAGGTGATTTTCTGTTGAAAACTTTTTTTAATATATTATTTTAGCCTTGCAGTTGCCAAATAAGACCTACGTAACAGCGATTTTTTTAATTATAAAAAACTTTTTAGTTTCTTAGAATCTCTAAATAAGATAGAACAACACTTCCATTTTTTATTTGGTACAAATTTACAATTTTTTGTAAATATTGGTGTACAAAGGTTCAGGGTTCACAAGATCCTTAGAAGTACTTATGAACTCCCTATTTTAGTTTCATCTTTATAAGAGTTTTTATGAAGTACTTAGAAACTCTTTATTTTTGCCCAAAGATCCTTAGACACTTGAAACTGAAGGCTCTTAGAAAGTTCTTAAAATGACTATAATTTAAATCAAGTTTGAGAAACCACTATTAAAAATATTTGTTCTTAATGTGAATTAAACGCAATTATTTATACTACATAAAATTATTTTCGTATAAAATTATTTAAAAAAAACTACATTATAACAAATAAGGTCCTTAGAAACTTCTTATTTTTATGTTTTGTGTACAAATCCTGAGGTTCTTAAGAAGTCACTAGATGGCAGCAGAGCAGACTGTGAGTAATTGAGCCGAAAAATAGGTGAAGTGTGCAGAAAAGTTCTTCAATGTAGGAATTTGGAACAACTTCAATTATATACAGAGGACGTGATTTTACCAATAGGCACGTTAGGTCTATGAGCCCACGGTTAAGGGACCTAACTATTATTTATATGCCCATAAATTGTGTAAAAGTTTCCCATACTTAAAAAAAATATTCACTATTAATATTGTAATTTACCAGACACTTCCTGATGATCATCCACAGTTATTAAGATACTAGTATAACATTACATTCGGCTAAAAGCGTATGAAGGTTTATTATGTAATTATTTTTTAAAAAAATGACACATTTGTACACCTTAGAAACATACATGTAAAACATATAATACTTCAGTAGCGTCGAAACTTAATTTCAAAAAGGTATTGCAAAATTACGTTATTAACGTTAGGTATTTGTGCATTTTCTAAAAATGTTTTTCACAACACACTATTTGGAATAAAGTAGGTGGCCATACCTGTTACACTACAATATTCACATTAACAATACTTTAATTTTTCTCTTAAAATCACATAAATTATTACCCACTATTGATATGTATATTGTGATTTAAAGCATATATTCGTTCAAAAATTACGGCAAACCCACATATTGAAAGCAATACAATGTAGTCGACTCGCTTGAACATACACACATTTCAAGGTCAATCAATCTTTGATTCTAACTAGCAAAATGTTTTACTCTAAAACTAATTTCAAAATATACTAATTGCAATAAAGATTCATGCATAGTGGTATAACATTTCATTAAAAAAAATAGCGAATTACAATGATTTATGGTATTATATATTTCCTAATTGTGAAATGAATAAACTTAACAAATGTGAGTTTTAAAATAAATAGAAAAGAAATTGAACATTAGGATTTTTTTTTAAATAACATCAGATTTTTTTTCAAGAATGTGTGCACTTTTTAAAAAGTTCGGATAACAATGTACTTTGTTCAATTTATATAAGTGTTTAGTACATTTTAAAAGGGAATCTATAATTTTACACATGCATAATATACCTAATGACATTATATATGTAAAACAGATTCAGAGATCGAAACTAATATTCTCCCACCCTCGATATGCATAGCGCGCCATCTATTGGGAAAAAGTTTAACTATATGCTTGTGAATTATAGGCAGATTTCGTAAACTTAAATTGCTGGTAAATATTATTTCTGTGTTTTAGTTGAAAAAGCTGAATGATATAAAATGTTACACAACATTTTTGTGTGAAACACTACGCCATAATTCGCTAAGAAAATTGGGGGAAAATATGTGTTCAACGTTAGTCTTGTAGTATTACAAAACTAGAATAACATGTAAACAGAGGCTAGAACTGCTGTTAGTTTACTTTATACTAAAATTATTATTGTATGCATGTTATGTGTTTAATTACAATATAAACATAGGTAAATGCCCCACTGAATTGATGACGTTAAAAATAATGACGTAAAATGTTACATCATTTTTCAGACTCGTCTCTTGTGAAATGCAATGTTTATAGTTTGCTCAATCTGCTTCTGCATATTTTTCGCTTAATCCGATTATAATAAAGCCTAGTCTGCATTCTTCATTTGCTTGATTTAAATATGGGAGATTCCGGTTATTCAGACACAGTTCTTGTCCATGCGTGTGTCTAAAATGTTAAGCATATGCTGTTGCTTTTGTTTGAGCAATCTGTAAGGTAATTTTACTTTAAGAGAGGGTAATAATAACTTTATCATTTCAATACTTTTCTTTTTATAATTTCACTTCATAGTATTGAGCTTGAATTAAATATTTTAAGTAGTCCAATTTCGTTTCGTTAGAAAGCAAATAAGGTCATTACAATACATTTTTTACTTATGTTAGTAATATAGGCTCCTTTGATATCTTGGAGTTTAATTGCTTTAGTTCAATATTATGGTATTAAAAGTGTATGCACCATCAATGTTGCTTTTAAATAATTTAAATAAAATATAGGTTTAAAATAATTTCTAACTAAACCTTGCTTGCAATATCTGTTGTATACATAGATTAACTGTATTTTATGATAGGTTATGGCTGAAACAGAAATTTTCAAATTTTACCTAGGTAAATTTTCTGGTTTACAAGCTAGAAATGTTTATTTTCACATATGTTTCAGACACGCTCTTTTTCCCCCTTGAATAAATGTCTTATGATTAAATCCTAATAAAGAATTAGCTTTGAGGTTTGTAGTTCTTTCATTTTATCAAGTTATGAATGGAAAGAGCAATGACAGTCTATCAAAAAAGTTTTACAATTTTAATGCTGCGTATCTATGATACATGAAACAGTTTCCCAATTTCTACACAATCCCTCTGAATGGACCACTGTGGTTCTTCCCCTGGACCATTTCAATCGAAACAACCCTAAATAATCTTTTAAGAATGTAGACACAATAAAATTTTGATGAGAAATTGCATTGACTCTTTAAAAATCCTACCTTCCAAGTAGGTTTTCATGTGTTTACAGACTTTGATTCTTATGTTTCAGGTACGGGTACAAGTTTCCCATATTTTGGAGCCTTGTACAACAATTCTCTACCTCCTACTGCCTATCGCTTGCAACCCGGATGCATGCCAGCGCTGGGGCAGTTCTGGCCCCCGACACCTCCACCAGATGGTAAGGGACTATACTTTCTGTTCTGTTGCTTATTTGATTTTAGATTATGTGGAAATTCTACAGTTTATTACCAACTTGATTTTGTGTACAATTGTTTCCATTGTGTACAATATAAGATACACAATCTTGTATTGTACACAATGGTAACAAATAAAGAAATTTATTTTTCAATCCTGGGGAAATATTATATATATATTTTTAAATAATCTTTTTTATTGTTAAATTATAAATTAGTGGTGTAGGTTTTATTTGCATTGTCTTTCTCGTTTGTTTGTTTTTGGCATACTTACAAATGTTTTAAATATGGATAATTTAATATTTATTTTTGTACTTGTTTATTACAAATATGTGTTGTTTGCTTTATTTTTCTATGTCACATTGGTATGAATATATTTTGCAAATCAATCATTTAACATTGGTGAAACATGGTAACATGGTTTATGCTTTGCCTAGACTTCAAATAAAGATAATGTTATAATACCGATATATACAGGTTTATATTAGTATTAATAAACTCTTAACCCTTTTTATTTAAATTTGTATTATTTTGTATTTGCTTTTTATTTATTCTTAATTTAAAAAAAAAATCTACATTATCATCTTTAGTTTAGATCTTTAAATCAGTTAATCCTTAATTGGCTCAAAACTTCACAAAAACTATAAAATTTACATTGCATATTAATACTCAATCACTAAAATGGGTTTGTAGGCTATATTTTCTATATATTATGCTGAAATTGGGTAGAAAGTACTATGTACACCCTCAAAGCAAGGTTCAAAATTAATTCATTGGTCTAAATTTAAATATGTTAGATTACTTTGAAAATTCCTAAAAATGTAAATTGTTTATAAATAGCATTATATGAATGATGATGTTGTGTACTAATTTATATGAATCTGTGGTATTGACGTACTTTAAATATTTTTTTGCGTCTCCACGAGATAGATAACATTGAAAGTACAGTTGCTAAAAACAACTTCTTCATGTCTTGTGTTTGCATTTGCAGGCTGTGGAAGATTTGACGGAAGCAACCTGTACTTTGGGCCTCCTGTTCTAAGGCACACTGAAAATATTTCTTCAAATATTCGAGGGTCGTTTCAAGGTCTGGGGCACTATTCGCATCTTGTTGAAACTTCCAAAGGTATTTTATGACTTTTAGTTATTCACAGTAATGATTTTAAACAATTTTATATCTCTCTACCTTTCTAAACAAAAATAAAGTCTAAGTTAGCAAAGTAAATTATTTTGTGAATCTACACCTAAAACTAGATGAAAAGAGTCCTTTTATTAAAAATGTAAATAAATTATTTTTAAAGATAGGGTCTTTGCTGCTTTATATTTATTTATGTGTGTTTTCCTTTACAAATACAAATAATGGTTGTCTCTCGCCACGGGCATGTTAGTTTTGGTTATCCTAACATACAAATAACACAAGTATACTTTTATTTAAATTATATTTACTTGTAAATGGTACAAATGAACTGTACTTGAATAAAAAAAATAGTTCAAATTTAAAATCTAAATGGATATCTGTGGCTTTAACAGCAACCTTTTTCTTCCTAAACTGTTTACCTGTTCACCTAAAAAATGAAATTTTTAATTTCCCAGAACAAAATCAACGATTGTTCAAGCGAGAAACACCCATATCGCCCAATGTGAGTGTTCCAAACATCGCTGTGTGCTCATCTGTTTCAAAGACTGACAATTTTAACAGCTGTTGTGTTGTCGATAGCAAGATGAAGTCTCCGAGTTCAGTAGCCTACAGCCTCCCAAAACAAGAACTTCACACGGGTAAGTAAACTTAAGTTATCTCAAACTAAAATTTTTTTACTGTCAACTCAAAATTTAATCATTAAAATGTGAGTGTACATATAATATTACAATTTTATTTCCATTTTCAAGTTGTTTTCATCAAGGGATTTGCAATCGTGTACCTATTGTGTAATGTATATACATTTTCATGCTTATGCATCAGTTTCATTTCTAACTGTTGTGTCATCAAGTAATATTGTAAAGTTAACATTTCTTTAAAAGATTTCATTTTTAAACAAGAACCGGTTATTATGGTCAAAAATTTTGTTGTTTTGGAAAAATAGCTTATTTTCCAGGGGTGTAGTGTGACATTAAAGCGGCCCAGTCGTTATCAGCTCTAAAGTTAAAGCAGTTGGGAATTATTAACACTTATATATGTTTAATTAATATACAAATTTTACATAAAATATTCTATATACATTAGTAAAATATGTTTTTTCACTGCCATCAGTATAAAAACTTCGAAATCGTCTTGATACTGGTAACGATTTTAAATAAGTTTCAATTTAGAAAAGGATTGTTCACAGGAAAATTGTGACATTGACAATGTAAGCAAATATTGGTAAGCAAGTGTTATATTTGGATAACATTGCTTGGGACAATTCTTACATTTTTTTCCTGTTTATACACAACATCTTAGCAGCCCTATGATATGTTTGTCTGGACCTGGGCCAGTAATTGCACCGGACCTTCTATTGGCAAGTTTGCCTCTGATTCTTCGTTATTACCAATAGAAGACAAATAGAATAATTAAAAGTTAAAACCTTGTATTTTTAATAGTATAATATCTGTAATCTGTCACCATCCATCAATTAATCAATGTATTTACTGAATTAACTTTATTTTTTAGTATCTTCTGGCCATGAACCTTATTTATGTTCTTCTGACATCAGAAGCAGCTCAATGCATCATCCATCCACAGACAAATCTCATTTCTCTTCATTAAAAAACACCCTACATTTCCATAACAGCACCTCTCAGGACAACAGTGCTCATAGAACAAAAGCCATCACCAACAACCAGGAAAACTGCAACGCATCACCTCTAAAGAACGTCTATTTTTCTCACTACGAAAGCGAAAACATCAACTCCATTCACAGCAAGAACTTCGAGAAGAGCAGCAGCGCCGAGAGGCAATTCCACTACGAGAACAAACCCAACTCGGCGCTGAGCAGAAGCAAACCCGCGCATCTACACCAGTCCCTGCCCAACACTTACCTCCAGAGCTACTCATCCAACAGCAAGAAGTACGATTTCCAGGGCAGCCAGGAACACTTAGCACACAACGGGTCGCTCAACACCAGGTCGGATGGGGTGACGCTCATCAAGGAGAAGTACAAGCAGAAACCACCCAGCTCGTACAAGGTAAAACCAGAGAAGAGCCCATCAGACTGCAAGTACCAGAAGCGGCCAGTACAGGAATACAAAAACTCAGAGATGTTCAACATCCCTACCTCAGTTCTACATGCGAAAATGGAGCCGAAAGACAAGTATTTTCTGCCAAGCTGCTCTTCCACGGCGCCAAGCTGCATGGCCACCTCTTACGCCACCTCGGGCCCGTTTCTGCCCCTCTCCACCGACCTCAGGACAGGTTACCAGAATAGCATTTACCAGAACTCATGCTCGATGGGAAAGTCCTGGCATTATAGTGATTTGCCTGCCATCAGCCTGGAAAATTACTTCAGGGCGCCAGAAGCCGCTAGGCCCCCTTCGCAGAACCCGCCTCATGTCAGTTCTGCCTTGCACGAAGGCCTGATATCCGTTGCCCAGACAGCGCCTCAGGACATTGGGTTGCCGAGGATGTCACATAATGTGCAGCAGCTGCCAGCCAAGAGGAAAGCCCCGGAAGTCGATGACGAAGTTCAAATTATTGGTGTGCAGACGAAACACTCGTCGGGTGAGTAGTTTATATGCTTATATTATTTTTAATTTTCTAGTACTTTAAATTTGGATGTGATGAATAGTAATTTGGCCAAATACCTAATATTCGGTAAACTTTGAAGCCGAGTATTAAATATTCAGTTGACTTTGAGGGCGAATAACAACTTCCTTTAAGATTCTTTATAATAAGTACATTTTAGAAGTGGATGCATTTCTTGAAAGGCCGCTTGTAGGAAGGATAGATTGTCCACTAAACTGAATTTAAAATTTTTTTCCCGAAGCAGGTTCAAAATACTTTAACAAGCTTGCATGTTTGGCAAATAAATACCTTTCTGCCACTGCAAATTCAGTATTTAGTGAGTGCCTGTTTTTAGGAGCTTGAAATATTTATAGAAAAGAAGGCGCAACATAGTTTTACCAAGAATTGCAGAAATTCTTATTATATTCGCACCACAATTTTAGATTATTCATTTAATATAAAGGTCACAGGTAGTGTTCATTAAAGTTTTTGTCATCCTATCATTATCGATACCTGTTTTGTCATGATAAACTGTTTAGATTTAATAGGTTTTGTAATTTTTTAAAAATATTTTAATCACTTATTTAAAAAGCTGCATGTTTCTGAAATTGATTAAAAAATAGTACATATTTTACAGAAAAAGAAGAAAGGTATTCAGTTAGATTTTTGCTAACATTCTTTTATATGTTTTTTTCAGGCCACCAATAAATTTATAAGATTTCGTTAATTATTGCACAACTAAAGTCTTTTTATTTACTAAATTAATTTATAAATCTTAGCTGTATGAATATACAGTCGGAAGGAGAAGCTATGTCCTTTAATCATTCATGATATTTGTCAATTAACATATTTTAAAATACAAAAATATTAAAACTCACAAGATAGTTTAAATCATCACAAACGTGTTGTACATTCTATAATGAGCATATCTAAGTATTTTTTATTCGTTATTTAAAATATCAATAAAAAGGCAAATTCTCTTACCCTTGTTCCATAATTATAAATATTGGAAGTTTAATATTACTTTGTTTGCTGATCCATTTTATTGTTCTTTAGCTAAACACGATTCAAGGCACTCTTCAGAGAGAAAACCAAATTGTCATATTCCAGCACCTGTCTCTGAGCCACTGTACTTGAAGGTATGCAATATTTATAATTTTATCTTATCTGGTGTGTTTCTTAATTTTAAAGTCAAATTATAACGTATATTTTTAAATTTGTGCAACCTATTTAAATAATAAAAAAAATTCCAACGTTTTTAAAAATATGTGTTTATTTTACTCAGATAATTGTTGCAATCATTTTCTGCCATTAAAATATAGCTTTACATTTTTTGTGAATATTGTTTTATTATCACCTTAAATTATTTGTACAGTTTTAAAGTTTACAAAAATATGTATACTAATGGTTTTAACTTCTTCATGTAAATATTTCTATGTGATGCAAGATATCATAATTGCCCCCCATAACTTTCTAAGCAAATTCTATGGAAGTCAGTTAACCGATGAATTAAGTTATGTATATGCTACATTTTATAATTAGTAGAAATTATGATGTTTTGGTTAAAAAAAAACCTTTATTCTAGAAGTAGATTTTTATTAAACATCAGATCTCAATTACATTAAAAAAAGTCAGCATACTCTATGGGCAGTTTTATAGATTTAACAGGGGCAAATATCTGAATTCGGGCAGAATAATTTACACTTTGTGCAATATCATTTTTAAAAGATGCAAATGTTGGATCCGAAAGCCTGTCCTCACACAAAATCAAAGTTAAATAAGTTTGATAAGTTTTATTTCTTAAAACTTTGTTCACCTTTACTCACAGAGGGTATAGTTAGCAAATCTCGAAGTGATGTCCATACTTCATATACACCCACACTCATTGAGCTGTGCTACCAGACTGACTTAACCAGAGAGTTGTTATATTAAATACAGAGCGTCTTCAATGGCAGACTCTCGTAAGGCCGCAGTGTCAACATTGGAAAGAAAAAAAACATCACATAGTTTTAGCGCTGCCACATTTGGCGTTCAGACATCTGCAGGAGTTACAAATTTGGTGCACTTTCTTCTTTTTGGTGATAAGGCGTTCTGTCCATATTCAACTTCTTAACATATATGTATGTATTTATTTATTTTCAAACAATTTGCGCTAAATATTTCCTCTTCATTAACGAAACGGAAATATAATTTTCTTTGTGTTCAATACTCGAAAAAACAAAACTCTTTATATTTCTCCGGTTTTATTGTTCATATTTTCTTATTGAACTATACAAAATAGCAATTGAAAGAACTTCGCTTATGGTAAATTTTTTACATAAAAACATAATGCAATTATTTCAAAACTACAAAGTAAGAAAAACATCCTTAATATATATGTTAAACTCCCTTAAATTGCGCCACTTTAAAAAAAAAAGATATTTAAATACAAAATTAAACAAAAAACCATATTACAATACTTTGATCTCGCTTAGTTTTGAAAGTCGCCAAGGCCTGCCAAGTAATATAGGCGCATGAATGAAATGGCATTTCCACAAATCACGTGGTTTCAATGATGCACACACGGAAATCAGCATTTTTATTCCTCTATTTGTATCATTACTCTATGGACTGAACTGGTGGATGGCTAACTGGGATAACGTAACAGCAGGCGACATTTGGTGCTAAAAAACTCAAATAAATCATTTAATTGCATAAGTAGTTTATGATTGATGTTTAGTAAAAAATACACTAACTGAATGTACAAATAACTATATATTTTATTTGTATAGTATTTGATTTTGGCTCCGCCTAAATTCTGAGAATCTGTGCGGTTGCACCACTCAAAACCGCTCTATAGCTGCACTGCGATTGTTCTCAATCTGTTCATAAAAAAATTCTCTGGTTCCTTTTGTGATTTTTTTAAATTGGAAATCTTTATGATTCAAATTTTTAATATATTTTTAGTTGTTAATCTGAATAAAAATTAGCTGACAAAATTTTAATGTTGTATATCTAATAGAGATAGCATAATGAAAGTAATTTTGTGACTATTTTGTAGTATTTCATTTTCATCTTTTTAGCATTTTAATGGGAAATTATTTTAAAATGAGAGTATAATTTTTAAATTAACTTTTTTTTTTAATTAAGGTATAAATTGTTGCTTATGTTAAAATTTATGCACTGAAGCATTAATCTACTATAAATAATTTATTTATTTTATTGTAGAGTGAGAAAGAAGAAATTTACTTGAAGCCCAATCTGCCTATTACAGAAGAAAATCAAATAACTTTAGAGCCCTCACCCTGTAAACCCCCTACTCTTCAATTAGAAGAAAATTTTAAACACATCGTAGAAAAAAGAACAAAAAATAATGAAAATGCTAACTGTAAAAATTTAAATTTCAGTGCACATTTAGAAGTTTCTGCCCCTTGTAAAACAGTCACAATCAAACAGGAATTGCTCAATGAAAATGAGTTACCCACAATTAATTGCGCTGATTTACCACTAGAGCAATCTTCACATTCTTCTGAATTACCCCAAAAGAAATCCGCATTTGTTTCTGCACTACCCCAAGAGCAAACTGCACTTGTTTCAGAATTACCCCAAGAGAAACCTGCACAGGTTTCTGCACTACCCCAAGAGCAATCTGCACTTGTTTCTGAACTGTCCCAAGAGAAACCTGCACTTGTTTCTGAACTATCCCAAGAGCAATCTGCACTTGTTTATAGTGAGAAACCTTCATTGGATTCTAATGTAGATAACAAAGACATTTTAAGCAAATCTTTATATGTGGAAGAAACTGTTGTAAAAAACAATATTTTGGAACTAGACCAAGAAAATGATTATAACGAAAACCATGGTTTGAATTTATTGCTCAATACAATTGAAAAGGTAACTCTATTTGAAAAGGTGAAATGTCCAAATCAGACGTTTACTCCGAATGAACCTTTACCTCCAATAGAAAAGCAAGAAAACACAAATCATTCACCTAAAGATTTTCCCAGGATTCGAGGTTTAGATCTGTTATCGGCCATAGCTGGGCAGCGTTTGGTTTCTGAGTTTGACCTTATCAAAACGGAATACGACGAGGAACATTTAAAGTGTAATTATCCCGAAATTAAGGAGACGAAGCTGCTTCTAGAAGAGGACCAGAATAAACAAGTGAGCGAAACTCCGGCGAATGCTCCAAAGTCGTCGGTTTCTGAGATTCAGAATATACTTGTGGAGTTGAAGAAAAAGTATAAGCAGAAACAAAAAGAGCTTTCTCGCTTGAAGCCAAAGCACAGGTAATTTTTTTTTATGTAAACTGTTATTATGTAAGCTAAGTTGTTCACGTGCAGTGATGTAATTATACATTTATTTTGAAAGAAAATAACATATTCTTTTCTTGTCCATTTGGTCCTTGGTATACAGTTAGTTAGCTTTATAAAACAGATGTAAAAGAAACATAATTTCTTTAAATAAAATTTAATTAATATTGATTTTTTTCCCTGTTCTCGAACCATCTGTAAATTGCGTAATTAATAGTGTGGTTTTAAGAACAATATATCAAATATAATTTACCTATGTTACTATAAAAAAGAAACTTTTATATCAGATTTTTGCTTTTATACATTTTGATACCTTTTTTATCAATTTGTCCCACCTGTATTACACAACTAGATAACTACAAATCAGTTGGCCCCTTGTCATGCCAATTTTGTAGTTATCTAGTTGTAGTACTGAAGTGATGATATCAAATCAGTTAAAAATGCTTTGTATTGTGTAAAAGCAAACTAAATAATAGCATACTTTTAGTTTTGTTATTACATTTGCCTCTGTGCTAATGTACCTTTTGTTTTGATGCTTAATAAAGAAGTTAAATTACATCCATATTTTAGGTTTGCTAGTTCATATTTGAAAGGTCGACAGAAAACGATTAAGAAAGAGTTTGACCAAAGCTCAATTTCTACTTCTGGAGGTACCACCACGGATACCTTGAACAGTTCTTTTTCTTCTGTTTGCAGTGAACAAGATCAGCATGAAACTGCTTCCAATTCAAAATCAAAGGTATATTAATTACTTATAAAAATACAATGTAATATTACTTTGGCATATATTTATGCACATCATATAGACATAAAGTTAACTACTAAATACATGCACAGCTCGGATTTAAACTTATTGTATGGCTTTAAAATAAACTAGTAATTTATTAGCTGAAAATTATGTTAGAAAAATAATAAAGTTTTATGTCAAAGATTCGACTTATTTATATAAATATAGAAGAGTTTATGTCTGACATCTACAGAAGTTACAGTTTTAGCACCTAGAAGCTTGGATGTTTTATATACACAAGGCAGCTTATAGATATACATTTCTCAAGATATGTGTTACTTAGACTTCAATGAAGTATACCGATTCCCAACAAATTATATGTAACATTTGTGGCCTTTAAGTGTAAAACTATAAATTTTTGTAGAAGTCAGACAAAAATACATACAACTTTTCTTTACTTGCATAAAAATTAAACTCTATACTTCATTCAACAAGTACATAGAAACCACACAGCTATAAAGTGAAAGAATATAAGAAATACAACTAAACTATTAAGTTTATTTGCTTATTATATTTTTTAAAATTTGACCACAATTAAATATAACAGTTTATAGGTAAAAGGAACAGTATATAATTATATAACATAATATAATTATCAAAATATTAAAATGGTTTTGATAGCAGTGCACTGTTGTAAATCTAGTTAATCGTTGCTCACTGTTAATCTAGTAATTGTAGGAGGCCCCGTGGTTTTTGTGATAACCAGATGTTTGAACAGAAAGCAAAATGCGTAATCTGTTGGCCATAGTGAAAAATTTTGGTTAGTTTATTTGGTTAGTTATAAATTTTGGTTTTGTAAATAACAGGGAAACGTTTAAACGTCGCTCTTGCAGAGAATTGTGCAAAAAAAAGTATTTTTTTATTGTAAGTTTTGTGAAAATCTGTTAATATACAACTCCTTTTATCTTAATAAAGTAATTATTTTTAGCTTTAATTAAGCTGCACTGACGCCTTTAATTTTTTAAATGAGAAGTTCAAAAATTCTTTAATAAATGAGGTAAAAAATCATCAATTTAAAAGGGAAAAAATTGTAAGACAAAAAAAGTTGGGAGTTAAAATGTAATTGGATAATATTATAATAATACTTACTACGCATGCTTTCCTTTTTTTGTGTTTTTAAATTATTAACAAAATGTATCTGTGATGTCGTTTTTCAATTTACTGACTTTTAAAAAAATTCTTCTTCAGCTTGTTTGCAAAAAGGATTCGGCCGATATCAAATCCAAGCGTGTCTCCCGAATCTGCACTGTCAAAAAGGAGCCTTCATCCGAGACTGAACATTCAAGTAAAAGAGTTACCAGAAGAAGTCTGGGCCAATCAAAATCCGGTGATAAAGTCTTAGAGGTTTCGGAACATTCAAAGACTATTAAAAGGAACTCTAGGAGCAAGGTTTGCAAGTTGAGGAAGAGTCAGAATTCGAGTGCTAAAGATATACCTCACGCTTCTGATGCATCCACTTCCAAGGCAACAGTGTTGAGCAAGGAAGTGGTGAAAAAGTCCAACAGTCTTCCAGAAAATAAAAGGAGGAAAGTTTATTCCCTCCGCCAATCTTCTCAGAACTCAAATAGAAAAGCCGATTCTTTGGCAGACAATTCAGGTAGAATAACAAGTAAATTGTTTCTTATGTTTTAGACTTGAAAACCTTGTTTAAGATTTACTGTTTGTGTCTTTTATTTAAAAATACCACTTGGCAGCAAGTCTGTTTCTAACTTAATATGTATTTTTCCTAGTAATACATACAATTTTTAAATTCATAACAGTTTCCTATGATTATTTTTTTTTAATCTTTTACTTTGAAGTGTAATTTACAAATGTATTTGAGCTGTATGGAAATTTTAATTTCAACTATCTTGCATTCATTATTTTATAGTATCCAGAGCTCAGTTTTAAAATGCCTTGTCCGTTTTTACTAAGACATGAAAAAATATATATAATAATAAATAGATTTGTATAAGATATATTGCGATTCGACAATAAAGATCTTGAAACAGTTCTTCTATTGGAAGTTGCCTGATCTCTTCGTTTAAAATTATATGGCAACACTAAAATCAAAGGTGCATATATAAATATTCTTTTTAACTTCCATTTTTATTAAGTTTTATTAATTTTTGTGGTGAGAAAACACTTTAAATACTCAAAAGTTTACCCTCAAGTTCAAGCATTTGCTTAAAAGTAAAGTTTTATCATAACACACCAAGACCAAGGATTGAATCTGCACATCCCCAAAAGTTTTCTAAAATATATAACATTTATCTTGATACTATTTTTAATATTTTGTTTAAACTGATGTCATTTTTATTTATTTTTCAACATTTACTTTTTATTTATAGTGATCCATCCAAAAGCCATATCAAGCAAAAGAAAATCAGACAATCCTAAGAAATATGTACCATCAAAACAGAGCAAACTCAGTGGTAATTTTTTTTTTTTCCTGTTCTTTTTAATATTTTTTAAATAATAAATTTCTTTTTCAGACTTATTAACTTTGGCAGTAACACAATGCTGTAGATTTTGAACTTTATCCCAATTATTTTTTAGTTTAAGAATTATTTTTGTGAAGAGAGAGAAATTTATTTTGTTAAAGTTAATTAATTGAATCATGCATTTCTTTCATGTGTTCTATCTTTTTAACAAATTCGATAAATATTGATTTAGCTTGTACTACAAACAGGTTAATAGACTACATAGGGTTTGTAAAGTCCTTATGAACGCTTTACTTTTGTTTCATGTTCATAAGGGCCTTTAAAAATACTTAGACACTCCTTATTTTTGTCCAAAGGTCCTTACAAACTTTTATGTTACTTAGTTAAAGCTCTTAGAAGTCTTTAAAACGACTATCATGTAAATAATTTTACTAAACCTGTGTTAAAATTTTTTAATCTTAATGTGAATTTAACACAACTTTGTATCTATGTAAAACAATTTCATATTGTAGCATAAGATTGTGTAAATATTTGCTTATTGACAATTTGTTTTTGTGTGTGCTATCTCTCAATAGTATCAATAGACAACAATATCACCAAATTTTAAACAAATATTTCTTTATAGTATATCATATTCCGAAATATTAACTGCTTTTCCAGTTAGTCTATGAAGTTTGCTGATAACTTTTATTATTTTTTTCCAGAAACTATTGTCGCGAAACATCTACGAAACCGAATCTTGTTCGATGCTTCCGGTTCTACCTCTGATGATGAAATCTTAAAGGTGAGTTGGTTTTTAGAGTTTTCCCACTATAAAAAGGAAATAGGCAATTTCTTTAATCAAATTCGTAATTCCATGTAATTTATTTGAAAATTTTATTTTTAGGATGGTGTTCCAGATGATTTATATGTTGCCTTCGAGGAGTGTCACTTGGGTGAAGAAAATAAACATGCAAACAAACTTGTAAAGAATACGAATGCCCCTACACTGCCCAATGGAGATTCTTTAGCTTATCCAGGTATACATTTTCTGCTTCTGTACTTTTCCTGTTATAGGATTCTTTTAACTTGTTATGGCGGGACTTAATTTCATTTCTTTAGACCTAAACAATTTACATTGTGTCACTTAAAACGCCTTTTTCAATGGTTCAAATGATTTTATATCCAAACACATTTATCACTAATTGATAAACCTACATTTCCCCATGTTGCTCTTATGCACTGAGTACTTTTTGAAAAAGATAACTTTGAAAATATCTGTTTTGATGATAATCAGATATACGTTATCAAAAGTTAGGGATCATAAATATCATTTCTGTAGTAATGATCCCTTTTGTGCCCCTTAAACACAACGGATCTTAGCACATGAGGTATCAAAAGAAAATTTCATGGACCTGTGACAGATCGTAATTTCATCTCAGAAATATCTAAAGTTTTTTGTTTTGTTTTTAAATTCATTGTAACGAGTTTTTTTAAGCAAGGCTTTTATCATGCTGCCATATGAACAGACCGTTTAAACTTTTTTGATTCGCTAATATCTTTCATCCAAATGGGGTAGGGGGAGTATGTGCACATTAGTTGTTGGTATATGTTTTCTTAAAGTATAACTTAAAAATTTTAATGTTTTCTTAATTTGAATTCTTCCAAAATAATAATAATACCTAAAAATGTATTAATTCTGCGAAAAAGAGTCTGGTGTAGGGTGACTGTATGAAACATAAAAAATCCCTGCGGTACTGACCTCGCTTGTAAAATGAAATATACCTAATATTGTAACATTGATTAAAGGGATTTTTAACAATATAATGATACTATATTCTTAGTTTAAATGTTCTTTTTTCAAATGATCAGTAGCTGAGACATTCACCATATACCTAATTAAGAGTTCTGAATATTAAAGTAAATATGTTTTTTGCAATGACATAAAATTTTGGTATATGGCTTTATTTTTTATGAAAGAATTATAGTTATATGATGCGAAGAAAGATACAAGTGTAATGGTTGCATTAGGACTACCTCATGGGGCTAAATGTATTATTGTGCAGTAATTGCAATATAATCTTGAATGAAGCACAGTTTAATTTAAAAAAAGTTGCTGATCACAAGCCTATACTTAATGATATTCCTTTAAATAGTGCATTTTTTAATTTGGATATTTTATTAAATACTTATGTATCTCTCTTTCAGAACCCAGTAGATTATGTCCTGAGAATTTAATCGAAAGACAACGTTTGCTAGCACTAGAAGATGGTTTATTTTATGCTGGATGCATTAAAGAATATCAAGTTTCAAAAAAGTAAAAATTCATTAATATATTCTGTATTTTTTTAAATCTTGATTGATTTTTTAATTACTTTTTTGTCTATTTTATATTTTCTCTAAAATACAGTTTCAAATTTTAGGTATGGCATAGCTCTAGATGGTCAAAGAGGGAATAGACTTCACATGTTTACTCGAGAAGAACTGCTTACTCAAACAGTAAGTAAAATTGCTTTATTAAACAAATTTCAAAATGTAAAAAAAATCATTGTTTTGAAGAAAAAAAATCAGATTTATTTGATTTAATAAATCTGATTTAATGATATATCTTTTTTTAACTTTTAATTATTTTACAGATGTGGGTGTGGTAAATACCCAGTGGGCAGGGTACATAAAATTGTGTATTTATAGATAGACTTTTACATAGCAAGTTATAGTTTTTGTATTTTTCAAATTTCAATACCAAATTTGTAGTGATGTTTATTACAATAGGTTTTGCTATAAAGCAGAAAATATATTATGGAAACATTTTTATATAAAAAAAATATTTTAAAATTAATAAACCCCAAAATAATTTCTTTTAAATTTTTTTCTCTCTCTCATTCTTTGTAGTATTTTTTATAAAAGACGTTAAAATTGTTTTATAATTTTGTTTATAGATTGTGGAGTCCAAACCTCTTATGTCCGAATTGCCGGAAGGCACTAGAGTGTGCGCATATTGGAGTCAACAATATCGATGTTTATACCCGGGTGTTGTTGGCAAAGGTAAGAATTGCAAAGCTTTTTTGCTAATTATTAAAACCATTTTCTGTGTTACTTCACTATGAATGCTTTGAGGAACATTCATAGTTTGAACATATCAATTTTATTTCAAATCTGGCTATTTTATAGCAAATAAAAAAAAGATGTCGCACATCACGTACCACCCTCACTACATCCCTGTAAACAGTAGCGTAATTTTTTCCTAATGTTCGATTAGCTTACTGTCATGTTTCATTAACCACAATAAATTGTATGCCAAATATGGTAGTCGCAGCCATTATATACATCTAAGAAGTCTTCTTCTAACACACAAACCAATAAAAAAACAAATTATCTAAAAAACTTTTAGATTACATGTAAAAAAATTGAGAGGCAAACATTTAACAAAATACCTAAGTATTTTGTATTCAAGTTCACTGTTGTTTCGATTGAGAGTACTCCCTGTAAGGGTTTTGTTCATTATGAAGTACTTCTACAGTCAACAATTATTGGAATTATAGTTTTGTTGCTATATTTTTACAATTCATGTCTATTTTAGAAGAATTAATGTTTTGGATATTTTTTAGGACATTTATCGAATGAGTAATTGATGTTTTGTTTATGTTTGTAGCTCCTTGCCCAAGTGCAGATTGGTCTGAACCAAGGGTTTTTGTTCTCTTTGATGATGGCGATTCTGGTCAAATTCCAGCTAAGAATGTCAGGCTTATACCTCCGGATATCATTCCTGGTGAGTGGAAAATCATGCAAAATTTGAAACGGTCCTTAGAAACTCCTTATTTTTATTTCCTGTCTGTAAGGGCCTTTCATCACCCTTTTGTATTTATGAACATTTGTATCAAATTGTACTTAAATCTGTAAACATTAATTTAAATTAAAAAATATAAGCTTTTTGGCATATACCATCTTAGACATAAAGTAAAAGATATTAAAAATATACAGTAAAACTTCTGTTCCCCATAATGGGGCTCGGAATTATTGACGCCAGAACCGGTATGTCGGTTGTCATACTTACTATCATTTAAATGTGTTAAAAAAGATTCCAGGCATAAATTGTCAAATGAAATAAGTTCCTGCGCCACTGATAGACACAAAAGTTGGTCTCTCCCACTTGCATTTGTGTACTATTAACTTGATAATTAATTTTTAAGTCAATGCTTAGCGAAGCAAACTCAATGATCATTGACCTACCAATGTAGTATTATTTTACTTATAAAATACTTTGTTGTTTTCAGCTGAGAACATATGTAGATCTGACTCTTCCAATACATCAACCAGTAACGCCAACCTTAAATCCAGATCAACCAGCAGAGGTCAGTCTCGGAGGATGAAGTGTTCCTCGCCAAAGGACACAAAACACAGTGGTAAGTGGAAGAGATGCATTTCATTTCATTGCTGGATTTTATTTTATTAATTTGTTATACTTTTAACTATTTCAAAATTATTTGGAGTTGAACGTAATTCAGTTAGTATATATCATATTTAGATGAGGTTGACCATGTTGCAAGCCCTTGCTCGACTTTAAAAATAAACATTGTTAATTATACAGTCATATTTTTTTGCAATTTATTATATAGAATTATTTATCATTAATTTTGGAAAAATACAAGCAAACAATTTTTCAAAGCTGATTATTTTCCCCTTCAAATCTTTTTCATCTTCAAGATGTGCACCTAAAGCTCAGTTTTGTAATTTTTTTTTAATGATTTTAATTCAATGATTTTAGACAATTTAAGAAATATTGCATACAGAAACATCTTGTAGTTTAGTTGGTAGCGCACAGAATTTCAAAGCAACAGGTTTCGGGTTCAAGTCTAACGATGGCCAATCGAATTTTATTATGCTTTAACGAATTCCCCAGCCACAAAAGGCCTAACAGCTAGTGTTAAATATAAAAATATTTCTTTTTTTAGACACCAGTAACGAAAACGAATCCAAAGAATCCAGCTGTGCGAGCATCAATGAATCATCTTGCGACGACACCTGCTTTGTCGACTACTCCCTGTCCCCTAGTCACACCACCGAAGACCAGAACAGCCCCTCTGTCTCCGGCAGCAGTGCAAAGGCTGCGAAGCGGCAAAAGAAGCGCTCCAAGCGAAGGACTTCCCGCCGTCTTAAACTCGACGAGGCAGAACCGAAGAGCGAGGCCAAAGCGAAGCGCCACAAGAAGTACAAGGAGAAGCACCGCCGGCATCACCACCACCACCACAGACATCACCACCACCACCATCATCACCACCATTCCAAGAAGCGGCGGCACAGGCGGAAGAACGCCAAAACACCGTCTCGGGACTCGGAGACCTCATGCAACCTCAAGGACTCTACTTCAGACCTCATGGGACATTCCAACACTGAAAATCTACCTCAAGGTGAACTGGATGATGTGGTTTGCTAGAGCAGATTTTTGAAAGGAAGGGCTCAATAGTAACCATCACTCTGTGCTTGTATTTCACTCTGGGATGGTATTAGTGGGGGAAGCATAAAGCCGAATTACTGCCATATTTATATGATCCTTCAGTCGCACTTAAGTTCAAGTGTGTCAATTTACCATAGCTGTACACTAGTCAACTTTGTTTTTGGCTTCAGCAATTATTTACCTTGTTTTTTTTTAATTATAATTAGTGAAGACTAATCCCTAATATCAAAGCCAGAAATATCTATTGCAGGTCATATCTAATGTGGGATATGTAACGTTCTAGTCAGGCTTGTGCAGTTTTCAGCGACATGCTTGGCAGAGCTTGTAAAATATATTATCGTTAATTAACAAAACAAAAAAAATGGGTTTAGGAAACAAAATTTATTAATATTATATTTGTATAATCTTTTTTAATTAGATAAATTATCAAAATTATAGACACAGTTAAAAATGCAATATATTTTGGAAATGAAAACTTTTCATTTGGGCATGGAAATCAATTTTAATGCACGACTAAAACAAAAATCCTGCGAATAAATCAAAATTAATTTTATACATATATTTAAGTAATAATTATTAATTTTCTCATGTTTTTTTACTCATTTAAATATTTTATTCGCAAGTGAATTAGTTACTGGATTTGTAGTCATATTATATTTTCCAATAGTATCATCTTGGGGTGAAATGTAATTAAAAATCATTTAATATTCATTTTTATTACATGTTTATGTACTGGATTGGCTTTAATAGGTGTGTGCACATGCATGTGTGATATAATTAACGCTGTGCAATGTTAATTATGAACATACAAAAGTAAACCTTTTGTATTATGTCCTTATTGTATGGAAAATTTTCATGTTAAATACTATAAGAACCATTATCTTCTTTTGACAAGATTATAAGAATTTATTACAGTTAATATTGATTGAGATTTTAGTTTCGTCTTAGTCGCTTCCCTGCAGTGTTCTTAAAAGCATAACATTTTATTATAAACGTTATAGGTCAATTAATACATTAAAATTTTAAATTAAAAATCTGTAATTTATAACTTTTATCTTCAATAGATCAGATAACTATTTTCGATTTATATTTATAAAATCAATTAAGAAATTTTTACTGTTATAATCCTAGGTCAGTTATACTATTTTAAAAATTAAATGCAAGTTGCAAATATAATGAAATTTAATTAATTAAAAATCATTCAGAAACTTTTACATTATGTATTAACCAAATCGTACTTCTTTAATAATGTTTATTTTTCATTTTAATGTGTGTACTTTTCAAGCAGGTTCATTCCTATTTATTAGCATTTTACTGGGGAAGTGATTGCAACTGTTCAATCTCAATTCCACAAACCAGATAAATAAATCCCAATTGATCGGCAGAGTGTTGTGTATATTGCGGCTATGTGTAGGAAGTGTCAGATATGTAAATATTTATCTTCGTGGGGTAGAGTGTATAAGCTATTAGTCTGTTTTAAGCACTTATTTTTGCTTTCATTAATTTTTTTTAGTGATTTATAGTAATATTGGCTTTTATAAATGTCTATATTGTACAGTATAATTCAAGCTTAATTTTATTTTTTACAAGAGAAACTAAAGTATGTCTCTTTTAGTTCTGTAAATTTTTATGTACAATAAATAATAAACCTCAAAGTATATGATGTTTTATAAATGTGTGTATTAAATATTAATACATAAGCATATGCACAATGTTAAACTCTAAAATGACTTGACAGAATGCTGTAAATTTCGCACATGTATCAGAACTAGAATCACAGTAACTTTTTAGAAACCTGCAACCTCAGAAAATTAATAAAATTTCATGATCTGAACATTCAATGGCAACAGCCAAAAATATTGAGGTAAATTCTAATCTTTCAATTCATGTCCTTTTATTGTCTGGTCAAAGTCGTGCCATTTGAAAAAAATTAATTAATTTGAATTAATGTATTAATACATTTCTATTTTTTTTTTATGTATTTATATTTGGCGAAATAAAAATGAGCAACGATTTTAAGAAGTAAATGCCCTTAGTCGACTGGGCTTATATAAGAACTGTAAACAGTTTATTTGTGGGTTTAGTGTCTAATTATTCAAAATCTGTTTTTTTATATAAGTAATTAACATTTAAAAGTAAGTTTTCTATTCATATATTACCCAAAGTATTTAGTTGCTCAAGACTAGAATATAAAATTGTGAATGTCTGAAAAAATTTAGGGTAATTTTATATCACTTATAAAAACGTTTCAGAAAAGAAGTCGACACAATTATTATTTAAATACTTGCAACAATTCATATAAAACTAAGATTTTATTACTAAATCATATAAAACTACATAATGGGAACGCAATAATAAAAAAGCTTTATAAATCAAGATATTTGGTTGAAAACAGATATAAAATCGAAAACAAATGACTAGTAAACTTAATACACTATGCAGCAAAGGTAAATGCAAATATTTAGATAGGAAAATGTATTTAGATATTATAACAGATTGTAATTCTTGTGCAACTTCATGCGAAACTCGTGTGCACATTTTTTTTGCTCAGCATAACTATACATAATAACATGAAAAGAAGTAAATTTCTCCTATAATTTATCAAGTTTATATTTTTGAAATATTACAAATTGCATACCACACAGACAGATACTTGACTCAGTGCATGAAAGTCGCAACAGCAATTTTTCTACAGTCGTACTTTCCTACTTCCTAAGAATTGGTTTATTTTGTTTTCGTAGTCGATTACATTATACAAAAGATTTTAGCTACATTAGACACAGTTTCATTAAGTTTTAATTTCAGGTGTATGAATTTTTATTTCTAATCCTATATTGGCATTTCAAATAGAAGTATTCATACCAATTCCAGATTTTTAATATAAGTATTAATTATAAAGGTTGAATTAATTTTTAAAAACTTAAATTTCCATATTGTGCAAACACAAAGTTGAAAATTTAAAAAAAAATTATTTTACAATATTAAAATATTATTCACGTTTCAATTAACTCTTTAAAAGTTACATAAAATTAGTTGGTGCACCTCTTTAAAACGAGCAATCAAATAAAAAAAATATTATTAATAATAATAAATATCCATATTATTAGGCATATTGTTAAATCTATTTACAATATTTGAGATTTACTAGAACATATTACCAAGAGATATTTGATAATTTTATTAGACATACTGACCTAAAGTAATTGTACATAATAAATTTATGTACATTAAAAGAATTTTTCTTTTTAAATATGTCTTTGCAGCTTTATGTACACCAGGTAGATTTTCATTTAATATTTCTTCTCTCATTCTGAGTACAGTTCCCAAGAAACAATTACTAATAACAAAATAAAAATTTGATCATATAAAATCCATCTAACTAAATTGAAAACTTAACTAGATAATACTATCAAGCAAATAAATAGTTAAAATGTTGTCATGTCAGAAGGGATCCCCTTCTTTTTAAAAGTAATTTTTCCTAACACAATTTAAAATCAAATACTTATTATAGATTAAAACAAATTTACAAAATAAACTTAATAAATGCGATTTATACAAATTGCTGACATCAATGAAACATATTTTACACATAATTTGTACAACAGTACATGATAAATTAACTGAAAATCATAATTTTATTGTTTTGAAACCCATATTTTAATATATTGAAATTTGTATTTTAATATTATGAAATCCTTATTTGAATATTGGCTTATTTTATACTTAATTTAGTTACTTGTTAAATCACTTTCTTAAATAGTTTAGCCAGAGAAGAATTCCACTATTTTTAACAGTTACACAAGAATTTAGAGGCTTCTAATGCAATTATATTAGCCAATGTTAATAATATTTAATAAACAGGATTAGCTTATAATTACGGCAAAATATTTACAGATTAATGAAACTTTATAATTTCATCTAAAATAAGAATATTACAAATTAAATAGATTTTTGGTATTATAATTTAATTTAAAGCAAGTTGCAAACTTGTCTATAAAATGTAAACATTTATATTTTAAGTTATTTTTTTAAACAAATTTTTTTTTCGTAATTGTGTGTTTTTATATAAAAGAATAAAATGGGAAATTTTAATTTTTATAATAAGATTTCAAAATTTTATTTAAATAATAATTTAAATCAGTAATTGTAAAGAAATTAAAAACAACAAAATTATCATTCATAAAAGGGTAGAATGAGGCACATAGGTAATGGGGTATTTCAGCAGGTTCAAACCCCTCCCATTAAAAGTCAAGAAAAAAATGAAATCGAATTACTGTAAAAATCATAAAAATACTTTTAAGAAAAAACTAGATAAATTTCAATTTCTAGTATAATACTTCTTGTTGAGTTGCATGAGGGAAAACCTGGAATTTGCAGGGGTGCTGCACCGGAGAATAGTTTTCAAAAGGCTTCAAAAACATGTTTCGAGTCCATTTTTATCTCAAACTTAGCCTAACATGATGTCATTGGGTTTCATTATCTAGCATTTGGATTTCGGCGACAAAGGGAAAGATCGTCAAAGGGCCATATAAACAAGATGCTCCAAAACCATATATCATTCTAAACAAGGATTCTTGAATTTCAAACTTGTTTTCTAAAATTATTTCGTAATTAGAGAGTGATATTTACTAATTTTAAAAATAGGTAAAAATTGGTAACGATTTCATGAAAAATAAATGATAACTGTTGCTGCTTCAATATTTATCTGCCAATATATTCATGTATACTTAAATAAAAATTAATAAGGTTTTTTTTTAAAGGGGGGGGGGGGGAAGAGTTTGTTTATTTTGGGGAAAATAAGTTTCCTAAAGAAATCCATTGCTCAGTCATTAACTCCACCCCCCTCCTCCTCCCCGATGAAATATCTGTACCTACATGCCCGAATAGAATTACAGTGTTCACTCTAAGGTGTTTTTTGAAGGGCGGTTCGCCCTGCCCGCCCTTTTTTCGAATCAATAGCGCCCTCATGTCCCTTTTTTCAAAAATGCTGCTCTCTTTTGAAAAAAATCCGCCCTTTTCAGTCAAGCACAAGCATCATTGCTTCCCTAGTTGTCTTTAATAAAGGCATCGATTAAAAAAAATTGTGTGTAAATTGCAATTAAGTTAATTATGACAGTAGAAAAATAAACTCCTTTATAACTACGTGTGTTGTGAAATCGCGGTAATTTCGAGCACGGGGCATTCCACAAGTCCTATTGGTTGCCTGTGCCAGCATATGAAATACCAAGTATTTTTTTGTGTGTTTTTTTTAAAGAGAATATGGTTTGGGATTAGGTAGGGATTGGTTTGCAAGACTAGGCATTTTATTACCAAATTTTGGATTTAAGTATCCTTTTTATCAGTTTTGTAAGGGATCTGATTCCTACTTACATAATTGGTTTTTAGGGAAAAAAATAATTTTAAAATGTCAAATTTTTTATTTCAAATAATATTTTCATAGACATCAATTTTGTACGGGTCTTTATATACGAGGCGTCGTTCTCGGGTCTTTCCTTCGAGATAGGCCCCGAACCGTAAACAATAGCCCAATATGCAGCTTTAATGCAATGTCAACCGACAAATCAGAACTTTTTTTTGTTTGGTCATGGGTCCGATGTGTCAATGTGTGGCCACGCCCACACAAAGCATTTTTTTTTAAAGTGCCCTTTTAAAAACCAGAAGTGCCTTTTCAAAAATGGGGTGCCCTATTACTGCCCACAGCGCCCTGCCCCTTTTTATTTCTAGAGTGAACACTGGAATTATATATATAATTAACTATATGGGTTATTCATATCATTATCTAAACCAAGATTACATATAAAATATTTGTAAAATAGTTTTTGAAGGACGTGACATATTAAAAGAAAAATTCCTAAAACATGCATTTTTGCAGAATACCAAACATGAAACCTACAGTGATTAAATATTTGACTGACCTACTGATAGATTATTTTCTCCAGCATTTTCTTCTAAAAGAAAACAGAGGGTCAAGATTTATTTCTACAAAAGTCAATGGTTAATCACTTTTTCAATAAATATATATATATGCATTGTTATATTGCAAATACCACTTTGCTGACAATATATTCAAATATAAATTGAATATTAAGTACATATCCTATGGCAGGAAGAAAGAGGTTTGATTAGCTATAAAAAAAATCACAACCATAAATAGTAAAACACCGGTTTACATTTTTCAATTTGTTTTGTGTCTCATTATGTAAATGAAGTTCACTACTAGAAATATATATATATATATATATAAACAAAGAAAATAGTATCAGTAGTAAACATCAAGTTAATTTCAAACAAAGGTATAACCCTAATTTTAAATATAAACTGACAAAAGGAATTATAAAATCAATACGTACCTCAATTTAAAAACTAAATATATGCATAATCATAACAATGTTTGTCATTTACTATTCCAAGGCTGGACATTTAAAAAGAAATCTAACAGTCAGAAAGACACTATTTTCTTATCTAAACATTCAGTGTTTTCGAAGAAAAGAACAAAGCATTTCTATACAAACTCCCACCTTTGTCATAGACACAAATATAAGCTATATACATATGGCAGCGCTTTATGTTAAAAACTAACATACACAAAATAATTAGTTTAAAAAACATTCTTATCTAACAATTATATAGATAAAAGAATTTACCAATTTGAATTAAATATAAAAAATAGGAAAAAATATCGATTTACAATTATAAATCAAGTCACTTAAAACATGCACATTATTAAGGGGTGGGGGCCAATAAATGCGAGTAAGGGGTACCGACCGGTTGTGACGCGTCATGGCAGGCTATGTCCCCGACTCTTATATAACTACAGGAGCTTGTTGGTTCGGGCGTGCTTTTACATACAGGCTTCCGCTCCCGTAACAGAAACAACACCGAAAGCGCAATGGTGGCGTGCCAAGCGCTGTGGACGAATGCGTAGTTGTCTTTAGTTTCGAAGAATGCATAAATTATGAGTCCTATCACAGCCAAGAGGGTTCCGGGAAGCAGGCAAAACAACCATACCCGTCTGGAGGGGTAGCAGGAATGTTTCTTGTAGCATCGTGTGATCTGAAATATACGATTGTATTTAATAAAACTTTGCAAAAGCCGGCATCTCTTTTCAGAGCCCTTTACGGTATTTTATGCTTGCAATGTTTAAGGTTAAATAAATTCAATAGTTTTTAAGTACATATGTAACAATTTAAATTATTAAACACTAGCAAGAATGCAAGTTCTTCACACAGTTTAAAAAAAAGCATGATATAATATAGGAATAAATGAATGATACAGTCAGATCATTTCACAACTTTAATGAAGTATCTTGTCAGAGCCTGAACCCAAGCTTATACTTTATATTTTTAAGGGGCTCCCAAATCATATATTTAACACCCCTAACATGGTTCGCTACTAAAATTCTTGAGGTAATTTGACTCACAGTCATCGTAACCCAAACTTCTGTTCAGTATTCAGAAGCGAATTGATAGCAATAGACCTGGGACTCGAGGCTATTCTCTCTGAGAAGGATTACGGAGACTTATGAATTTTATTAGACAGCCATAGCTCTCTCCATCATCTTAATAACTGGCTGCTTGCTGGTGACAAGACCAGTACACCTATTTTACTTAAACTAAAATTGATTTCTTTGGACCATGATATCCATTTTCAGTGGATTCCTTCTCATGTAGATTTACACAGCAATGAATTGCCGGATAAACTTGCCAAGGAGGGTTGCAGACTCTCCACCCCCTCCTCTTGCGCCTTGACTTTCCTAGAACTGTATTCAGGGGAAAAATCTAAATCTTCGGCTGAGTGGAGAAAGCCCTCTACCCATCATTGGTATATGGGTAAAAAGCCAGGCCTGACCTCCCGTGCGACAGAGGCTCCCGGTATGCTCTTTCTAGGCTTGCTAGCGGACACATCAAGTGCCTCTAATTTTTTTAGGGCAAAACTTTCTTCACCACCTGCACTAAGGGCCTCGACCATCAGGCTTCTGCAGAGCACATAATGGAATCCATGGGCCTCTCCAGGGAGGATATCTACTGTGATCCTGTCCTTGTGCTTGACTTCCCGAGAGTCACTGGTCTCGTGGATCTTGTCTGACTCCTTCAGACTATGGAGGATAAGCAACAACAACACCACACCCCTAACATAGTTTGCTACTAAATTTAGCTTTAAAAATTTTCATTACAAACTTCAGTAAAAAAAATACTTTCCACTTGTGTTAAATTTGTGCGAATATTATAGAAAAAATCTAAACTTAAAGAGTATTAGGAATACTCATTACTTATAAATATATTTAGTTATATTATTTATAATGTTTCATTTTAATGCCATTCAGGGGCAAGGATTTTAATGCACGTACAAGTCCGATTTGATGTTCCAGGGTATATTTGAGAGCATATTTAAAAGCAGGCTTCCCTTGCTTCAATATTTAATTGGGCCCTGATCATTGTCATTACCATTTTAGAACTTAATACAATGAAATAGCCATATACAAACATGAACAAGTAAAAATTATTTATATTGAATATTTCTTAATCCTGAGAACAGTCAAGAAAGCAAGGATGCTTACCCATGAAGTCAGAAGGATAACAAGTCCTATTCCAGTTGGTAAAACAAAGACCCAGAGCCCAGTTCTATCGTATTCAACTCCTAAGGCGACACCAATGGCCCCGACCATGTGAACAAAGTTCTGTGCTTTGTCCGGCAACTTCGCCATTGCAATTAAAGTCACCCAAATAGACAGAATGGCAAGGTAAAAGTCGCAGAACTGAAGGACACTCAGTCGTATCAGGCAGAAGGAATAGACTTCGGCGTCACAAGCATGATAAAACTGAAAGAAAATAACTTAATAGCATACAGACAGTGAAGAAAATAAGAACCAATTTATAGAATTTTTTTTTATCTATTATAGAAAAATATCCCTTTTCTCGAGAAGATTTGAAAGTACATTAACTAGTTTTTTAAAAGAAATGTGTAAGATTTTAGTTTTCAAAATAGAAGCCAATAAGTTTTACAACTAACAACTAGGCAATGCAAGGAATAGTTCTTAACAATTTCTTGTGCTATGTAGTGTATATGTAAAAGAAATAATGATGGATGATTTTAATGGGTTTGGTTTGGTGTTTAAGGAATTTGATGAACACACAATTTTTTATGTATCACTTTCCAGTGTAATTGTTTCTTACTTCTAAGTGGGTTAATGCAACAATGAAGACTGACTAATGCCATCCAACTTTTTTAAAATTTGAACAAACTCCCAAACGACAGATTAAAGAAATAGGACATTTGCTCTCCTACTTTTAGTCTTTGCCACTGCTCTTACAATACAAAATCGACACCCCAGTGTGAGAATACTAAGGGCCTATTAATGTATTGTGAAGATACTAGGCTGCTCCTCCCTTACTAATCAACTCTTAATCTAATCTAATTTTTGAGTTTCTTAACTGTTTGAAACACTTTTAATAGTAAAAGATTTCTATGCTCTTATTGGAAAAGTATGAAAATTATTAAATAGTATTTGAAATCATTTATTTCAAACTGAGATTTGTAAAAAAAAAAATTGTAGAAGAAACTGTTACAAAATAAAATATATATATAACTTATTTTAGATATATTATAGTTTAACCTAGTATAAAGTCAGATTCAATGGAAGAGTCTTTAGTTCTTATTAGCCTAATGTCAATCCATCCATAACCATATGTTGTATATCTGTTATGCATATATTCATGCATAACTAATTTTTCCAGCAATACACACAACTTTCCAACTTCATAAAAATACCCTTTCTTAAAACATTTCACAAATCTAAAGAACATTGGGTGACAAATCTCCATGAATTAATAATACATTTAAAATAATAATGTAATGTGTCTTGCAGTGAAAGAAAACTTCCGTATCTTTCCCGAGGGTTAATCAATTATACATAAATTTACTTCACAACATAATAATTTACAAGTAATGTTCCCAATTTTCATTCAGCCCTAAATAACCAGATTTCTAAAAATTTGGCTGCACAAAATATCTAGCTAAGTTACAGTACTGGTGAGTAGAGTCATAAAAGTATTGTCTTACCGAAGACGAAGCCATCGTAGCTAAGTAGACGAAGGCTTCAGTAAAGTACTTTCGATATGCACTTAAGACAATAGCTGGTATGAAAAGCAGGTTGCTTAGTGTTAACAATAAGACATCCAGCATTAGATCTCCATCTGTTTTAGCAGTTGAATTATCCGTGCATCCCCAGCCTTTCCAACCTACATAAATAATATACACGATTAGGTAGATAAAAGCATATACAAAATTATGTAAATAAAAGAAGATTGACACATAATATTAGCACAAGAATTTTTTTATAACCAATTAGAACAGTAGTGCAAATGGTGGGCCACAGGGTCAGGAATATTTTTTTTTTACATAAGTTCCTATTAAAATATTTCCATGACTTTAAGAATGTTAAATGTTACGGCGGTTAAAGTTAAATCTTAAGAGACTAAAATTAAACTTATTGTAGTGTTATCTTTTCTATGCATCTGTTGGGTAAATGTGTGTCCATATTTTTCGTAAAAACCTTGTAAAATTAAAAGAAATCATTAAAATAATTTAATTTTTGTTTTTCTTCCCTTCAATATCATGTTCAAACATAATTGAAGCATATAGGTGCCCAGAAATAGGGGACTTCCATGAGCACATATGAAGAAAGGGGTCTCCGGACCTATTTTAATTTAAGCTAGGGGTCCTTGGCTTAATACTAACTGGGAACAGCTGAATTAGAGGGTACTTTTATATTAATATATAAAATGAAAATAGTCTTATAAATGTCTATAATTTTAAAACACATGAATGAAATATTTCTTTGCCACCAATAGAAAAAGACTGGTTTTAAGGAATACTTTTAAAAAAAATTGTTTTCTTAACATATTTAATTTTATAGTCTATGCAATATTTATGAACAGTGACACATTATTGTGAAAAAGACCATTACAATTCCAAAGGCAAAGTTAATGGGGAAGATAAAGGTATTAAAATTTTAAAATAAGACCACTATAATAATTTAAGTCTTACTCTGAAACACAATTAATATTAAAACTAAGGATTAGATGTCATGTAGATTATAAAAGTTAAAGAAAACTCATTATAAGTTTTTTGGATATTACATTTATGCTTTGTAAAGAAGAAGTCGATATAAAAAACTAAAGATCTGTAAAGAAAATAGGTCACTTTGTTTTATGAATAAAAGGATTGAGGATAAAATGGCATTTGGGAAGTTCTAAACCTGGAAATAAAATAAGAGTGCAATCATTTATATTTTACATTTACAATTAAAGGCGTGGGTGTGAAAACAAGGCAACTTTAGATTTCAAAATTGTCCAGGAAGGACGAAAAACAATGAACGTTCCTTGCATTGCATAATTCAAAAGTACAGCTGGCTCCTTTTCCTTTATATCTCTAGCCATTGCTTAAAGTTGTTTTGTTCTTAGACCAATTGAGAGAGGATTTTTTCTTTATAGGAATAAGTGAAAATCAGGAAAAAAAGTGGAGCTGTCTGGTTCTTGCGCCCACGTCTTCAATTATTCTTTATTTAAAAAATTAATTATTTAAAATTAACATTTCAGTGTTTGTTAAAACTGATATTAATCATTCTAAAAAAACAACCTGTATTATTTAGAATAAGCATTAGATGTCATGTAATTCACAAAAATTAGCTTCAAAAAGCTAATGAATAACAGAACAGGAAAAAAAAAGTTATAATAATATAAAGTTTAGATATAAAAAGTTAAAACATTTACAATGTTTTATAAACTTTCACTAGATTAAATCATGAAATGTACAACTAAAAGTATAAATAAATGTATACTTTTCATTACATACCTGCAATGCAATTGCAAGTACTGAAAATAAGTCCACCACTGACATATTGGTAGCAGGTCCCGTATCTACCGCAGTGCCCCGAAACGCAAGGAGTCGACCGGATTCTCAAGAACACTGGAGTCTTTGGAAATTCACAAGGAATAATGTGCATGCTGCAAAAATTATATCGATTAACAAATCTCCAACAAGAAAAACTTTAAATGTTTACTTATTTTAGAGTAAAACATGTTATAAGTTTAATTTGGTATAAAATCAGACTCAATGGGAGGATCTTTAGCTGTTATTAACCCAACAAAGATCTGTCCATATTACACTTCCTCTTAACCTATGTAAATAGCATTCCAGAACGGCGTTCCAGTACCTCTCTTTAGGAAAAAAAATTACGATTCCAGACTTGGAATTGATGGCTGATGCATTGCACTCCCACACCCCACGGAAGGTTACAGTTCCGATACCTCTATTTCTAGAAATTGAGCACTGGGTATACATATTAGAAAATTGAAGATCAGTATAAATAATACCACATAAATGACTACCGGTTGATTGAACAGAGATTCTCAAAATATGAAGGGGGTGAAGAACTTCATTGTAAAATTAGTTGTTACAATATTTATACATACTTTTAAATCACACACGCATACACACAAAGTGTGTTTATCTGCAGCACAACGACACATACCAACGGGAAAGAGTCAAGGTTTAAAAGTTTGAGAACAACATAATTTCATAGTAACAATATTTATATTCAATACACAATTTTGCAATAATAGTATATTAAAAGTAGTTTTAAAAACTGGAGTTATAATTACCTTGTATTTGTATAATTTGAAGCATAACACTGAGCATTCAGTCGCAAGAACCAGGTACCAGCTTCTGGGTACGGAACAAATAATGTGGATAAACGGTTTTCCCACGACGAAGTGTTCGCACTTAAGTACCTTCCATTTAAGCAATCCATGTCTTCCGAATCTGGCCGGATACCGTAAGACAAGCAACCAGAAACAGTTACGTTGTTCTGGGAAAGATTCTAAACAAAGAGAAAATGAAAAAACACTATAATTGAAACTGAATTCAAAAACAGTTATCTAGTTAACAAAATGGTGAAAGTGAAATTTTTTTTTAATTCTGAGGTATTGAAAGAAATATTAAAATTACTGTGTTTATTGTAAATTAAGCGAATTGTAACTAAATTCAATTCATAGGTACAAGCTATATGGCATTCATATAGAAACATTAGTATCTTTTTATATAAGTTAGTTAGTCTATAAAGTTTCCTGAAGTTAAATGGAAAAATGCAATACCGCAAGAAATTAAAAAGCTAAATTATATAATTTCGTAAATTTTTATTTTAAATTCTATTCACAACTCATTTATCTAAAGGTAAATTGACAATCTCCGTTTAAAAATGCAGTTATATATATATATTAATATTTACAGAGTTATCATGAATATCATTTTTAATTTAAATTACAGGCGTATAAGCTGGAGGCATAAGCTGAATTACAGGCATATCTGCTGGATAGAACTTTTGCTCAGTAATTTTTTAAAACGTTTTTATTGTTTGTACCAACTGAAAGCTTCAAAATCTTTCTAATGCAGTAATCAAGGTTAATAGAAGATTTTAAAGTACACAATATTGTTAATAATAAAGATATTAAAATATAATTTTTAAAACGGACTTTACACATTTAAAAGTTAAACAGTTTAAATAAAAAAAAGCAGTTATCCTGGAAATGTTTTTTTTTTATGTGTGCTAATTCTTGAAAAACAGTCGCCAAAAATGAAGTGTACCAATGTCATATCTAACAATGACGTAACTCCTCACTAAATATGAGGGTACAAAGATAACAATTGTATGGAAGCTTCCCAATTTGAACCTGATAGGTAATTTACGTAACTTTGTTTCATATATAGTGAATTTTAAATATACCTAATTATTGTTTTTAAAAGGTATTGTATTGAAGAAAAAAACTAAATTTCTGAAGAATTAGATGGCACTGGCAAGTTATCAGTGTTATAGAAAACAAATATTGAAAGAACTACTTTGTATTTAAATTTTAAATTATAATACATTGGAAATTAAAAGTGATTAAATATAAATTTTAAAATTCTTAATGAGACGTAAAAAAGGGAAAATCAACTGAAATATGAAAGGCTACAATTGGAGGAAAGAAAGTTTATTTTATTTCTATGGGATATAATTTTAAGATTCTTGATATATTTACAACTTGTACAGATTCTTGACAATTATCATAAATGGCCAGAGTGTTCATCGCGAAGCGCCTGTCACCGAGAACGCCCCCTTGTGTTAAGTTCAAAGTTGAACTTTTCAAGTTTCACAGCAAAAAATAATTTTAGTTCAATAAAATTAAATTAATTTTAATACTAAGGAATATATAATTATGCTTTATATAAACAAAAAATAATTACCAAATGATCAAATCTGGAATAAAACAAGAACAAAAAAAATTAAGTAATTTAAAAACTTTTCAAAAATATTTATTAGTACAATAAAAGAATTTATACCATAAATGGAGATACAGCTAACTCAATGACAAGCGTTCCTCCAATATCCACAGTCGAAAGAACTTCGAAGCTCGTGAGCGTGTACTTTGAATTAGATACGTTAAGAATAAAGGGATAGGCGTCATCTTCTTCTGGCGGAAGATTATATTCGAATGCCAAGTTTGTCGGAAGGGAAATTCTTACTAACGGAATGTTAGGCCAACAGAGTGTACTTGGTAAACTATTATTTGAATAGCTTCCATTAACTAATGCAGTGTCATAGGAGTCATCGTTAGATAGCTCTTGGTACACGGTATCCACATCAAGAAAGGAATCTTTGCAATCTTAAAAAAAGGAACCAAAATGTGTACTATAGCAGATTTGAGTCACCTAGTTCTAAAATGTATCTTGTTCACTTTGTAAAGCTTACAGCAAATCAAATATTTTCATATTAAAGTTTAGTTCTACACTTGGATTAAGCAGTATGTTGTTTTACCCATTAAACAACATACTTTGATTAAATCCAGGTGTAGAAATAAAATTTAATATGAAATCAAAATGATTTACCGTAAGTTTTATGAACTGGACAAGAGAGGTTTTGGAACTAGGCAACTGATTTAAGCAGTGCTTATTAAAATATTATACCACTATAGCAATTTTTTTAGATTGATTTCTTACATATATATTTCATCATGTAAGAAATGCTAAATTTGTTTTTAAAATTATAAGTAAAACTCTATTAAAAATTTATAATACAATATGTTTTATATTTTGAAAAAGACTTGAAATAACTCAAATAAACAATGAATAATTTAAGACATTTTTGATAGGAAGTATTGTTAGGAAAATGGAAATATGACCCTCAAAAATTAAAAAAAGAAAAGTGAAAATCAAAGCAGTTTATGCCATAAGTAAATTTAACCTGGTTAGAAAGAGTATGTAAACCACAAGAAAAGAAACATTTGACTTTTAAATAAAAGCGAAATGTTTCACAAGTTTGTCAACTAGGTTTGTGATTTTGCCCAGTCAACAGGTATTTATAAACATTGGCATGAAAAATATTGTGGTAATCATTGTAAAAAAATGCAAAATTTTAATAAATGTTACTTTTGGTCAAGTTGGTAATTTTGTATAATAACCAAAATTTTCCCATCCAAACGGGAAAAAGCAGGTAAAATACCACACTCTAAAAAAATTTGGTAAGTTAACTCTAAATAACTAAATAAGTCGTTGACTAAATAAGTTGGTTAAAACCCATATTTGACTTAGCAAATTTAAAGCTTCCCCCCGATCAATCATATGCCCTAGAGATGACCCTGGTTGCATGTTATGTGTCCAGTATTGTCTGGTCTGGTTGGTCTATAGGAGACGGTACGGACCAAACAATAGCAGAATAAAACATTTACAGACCTACAGGCCAGGCAATTAGAATTCTGGATAGAACATACAAAAAAAGTCATTTTTTTTTATTCTTGAAAATGAATGCAAAAGAAATTAAAAGGAAAAACGCTGACCTAGGGGTTATTCATGTGAATCAAAAGTATTTTATTCTTGCCAATTTAAAATATTCAAGCATATTTAAATTTTTTTTATCCCATTCGAAAATAAAATGTGTGCATCAAATTTTGTTACTGAAATCAAATATCAAGTAAAGCAGAACTAATTTTTGGACAATACCCTTATAAATTTGTTTATCTGATATTAGAAACACATTTTAGAGGTCCCACAAACTTCATTTTAATAAAAGGTTTGGCTGAAAATACAGTTTGAATAATAAAGCACAAGCAGATTTACCTTGAGTTTTAATTATTAGATTATATTGTAGTGGTTCTGGCATTAAATTCTCTAAGGAAAAGTAATTCCAATTATCAGAAGCTGGGATTATGTCTAGAGAACACTCCTCTAAGTTGCTACAGTTGATTGATAGAGAGTCTGTGCTATTGCTAGAAGGAATTCCTAATTGGCGAGCTCTTATGATGACTGGGCACTTGCCTTGATAAGAACAGTTAGTCACTTGGATCTGGCTAATCCAACTATTCTTTATGGCAAAATATCTGTAAATATTTATATATTTTAGAACAAATATTCAGCTAAGGCTTATTCTATATGGACGCTTTTAACATGTGCTAACTTTTGTGGATGTCTCTATTTGGCTCGTGCGTGAATCGGCGGGGTGGGCTGGGGGGAAACCGAGAATTTAAAAAAAGAATCTCTCCAAACGGAAATAGTTTTCCTGATAAGTTTACACATGTGCTGTTGTTTGTTGTTTCGTTACTTAAATTAATATTATAATTTACCGATTTGCAAGTTTAAAGAAATGAGGATTGATTTTATTTTCAAAAAATAAGTGTTTTCTATTTTTTTTCTCATGTTATCATTTTGTAAAAATTGAAAGGAAACTTTGATTTTAGTAATAAATACTAAAGAATTTCCGTTCATGTATGGTTGTGGAAAATATGGGGGGGGGGGGGGGGGGGTAACATGATTTCGGCTGCACTTACATTTTCGACCACGAGCCGCAACTGCATGTTTTACATCTGTGATTACAACCACATGGTTTATATTCTTGAATCACAGAGCCAAATGCAAAAACTAGTGTGTGTTAAAAGCAGCCATGTAGAATGGGCCATATACTTAAATAATAGCTTGAAGAATAAATCTAAATTTACCATTAACAAAAAGAAATAGTTACACATTTTAATCATTTACATAGTTGAATGCAAATACTTACACCAGCCTTGTTTTACAGAATATATTGTATAATTATTTTCAGCAATTTAATAAAAGGTTGCACTTTACATACATTATTCAGGGTGTCCAGCAGAAAACTAATTTGAAATTCCCTGATTTTTCAATGACTTTTCCATATTAAACACTTTTCTTTCACTGTGACAGTAAAGATACCGATTTCATAAAATTTAATTAAACCTGATAACAAGAAATACACAAACACGATATAAAAACGAGTAAACGAAAAATAATCAACATTGTATTTGCTGACAGCAGCTAATCAATTTGCCAAGTTAGAAATATTTTTTGTTAATATTGAAAAAAAAATATTTTGACAATTTTGAAGATGGAAAATTAAAATGTCATTAAACATATGGTGCGTGCTTTAAACATTTATACATGTTTAAGTGAGCAGGTACTTTTTTTTTTCTGAATCAGTGCTGCTATAGCTTTTAAAAATGCTGGCATTTCAGTGAATTTCTATGATTTCAAACAGAATTTTTTTTGTACATTTTGTAACCTAAACGATTTTTTCCTCTTTATTTTAGTTACATTTAGTGATTATTTGAATATAAAAGGTCAAACAGTAATATTTCATAGCAGAAAATCAAATTTCTAATGAAAATTGTTGTCAAATTCCCTGACATTTCCAGAATTGCCAATTTCCTGGTTTTCCCCTGGTATTTCAATAGAACATGAAATAACCCTTACCTGTATAATTGGACTGAGATTGTTTCTTGAGTAATTTCAGAATCTTGGAGCAAATTTATAACATCCTTGGCAGTATTAAATTTTAGAGATGAAGACAACCAGCTCAAACATGGTATGAAGAGACCCTACAATGTGCGTTAAAATATCAATATGAAATATAATGCAATAAACAAATCTGTAAAAAAAATTCAGATTAACAAATAATAAAACATTTCATATTATTTAGATTGAATTGATTATATCAATGGATTTCATTTGAAGTCCCTGAATGAACTGTGACAATTTTAGAATTTTTTTATGTACAGAAGAAAACAATAGTGGCCAATGGTAGTAATTTGAAAGATGGGGAGATGGAAGAGTCAGGAATGTTCAGTGGCGATATTTAGGAACTATTTAATTTTGTAATTAATTTTTTTTTTTTGAGTATCAGCTCTGTCAAATAAGCAGCTACTTTCCAGTAAGAATGTGGCATGTTCAATTTAAAGAAAAATTATTCCCAATTTTCTTGTTAATTTTTACATTATCAGTGTTCATTCTAGGCATTTTTTGAAGGGCGGCCCTCCCTACCATAGAGTAATGATACAAATAGAGGAATAAAAATGCTGATTTCCGTGTGTCCATCATTGAAACCTCATGATATGTGGAAATGCCAATTCATTCATGCGCTAATATTACTTGGCAGGCCTTGGCGACTTTCAGAACTAAACGAGATCGAAGTATTGCAATATGGTTTTGTGTTTAATTTTGTATTTAAATATAGTTTTTTTTTTTTGAACGAGTGGCACAATTTAATGGAGGCTTACTATTTTCTTACTTTGTAGTTTTGAAATAATTGCATTACGTTTTTATGTAAAAAAATTACCATAAGCGAAGTTCTTTCAATTGTTATTTTGTATACTTCAATAAGAAAATATAAACAGTAAAACCTGAGAAATATAAAGAGTTTCACTTCTTCGAGTATTGAACACAAATAAAATATTTTCGTTTCGTTAATGAAGAGGAAATATTTAGCGCATATTGTTTGAAAATAAGTAAATACGTACATATATGTTAAAAAGTTGAATACAGACAGAACTCCTTATCACCAAAAAAGAAGAAAGTGCGCCAAATTTGAAACACCTGCAGATGTCTGACCGCCAAATGTGGCAGCGCTATAACCACGTGATGCGAGTTTTTCTTTTCAATGTTGACACCACGGCCTTATGAGAGTCTGGTATTGAAGGCGCTCTCTATTTAATATTACAACTCTCTGCTCCCTACCTGCCCTTTTTAATTCTCAATATCGTCCTTTTTGGAAAAATGCTGCCCTCTGTTAACAGAATGTTGAAAAAATGCCGCCCCTTTTGCCCTTTTTCAATGTAAAAAAAAAAAAATCACCCGTAACATCAATTAGCCAACAAACCTGAACTTTTTTGTTTGGTTGATGTATTAACATCGCAGTAGAGCTGTGCAGTGGGATGTCGGCAGCGGTTTTGGATCTAGCCTGAAAAAAAGACCCGGGAAATCCTCCTCGTAATTTTGAACCATGGTTATATGACGAGGTCAACAGTAGAGCTGGTACCCCATGCAACCTAAATAGGCATAATGACATTTGGATCACAACAGATTTTTCCCCTACACGGCGGATTATTTTTGGCAAGTATGTTTCCCCCCAGATCAGATCACTACACTTGTGCTAAGAATCATGCACCCATGCCTCCGGATATGGGTCCGATGTATTAATGAGTGGATAAGTCCACCCATAATTTTTTTTTTTTGGAAGTACCTTTTTAAAAACAAAAAGTGCCCTTTCAAAAATGGGATGCCCTTTTTCTTACAATAGCATCCTGCCCCTTTTTATTTCTAGAGTGAACACTGCATTATTATTCTCAAACCTATTATTTTCTTTAGCCCTCTGACACTAATGGATCTGATATCCCCCTTCCCAGGTGTGACGGACCTGTGTCCCAGATACAGAAGAATTTTCTAATCCTGGGTTAAAGAATACAACTTACATAAAGAGTACAACTTACAAGAAATTTTTTTACCATTATTTTTTTTAATATAAAAGAGGATCCCTAGGAAAACTATTTAACTTCTAAAAAGAGAAAACAGTTTTAGAAAAAACACTTGAATGTCAGTTAGCCTAGAAAGAGTGACTACTAAAAATAGTCTAATTAGATGACTAAAAGAAGACTACTAAATATAGTCATGTTTCACCACTGGTAACCTATAGAGGTAACGAAAACAATATTATAAAGTAAAATGCATATATTTAAAACATATTGACATATAAACTTTCAGATATAATACTGACCTTTTGTGCAATTCTTTCAGTATTTTCTACCAAAAACGCGGCCGCATACCAATTTCCGGGAAAAGGATTCGTGATGTTGATCGTAACGGGAATGAAATTGGACTGCAAAGTAACATCATGCAAAAACATTCGGTGAACTGCAAAGGAGTCCGGATAACTTGAATTTTGAAGGCTCATAACTGGATAACTACCATACTGCAAATACCTATAGGTATAAAATAAAATGTTGCTTTCAATGTATTAAATTAAAATTACAAAAGATTTATTTAAAAAACTAAGCAAAACTAAAATAAACTACTTAAAATTATTTTAATTTAAAACATAAATATTTTTATTACATAGTTGTATTAAAAATTAACTATTTCATCATAAAAATTAATTTAAAACAAATTCATAAATTAAAACCTTATCACACTTTTTAGAGAGAGAAATTAAAGTTAATAAATAAATACATTTTTATTTTGTACCTAGCAAACATTTTAATAAGAACTACCTATAAAGATATTTTTTTTTAATTAAAGAAAAAAAATTTAATTAAAAATTACAGTACAAATAATGATGTCCAACTACATAGGCTCTAGGCACAGAAAGGTCGGTCCTGTCAATCTATCATCCTCATTATTCCCCAAAACAGATCAAGTTGTTTTTGAAAACTACCCACTCCTGAAGAATTAACAACATACCCAGGCAAACTATTCCATTTGTCTATAAACCTATTTAAAAATAATGCTTTCTAACGTTCTGATTAAGCTGTGATTTGTATAATTTGAATCCATGGCCTCTAGTCACATTGGCAATATTAAATTACAATTCCTCCCCATCTCCCAATTTGAATAAGATCCCCTCTAATCCTTCTCTCATTGAGTGTATTCATATTTAGAGTTGTAAGCCTCTATCCATAATTAATTCCCAAAGTCCCCTGAATCATTTTTGTAGCTCTATGTTGAACCAGTTCTAACAAATCAATATCCTTTTTTAAAATAATCGGAAGTGTAATGAATATTCAAGATATGGCCTAAACAAACTCAAATGTAGTGAAAAAATTACCTCCTTAGATTTAGATGATACATTTCTTTTAATAAATAATTTTTCTTTAAATTGGAACTATCTTTTTGGGACTATTATACCTTAGCAATAACAGTTCCTCTTTTTTCACAAGGGCTAGACGTTACTATTAAATTTTTTAAGTAGCCAAAATGCATGAAAGTATTATGATGATTTAATGATGCAATGGATGTCAATTTAGCCGGATAACGGATATCCAGCAGCAGTATGTTTTTGTCCGCTTTTTGCTAATTTTTCTTAGATAAATCAGTATTTTAATTTTTAATTTTATTCTTAAATTTTAAAAATATCATTAATTTGTCATTATAATTTTAAGTGCCTATATTTTAATTTGATAATTAATAACAATTTTTTTATAATCAATAGTTAGGCATATCATGTTAACATTTCAATTAGGGTTCAATTCCTAGATTAAGAATACTTATTTTTGGCAAAGAACACATTAGCATTGATGAAAGAATAAAACCTTTTCTTGAATCTCTCAAAAAGAATCACATACCATAAAATCAAGGATTTCACAAAATAGTGATAGCAAAAAAAATCGTTAATCTTTTTTAGGGGATTGTTTCGACGAAATTAGTGACAATTTCACTGCAATTAAAGTTGGATGTATATAAAAATGATTATGTTGATGAATCAGTTCTCCTTCAAGTGTTAGAATATTTTTTTAAACTAGTTATTGAAAGAAAAACATCTCATTTCAACTGGTGAAATATCAATGTAACTAATTTCCCACTTTAACCAAAATTAGTGAAAAATACCTTTCTTCACCGACCAACAGTATATAGAGTAATAAACTATTCTCAAAAGCAGGGTTAATTTTGAAAAGAAACGCAACTAACCGGATTATACCAAACAAATGCAGAACAATTACTGTTTTTGCACCATAATTTACCAAACTTATAAAAAAAAAACTACTTCATTTGTTTTTTAATTTTTAAATGATAAAAATATGTTCTGAAAAATATAAAAAGTAAACCAGATCTTTCATTTAAACTGTTTTTTTTTTCACCCCTTATTTTTAAAATTTCTTAATAGTGCAATATCTTGTTATTTATTATACATAATAATCTTTTATTTCTTAGTATAAAATTTCAGGCTGGATGAACTGCCGGATAATTGTAATATCCAGTTGCTGCCAATTATCTGGTCAATGAGGTGTTTGCACATCTTTTTAAAATTTTTGTTTTTAAATAGTAAAGAAAGGAATATTATGGTACCTTAATTTTGTAAATTTTGAAGCTCCGATTGTGAGAAATAAATGTCCAAAATTTATCTTTTAAATATGTCAGGGAAACGCTACTTTGGCAATGGCTGCCCTTGTGGCGTCACTGCTCACTACAGGAATGCGGCAAGATTTGTTTACATTCATTTTAGATTTACTTGAAACGTGGCTTGCTGTCTTTCAATTGTTTTCACTAAAATAATACCTTTATGAAGATATTTTAGAATGAAGTCAAAAAACTTAATTACAAGTACCGTATAGTACCTTGTTGTACCAATTCAACATTTAAAACGTCAAGCTGTTTTTCTACGTGCCGAGAGATGCTGCTAAGAGGAAAGTTGCATCATCTCTATGATTTTCTATTTTTTTTTCTCCTTGAGACACAAAATACTACTACCATTGAATAAAAGACAAAAAAAAGTATAATTTAATATGCAACAGATTAAATGATTGTTACTGAAACTCCCCATCAGTTTATATGGAAGGAAGTAATTGTTATTTCTAAATCAATACAGTAACCACTATGCTGTGGTACTATTTTAACAGAACTTACACAGCAATGGTTTTGAAAGGGCAATGGAAACTTCCATTGGCTTTATACTGAAATGATGCAAAGGTGACTTGGGATGGGATTGTATAGTGAAACAGCTGGACATCCTTGTAAGAGCGAAATGGAAACAACTGCCGAGCTTCTAAGATTTGAGTTTGAAGAGAATCTGAAAGAAAATCATAAAAATACACATACTAGTTTAAACTTTGAAGAATCTAGTTTATCAGCTGACTAGAAAAAAAAGAAGCCTTAAGCATTTATACTATTTTCGTAACTAAACAAATCAATACCTATATATCAATTTAATGGTTTTCGGATAATATGTCATCTTAAACAAAATACCTACTTCTTAGTGTTTTACATGATTATAACCTCTTACTGCAATGCAATTTTCAAATATTTTTATTCAAAACAGTATTTAAAAAAAGTCCGGCTTTAATACTCACGCAAAATTTTATGAATTTTGTTTCTTAACCCTTCGATGGTTATTAGTGTTCACATAGGGCAAAAAAAAAGGGCAGGGGGGGATTTGTCAAAAAGGGCACTTTTTGTTAAATAAAAAGGCACTTTTTATTATGTAAAAGGGCAAAGGGTACGATTGGGATACCAAAGCAATCCTACAGACCAGCGTTTTTGCGGAAAAATATATTTTTTTTAATTACAGGACGCAAAGAAGATATTGAAAAAAGGCAGGGCACATTTTTCACTTCTAAAAAGGGCAGGGCGCATCGGCAATTAAAAAAAAAAGGGCAGGGCGCGGCGCCCTTTGAAAAACGCATAACAGGAACACTAATGGTTATGCAAAATATCGAATCTGTAGGTTTGTTTTAAATGCAGGATAGTTTAATATATATTCCCAGCCAAGGTTCAAAATTAAGAGTAAAAGTTAGGCATCATAGCAATTTTTTAAAGTTACCAAAATGTTCTGTTTCTTTTAAATTAAATTTAGGGCACAAATTTAAAATAATTAAAATTTCTTAAGCACAGTTGACAACTGTTGTGATATTTTGGCAATCATTAAAGTTTCTTTTGCATAAAATTAGAAATATGTTTCTATTTTTACTGTAAAAATTTCACTATCTGACTGACAAAATTACTAAAAAGTCGGAGAACAATTATTGAACATCAATTTTTATTATTACCATTTTTTTCTTACCTACTTAATTTTTATTCTTGTACCAATATTTAAACGCTTATTTACATTAACACACGATGAAATAAAATACAAGTCGATTGGCTTAGCTATATTTCCCTAATATGAATGAAGTTAATATCAATATTTTAATGTAATATTACATGTAAAATATGTAATATTACATGTAAAATATGTAATATTACATGTAAAATATGTAATATTACATGTAAAATATGTAATATTTCATGTAAAATATGTAATATTACATGTAAAATATGTAATATTACATGTAAAATATGTAATATTACATGTAAAATATGTAATATTACATGTAAAATATGTAATATTACATGTAAAATATGTAATATTACATGTAAAATATGTAATATTACATGTAAAATATGTAATATTACATGTAAAATATGTAATATTACATGTAAAATATGTAATATTACATGTAAAATATGTAATATTACATGTAAAATATGTAATATTACATGTAAAATATGTAACATTGGCTGTCACCACTAGATGGTGACACCAATAACAAGTCCACCAGCGACACCTTGTGCGTCACTGGTACTATGTATAATGTAGATGTAATCAGATTAGCTGAGACAGCGGTAGTGATAGATAGGATTGCGACCCTCTGAGATAATAGCCAGGCTGTGGTTTAGATGAATAAACATGTTATTTGCATCTTCAGAGCCTATCTTTACTGACTCATAATCCCACAAATATGAAATAAACTAGTGAGATGACTAAGATGAAAACAGCTCATTTGTAAATCAGAAATGTAATTGGTTCAGCTTTTTTTTTTTACTGTCATGGTGATTGCTTAAGCAGTGTCACTTAGTTAACATGAGTCGTTCAATAAAATGAAGTTCACGGATTTTAGCAATTCACTGAAAAAACTCATGCCTGATAAATTGTTCAACGATACATTACTACTTATTTCTCTCAATATTCATATTATTATATATTATTAATATTTATTTATTTAAAATCTATGTCACACTCTGAAGAGGGTTTGATGTCTTAGGCCGGTATTACACTTTCAAAGTTCTTTGGCAAAAATCTTTTTTAAAATTTTTACTCAAATATATTTTATAAAATATTTTTTAGAACAATAACTAGACCATATTACACTGCATAAAAGATTTTATAAAAGTTTTGGCCAGTTTGATGCTATTTGTATTATTATCAGTAGTTTTCTTTTAATTTCTTCATGATTCCCGACATTCTGACTACAGAAACAAATAGTTTAATGCTAATAAAGCAGCTATGTATATGAAGTATTTTACTAATTTGCGGTAGCAAATTTATCATGTGCATTTATTTAAATAGTTTCGATTTTAAAATTTATTGCTTAACAATCATATAAGCATTTATATGTATTATTACAAATAAAAGCATAACAATTAATAATTTGTAATTGCTCTTATTTTAAACGTTTACGCAAGGAATCACTACTGGTCATTCAATGGGTCAGTGATGACTGTCGGCATCACTGACCATCAATCACTCATTTTTTTAATTACTTGTTCAAAGCCAACTCCTTGCTTCAAATATCGAAAACAAAGTTTATTTGCCACAACAACCACAAACTAAACTAAAGCAAAATCAGATCTAACATGAAGATAATAACAAAAATCGGCAGGTTTCTAACTGTCAAGGCCACAACACAGAATACATCAACACCCATCTTTTATAAAAAAAATTAAACCAAGAAAACTTTTCTAAAATATTTTTTGACAAAGTTTGTCTTTTCTTAAATTTGGTTGTTACAGTATCATATTTGTTTGTCAAACTTATTTTATAAAAGATATTTGTCAAAAAACTTTTATAGTGTAATAATCGCCTTATACATAGCTAGCTAAAGGTATGGAGCATATATGGATATGACATTCCTATTGAATATTAAAAATGGTAAAAAAAAATCAATTTTCGAAAGATCACTAACATGGTTATTTTTAAAAATGAAATGTGTAATACTGTCTCCTAAGGCCAAGTCCTTTGCTTATGAAATGAAGTGTTTGTTTTTTATGTACATTAACCTCTTCAATATTTAATTACACGCATTGTTAACGTAGGATGGTTAACGTTTCCCGTAGAATGGGCATAAAAAGTCATCAACAGCCAATAACTTTTTATGATGTTAAACAACGTTGTAAAAAAAATTACTACAACGGATTTTATGCAGTGCTAACTCACGCATCAGTAGAGGGCTTAAGTACCCAGTTTTCGCAAAAAAAAAGCCTATCGTGTATGTTTTCAATAAAGATTTGATTTTAGCCAAAAATAGAACAGTATTTATTTTTTATTTACTACAAAACAAATACAATATTGACATACACAAAGTGAGAATTAGTAGTAAATAAGAATATTTCCATGATTAATTCAAAAACATGCTTACCAGAATTCACTTCAGTATTTAAAAATAAGAATAAAAAAATTATCCAAATTTGAGTGACTATCATTATTTATTTACATTACTAAATTACTTCTTTTGACAAAAAGTAGCAGACAAGAACCAGAGGAGTAAATAAAATAGAAAGTAGAAGTTCCGTTTTCTTGTTTTCTTTAGTTCAAGGTTTTGAGCCATAGCACAAGTTCATAAACATCTGAAAAAATAGCGCGATTAAGTTTGAAACGTATTGGTAGGCAAATTATTTACTTTTAACAACAAAAATATTTCACCATTTAAAAAGCATATGTGATTTTTATAATTTCCGGTTGGTTAATTAAATTAATATCGTGCTAGAGCTGAATAATATACTATTAGCCAGTGGCGGCGATTGGGTGCTGAAAGTGGGGGGGCAAGATAAAGGGGAAACAAGAAGTCCCCCAAAGGGGGGGGGGGGGGGGAAGGTGGACTAAAAAAAAATGTGCTATTATATTGCTATAAAAAAACTATGGTATTGCACACTTGTATTTACTCACTATTTTGTGTTATTTGAAGTATACCAACTTAAACTACACAGTAAAAAAACTTAATAACATAAATTTAAGAAAATAAATTTTCATACCATAAAGCTGATTTGAGACATGTTAAAAGCTTTCTTTTTTCGTTATTCTGACTTAAAAAGGCAAAAAAAAGCACGATAACTTTCAGAAATACTATATAAAAGGGCCACAAAAACTAAACTCCAATTTTCAGGAGTATAAAAAGTATGAACTTTTTAAAACACCTTTATATCACTTGGCTATTTTAGCTATAGTCGAAGACAATTTAACTAGACCCTTAAGCGAAGGCTACGACGTGTAAAAAGACTGAGCTATGGCCCTGATTGAATAAAAAAAATCAACGGCTGATTTAAAAACAAATAAATATCTATCGGAGTAGTCATAAGTCATATACAGTTTGCTCTGTAGACTCCAAAATGACTGTACAAACGAGTCATAAGTCATATTCGGCGCCGTTTCGCCTTTTTCCCGCCTTTTTCCCTACTGCTTATATGTAAAACTGAGAAAACTTGGGAATGAGTCATTCTGCTAGATTCTGGGTATTTTGTAGATTTAATACGTAGTTACAATAAACTATTTTCTTGATGTTTACGAAATCAAAGCATTGAGAATTAAAAAAAAAACTATTAAATCTTTTCTGCCATCATCTTTGAGAACATTCGCTGATAAGTAAAGTAAACAAATATACTTTTGTGGATTGTGTTTTAAAAATGTTAAAATCGGAGATTTTCTGACTAAAATAAACTATTTCATAACCAAACTATTTAATAAGTAACCATAAGTAAAATTATTATAAACCATTTCTTTCAGAAAAACTATAGAAATTATATGGTTGGTTAAAAAAGTTAATCGTTTTGATTAGACTTTGCAAATGTATGTTTTGTTTTGATTTAATTTAACAATTACTGGTACTTTAGAAGCAAAATTTATTAAAATATACTACTTGATTTAATATTCGAACTCGCAATTTGACGCTCTTTAAAGCGCCAAGTTCCTTACCGGGAGGTTGCAAGCCCGTTCTCCCATCGTCCAAACGTTTGACGTTTGGAGGCGACTAGTGCACATTAAATCTGTCAATGAGAGGGGTTTGATCCTCCTGAAACCTCCCCCCCCCCCCCCCCTATTTACGTTCCTATGGTAGTGTGATGAAGTTGGGGTTCAAAATTTTTTCTTTGATAGGCAATACAGAAAAACAATTGACTTGTAATTTAGTTTTAAAAAGTCCAATATATAAAAAAGTTGCGGGGGCAACATACAAAAAATGCGGGGGCAACATCCGAAAAAAGTGCGGGGGCAACCGCCCCCCCTTGCCCCCCCGAATCGCCGCCACTGTTCAGGAGTATAAAAAGTATGAACTGTTCAAAACACCTTTGTATCACTTGGCTATTTTAGCTATAGTCGAAGACAATTTAACTAGACCCTTAAGGGGACACAGTACCGTAAAAATTATCAAAACATCGATTTTTTTTTATTAGCTTAAATTACCTTTACAATATTTCTAAACATGTATGAAAATTTTCAGTGTTTAATTTAAAATATTTAAGAAGTTATTTGCATTTATATTAGGTGACATCAGGCTAAATGTGCTTAAAAAGCTGAAGGATTTAATTTTTTTTTTTTTTTAAACTTTTAAATGGTGAGTTCTTAAATGTACTTTCATGTAAATGAATAGAGAACTCCAAAATTAAACAGAAAGAGCTTGTACTTATGGAGTTATATATATTTTAATGTTATATTAAAAAATGAAATGAAGTTTAAGTTGAAAGACAGTTCTTCCAAAATAAAAAAAATTACCAAGTATAAAAGTATTTGTTAATAAATATACTTATATTGATGCAAAGTATGATATATTTTGATAACAGTATGATACATTTACCATAAATACCTTTTTTTTACATTTGAAAACTTTAAATCACTTTTTCTCAGTGTTCATTTTTAACCCATTTTACTGCATATGAAATGCTAAGGCTTTTTTTGTAATAGAGATAGAGATTCAATTTTTTTAATGAATATTATCATATATGTGTTTGACATAATTGGGTATGGAATAAGCCGTAGAACACATAGTTTTATTTTTAAAAATAATTCAAACAGAAAATTTTAGATTTTTCAGGTTTTTTTTGGCTTTTGAGAAGAAAAAAAATTATATAAAATCTAATTTTAGTACTATTTAATATTCAATACCCAGTTTTGTTTATTATATTTCAAGGAATACAAAAACAAAATTTAGTGATAAAAAATTAAAAACTAAAAAAGTAGTAGCAAATTTAAAAAACAGCAAAAAAAATTTAAAAAATTTAATTTTGAATTTATTAAAAAACTTTTATGAATTTTTTTTAACAATTTTGTCATTAATTATATATTAAAGTATTTTGCATTCAAAAAATAAAAATAAATATTGAAAATAAAAAAAAAATGTGAAAGGGTACCGTGGCCCCTTAAGCGAAGGCTACGATGTGTAAAAAGACTGAGCTATAGCCCTGCGGCCCTGATTGAAAAAAAAAAAAAAAACGGCTGATTGAAAAAAAAAAAATATCTATTGGAGTAGTTATAAGTCAGATACAGTTTGATCTGTAGACTCCAAAATGACTGTACAAACGAGTCATAAGTCATATTCGGCGCCGTTTCCCCTTTTTTCCCTACTGCTTATATGTAAAACTGAGAAAACTTGGGAATGAGTCATTCTGCTAGATTCTGGGTATTTTGTAGATTTAATACGTAGTTACAATAAACTATTTCCTTGATGTTTTCGAAATCAAAGCAATGAGAAATAAAAAAAAAGCTATTAAATCTTTTCTGCCATCATCTTTGAGAACATTCGCTGATAAGTAAAGTAAACAAATATACTTTTGTGGATTGTGTTTTAAAAATGTTAAAATCGGAGATTTTCTGACTAAAATAAACTATTTCATAACCAAACTATTTAAAAACCTTGTTGGGCCTTGAGCCTGTTGTTGGTCGTCAATATTTGTATTTGTATTTGTATTTGTATAAGTAATCATAAGTAAAATTATTATAAACTATTTCTTTCAGAAAAACTATAGAAATTATATGGTTGGTTAAAAAAGTTAATCGCTTTGATTAGACTTTACAAATGTATGTTTTGTTTTGATTTAATTTAACAATTACTGGTACTTTAGAAGCAAAATTTATTAAAATATACTACTTGATTTAATATTCGAACTCACAATTTGGCGCTCTTTAAAGCGCCAAGTTCCTTACCGGGAGGTTGCAAGCCCGTTCTCCCATCGTCCAAACGTTTGACGTTTGGAGGCGACTAGTGCACATTAAATCTGTTAATGAGAGGGGTTTGATCCTCCTGAAACCTCCCCCCTTCCCTATTTACGTTCCTATGGTAGTGTGAGGAAGTTGGGGTTCAAAATTTTTCCTTTGTTAGGCAATGCAGTAAAACAATTGACTTGTAATTTAGTTTTAAAAAGTTCAATATAAAAAAGTTGCGGGGGCAACATCCGAAAAAAGTGCGGGGGCAACATCCGAAAAAAGTGCGGGGGCAACCGCCCCCCCTTGCCCCCCCGAATCGCCGCCACTGCTATTAGCGACAGTTCACAGTTCTGTCTCAAAGGAAAGACCCGGGAAAAATTTTAACATTTTGAAACTCGACGTTCATCGAAGAACGACAGAGAACAATGAAAAATGGGGAATGGCAGCAGCCATACCGGTTCAGGGACCACCGGTGTGCATTAATTTTCTGAACGCTCATATCTTGATAATTTAAACATAATACAATTTCATCAAACACTCATTGTACAGTGCCGTTACACAAAAAATATTGGGGGGGAGGGGTTGAAACAAGAAATTTCCCAACTTAACGTTTCAAAATTTTCAACTCAACTATTCGAAATTCCCAACTCAACTATTCGAAATTCCTAACTCAACAGTGCTGAAAATTCCCAGTTCCAACTTATCGACTTTTTTTTATATATATTTTAAGTAATATTAAACAGTTCTCTCACAAGCATTGGTAGGGAGCCCCAGTTGCTCAGTTGGAAAGGCGTTCAGCTACTAATCAGAGGATTGGTGGTTCGAATCCGGGAAATGGACTTGACATAGAAAAGTAAAAAAGTAGTGATCTTGCGATCGGAGTGTTGCCAGCTTCACTACAAAAATACTAGAAAGTCGTCCAGAATATCCAACAAATTATCCTGGCGTGTATACGGGACTGGTGCACGATAAATCTGATCGGGGTCCAAAGTCCCGACGTCTATTGAAGGCGTTGGGTGCCAGTTCAGGTGTTTCCTCGTCATCTGACCATGGTTCTAAAATAACGAGGTGCATGCATGCACCTCGTTATTTTAGAACCATGTGTGTGTGTGTGTGAATGTGTATGTTTTCCCGGGTCTTTCCTTCGAGATTGACCCCGAACCGTTGCCAATAGCCCACTGTGCAGCTCTAGTGCAACGTTAATTAACAAAACCAAACCAAACCACAAGCATTGATTTGTTGCACCCATATTCCAATGCAGTGTCCTTTCTGAGGTCTACATTAAATTTAATCATACAAGTTGGGCAATTTCTAATCTTCCCTAGCTTACATTTGTTAATAATATTAATTTTCTTCAGGCATAAATTTTCCCAACTCAGGGTTTGTAGCCCAACTTTCAGGGTTTCCAGATTATTGGGGGAGGGAGGGGGGATCGAACTCCCCCTCCCCCCCCCCCCCCTCCCAAACCCCTCGGTGCGACGGGACTGGCAAGGGGGACGGTTTTCCCCGAACTTTTTTCGAATTTTGCCCCTTCACTTTTTTAAAAATAAAACATTAACCCCTTCCGCCTTCCCAATACACAGACGGTAGACGCAAACCCATTCGTCCCCCACTGATTGGCATCAGGTGTGGGGCGGAAGTCGTTGACAACAGCAGATATGGTTCCGCCCTCGCATAAACTACTCGTAAATAGCCTACCATCATGCATAAGAAGGTGAGCCGTATCCACCAGATATATTATTAACTCATTCATCCTTATATAACTTACCTTTGATCCGCATTGGGGAATGTTGCCCTTAAACGCAGTATACGATTTCGCCTTTCATAATCCCACGGTGTTAATGGCGGATCAGGCTATGGGGACCTACTATCGTGTAGAGAATAGTAGACGCATCGACAAGGCCGATTGATAACCCACTTCTCCGCCTGGAGGGGGATGTATTGCCTTTGCTTGTAGCGTATGCGCCCGTCCTCGTAACTCACAGGGAATCAGCTTTTATGGATAAAAGACCTATCATAATCAGTGCCATCACGCAATATTTTTTTCTGGGAGCTAATATAACTATTGAACTATTTTCTTTTTGAAATTAAATTATTTTCATTCCTAAATACGCGTCAGGCTGCCATTAACGAGAATACAGTGATAGCCAGTGGTCGAAAATGTGAGTACAGCCGATATCATGTAAATCCCCCCCCCCCCCCCCCCCCACCACAAACCTTACATGAACGGAAATTTTTTATTATTCACTACTCAAATTAAAGTGTTTCCTTTCAATTTTTAAGAAATGATAATATGCGAAAAAAAAAATAGAAAACACTTACTTATTTTTTGAAAATTAAAGCAAGCTTTCTTTTAAACATGCGAATCGGTCAATTTTAATATTAACTTACATAACGAAACAACAGCAGGACCATGTCCTGAAACAACAGCACACAGTAAATGTACCACGAAAACCATTTCCGTTTGGATATAATCTCGTAAGTTCTCGTTTCACCCATTAGCCCATATCGAACCTCAAGTGCAGCTAAAACAAGAAAACTCATTTCGGCTGTACCTTCTCACAAATGCACTGCATTAGCATGGGGGAATCTCCACACTACGTAGCGGTTGCCATGGCAGAGATGCAGCCGATTTCGAATTTCGCTTTTTGGCTGCAGTTTGATTGAATGGAGTTTTTTCCCCTCCTGAATTGTGCATTACGGTAACATGCGTGCTATTTATCGGAGATTTTGTTTACTACCGTAGAAATTTCTTTTTCAATTCTAATCTTCATTTAAGAAAATTAGTAAAATATCTAATTTTTGGTTTTAAAATACACTAATGAATTTAGGTGCAGCCCGGCTGTACTTGCTGTAGTGGGCGAGCCGCCACTGCGAGAATATGCATACATTTTCCATTTTGCAAAGGTGGATATACACGTCAAGACTAATAAACGCTCTAGTTCTGTGAGTCTTCCGTTACTTCAGATAAAAAATGGAATATAGAATTTTAAATAAAATTAATGACAATTCCTTTAAAAAAAAATTATGTTTTTATTGTTTCAATATTTCATTCATTTTATGTTTATTCTTAGTTTCTCTCTATTTAAAAAAAAAAGTAAATATATCGCCAAATTAATAAAAACATTGGCAAATAAATAAAAATTTCCCCAAGTTAATACTATATCGCCAAATGAACTAAAATATGATCATAAATGTAAAAATACCATAAAAATGGCGAAATTAATGTAAAAAAAATTATAAAATGTCAAAATAGTGCAAATATGATTGGATAATGGGATATTCTGTACTAATTACAACTATGAAAGTAAAATTTTGCATGCAGGTACATTTTAAACCAAAATTACTCATTAGGAAAGGATTTTCTGGTTGTAGAATTAAAAAAGTCGAACCCTAACTGCCAAAAGTAAAAATCCTCGCCACTTATCCACTGACTCATCACTAAATTCTCAAACTTTCTGTAAACCCAGGAAGATGAAACTTGACAGAGTTGTTACTTATATTTTACATAGAAAAAGTAAGCTATTGGGTAGGTACAATGCCACACTGTACCGTAATAATTGATTCATGAATACTTTGGACCCCATGTGCTAGGAAGGTCAGAGGGAGTGTATAAAAGGTCAATCTGGTTGATGCGACCTACCTTCCTCTACACAATGCTATGTCATTTATTCACGAAGGCTGATTTCCCGTATAATTATTGGGGTGAAAGCGTATACTGCCTGTCACCAAGGGTGACATTTTCCTTATTTCAGTATAAAGGATCAACGAGAAAAATGGGTTAACAAACGACCTGATCGACGCGACTTACTTTTCTATAAGACGGTATGTCATTTATCGATCATAGCACGATTCCCCGGAGAGTAATGCAGTCAAGAGCGACAATCTCTTGCAGGGCCGGTCGGTAATACTTCATATTCTGTACTTAAGGGGCTTTTCCTTTCTCCCCCCCCTTTTTCCTGGTTAAAATTTGGAAGGGACCTTATGAGCAAAATATGACATTTACTATGACTCTAAAAGCGACCCTCGAGAATTTATTTTGGTTGCAGCCCAGCATTGTTTTCACTGAAATCGTAATGCTTATACCTTAAATATGGGTAGTGTGAAATAATAGCACATGTTCGTTTATTTTAAAAATAATATTTGTTGACATTTTTAAAGTAAACTGTTTAACTACACATTTTTAATGTGACAGTGTAAAACATTTCGTATAATTTCACTTTTTATAGTAGCACTAATATTAAATTTTAAATTTGACATTTCTCATAGTGAAATTTAAAACTTAATTTTACATATTATAGAAAAACTTCTGAAACAGGACTTACTCAGCTGTGACAAAGTGTTTAAATGGCACCAAAATAGAATTGCGAACTTTATATAAATTAATTTAAAATTTCTGCAGGCAGCAATCAGGTTTCCAATAAGAATAATTTAAAAAGAAAAATCTTTACCTGCAACATTATTTGAGTGCACATTATGCGCATCTCCATTTAATTATTTTTTATTTTAGACATAACTGCGAAGTAATGGTAGTCAAGAAATCAAGACACAAAAACAATATTAGATTTGTTCAATTTAAGGTACACATAAATGATTTACACTGAACAATATAAAACAAACATTTTGCTATTACATGTGTTAGGGAAAAATTCTTTCAAATGAGTTTCTAAATAACTGTAATAAATTTTAAAGTTTAAAACTTCTTAACATACATTTCTAGAATTCAAGACGGTCCAGTAATACTAAGAAGCTTTTTTTACATTACATTTGCATATTTATAAATAGCTTAACTTCTATTGAGAAACACATTAAATTGTTATAAAAGAAAAAACAATTATTAAAAAAAAAAAAAACATTAATTTTATACTGATATGAAGAACATACAGAAACATAGCTCAAACAGTTAATTGGAATACAGATAATAAAATTATTTATAATTGAATTAAATCTTTGTTTACAAATCGAATGAGGACAGAGCTAAAATTAGATAATGGGCTATGCATACACAAGCATTTTAAAAGCGTAGTTAAGCACAGCTATGCATTGTTACGTATATTTATTTGCATCAACAGTAAATTCATATAGATTTCCATCATTTGAATATTTTTACAATATCTTTTATAAGCATTCCAACTTTGACATATGCGAAATATTAAATTACCGCACGAGTAGTTAGCACTGTACACAAAGTCATTTATACATACGAAAATGTACGTTTTAAAAAATTCTGTAAAATGTACACAAATTTTCGAGTGGATATGAGCGGCAGTGTGTTGACAGATGGAAGTTACAGAAGGTTTTCGAAAGCACCGTTGTTTCATGAACGCATCTGCAATACGCGAATTAAAAAAATGTTGTCGAATTCCCCCATTTCCGACAGTTCTCAAAACGTATCATACCAAGGGAAATGTTTTGTTTTAGAGGGTAGCAATTGAAATATAAAACTAAAGTGTTCGGCTACTTTAAATTAAATTCACATTGCATAAGTGTTTGACAAACTGAAATTGGAAAACACATCAAGTTAGTTACATTTAAGATATACCTTCTTCTAGTGAATCCAAGCTAATTATAACTTTCATCAGGCACGTAGATATAGATTTTTCATGGGAGGGGTTCAGTGACTGAGCAACGGATTTCTTTAAGTTACTTACCCCACTTTTAAAAAAACAACAACTTATAATTGTTTTTAACAACTTATAGGAGTAAACAGGAATACGTTGACAGGTAAATATCGTAACAGCAACAGTTATCATTTATTTTTCATGAAATAGTTATCAATATCAGTCATTACTTATTTTTAAAATTAGTAAATACCAGTCCCTAATTATGAAACAAATTTATGTTTTGAGAATCATTGTTTAGAATAATACACGGTTTTGAAGCATCCTGTGACGATTTTTTCATTTTGTCGCCGAAATCCAAATACTAGAAAATGAACCCGATGATGTCTTTTGAAGCTTAGTTTGAGATAAAAATTGCCTCAAAACATATTTTTGAAGGTTTTTGAAAAATGCTTTCCGGGGCAGGACCCCCGGAAAACATCAACTTCACAAGAATTATAATACGAGAAAGTAATTTTTTCTAGTTTTTTTTACAGTAATTCGATTTTTAATTTTTTTTCTTCTTGACTTACAATGGGAGAGGTTTGAACCCTCTGACCCACCCCCTTGCCTACGTGCCTGACTTTCATTATTTTTTTCAGATATATTTTTCATTAATACTTTTTTCTGTTAATAGTTGTACAAGCATTGTATTATTTGATTGAAATGTACAAGTTCAGAGCTAGGCTTTTAAAAATTTTAGGTCTATTTTTAAAAGGATTTTTAGCAATTAGACAAAATCCCATTAAGAGGAAAAAATATCAGTTTCTCTTATGATTTAATGCTTTTGCCTTATGTTACTTATTTTTGACTATATAACCCAGGCTATAAATTATATAAACTTTAAAACCCCGTCAAATTTTTGAATGACTTTGCTAAGAACTTACCTATTTCACATATATCCTAATAACAAATGAAATGTCATAACACTAAATCAGAATATTTGAGATATTGTATCTGTATGAGACATGGTTAGCTCCAAAACAAAATCAACCAGCTAGTAATGATTTTAACAAAAATATAGCATCCTTGCTTTCGAGGTAAAAATATTCATATGGTTTTCAAAATCAGTATTGTACGAGAGACAGATTCATAACACAGTGTTCACTCTAGGCTTTTTTTGAAGGGCGGTCCGCCCTGCCTGCCCTTTTTTCATCTCGATAGCGCCCTCCTGCCCCTTTTTCAAAAATGCCGCCCTCTTCCGAAAAAAATGCCGCCCCTATTGTCTTTTTTAGTCAAGCACAAGCATCCTTGCTTTCCTAGCTGTCTTTAAAAAATACATCGATTAAATTTTTTTTGTGTGTAAATTGGAATTAAGTGAATTATGACAGTAGAAAACAAACTTCTTTTTAACAAAGCGTGTTGTGAAATCGCGATGATTCCGCGGTAATTTCAAGAACGGGGCATGGCACGAATCCTATTTGTTGCCTGTAAGATGGTTTGAGGCAAGATTACAAGATCAGACATTTTATTACCAAATTTTGAATTTTAGTAGCCATATCATTAGTTTTGTAAGGGGTCTAATTCGGGCTACTTACCGATTTGGTTTTTAGCAAAAACATTAATTTTAAAATGCCAAATTTAGGATTTCAAGTAGTATTTCTACAAAGTGACATCAATGTTGTACTGTTCTTTCCTTCGAGATAAGCCCCGAGCCGTCACCAATAGCCTAATATACAATAAATCGGAATTTTTTCTTGTTTGATCACGGGTCCGATGTGTCAACGGGTGGCCACGCCCACCCCAATTTTTTTTTTTTAAAGTGCCCTTTTCAAAACAAGAAGTGCCTTTCCAAAAACGGGGTGCCCTTTTTCTGCTAACTGCGCCCTGCCCCTTTTTATTTCTAGAGTGAACACTGCATAACACATACAAAAATAACTCAAACAAAATGTGAGAAAATACCCAGTATTTCCTGAAGGTACACTCAAGACAACAATAGTATAATTTCTATTACAACAAGGTCTGCTGCTCCCAATTATAAAACCAATGTATATTTGAGCAAAAAAGACACAATAGTTTAGATTGGCAAGGCACAAAAACGAAAGTAAAAGATATTCAGAATTCCTTATAAAGTTAAAAAAAATGTTATGAAACCCGAACGTCGCTGAACACCTCACCTTGAAAAATACTCGACTAAAAAGTCAAATAAAAGAAGCTCGAAATACTAGAAGTATTCATAAATAAAAAACAATCTCAGTTGTCCTGTAATGAGAATTTAATAGGTAACAAATAAAAGTACAACTGCATACATTTGACAAAACAATTGAGTTAAAAATAGCTAAAAAGTAGTATGTTTTGTAGTAGTATTGTTCAAACAAATTTTGCAATATTAAAGTTGTTTCCACAGTTTGAAGTTTAAATAATTTTCTGCATATGGATTTTATTTAAAAAAAATTCTTAATAAATGTTAAAGAGGTAACTTGTTATTCAAATCATTATATTTGAAAAGGGAGAGTTTTTATGAATTTCAAAATTGCATTGCTCGGTAAACTGGGTTAAATGTAATACAAAATAAACGATGCCAATCTATGGAGGTATACTATTAATAATTACAATTAACAAAATTGTAAGCTTTTAATCACACAATACAGATATAAAAAAAACTGATAAATTACATCAAGAAAAAAAAACATGAAATGTTATACAAACTTCCTTTGTAGTAAAATTTGACTTCATGCTTATATAGAAATTAGATTGTAACACGAATTGTTTTTTAACTATTTAATATAAGATTTCGCTTTTAAATAGCTGACAAATTCTTAGCATATATGTTCACTCATAAAATTATTAAATTTAATCTTTTAATTCCTAAATTTTCTTAGAGTAGTGCCAACATTTGTTTTTGAAAGTCATGTTACTGTTTTTCACAGTATGAATGCTATTTACTTTATAATAAGCCTGTTTGTTTCACAATGGTTATTTTCTCTAATACAAAAATTCATAAACATATGTATTCATCAAATTGCACCACTTGGTCACTTTCGTGAAAAAAAAAACATCAGCATTATTTTGAAAAATTTAATGAGATGCAAATTTTTTAAAAACTTTGTATATTGTGTAGAAAAATTATGAAAATCGAAATGGATTTTAAGAAAATATACAATATTTGTCAGGTTAAATTTTAAATTAAAAAGTATATTTTGTAATGTTTTCACAATTATCCCATTTGGTTTGGTGGCTGAGGCATCCTAAAGCGCAAAAATTTCTTACAAAACCTGCCCAATTCTTTTAACAAGTCACACAGCTTTACAAAGCAGTTAAAAACCTTGCATTGTACATAGTCAGTAAAAGTTTGTTGGTATGTAAATGGTGCTTTTATTTATAAACTTGATGGTTGGACTTAAGAATTTATTTTCTTAACCTCAAATAAGCCCAAGATAAGTTATAATACAGATACAATGTACATCCAAACATTTTGGACCAATAAAACTTTGAAAAAGATGAATTAAACATAAAATAATACATCGATGAAAAGTCGCTGAGTATTGACCGCTCAAAGCTCAAAATATAATATTTTTTTCCATCATAAGATGAGCATAGAAATTCAAGCTCTTAAAAAAACTTAAATACATAAAGACCTGCTTATAAATCTACAATAAAACAAAAGACTTAAATATATATGGTAAGAGTAAAGTACATATATCTAATGTAATACTACAATACATATTTTTAAGGCATAGCACACTTTGCTGTATATCTGCAGTTATTTTCAATATACAAATATAAAACGCCCTTTACGAAGAAACAATGCATATCCAATTTGCACATTAATGGAATCCAAATGAAAATTTATTAGCAGATTTGTTCATGCAATTTGGCGAGACTTCGCAAATACTATATTTAAGCTTCAAAGATTCTTTTGTTTTCATAATAAAATGATTAATAATAATAATACTCAGGGTGTATAAGTTTTTACCCCACAGACTGTTCGTTTTTTGAGAAAAACGTAAATAATTTTAAGGAAATAACATTGTTCTTTTATATAAAAAAAATTATATGAACTAAAATAATCAATTACCATCGAATTGTAAAACCTGCACTTATTCAAAAATTCGTTTAGATTTATTTAATACGATATCTTTTGAAGTTTTTTTTTTTTTACATGAAAACCCCTGATACTTATTTCGTAATAAACATACATTTAATCCGCATAATAATAAACTTTACTGTGTGTATTCCACTTCATGGGAAATAATTTACAAATATTTGTTTTGCAACTTAAAAGAGAACATACATTTATTTCTGTAGAAATGAATTATCATCAACATAGCAAGACCTGCTCACAAGTTAATTCAAGTGCTACCTATGGCTAATAATGAGTTGGTCAAAGTGGCCAGCACCTTCGGGTAGGTCGTGGGAGCTCAAGGCTGGTGTACCATCGTTTTTGATGATTAGTACAAGACCAGGGGCTGGAAAATAATAAACAGATGTTAGTTCATGCACTGCACTCTCAAAAAACATAGTAAAAAACTTTATATAGAGTAGAACTTCAATCACCCTTACCACTCAATATTTAGATCAAAATTCCCCGACTTTTCAGGTTTTCCCGGAAGATTTAAAAAAAAAAATTCAAACCAAAAATTAAATTATTTTTTCGCATATTAATATTGAGGTTGGGAAAAATAAAGTGCTTATAAATAATAACCTAGCAAAGTATGCAAAATCGAAAATTTATAGTTTTTACGATTTTATATCAATGTGACAATAAAAAAGAATATAACTGGCATTAACATTTTTAGAAAATGCCCCTGACTTTTCCAGAATTTTTTTTAAATGTTAATTTTTCCTGACTTTTTAGGCAATTTTCATTTCTCTGTTTTCCAGGTGTCCCTGTCCAATTAACAGAACGCTTTGGAATATAAACCCTGGATCGTTTTGAAAAAAAAAACATAATCAAAATCCACATTTGATAAGTTACTTATCGGTAAATGATAAAAAGTTACAATATATACCAAAGCAAAGTTAATTTTTTTACTAAGAAATAACGTTTTTTTGTGAAGTATCCAATTATCTGGATATTCAACTATCTAGATGAGGTTTGGTCCGAATTCGTAGGAATAACTGGAATTCTACTGTACTTCAGCGTTCTCACTCTTTTCACACATTTAATATAAAGAGTTTCTAAAAACCAATACATTTTTAATGGTCCAATTGCAACACACTGAAGAACACAGTAGAACAATTGTGATAACTAGACAATAATTTAAAAAAGCATTTTTGACCTAGTAAATAGTTGTAACCACTTAAAACTTCATTTTAACTTTCATTTCTGTAATTGCTTGTGACAATTCAAAGCAAGTTGCTGTTCTCAAGTCAAAGATCTATCGGAAACTTTTTGTTTTTATGGAACACTTATTTGCTTTCCTGACTTTAATTTTTATTATTTTTAGAAGTGGTTCTTTACAAATTGAATTATAAAAGTTTCCTTGAAGTATATTGATAACCTTTCATTTTTTGGAACACGTTTTGTAAAAATAAAAATATTTATGACAATTTAATAGATTTAAATTTTAAGACACAAAACTAATTTTGGACAGTGCAGCGACATTGCAGTTTGTTCATCTTTTCTCAAGAAATTCACATAAAGCATTTAAACTTCTTCAGTATTTATACCCCAGAACCAATGGGAGATCGTCAACACTGAGGCCACATGAAAGGAGCGGCGGTCAATTCTGATAAACACCGACTCAACAGAAGCATTCTCAGACGTTTCTCTCGCAGCTCAATTTCTTTAGCATTTATAATAGCAATGTTACCCTTAACTGTTATATTTTCATCATTAAATTTTATTTATACTATGGCATTTACAAACTTATTTATTATTTTTAACCTAACATTCTAAATCTAAACTAAATGGAGTCAACATAGTATGGCCAACATAGTAACAACTATAGTATGGCCGATAAACTTGCATCAGCCGCAACAACAGCATTGAGCAGAATTTTTCGGTAAGAAAAATCCGAATTGAGCAATTTGTGTATTTTCTATGTATTTTTAATTTTTTTACATGTGATTTCATATTCATGACTACTTTATCACATCACAAAAACGTAAGTTAAAAAAAAATCACGAATATTAAATTTGCACATTGTAACATATTGCTGGACTTGTTTAGCAACCATATATACCAGTTGTATTGGCAAACATATAAATTTAATGCAAATCTTACATTCAGTGGATTCATCAGGTTCCAGGTTCGTGGCCTCAAACACTTCGTTGATGACTTCTTTAGCACTGACCCTCGTAGAATCCATTCGGCCCTCTTCTGTTGCTTGCTTCTGTAGATTAAGAAACATGAAAACATTTATAAAAAAATCCAATACACAGAGGACGTAGCCTCCCAGTACAGATTAATCATGTTAATTGGAATACGCAAACAAAATACAGTTTTTAAGTGCTGTCGCATTGTTGAAAGCATGCATTACTGACAATATTTGCATTTCGAAATCTGAATACTATTATTTTAGTTAAGGCTATTAGTTTAACAAAGCCTAGATTAGTGGTTAACATGTTGTATCCAAAATATTTCAAACTGTTGTCTATAATTACCAAGATATTATTGCTTAGTTATTTTTGAAAAAGCAATCATTGCCTAAAGCTTATACATGAAGATTATTAACTTTATAACTTAGATGTACATTAAAACCTAAAAGAAATAAGATGGCTAAGTTATATTACATGTTAGCAAGGCCTGATTTAAAAATTTCAATATAATAAGCACAATAGCACCCTGTGGTAAAATATAGTTTTGTAGCATTAAAAAGCTTGCATAACAGTTATTCTTTTAAAAAACAAGAAATTGTGTTGTTTTAAAAAAAAAATACTTAAAAAGTTATGAAAAATTACACTAATAATAAAGAATTTTTCCAAACCCGGACACTTTTCTACAATTTACATGTAATTATAAATTTAGGGGTCTAGGCCTGGACCTAACACACCTAATGGTTCAATCATGCCCTGCAGGCAAGAGCCAACAGATAAAATTTTAGTTGTACTCTTTTTTTTTTTCAAAACCATTAACAAACCATATTGAAACCAATTAATGAACTGAGCTTTTCATGAGGACGGGTGTATGGGAATTATTTTTACAATTTAGATATACAATAAAATTTAACGGAAATAAGATGTCACGAGTTATGTTGTTTGTACATGTAATAGCAACATATAAAGTTTTATTTGAAAGCAATTAAAAAAAATATGTATCATGTAATCTTACATGCATGTAAAATCAAGATAATTTAGATATCTTATTTATATTAAGTTTCATTGCATGTCAATGTTGTAAGGATAATTCTCATTCACTCTGTATATAAAAAAAGATAGGAAATATAATTTTATTTGGTATACAAGAAACAGTTTTATGCATTAGAACCCCTTTTTATATTTTAACAAAAAGTCAAACTTAAAAGATTTTTCGGTTACTAAAAAATCTTGAAAATAATTCTTTAAGGCTGTTATCAAACCCTCTACCAACCGAGTCTCCAAATTCCCAGTCACTGGATCACCAACTTTTAAATAATGCACACCATCTTTAAATTCATAAAAATACTCTATTATACAAAAAATTCAAATCTATTTTATTGGGATATAATTTAAAAGCTATCTTTATAAAAAGAAGAATTTTGTAAAAAAAAATAATCATTTAGTAAAAATAGTAGTTTAGTTAAACTCTTGTAGAGAGAAAAAGAAATCTTTACTGTTTCGTTAATTTGCAGGTTGGTTATGTACATATAGCATGTACATAACCATCTTATAACACTAGACTGATTTCACATAAGAAATAAGAGCTAGTAAAGTACACTATAAAACAACTTGGAAAGGACATCAAACATGCATAAACAGCTACAATAACTATTTTACAAACCTTTGATGGTCTTTTCCTATCTGTAACCTTAGGTACACCGGAAAGGCACATTTCACCAAAAGTAGAACTGGAACTGGGATTCCTGAGAAATTGAGATTTATTAAAAAAAATATTAATATTTGCATCTTGAAAAGAATAATTTTCTAGAGATGTTCTAGTTTCGTAAGAAACAGAATGACTTTTACTACATTCTTATTAATTTTAAATTACAATATTTAATAACAATCGCATGTACATAACCATCTTATAACACTATACTGATTTCACATAAGAAATATCTTACAAATGCAAACAATATAAATCATTATTAGCTGTACAGTCTGCAACCAAAGTTTTTTATAAATTAAAAACCTTTTGTTTACGAATGATTTGATTCAAGGAAGAATCCCATTAAATTTTATGCCATGTACTAGTTTAATCTGTATTAAATTAATAAAAGTAAAAATAAAATAAAAATATTAACCTATGATGTCCAGATTCGGCACTACTTTGTCGCGAATGTGAGGCTAGACTTCCGTAACCAGATGCTTTTGAATGTTGGCTGGCATAGCTCGAGTTCCGCGAATGACCCCGCTCAAACTCGGGAGCATTTTCATCTTCTCTACTTCTTTCTTCTGTAGTTCCAATAACTAAATCTAAAACAGAAGGATACTTTATGTTACGCAGTCTTGGATGACACTAAAATAACTTCCTTTACACAGAATTGATGGTGTACTGCAGTGTGTGGTTCTCAACTTTTTTATCTCTCATGTACCCCTTGACAGGGGTAATTTTTTTCATTTATGAGTATCCCCTTCACACATAACCCTCTAGACATAATCTTTTTTTGTTTGGCACTAATATTCTTAGGTTAGCTGGCAAATTAATCAAACGACTCAAATTGATGACACTTATACATGGTTCATACAGATTTTCAAAAGAAAAAATTAAGTAGTTCTTAAGGACTTTTTAAGGACCTCTCGATAATTTTTAAGGACCTCTTAATTTTTTTGGCATTGTTAGCGGAGAATCGCACATTGTTTGGTGCAAAATTTGCACATAATTACATGTCAGTGGGGTTTTGTAGCAAGTTGGCACAGGATACCACTTCCGGAAAACTCTGGCGCAGAATTCCCATCCCCTAAAGATGCTACATTCTTCTGAATTTCCTCGTTTTTCTAGAATGATTATCGATTCTTCACAATACAACAAACGAACTGAGATTTTCCAATGACGAAGTGTAGTGTGTTATAATGAAATACCACTGACTAAAAAATCGAACAAAAGAGATCAAAAGTTCATTTTTTTTTCTGACACTAAATACGTCCATTCATGCCTGTCTCTCCTTGCCGATTTATACTTGCGTGAAACGGTCAAAAGTGTGGACACGATCAACGTAAAATCCGAAATTCTACATTTCAATAATTTTAATGCACCCGGAATTCTGAGTTCGAAAATTAAAAAAACTCAGAATTTCGGATTAGACACGGAAAAATACCACCCATGTGAATTACTAGTAAAAAAACATGTTTGACAAAAATTAAGGACCTTAGTCGAAAATTAAGGACTTTAAGGGCCCTTAATTAAGGACCTACTTAAATTAAGTAGTTCTTAAGGACTGTGCGAACCATGTTATAGTATTATTACATTTATTTATAATTTGCGTTTTCCCACTATTTGCTAATATTATTTTCACATACCCCCAAGGGTACGCTGCAAACCGTTTGTTGAGAATCGCTGCTATAGTGCACAGATCAGTTAAGTACATTTTATTGTGTATTTAAGGTTAAGAGCTCATTTAAATTCCCAAATTGTAATCTATATATAACCTAATTGTGGTTGGCAAAAAACAATTATTATATTTAGCAAAATCCTTTTATGACTAATGTATTAGAGTCTTTGTATTAGAATTATAAATCTTCAAATGGTTGTTTTAATAATTTAGGGAATTGTTACTTTATCTGTGTATTAAGGCTTATTGAAATAAAAAAGTTTAAAATTTCTGCATAGTAATTTTAAATTAAATTGTATTTGAAGATATATAAACTAAAGTTATTACATTGTTACCCATTACAAAAGGAATTATCCCCCCCCCCCCCCCAATACAAGGAAAACCCATGCTCAATGAAAAAAAAAATATTACAATTTCAAACAGATTTTAAAACTAAAAATATTCTTTTAACTTTTGATGAAAGCTTTTATATATAATTATTCTATAAATGGCACAGAGTTTGTACTAAAGGGTTTTGTAAGTAGAAATAATTAAATCTGAAGAAATAAAAATTATTAAAACTTAACAGAAAAACACATTATACAAGTTTTTTAGATGCCTAGAAATATACCAGACATTAAGTAAAATATAATAATTTGGCATATCTATTCAATAACATGGTTCAAATAAAAAAACTAAACTGATAATAAAAAATGTCACTGGTAATTAGTAAAAAGTGCCAGATCATTGAAATTTTTACTAAAAAAACATATAAAACTCAATATACTCCTTTTTCTTTCTTCCTACCCCCCCCCCCCCCAAAAAAAAAAAAACCTTAAAAATACCGGGTAAAAATATTCTAATGATTAAATTTACATAATAAATAAACTTAATAAAAATTTGTTTTTTAGACAGTCACAAGTTTTTTCTTCGTCTAGATGTCTGGTGTTCTGCAATTAATTTTATACTTTAAAAAAAGGATAAGATTTAGAAAATAAAATTATCAGTCAATCATGAATATAAGCATTTAGTCAGGGCTTAAACAAAATATACTCATATAAAAATATGTAAATAATTATGGAAAAAAAACTTTGTTTCGTGTGGAGAACAGGGGGAGGAATCGAAACAAATCAAAACAAGAAGTAAAAAACAAAGTTTCTGCAACCAAAGAAATAAAGAATGTATAAAAGAAAATGCGAAAACAAACTGAAAAGTGGGAATGAAATGAAAAAAACGCCAGGGATAGTAGCAGCAAAAGCAGCAGCAGGGACACTTAGGATGAAAGAGTATGAAATAACAGACCTGAGCAGAGTAAATTTGGCCTTTGTTTTCGTGGCAGACTACCAAAACCACTGCTGCCACTCGCTAAGCTATCCCCACTATAATCTTCACCTTTTTTGTCAGCCGGGAGCTGGATGTCGGGCTTGTCCCCTAGAGCGGCATGTGGTCGAACATCTGGCCTGGAAAATTATCATAGAAATAAATTTTTATATTAAGAATACAGGGATATTGAAAGAGATAAAAAAGTTGAAATTGTAAGATGGTCTTGATTGTACTGATTCCCATTTAAATTAAAATATTCTGTATATACTTGCATGTAAGACGATTCATGTATAAATCGGCCCCCTAACTTTAGGAGGATTTTTTGTCCAAAATTGAAAATTGCATATAAACCAAGTTGTATTTTCGTATATGAAAAACCGGATTCAAATAGGCAAATCATAAAAAAAGTTATCATAAGTGAAATTTTCATTCTTAAAATAAATATTTAAGCCAAAAATTCAAAAATTAAGAAAAAGTGATCGGAAAAAAATGCTTTTCTCAAAGTTCTGAGCAATTCATTGTGCTTAAAAGTATGCACCACTCACAATGTTTTTGTATCTTTCAAACCTCCATCGGACTTTTTATATTGAATCTCGTTCATTGTCATAATAAAATCTTTTAAGCCACATACTTAAATACCAAATTGTGCTATTTATAATTTTTAACATAGGTAGTTTTGTAAATATTAGAAACTGAGAAAAAGCAAACTATTTTTTGTTAACTGTCGCTATTAAATACGGATGAGCATATTATTTTATTCGTCTAGGAAGGAAATACAAGTATATTTTTAATTGAAATAATATTATGGATAAATGTATACTACTAATTAAAATATTTAGTCATAAATTAAGATATAAATGACTTGAAGGTTGCTTGAATTCGAGGATTGGCAATGTCCCAATTTTACTGCTTCAAAGTCAAATCCATCCGAAATTCTAATAAGACAACCATTAATATCTTTTCATAATAATATAAAGGAATAAAATTTGTATTGGTGAAATAAATTTTGTTTAATTATTGCAATTGAGTAAGAAACATATTGACTTTAAAGGGGTGTCATTCTCTATGCTTAATGTCAACTTCTTAGTCTTCCATTAAAAATCTTATTAAAGTACCATATATTAGCTTTATAGATTCTACAAACCAAGGTAAAATTTATCAAAATATATTTAAGATGAAACCGATGTTCGGTAACTTTCCGATATCTGGCTGATTTTTAACTATTCTATAATTATCCGATATCCGGAAGCAAAGTGCCGGATATCCGGACAAGTAAAACGTTACAGATTTTTTTTATGTGGAGATCAATTATCTTTTGTTCTAGCTTTTTTTCCTGAAAATACTACTAATGTATTTTGCAGTGTCTGCTTTGAATCTTTCTCAGGCTATTCAGTAAAGAAGATAGCTGAAAAGACATACAGAACCAGCCATTAGCTATCTTGGAGTATCTCCGAGTTTGAACAATTCACGTGGGTGGACAAGTGTAGGGTGCATAGCTACATTTCTATTCGTTATATATTAGAAATTGTTTTATTCTCCAGTTTAGTAAGAGCTAGTTTTAGCATTTAAATATAGCACAGTTTAGATCAGCAATTTGGAAATATTTCAAAATTACATTTTCCAGTTTTCAAACGCATCATACAGTACAGCTCCAGGAATGTTTGCTAATATATAAAACACACCCACAATATTCCTCAAAAACATAAATGCAAAAAATATAGTGTATCATAAAAGTAACTTGCTAGTTTCTATGCTAAAATCTCCATGTCTCCACATAACATCTAAATTTCTGTTGCTGATAATTAGATAACATTGTAACTATGATAAAATCATTTCAATGTTTTGGGTGTCCCCATATTATAATTTATCTTTTTAAATCTGAATTAAAAAAGTTTTTGGACTATTAATTTGTTGGCTGCACTTCTGTTTGTAGAAAAAGTCCTACAAACAGAACTAGATATTCTTGATCCATATGTTAATGACTAAAATAACACCCTAACTGGCACACCACGACCAACTTGAGGACATCTGAACTATCCCCTGCTCGGTAAGTCTTCGTAAGCCTCACCGTAAATTGAACTGCAACCCATTATACCTGATACCCTTATCGCCAGGTTATCTCAGCATATGACCACTAATAAAAAGTGTACAAAAGTCTTGTTTCAATACTGAGAATAGTGCAAGACATACGTTTTGAAGCACGGGTCTCCCGCCAGGAGGAACATTTCTATGGAGATGTGCAGCATGGAGTTGTCCTGCCGGTGCTTCGAGTCGTACCCTTCCAGCAGGTAGCGTCGAGTTGTGAGGCCAGCCCCAGCAAACTCGGCAAGATTCAGACTAGCGAAACCCAGCTTCTCGAAGGATCGACCCCCTCGCACCTCCTGCAAAGATAAGAGCACGGTCAGTTTGGGAAATCTAATGCAGGGTGTCTTGAACCCTTTCTACAGGCAGTAGGTGAGAAATTAAAAAAAATAATTATGCATCAAAAAGCTATCTTTATGTATATTTATCACATAAATAAACAGATAAAATAAAAATTTTGTTTTAATTCTCTGTTTGTGTTAATTCAGGGTTCATTAATTTAAAATTGAATCAGTCATTTTTAAAACGGGACAACTATTTTTTTCGAAATCAGGTTTTTGGTGGTTTTACATCCTTATAACTTCCACACTTCGGTTCCATGTAAGAACGGATTAAAATAGCAGAAGAATGGTTTTGTTTATTAAAACAAATATCTGGTGATACACCCTTATTCATCCCAGACAATCATCAATCAATCATGCCTACCAAGCAAAAATTCCATTAAAGGAAAAAAAAAATTATAGAAGTATATTATAGAAGAAGAAATTATAAAATATGACAAGTAAATAACATCAATACGTCCCAGATCTTCATCAGAACTTTTATCAGGTAATTTACGGCTGGCCCACCATGTCTACTGAAGAAGCTGCTGATGAATTTTAATTAACTTGTTTTTTTGTCATTTAAATTCCTCATTTTTCATGTTAATGTTCCCACATTGTTTATGTAAGTCTCTTAAACATTAAATTTTTTTAAATAAACATTGTTAATTAAAAATATTGTAGTTTCTTTTGAAAAACCTATGTTCATTTTGAAAACGGGTCATCACCCAGTTAAGAAAAACCATGTCTTTAGACAACTATTACAGCAAAATTTCGGAATCGTGACAATTTCAAATAAGTTTTATTTCTCCTTAAAAAAAATTATTAGAAGAAATTAAAAAAAAAAAATTTTAATTAAGTTTTTTATATTTCCTGAAAAATTAAAAAAAAAATGGAGTTGACTTCAAAATGACAGACTTAATTGAAAGTATATATTTAGTTAAAATGTATGTATAAAATTTATATTTTTACAATTATTAAAGTTTTACAATAGTACAGGACTAATATTTGCAAATTATAGATCCCAGTAGCAGAAAAGCAGAGACATGCATCGCAGGTTTTGGACAAAGGGCCATATTTTTGCAGAAGTCAACAAGAAGTACTTTCTTTTGGCTGTAATACTTTAGAAAATAATTAGAATAGAAAATAGTAGATAATTCTTAAATTAGGTAATTTTTCTTTTCAAGGTAAGCACGTAAAGTAAGAGATTAAAATTATTATTTTTTTAGGATTGTTTCTTGTTATATCTTCATTTTTCGTTTTTTTTTTTAATATTTAAAATGTTGAAATTTTTTTGCGGAACTGGAGAGTAATTAGTAAATGTAATTATAGGTGTAAGAAAGGGGGGAATCAAGCACCCCCCTCCCCATTATCAAAAATGTCATACTGAAAATTGTAAATATCTTAAGAAATTTATGCAATTTCTTCATTAATTAACAAATTATTGATAATTAACAACTAATTATCATTTATTTTATTGTAAATATTCTGGGAATGGGACTAGTTGTGCCCCCCCCCCCATAACTTTTTTAATTATTACACCAATGTATGTAATCCATAAAGGAATGGGAACAAATGACTAAAAAACAAAGATAAGATTGATTCTTTAATCATTGTTTTTTTTTACAAAAGCTGAATACCAATATACAATAGACTCTCGATAACTCAAACTTCGATAACTCGAAAAAAATCGATTTCCCTGCACCTTCATTACTTATTTAATGTAATTTTATCTCTTGAATTCGAAGTTTTTCGTCGTTATTTTCGATAACTCGAAGTTTCCTCACAACTCAAAATTTTGTTTTCCTTTAAAAACTACGGATTTTGAAGAACCTTTAGCATATATGTAATTGCCAAGTTCTTTTTTATCAGTTCTCTTTCTTATTGTGCGTTATTGAAAGGGTATACGTACAATGGATTCTTACATGTGCCTCACCCTTTTGTTTGAACGTCGCTAGACTGGATTCCCTGAGCTGTATCCCCTCCTCTTTAACACAGTCAGTTAAACAAGGAAGATTAATGATTTATCGTTCCTCAAGCCAGCTGGCGTTTTCGGTAAAGTGCGAGTCACTTTCTTGGAACATTACCGACAGTCCAGAAAGCAACTCACTTAAAGTATGAAGACGACACTCGATCCCTTCTCATTTTTGTTTAGGCAATGCACTCTCTATAGCAGCATTTGATGAGAGATCGCTATCAGAAGAAGAATGCTAACCTCCTCCAAAGATAACTTTGTAAGAGGCTCTATCTTCTATAAAAACTATGCGTGCATTCATTGAATCGAGGCCGGAAATGAAAACATCAGAGACATTTCAAGCAATCGTACATTTGGAAAATATAATTTATTTTGAAAAAAATAGAAATACTCAACAAACTGTTTTGGATAGATATGTTAAATAAAGTCGTGTAAGACAGCTTTTTTATGGGATTTTCGATATCTCGAATTTTATACACTTCCCTTCGAGTTCGAGATAACGAGAGTTGTCTGTATATGATAAAATTATTTTTTGCCAATTTTTACTTTCCAAAATCATGTCACAGACTATTTAGAAGTTTTTTGCTACTGGGTTATAGATTGACTTTTATACAAATTCTAATAAGATGATGATACTCTAATATTGTTTACAATCTAATTTACAAACTTTACTTAATATGTAAAAAATATTTTTTGATTATATTTTTCTTATTATTGTATACCAAATTCTTTTCATTTTTGTCTATAGTATATATCAATCACATCCATTATAAACACAATTTTAAAAATAAATTAGAAGGTACTGACCTTTCTTATAGAAATTCTACACATACATGGTTCTAAAACACCAGTACTTGCATTGGCAGTCATTTTACACCCAAATTGAAATTTCCTGTCCCATTTCACGCAATTGTTTTTCACTTCTTGTCTAAAAAAAATATAATAGAAACATAATTAAATATAAAGACATTACTATTATTGGAATTATACATGGACTGCAAACTCAGACCTCATATATATGTTGATAATCAAATATGTAGGTAAGGGGGTGGTTTAGAGGGTTTTAACCCCTCCCATTGAAATTCAAGAAAAAAAAATTTAAAAAATCGAATTACTGTAAAAATCCTAAAAATATTTTTAAAAACTTGAAAATTTTCAATTCCTAGTATAATATTTTTTGTTGAGTTGCATGAGGGAAAACCTGGTATTTTCCTAGGAAAATAGGTTTCAAAAGGCTTCAAAAACATGTTTTAATGTAATTTTTATTTATTTCAAACTAAGCGTAACATGATGTCATCGTGTTGCCTTATATAGCATTTGAATTTCTGCAACAAAGGGAAAAGATCGTCGAACCGTATCTATATATTATTTTAAACAAGGAATTTTAAAATTTAAAATGTGTTTTCTAAATATATTTCATAATTAGGGAGTGATATTTACTAATTTAAAAAAATAGTCAATGACTTATATTGTTAACGATTTCATAAAAAATAAATGATAACCGTTGCTGTTTTGATACTTATATGCCAAAGTATTCCCGTTTACTTGAATACAAATTAACATAAGCTTTCAAAAAATGGGGGAGGGATTGTTAAATTTAGAGGGGTAGGGGAAGAGAAATAAGCTACCAGTCACTGAACCACCCCCATGAAAAATCTATACCCACGTGCCTGAATAAAAGGACTTAAAATTTTAAATTGATAAGAAAAAAATATTAAAACTAACTTTTGGGACATTTCGGTAAATGTTCCACCCTCCGTAAGTCGAATTTTGGCGAAAAGTATTCCATTTGCAAATGAAACAGCAGATATTTCTTGAAGAACCAAATCCACTTTAAACTTGTATTTCTTCTTTTTCAACATAAAAGACATTTTCAGGGACTTCTTTCAAAAGAATAGACACATTTTGTTGAAAAAATGTATGATAGCCACTCAAAAACACCTGCAAAAGAATTTTAACAATTACTTATACATATAATAAAATAATGAACATTAAATTTGGTAATGTAAAATTAACATACATCTATTTTAATACTGGGATCAACAATATATAATAATGAATAGAGGAAAGAATAATTCGGAATCCAATTTTAAGTTGAGTAATTAAAAACAGATGGTAAAAGAACAGTGTTCATTAAAATCTGTTCAATTACTTACGATACAAAAAGATATATCATTAACAGCTGATAAGATGTTAAGCCACACCCGTTGAGTTTATAAATATTTGGCACAATTAACTACAAAAAACAGTGCGAACAAGAAATTTAAGGAAGTTTGAAAACATAGTTCTCAAAATAAGCATACCCCTTTCTTCCTTAACGAACAGGAAAGTTACGGATAAACTTGAAATTCCTAAAGCCTACACATTCTTACCAAATCAGAGCTTTGGGTGTAATGATCCGAAATCGTAAAAAAAATATTTTGTTGAAGGACGATAAAAAATTAAATCAAGGGATCTAGAAAGTTATTATAGCTCATATTTTAAAATTAATAACATTTATACAGTATGGAATTGAAATTATTTTACGAAATAAAACAGAGGCAGCTGTTTAATAAACAGCATATTTTTAATCGTCTTCTTCAACTTCAGTTCTGTATTTGGATTTGACAGGTTCTTTTTAACCCTTGAAAAAGGGTTATGAAAAAATAAACAAAACGTAGACTGCAAAATTTACAATTATACAGATATATACAGCAAAAATACTTAACAATTATTAATTCAATTTATTAAATTGGCTATATAGATTTGTATTAATTTTTCCATATTAAAATGACATGTTTTTTGCTGATATACAACTCTACTCGAGCTAAACCCTTCACGCATGTTTTTGCTGCAAATATTAACTTTTGACGGTTTTAAATAAATTAAAGAATTTAAATAAACACTTGCAAATTTTTCAAAGAACTATTTTAACATTTGGGATAATGTTTTATTTTTCATAGAATTATCCCACTTCAAATTCCACATAATGAGTGCCAATCATGATAGTTATTTCTCCAATTTTGTGGAATTACCACCGAAAGAGCAGCAAAGGTTGCTCAAACTTTTTAAACAACTCGATACGGATAATGACGGCAAAATCTCGGCAGAAGATTTAGCAGTAGCTTTTAAAGAGATGGGCATCCCTTATCACCCTGAAGGCTGCATTCAGGTACATAAAATTTAAGTTCATTACCTCTAATTTTTAAGTGGGTAGTGTCACTACCCGGATCTGTTTCGGCAAAAGAGTTGCTTAATAAATTGTTAAACTATTTTCAATGTCTTGATTACTAAAAATGAACTGTAATAGTTATCTAGATTGTGGATAAAAGTGTTAGATTGTATGTTCAATAAAAAAAAATTGGCTTTGTTAATTTGTTTTAAATTAAAATTCCTATCTGTATTATCGCAAAGCTTTTAAATTGATCATTAAGCTAAAATAATATATATATATTATTTAAAGTACTGTTGAAACAACATCTATAAAGGTTTTTACTTAAATCGGTATGATAAATCAAATGACTTGGCTGATTTAGTTTGAAATTTTGGTAAACAAGCTTGCTTACTTTTTCAATTATGCGGGTCAGGTTTACTGTACGGTCACCCTTGGCGCGATTTTTCCGCATTTGGCGATAATTTTTTTTAAATGGCAACCCCCCCTCCGAAACGACAAGGAATTACAGCAACCCTATTGGACAACAGTCGCCAAAATGGCGACTTTTGGCGAGATTTTGAAAAAGTCGCCAAGGGTGACCGTACAGTAAACCTTTACCAATTATGCAAGTTTGTGTGGCGTCTTGAATAAATAGTACAACGCTGTTATAATTTTCATCAGACGTATTGCTTTGGTGTAATAATACATTACCAGATAGATCAAAACGTATAAAGAGTATTTAAGTCTTGATAAATCTCAATGAATCTTAAAAAACTTATAGTTCTGTTATCAAAACCGTTTTCTTCAAACACAACTAATTGGCTCTAAATATGTTGTCAAATAAGTGTATTACCTAAATAAAACTATTTAATAAACTTTTTTTTTAAGAAATACGTTTTTATTTGTAGGAAACATTAATTTTTCCATCATTAAAATTAGCAAAACTGTCATGTCAAATGCTGATTTTTGTTAAAAACATCATCCTAGTTAGCTAATTATATCCAAATATATTATAAATGTATAAAATAGAAAAAAATCCTATAACACTAAAAAAACAGCCAGAAATTTATTTTTCATCATCAAAAATGGTGTATTTGCAGGGTCAAAATGTCTTTTTTCCAAAAACTTTACATAATTTATTCGTTGATAATTAAATACCTAATCATTATAATCAGTATTAAAATGCATTGTTAATTAAAATACGTTGTTGCATTGTATTAACAGCTCTGTTTCTGGACTTTGATTTGAATAACAAAGCGATTGCCTTCTAGAAATGTTAAAAAGATAATAATGCTTTGACCTCTAAATCTGAGCATTTCAGCTTTTCTGGTACTCTTCCATTCAGCAAACTTAAAAAGTCTCCAAGTAAAATTTGTGCGCCATTTTGATTGTGTTCTATTTTAATGTTGCCACTGCGAAATAAAATTTTAACGATCGTATGATGTCAATATTAAAAGTTAAAATCACATTATCTAAATATAAACAGACAATAATAATTGGTTGAATTAATATCTAACTCGAGTTGCATATTGGGCTATTGACGACAATTAGAAATTTATCTCTAACAAATTCTATTGGGTTGTGGTTATCGTTTGCATTTTTCTGAAGCTGCAACTATGTCTCTAAGCGAATGTTCCCTAAAAGACAAGTTTTTTCTGTGCATTTATTCAGGGTGGTAACATAACCTGGAAAACCGGGAAATCAGGGAATTGTCATGGAAATTTTTTATTCTGGAAATATCAGGGAAAAGTCAGGGAAATTTTCAAAAATTCACAAAAAAGCAGGGAAATATTCAAATTTGGATCATTTGTGTATCCATAAATTATTATTTTAATTGACAATAAGTATTGCTTATAAATTTGTATTTATAATGCAGTAAATTTATTTTATTGTAGCGTGGATACTTTGTTTTTATACAAAGTATATATTTCAACGTTTCTTAATGTAATTTTAAAGTCAGGGAAATTTTGTGACACCATCATAGAAGTCAGGGAAATATCAGGGAACTTTTTTTCCAGAATTTTGTTGCCACCCTGTTATTCGAGCTTCTCGTCTCCTCCAAGCTGTCGATTTTAGACTGGGCAATGGCACATTACTTTTCAGTTTGGGGAATCTACCCCTTCCATGCAGTTGATTATGGCATTTCAACACCTTTTGGCAGTTTGTTACAGAAATAAGCGTGTAGAAGATAAAATATCCCACCTTTCATTGTGGCCTGGAAGTTTGATAAGTGTCGTGAACATTTTTCAGAATTGATTCATAATCGTTACCCCTACATCTATCTGGTTACGTGGGGTGGAAGTTAAGGTGTTTCCCGCATAATCTTCTATAGTTCAAAATTACGAGGCAGTGTTCCCAGGATTTTTTTCAGGATAGATCCGGAACTGTTGTCAATTCCTCACTGTTCAGCTATTCAACCCATTGTGCTATTCAACCCCCATAACCAACTAAATATCTTTCGAAATCGATTCCTAACCGTTGCCAATAATCCTTTGTGTAGCTCAGTAACATCTAATTATTTCAACTAACAAAACAGCTCTCTGAATCAATTATTAACCATTACCAATTTGTTTTTTAATTGGCGAATACTGACTTTGACATTTGTAATCACAATTTGTCAGTTTTAATTTATTTTTTTTAGGAATGGACAGTCATAATATTTTTAGGAATTATGTAGTTGTAAGTTTTTGAGAATATGAGCAGTCAGCTAGCTCTCTGTAATGAATTTTGCTTAAAATAAGCCCAGCCTTCTTTCGTATATTTATCAACTGGTTTTTAAAGATACCAAATGTAAACTAATTTGAATTAATTTTTTTTTCTTTGTTTGATAAACTTCATTATTATGCTATATATATTTCAAAATTCGAGGACAGTAAATAAGTGATTCTCAGAACTATGTATTTTTGAATTCAATATGCTCATTGATAAATCTCTAACTATTTTTCTAGATTAATATGCAGTAACAGGGAATTATGTCAGAAAATATGTTAAAGTTAATTTCCATTAGTGTAATAAATTTTATGTGCCCAACAAAACCTAAGTTGGGCCTAAGACAATTGAATTTTTTTTAGACCACAGTTTTCGTTTTAGGTTCAACTTGGGTTGTCCCCGACCCCAAGTATAGAACACTACCATGTATTCTTATTTGAATTACTGAGCAGAAAATTTTTAATCGGTATAAGTTTGACTGATTTAACTTGGCATAAGTTATCAGAAGGGAAACTTTAAAAATACAATTAACAAAAAGATTGTTAAAATGTACTGTATACAATAGCCATAGCCAAGTAGTAATATGAAAAAACACTATGAAAACTCTCCCAATTCTGTATATGTAACATTATCATACATATACTGCTCCATTTTACCAATATCGTACTCCATAGTTAGATCGGTGTTCTAATAAGTGTTTAAAATGTAGGGCTACTAGAAATCCCAAAAGCCAACCCGTGACACTCGCTGTATGTGTCATTTCTTGCCAATCGTTGTAAACATTTTAATATGTGAACATGGTGCTCAATGCTCTCTCAACCCACCCCTCCCCTCAAGGTCAAAAATTCAAACATGTTTAAAGAAGTAAGGGGGACCCAATTATCAAACATTTAAACGCTTGACCAGAGGGGTGAGTAGTTCTCACAATGCTCCAGAAAAGTTCCTAAGGGGGTGGACAGTCAATTACACCAGCAATAAATAGGAATACTTTTTCACAGGCAATGGATTTTCCAAAGAAATTCTGGCTTTTAGGGCATCTGTAAACTGGGCTCATATGTATGAATGATGAGAAATCCTGGGACTTGAGCTTACCTGGGATGTCTGGTAACCCTATTCAAATGTTCATTTCCTAAAGTATCTTGGTCTTTAATAAAAATATCCATTTATCTAAAGGCAAGTTGAACAAGCCCATAAATAAATATATGTATCCACAAAATCAAAGATGATATATTATTCATAAAGCAGTCCCAATTCCCTTCTAATGGCTTTTTTAATAAACATTATCTAAAGGTCTAGACATCAATGTACTTTATCTCGACCTTCTGTACTGGGTATTTTTATTACTTTTTTTACCCTTCAATTTTGATCCATTTGTAAAGAGAAGAATGCTTTCCTAATTATCGTACTGGAAATGTTTAAAGATGGCCCACGGCCAAAAGTATGTTTCTTTTCTAGCTGTAGGAGCTGTTTCTCATTTGTAGGATTACTTGAATGGCACCCAGTGCAGATAAACCATGTTATTGTTGGCTTCTAGATGTCCAGAAATCTTGCGAAACAATCATGAGTTTATTAAATATTGCCAGTAAATGATTCGCAAAAGATATGAATAAAAATCATCAAAACACATCCATAGTTAATGTTTGGATAAATTGACAGGGCTTGTGAATTTTTTGGAAAACTTTTGATAATTTAATTTTGTTTTCGATTGTCTTGGATATATCCTCAAATATTTGACATTCCTGGGAAATTTACATAATATCTCAACTTTCACTCTAGAAATGAAAAGGGACAGGGCGCTACTTTAAGATAGAGGGTGTATTTTCCCCCAGAAAAACCCTTTAACAAAGCCGAAATTTTGCTATAATCAGCGATCTGGTTAACTAAAGATAATTTAATTATTAATACACCCAATCAAAACTATAAAAAAAAGTTTGTAAATCATGAGAAATCGCAATGAATCTTGCAAAAATTATACTTCCATTATCAAAGTAGGAATAATCGTGACGTCAAATTGCATATTCCTGGCATAACTGATTATCTCTTCATGTATAGTTAAATAACATAAGAACAGAATTAAAAGTAAAGAAAGGACTTCCAAAACCAGAAAATTAGTTTTTTAAATATACAAATTTTTTAAAATCTTTAAAATGAAAAGATAAACCAGTATAAACAGTAACTCTAGTTAGCTGATTATTTAACACTAATACCCAATAAATGCAATTAAAACCGTAAAAGGCGTGTAACGCTAGACGAAGATAAATTAGGTAATCAGTAAAAAAAAAATCCTTCGTCGAAGTCGGGGTAATCACGGCGACAAATTGCTAAATTTACAAACTGCATTGATTACACAGTCAACACACTATTTTTGGCCTGGAATTATTTAAGTGTTTTTTTTACTATATTTGGTGTACTTGTTTCAAATATGAAAGCAGTTTTCTCTATCAGCTCTACTATTTGAGATATGACAGTAAGCGTTATTTACACTTATATGTTAAATTAATCTTAGAATATAAGTTTTAAATTAAAAACTAATCTCAAAAAGCAGAGCTGATAGAGAAAAACAGTTTTCATATTCGAAATCAGTACTCCAAATATAGTCAAAATCAATTAAAAAAATATTCCTGGCAAACAGCAGTGAGTATTTTTTTTTGTCGGCATGTGTTACCTGTAGATAATGATGGTTTGGTTTGATTAATTAACGTCGTACTAAAGTTGAACAGTGGGCTAGTGGCGACGGTTCGGGGCATATATCGAAGGAAAGACACGGGAACAATGCCTCGTATTTTTGAACCATGGTCAGATGACGAGGACATCACCTGAGCTGGCACCCGACCTAACCTCAATAGGCCTCAGGACATTGGACCCCCATCAGATTTGTCGTGCAGCAGTCCCGTATACACGCCAGTAACATTTGTTGGATGTTTTGAACGGTTTGGTTAATTAACGTCGCACTAGAGCTGCACAGTGGGCTATTGGCGACGGTTCGGGGTCTTTCTCGAAAAAAGGAAAGACCCGGGAACACATTCACCTCGTTATTTTAGAACCATGTTCAGATGACGAGGAATCACCTGAACTGGCACCCAACGCCTTCAATAGACTTCGGGACTTTGGGCCCCGATCAGATTTATCGTGCACCAGTCCCGTATACACGCCGTTAATTTTTGCGGATGTTCTGAACGACTTTTCTAGTATTTTGTAGCAAAGCTGGCAACCCTCCGATCACAAGATCGCTACTTTTCTTTGTCGAGTCATCACCTGGCATCGAACCACGAATCTTTGGATTCCCAGCTGACGCCTTTAACCGCTCGGCCACGGATGCCTTTATTTTCCTTTTATGTCCTCTTACTTTTTTATATTACATATAAGTAATTCTCTCTTTTTCAATAAATTTTGTAACTTTTTTTCTTGAGTAAATGTCTGGAAGAAACATTTTTTACAAATGGGATGGGATTTAGCGTTTTCTTTTGTGTGCATTCTGGTTATTGAGCCAAGTACTTTTGTTCAATCGTAGATAAATTTATGGATTTTGATTCGGCGTGATTGACGGACAAGCTATTGTTGTATTGTTCAAAAATATAAAAGCAGCGATCGATTTTGCTGAGTGCCAGATGTACGTGTCACGTTTCTATACTGCTATTGATCTGTTTAAAAAGGATCAATTGAATTTCGATACATTATAGCAATTTTTTTTATTATTATTATAAGGCAATCCGAAAGTCCTGTCATAATTCATTAGGTTTTCTATACATGAAATACAGAGCTTTTATTTTACAAGGTGATAAAAGGATTATTATTATTATTTTCTTATGTAACTGAAGACCTGTTGTGGTCCAATGGTTAAGGGCTCGAACAAGCATTCGATGAGCGTGGCTACGATTCCCAGCCTCTGTGTAGCGATTTGGTAATCGGAGGATTATCAAATGCGTTCCTTTCGCGACCAGAGATATCCACCTTGTGTAAGGAAGGGACTGGTGCACGTTAAATCTAATCGTGGTCCAATGTCCTGATGCCTATTGAGGTTTCGCTCGGGTGTTGACCTTGTCGTATGATCATGGTTCAAAAATACGAGACAGTGTACCTTTGTTGTCTTTCCTTCGAGATAGACCCCGAACTGTCGACAATCAACGTCAATTCAATCACGTAACCTTATGTACTGAATTCATAGCAAAGTTACTTTTCATCACAAATATAGATAGTTTAGAATAATAATAATAATAAAAAAATTACAAAGATTGTTTTAAAAACAAGTGACAGAAATATAGTCAGGAGTGGGAATAAGATGTTTTTGTACTGAATTCATTCATTTGTACTGAATTCATAGCAAAGTTACTTTTCATCACAAATATAGTTTAGAATAATAATAATAATAAAAAAATTACAAAGATTGTTTTAAAAACAAGTGACAGAAATATAGTCAGGAGTGGGAATAAGATGTTTTTTCTATTTTAAAAAAGTAATTAAGGATATGGGTTTTTAAAAGGTAATTATTAAACCCTATTTAAAAAGCCAATGGGAATTTATTACGATCTGTTCTTGGGCCAATTGCTTCTTTTTTTTAGTTTATGCTCTCTCTCATTACTCATCTTGTTCGGTTGTTTCTTATGATTTGTTATATTTATATATCGTCGCACTAGTGCTACAACCAGATAACTCAATAGGAATATTAAGATGCATATGCAATTGCATGCTATGGAGTTATATAGTTGTATCTGATCTAGTACTAATGCGACGATCTTAAAAACACCCAGTATTTTTTCGCGGTAACATACAAAAGGCAGGAAGCATTGATAGTTCTGGAGAGATTAAGGCACCGAAAATAACACCCGAATCCATTCACGACTCGAACGGGAAATCTTTTATTCATTGTAATTCTGGATATTGGCTTCTGAATGATAAGCTTCGAATACCGGGGCATGGGAAGTGTGAGTTACCACACAGAAATCACGTGCATAAGACATGATGCAAAGATGATACCTCCTTGCAACTTCGTTCCTCAGGGTTATTATCTTCGGTTTGCAGTTCATTATTCGCATGTTTCTCGGTGATTGCCTCTAACGTCAGAAAGAGAAGTCGCAATGGTTTCTAATTTGTCGATTCCCTATGGACCTTCGGAATATTTGGATTTATATATTCATGGAATGTGGTTGATGTTTGGGAAAGTGGTGCCGCGATCCTCTTGGAGAAAAAGCATCGACATGAAAGGTATATCCATAATAGATTATTCATTTGTCTTTAAAAATTAGGAATTGTGACTTGTGTTTGGAAACGTCTCTGCACGTGTTAACTTGCTGCGCCAAATGTGTTTCTTGACTATATTCATTTACTAGTTGTTCGGCCCCGCGTTGTTGGGAATACCCGTTAAGGCATATAAATTAAAAAAAAAATTACTGGCCCCGTCGGAACTTGAATCCGAGACCTATTGTTCTGAAGCCCCGGCCCTATCGTCTTATGTTACAAAGGCACGTACTAGATCTTGGAAATATTATTTTAAAGTTGTTTTTTTTTGCAATATTTCTAAAAATTGATAAAACTATATAGAAATAATTTTTTTTAATACATATTGAGGATGAATACTGATTAGTACTTATATATAATTTTTCTGACTTTTATACGCAAAGGAAGTAGGTGTTTTGCGATCCACAAATAGACACTTTCTTTTATTATTATACATCAAGTTTTTACTTCATTTTAGTTATTATTTGTTTTTAAGTAGTGGAGATAAAGCTTTGTAGATTTTAATTGCCGCCAAATTTAAAAACAATAGTAATTCCCCGTTTATCGCAACTTCTAATTCTGATTTGTAAAGTTTATTTAACTCTTAAGGCACACACATCAAATGTGACTTGGTCTCATGACAAGGTATCGCAAGGGAAAGAGATAAGAATGATGATTGCCAGATTTATTTTTGTTATTCTCGGGAATGACATTTCTTTTGTTCTTTGAAGTGCATACTCCCTTCTGAGTCACGGCGTCTTTGATACTTCAGCATTTTTTCTCTCTTCAAGTTCATTTTCAGGGTGCAGTTATGACATGGCGTAATTTTGAGAAACATCTTTCTCTCTTCCCCCCCACACGTACTCTCGTTTTCTTCCGTCATTCATACTTAGGGTAATTATCCGTGTCGCTTTGTAGCGGAATAGGAGGATAATGTTATTTTGTATTTGAAAAATCTTGACTGCGAAGTTATTTGATCGTGCAACGCTGGGGTTCGGCTCCAACGTTTGTAATAGTTAGATTCAGTGCTGCCCTTCAGGGTGTGCGACGCATGCATCGCGCTCATCAAAGAAAAACGGGCAAAATAAGAAAGTTACAGATAAACTTAAATCAGTGGCGAAGGGTCCAGTCATCGGTAGATTCGCCGATGACCACGCAAAAATTAAAAAATAAATTAAATTTAAAATTAAAAAAAAATTGATATTTTACAATTAAAAAAAAGTTTTAAATGCAAGAGGTGACTACAACAACAGTTGACGGTCGCAAAGCTATTACCTAGGTGTGGGCGCACATGCCGCTCGGGGCGATGACCATCGCAAAAAGTCACGCCTCGCCACTGACTTAATTTCTTATTATTTTTACTTTTGACATAAAGCGTCTTAAAAATCAGCTGCATGAAATATCAGGATATAAACATGTTAATGATATAACGGACAATGTCCTTTCAGATGGACGAAGTGTACTGAAGATCGGACTCGTCTTTACGATCATATAGAGGTTTTTTCTTCTTTGGTAGTAACACCAGAAAGTTCTGAGTTCGCGCAAAAAATATTTAAAAATTAATTTTTTTTTTGCGTACAAAAGTGCTTCCGGAACTCTTTTGGTCTGTACCTTCTATCCTTAATCCCTTCGAGGGATCCATTCCGTGACAAATATCATAACTGACATAAATTTGGTCTCGTTCGATAGAGAATTTAGCACAGTAAATTTATGATTTTATATGAAACTAATTTATAATTAGCTGAAAATTTATTTCAGAATTAGTTCCTCTTTGCATGTATAACGAATCCTGAAAAGTCCCCTAACTTTCCATGTGAGCTTCAATCCAAAATGGCGGATCAAAGATGGCCGCCAAGCACTTTTTGCCTTGTTTGATGTTTTTCCTCATATCTAAGTTAAAAATAAACATTTTTCAATTCTGTAAAAACCGGTATACTCTAAAAGGATTATTGTTTCGATGTATACCATAAAATAACCGATAGCAGTTTTCAAATGAGAGAAAATTAATTTTTTTGACGTCGAAACCCAAAATTTCTGTGTTCTAAGTTTTTAGCTGAATTCATAATTTAGAAATATAAATAAATTAAGAAAAATTTTATAGGTAAGAAAATGTTGTTCCTTGTATGGAGTTTTCTAAACTAAATTTTAAAAAAATATTCAGAGAAAAATTGCTGGTATATTTCGTTTTCTTAAGCATTTCAGCAGGGTTTTTTTTAACTTCGAAGTGAATAGTTGTTAGTGTAGGTCTGTGTTAAACTTAAAAAAAAAAACATGACTGTCTTTGTTTATAACTGTAACAAGTTGGGCAAGAGAGGGAAAGTGTGCGCGGTTTTTTAAAATGAATTGAAATGAAAAAGAAAAACACAAATTTTATAGCACTTAATTACATAAGAATAACAAAAATTTTGGCCTACAGTTCATAAATAAAAAATATAGACCAGTCATTCAACATCATAAACATCATCTTCGAAACCGCTAGTAGGAGGAGCTGAATTTTTACATGACTCTCCTAAGCAAGAGGTACAAAACTTGGAGCACTGGAGGTCTGCCTTCTTGCATTGGCATCATGTCACAGTCTTTTGTTGCAGTTATTTTGCAGTCACATGATATTAGTTGTAAAAGTTCTTTGGAAGCAGCGGGAAGTGTTGAAGGCACTGGATTCAATCTACCATCCTTCATGAACCATCCCCATTTAGTAGGATCAATTGTTCCCCAGCCACTGTTGAACTTGATGATAGGTGCGAAGTGAATGCTGTGAAGCAGCTGCACTTGTTGGTGGAAGAGTTGCCAAATTAAAGTTTGAAGAGAGGGTTTTAGCTACTTCTTGATTGTAACGGATGTATCGCAGATCATCTAAAGAAGTTATTTGTTTTCCTCCAATAATGTATTCCAGGAATACTTCACCAATTTCAATGACCTTTTGGGGATCAAGTTGAGGATTGTTGAACTGTGAAATCAAAGAACGCAGTTTGTGATTTTTCTTTATCAACTTGTAAGCTGTAGATTTCCCCTTTCTGAATATTGCAGATGTAGTGTCGCATCCAGTAGGAAGAGAAGGGTATCCTTTATTGGCCCAATAGCTTCTTGTATTTTAGTTATGCTGTAGCACTTTTCGTTGTACTTAGTTGATTGGGGTCGTAAAAAGTACAGTGATGTTCCTGGGATACCTCGTGCAATCAGAATTGTAAGTAGATCTGTATCAGAACCTGTTACTGCGACAGATCTGCAACTGGTCTGGCATGCATTTATTGCCGTTGAGCAGATTAGTGTATCTGCGTCCCCATCCGCCTGCTGCCACCATCAACCTACTCGTCCATTGTAGATGGAGGATTTCTTCTGCAGACATTGGCTTGGAAGGAGTCTGATACCTACGGAGATATATGCCTCAAATATGTCAGATTTGTGCAGAAACGATTCTCTCCATGTGAGGCAGTGATTTTTGATGGATACTCGTGTGCTTTATCAACTAAAAGTGTGGAGAGACAAAGAAGGAAAATGACAAAAATGTCTGCGACTATTGCTTTTGATGAAAATATGGTGGCAACGACTAAACAAGCTAATATTTTGCGAAACTCCGAAAAGAAATCAAGACTAATTCGAATGATGATATGCTACTTCCAATCTGCAGGAATAACTGTTAAACAGGCGGATGGGGACGCAGATACACTAATCTGCTCAACGGCAATAAATGCATGCCAGACCAGTTGCAGATCTGTCGCAGTAACAGGTTCTGATACAGATCTACTTACAATTCTGATTGCACGAGGTATCCCAGGAACATCACTGTACTTTTTACGACCCCAATCAACTAAGTACAACGAAAAGTGCTACAGCATAACTAAAATACAAGAAGCTATTGGGCCAATAAAGGATACCCTTCTCTTCCTGCTGGATGCGACACTACATCTGCAATATTCAGAAAGGGGAAATCTACAGCTTACAAGTTGATAAAGAACAATCACGAACTGCGTTCTTTGATTTCACAGTTCAACAATCCTCAACTTGATCCCCAAAAGGTCATTGAAATTGGTGAAGTATTCCTGGAATACATTATTGGAGGAAAACAAATAACTTCTTTAGATGATCTGCGATACATCCGTTACAATCAAGAAGTAGCTAAAACCCTCTCTTCAAACTTTAATTTGGCAACTCTTCCACCAACAAGTGCAGCTGCTTCACAGCATTCACTTCGCACCTATCATCAAGTTCAACAGTGGCTGGGGAACAATTGATCCTACTAAATGGGGATGGTTCATGAAGGATGGTAGATTGAATCCAGTGCCTTCAACACTTCCCGCTGCTTCCAAAGAACTTTTACAACTAATATCATGTGACTGCAAAATAACTGCAACAAAAGACTGTGACATGATGCCAATGCAAGAAGGCAGACCTCCAGTGCTCCAAGTTTTGTACCTCTTGCTTAGGAGAGTCATGTAAAAATTCAGCTCCTCCTACTAGCGGTTTCGAAGATGATGTTTATGATGTTGAATGACTGGTCTATATTTTTTATTTATGAACTGTAGGCCAAAAATTTTGTTATTCTTATGTAATTAAGTGCTATAAAATTTGTGTTTTTCTTTTTCATTTCAATTCATTTTAAAAAACCGCGCACACTTTCCCTCTCTTGCCCAACTTGTTACAGTTATAAACAAAGACAGTCATTTTTTTTTAAAGTTTAACACAGACCTACACTAACAACTACTCACTTCGAAGTTAAAAAAAACCCTGCTGAAATGCTTAAGAAATCGAAATATACCAGCAATTTTTCAATGAATATTTGTTTAAAATTTACTTTAGAAAACTCCATACAAGGAACAACATTTTCTTACCTATAAAATTTTTCTTAATTTATTTATATTTCTAAATTATGAATTCAGCTAAAAACTTAGAACACAGAAATTTTGGGTTTCGACGTCAAAAAAATTAATTTTCTCTCATTTGAAAACTGCTATCGGTTATTTTATAGTATATATCGAAACAATAATCTTTTTAGAGTATACCGGTTTTTACAGAATTGAAAAATGTTTATTTTTAACTTAGATATGAGGAAAAACATCAAACAAGGCAAAAAGGGCTTGGCGGCCATCTTTGATCCGCCATTTTGGATTGAAGCGCACGTGGGAAGTTAGGGGACTTTTCAGGATACGTTCTACACATATCTAGGAGCTAATCCTGAAAATTTCAACTAATTATGAATTTGTGTCATATAAAATCCTAAATTTACTGGGCTATAAGAGCCTAAGAAAAAAAGTGCTTAGCGGCCATCTTTGATCCGCCATTTTGGATGGAAGCTCACGTGGGAAGTTAGGGGACTTTTCAGGATACGTTCTACACATATCTAGGAGCTAATCCTGAAAATTTCAGCTAATTATAAATTTGTTTCATATCGACCCTGTTTTTGGTCTAAATTTACTGGGCTAATTAGGCTTATAGAGCGATACAAAGAATACAAAAAAAAATCCTAATAATATACTTTTTATGTAATGAAGTTTTCGAAATGAATATTCTATTCAAATTATATGGAACCACATAAAATATTTGTAGTTGCTAAAAAAATCCGATGGGCTTTTCAAAATCTGAAAACTTACTTAAATGTTTCATTTAAATTTATTCATAAATTTGCTTGGAGATTAAAAATGGGCCATTGAATTAGTTTACACAGGGCCCCGCGACTGCTAAGGGCGGCCCTGGTTAGATTCAAGGACTCAGATGCGGCTTAAGGCCCAAGTGACAGAACAGGCCGCTTGGAGATAATTAGGGCTAAACTATATAAAGGGCGCCAAATTATATATATATATATTTTTTTTTTGAAAAAAAATTCAAATGTATTAGATTTTAGGTGCAAATTTGTGTTTCACATTTATACTTTTTATGAAAATTATAGCTATATTACAATTAAATACTTTTTTTTAGTATTTACAATTAATTTTTTATTATTTGAGGAGCTTGTTTTTAAAAGAGAACGTTTTCCTTCATCGGATTCACCGGTTGAAGCGAACGCTTCTTGGCGACGGAATTAAAGCGATTTATGCACAAATTTGCATCTAAATATGTAATTGGGACAATAGGAATGAATCGCTTTAATTTCCTCGACAAGCGAAGAATGAAGCAGTGTTCACTCGAAGATCACGACTTCACAACTGATTCACTCTTGTTCTTTACGCTTGGCGAGGAAGTTAAAGCAATTCACTCCTATTGTCCCAATTACATATTTATATGCAAATTTGTTCATAAATCGCTTTAATTCCGTAGACAAGCAGCGTTCACTTCGACCGATGATTTCTAGGAAGAAAAGCGTCTTTGAAAATAAGTTCTTCTTTTTATAATTAGGTGATTAGCTTGGATTTTATTTTTTGTGCTTTTAATAAAACATTCTTGATACTACAGACCAGAGTTTCCGCCCTCCTCCAATTTAAAAAAAAAATTGTCATCTTAGGGAAAACGATATAGGTTTTTTAGTTGACAAAGTTAGAAATCGCGAGAAACACATAGTACAATACAATATATTTGTGAAAATGGAGCGCCAAACTCATGTTCGATTTCCACAATTTTTTTAAAACCGTCCCTGTAAGTGTGGAACCACATATGGGCTTATAACAACTCTATTTGGGCCTGACTTTACACAGTATTTAATTTGAAGTAATATAATAGTAATTGTATTGTAAAACAAATATTTCTCTTTTATATTTCGGAATAATGATAATTTTTTTTAATTCTTTAATTTTTTTTTTACTTTTTCAAGTTATTAAGTGCAAACGCTGAAGGTATTTTTTAATGATATTTAATCTTCGCTTATCTAAACTTTTGTGTTTTAGAAAAATATACTTCAATTTACTAAGTTCTAGAACCGTCCTAGTTAGGTTTGCTAGACAGACATTCCAGTTTGATTGGAACAGTCCCGGTTTTTGAAACATCTAACCGTCGGTGTTCATGTCTTCTCATTTTAATCATAAAATTGTTATTGGAAAGGGAGTTCCACACAATTACCGTACTGAGATAATTCAAACTTTCCTCAACCGTAATGCTTTTGCTCATTATCTAAGGTGATTTAAAACGATGATTGGACACAAAGTTTAATATTCAGATTTCACAATCTTTATATATAATTATTTTGTGCGGTGATTGAAAAACGCTGTTTTTATCTATGCGGAATGGCAACAGTTTGTTTACAAAATTCTGTTGCGTCCGCATTTTTATTTTGCCATTACGATTAAGCTCTGCAATTCATTTGTAAATAATTATTTTGATGATGTCAGCTTAAATTAGGAAGACTATAAGCCTTATTGTATTAAGAAATAGAAGTTTGTAAAAACGTATCCAAACTTTAAACGAGTGGAAAATTGAGGTGGCGCCATCTGTTGGCAATTTTAAAAACTAGACTTATAAACTTCATCTTTATGACGTATTAACGCGGCGGCTTTATGACGCGGCAACAGTTGCAAAGTCGACCGCATTCTGTACTATGGCTCTTCTTGCCTTTACTTCTGTATATACTTGGGACTTAGCAGCACCACCTATACCATCAACAACTCCCTTTCCATGGGAAGTTGCTGAACATTTCCATTCAAAACCATAAAAACGCTTTTGCATTTTGGATAACATAAAAAGAAAGTAAAAAATAAATTTGCTTTTAAACTCGCTTGGACGGGCCATCACTCCAAATGAATAATTTTGGTTTAATTGCATGAAATTTAATAATTTCAAGACGTTTCAAAATGAAAACAGAGACAGATAGCTTAGATTTATCTTTGGTATCGCTTGCAATAAGATAACAATGTGTTTTTTGATTGTTTTCAAACAACGCGGATGCAAACAAAGTTACATTTTCCCTGCTCCAAAGTACAGATTGTATTTCACTTTGCCACTCACATGAATAACTCATAGCAAAGTCTACTTGCACTACAATAGTATCGCTTTGCTTTATATCAGATTTAAAGGCGGCAGCTTGAATCCCTTTAATTTTTATGTATTGCTTGAAACGTTGAAAGTTTGCTTAAATGTTATCAGCTACGCAAACGCAACTTTCGTTGGTTTATTTAAAGAAACGCTTATTTTCTGACTACCATTGATGCCACTGAACATTGGAAGTATTATTTAATCCCGTTTTGCCAATAAACCAAAAGTAATTCTCTAGCATTACACTTATCGCATTTTGTTTACTAGCACTTCGATTTTGAGTCTGAATTGCAGAGTACTTCTTTCCAAAAATCAATGTTGTAGTCAATATTCAATCCCTTTAACAACAGAATGAAATTCTCATGACACACTGATCACTAGGAGTGTATGTTACAAGAAGAACTTTTTTTGGTCTTAAACTACAAAACTTTGAATATCCAATATTAATGCTTGGATTTTCTTCTTTAAACAAAGCATGTGCTTCTTCCATATACATTGTAATATAAAATTTACGAACACGTTTTTTAATACATACCATTTTCCCAAATTATCATTTCGTCATGCATTCCTGGAGCAGTATAGACCGTTTGTTTGGCATACAAATTCTATCACAATTTCTTTTTTTGCGTATCATCACTAACTTTAGACTCTCTTTCCGTTTGTAGTTTCAAACCTACCTTTTTCAATGAATTGCTCATAACAACCATTTGCTTTCGAGGTGAGGTTGATAAGGCATTTCAAGTTCATTTAATGCTTTGCCCAGTGTTTGGGAATTCTGTCTATTTACGATATTTACTCATCAGTCAATTAGCATTCATCGTTTATCCTTCCATATTGGTTATATAATATTAAAATTTTACATTGTTACTTTCTTGACAAATTCTTCACAAATTGCATATGTTAATCCAATGAAATATTTTTGAAAAAAATCGTTATTTTGGCAGTTAGAGTTCGAATTTTTAAAAATCTTATGTTCATCTTGGGCCCTTGGTGCACTATGTTCCAAATTTCAGCTTTCTAGGTCTTTTGAATCTGGAAATTTCGAGATGTTTTTATATATAGAGGTAAACAGGGAGGGGGGAGTGATTATCAGTTTAATCAACAAGTGATGGCAGTAAAGAAACAACTGATGTTGAGTTGACAAGTAAGTCAGATATCGAGCCTCAGAGTTTTCTTGTTAACAAAATTATTCGCATACTTTTGTTGCGCTTCCGTGCTTCTGATGAGAATGTAAAGAATGACAATCATTTCCTGGTACACTCTTCAATTTAAACGATTCGAAAGATTTACCGATCGGGTCCTATGTTATTTTCGTTTAATATGAATGCTTTTAAATTCTTCAAGTCATGAATTATGGGATTTCGTATTCACTTAGTCGATTGTGACAAACTCATTTTGCAAATCTGTCACGCGTACTGAATTCACTTTTTTTTTTGCAGGGGGGGGGGGGGGGGGGGGGGGATGAACGAACCGGTTAACACAGTTGATGATATCAAATCCATCAAAATTACTAGAATTTGGGCGTCTTGAGATATCGGCTTATTTTCTTGAACTGTCAGTAACGGTTAATTTTTATGATCATTAAGGTTCCGAGTGCCTATGGCAAACTTGATGCGATAGTGAAATTCGTCGTTCTGTTGCAAGAGTAACTGGTTATTTCTTTTAAATTGACTTCAAATGACCGGTTTTATTGCCGTTCTCTCATTTCGCAGGTTTCCCACCTGTGGTTACAGACGTATTTGAACTTTTGCACCGATGATAATAATAAAAACAGTTGGAATACCCCAAATGACATTTTTTAGGCTAGCATCTCTGAAGGAATTCGCTGCGGTCTGTGTAGGTTGTACTCACAATCCATGCAGATTAATTTTAAAAACCTTAGTTTTTTAAAAATATTTTTTTTTTTTGTAAATGAAATAGTTTTCCTTTCCTCGATTCGATTGAAACTTCTGTATAGCTGTGCACTTTTTGGTTATAAGTCGGAATCGAACCGGGGACCTTCTGCATGATACGCCGATTCTCTATCAGTCAGGCTAAAGTGGTCAATCAAGCCCAAGTGGGAGTATCGGGTATATGACCCACACAGTGCCGTTACTCAAAAAATAATTAGTGGGGTTGAAACAAGAAATTTCCCAACTTAACAATTCAAAATTCTTAACTCAACTATTAGAAATTCTCAACTCAACAGTGCTGAAAATTCCCTTTTTCAACTTATCGACATTTTTCATATTTTTTTAATATATATTTTAGGTAATATTAAACAGTTCTCTCACAAGCATTGATTTGTTGCACCCATATTCCAATGCAGTGCCCGTTCTGAGGTCTAATTCAAATGTAATCTTACAAGTTGGGCAATTTCTAATCTTCCCTACCTTTCATTTGTTAATAATATTAATTTTTTTCAGGCATAAATTTTCCCAGCTCGGGGTTTTTAGAAATTGAAATTCCCAACTTTCAGGGTTTCCAGATTATTTGGGGGTTACACATCTGAATTCGATTGAAAACGAGGGAATTTATTAATTCACGCACTCTTGGGATGGGGAAAGAGTATCATGTCTGACTGTGGCTTGATATGGGGAGGGGGAACTCAGTGGTTGAGTGACGTAGCAAAATTTTAAAATGCCGAAATGTCTTTTTCAAACTTTGATATGAAGTAACTTGTTATGGTAACCCTCGATATGAGGGTGGGAGACGGTTAGGCTAACGTGATAGTGCCTGACATAGGGGAAGTGATACGAACGGAACCAACGGAAGAAAAATGGCGTTTTAAAAGAATACTCACTATATATTTTTAGCAAATTATTTTAGACACAGCTATGGCAAATCTGCATCAACCTCTGAGATTTAACCTCGCTCCTATTCCATAAAAAAACCACACTCATTTTATCAATATAATTTCAAGATAATAATATTTATAGATGTAAATGAACTTAAAATTATTACCCGAATCTAGTTTATGGGTGCGTTTATGACTGACACTGCGCGTTTGCGAAACCTTTGAAAATAGCAAGCCATTGGCTATTTCCTTAGAAAGAATTAAAGTAAGAAGAAATTTCATTCTCTTTACATCCTGCAGACAAACGAACTTGTGAAATTCGAGATAACTCCGAAATGTAGCCACAGCGTTTCCCGAAATAGAATTTTTATCGTCAAATCACGAGTATTTTTATACATTTCGAGACACCTCGCGATAAAATTAAATTCTTCCCATTACACTGTTGCACTTTATCTGTCACGCGATTATCTGGTTATTTCACTTGTATTTACTCGTGACTTTATTTTTTCCATTTTTGTTTTAACTATGCTAAAATGTGATAAAAACTTTATTTCAATTTTTAAAATCAAGTTTATTTAGTGGGGGTATGTATATCTTTACGATTATGAGGGCATGGGTATCGTGCACCTTGGACAGTGCATTTCATCGAAAGAAACGAAATGATAGAACATTAGTGCGTATTTTCACTGTTAACAATTAATACGACCTTATGCCAAAGTTTTGTACCCATTTAGCTGCAACCAACATTTGGTGCTTAGTTTCACCATTTCAAGGTGCTGCCACGGATACCATTTAGTGGTGAAATGTTGCATCAAAACTCATAACGTTGCATAAAACTCAAAATTCGATTTTTTTTTTTTAGTATTTTAGTAGTAGTATTTTTGTAGCGCAGGAGGCAACCCTAGATCACAACTTTTTTACTTATGTTTGTGAAGTACACCGATCGGGCTCGAACTAGGACTCCTCCACTGGGCCACGTAGGCCCTTGTTGTCTTTCTTAGAGGGGATTCCTTGTCTTGTTGATGTGGCGACAGCAAAAATTTCGGTTGCAGTTACAAAGGTTGAACCAATTATCGGTGAAACCTCCGCTTTTTCTTCCGATAAAGGATTTTTGGTTCAACCTAGGTTATACCATAATATGGTGTAATTTGCTACATACGTCTGTTTTACACCAAGATGTGGTACAACGTTGAATTGAAATTGTGATTGATGTGTGAACAGTGTGATACATGACGGATTTTCTTTCCCAAAAATTCTGAGAAAATCATTTTAAAGCATTGTAGTGACATAAACAAAATTTAATAATTTGCTTTGACCAATTTTAATGACTCTTTAAGTTTTAAAATAAAACTAAATTGTCATTCAAAGCACTCACGAGTCCCCGGACCATATGACGTAGTTAAAGGATGCTATTTGAATCGATAGCGTTAAATTTATAGTTACGTTTTCTTTAATCAGTACTTTTTAGTTTGGTTTGGTTGTTGTTATTTAACGTCGCACTAGAGCTGCACAGTGGGCTATTGGCGACGGTTCGGGGTCAATTTCGAAGGAAAGACACGGGAACACATTCACACACACATTCATACATGCACCTTGTTGTTTTAGAACCATTGTCAGATGACGAGGAAACACCTGAACTGGCACCCAACGCCTTCAATAGACGTCGGGACTTTAAGACTCCGATCAGATTTATCGTGCACCAGTCCCGTATACACGCCAGTATAATTTGTTGGATATTCTGGACGACTTTCTAGTATTTTTGTAGCGAAGCTGGCAACCCTCTGATCGCAAGATCACTACTTTTTTACTTTTCTATGTCAAGTCCATTTCACGGATTCGAACCACCAATTCTCTGATTAGTAGCTGAACGCCTTACCAACTGAGCAGCTGGGGCTCCAGTACTTTTTAGAAAAATATCGGGAGTATGCAAGTTCCGCCGCAAATGTCTGCTCTTTCTTGTCAAGATGTTGTAACCAGATTGTTAGATATGCCAAAGTTGGCAACCTTCTAAGTTGTAAGGATGCATTAAACTTAATGGCTCATAAAACTAGGAATGCTATTGGCTGATACAATATATCAGCAGACTGACAAAGTTCTTTTAAAAATAGTTTTTCAAACAAAATAGAAATGCTGCAGTACCTAGTATTTTCTATGGGAGACAGTGGCGGATCTAGGGTCATCCAAAGGGGGGGGCTATTTTTTCTTTTTTTTGTGTGGGGGGAGGGTATATGTATATACAAATTCCTATTTTCGACGATTGCCGTTAACGGTATGTGTAAATTCAGCCTATAAAATCTTATTTTGATGCCTTAGCGAGATAAATGCCTCCAATGTAAAGAAGCAACTTTGTTGTGTTTTATTCTGGTGCAATGTACTTTTTTTGTATAAGAATAATTTTTGTCTCAACGCCTTCTGATAATAAAAAAGGGAAAATTTTGGCCCACCACGCTGCTCATAAACGACTGGTTCACCCTTGGGGCAGTTGTTTGGGGTATTCCCACCAAGCTAGAGCCGGATTTAGAGTTAGTGGACCCCTAGGCCAAATATGTGGTGCGGGCCCTCGGTGGTATGGAATACTCCTTCGTAAATCGAAATAGGGAGGAGAGATCGGAAATTTTTTGAAATACAAGAATTGAAAATTTGCAAACTAACTAATTTTTCAGTTTTAATAATTTTGGGATGCACTGTTTTTTTGTAAATTTCCAATACTAAGTTGAATATTTCAACAATTTCAAAGAATTTCAATGTGCGATGTAATTTTGGAATTTTTGAAAATTACAATAAAATATTGCACTCGTCTCCGTATCATCATGAACAGAATTACGGTGTAGAATAAAATCAACTGATTTCCAAAAATAGTAACACAATGCCATTTTAAATAATCACAAATTAAACACATATTTTAAAAGAATATAAAAGTGTTATTATATTTGCATTGTACAAATCCATTAAGAAAAATAGAACTTTTCGCATCATAAAAATTTTGTAGAATATTATTTTCATTAAGATTTAGTTTGATTTATTAGTTATTTAGAAACTTGTTTGGTATACTTATAATTTTTTTTGTCTAAGTGATTTATTTTCAAACATGTCGTTGTCATAATTTCAAAGTATTGAGACACCCATTTTTTCAGTAATCTATATTATTATTGATTAGTTGGACTGTAGCCTATGCCTAAATCCTGCCCTGAATCGAGCAGTCAATTTTGTCCTCTCAACTCCCTTTTGCGTAGTCGTTTTGGGATTCTCGTATCATAACAAAATTTTCAAATGAATGTAACCTAAATTTAAAAAAAAAACTTGCTCTGATTTCGCAAATAATAAAAAAAAATCCATATTTTATAACTTTATATACACGGTTAAACAATGTATTTTCTTAGTATTTGCATCACAACAACTTACAGGGTTGCCAAAGTTGACTTAGTAATCTTTTGCCTACAATATATATTGCGTGAAAGAACAGATAATGCTTGCAGGTGAATTTACCTATCGATTTAGAAAAACGTAAAAATGTGGGCCGAAAATTCCTTATATGGATTAATTGAGAATATTTTTATTTCGTAAGCAAACGTAAGATACAATATAAAAAAAAGCACACCAAAAATAGTTTCATGTACACGAAGAAAATAACAAATATTGAAAAATGTTGACTAACGTTTAAATATAAATTGAATTTTGTGTTTTAAAATATAAAATTAAATGTTACAAAAATTATTGTTTAAGTCTAATTTGATCTTATTTGAATCTTAAGAGGCCGTTTATTTATTACGACTCACACCCTTGAAGAAGGGGGTCCATCATACGCGACTGTGGTGTGACATGAGGGAAAAAGGTCTCGGTGATTGTGTGACGTAGCAAAAGTTCCTGAAACATTCCTTTCACAAACTTTGACATAAGAAAATTTTTATAGAAATCACTATATATTTCTAATTAGTTGAAATGTTTTGTAAAATACACAGAATGAAAGTTTTAATTACTATTTTTTAACTGCATAAATTTAAAATGAAGTAACATAGGGAGGAGGGGGGTGTACAAAAAGGTGAAAAATATTATGACATAAAAAAATGCTCTTTAACAGTGCAATCAATTATTTTTATTTGAATTTTAATATAATAGAGATTTTAATTTCGGAAATATATATTAATTAATTTTTTCCAGTTTTTTTTTGTCCAGCCCATATGACTTTTACTTTAATTATAATTGGCTTCGGCTCCATTTAAAATTATACATATGTAGCTATTTTCGACACTGATGAGTAATACTTCTATCAATGAAAGTATGGTTGTGGAAATCATGTAAATATAAATATTCATGGGTTAATTGACAGAGCAAAAGACAAACAATATCTCACAAAATCTCTCTCGAAGAATATTAAATTTCGTATATTACGAAAATTTAAGTACAATGGTGATATGTGAAATATCCTCATTGTACATAAATTTTGATAAGAACTGAAATAGTTAGGTAGATTGGTCAAATTAAAAAAATTACGTTAAACTATGCAAGGGAAGACTTTACGCTTTTAATAAGAATACCAACTAGCAGTTACTAGTACTTGCTTCAATCCACACAAACTCAGACAAATGATTGATACACGAATAGAAAAAATTCAAAACGTGTTTGTCACTTGAAACGAATATTGGGTAAATTAAAATTAATTTTTCTAATTCGCGTAGACAGATTTCAATTTTGCAAGTTAATTTCAAATGTTACAACACGTATTTTGGACAAATAAAATACCTTTGTTAGATAGAAAATTCGGTGGCGAAATCAGTTGATGTAAATTTTTTTTTAGCAAAATAAGTTTTGATTGTTTGCTTTTCATATATGGTACAGTATTTCTTATGTAAATGCCAAACTAAAGTTTAAAAATATCATCATTAAGCATTTTCAGTTCTTTGAATTATATTTTCAATTTACGTAAAATTGATGTTTTAAAAAAAATACGATTCAAAGATATTTGGTTCGCTTTTCCTAATTCAAACAGAGCAACTTTCATATAAAAGGTTAAGAATTGATTGTCAAGGATAATGTGATTCCGGTATCACTACTTCATTCAAAGACTTGAATAAAACCCAATAGTATTTACAACTGCAGTCTCGCTTTTTGCATTGCTTAAAATACATAAAATTACACGAATAAAACACAAGAGAAAGAAAAATTACCTGACTAACCCAGCTATTAATGAAGCAATAGCATAGAATTCGCCTTTTCCGATGTTTTCGCTAATCAAACCTAACCATAGCGACACGAATTTTTATTTCCCTCTTTACACTCAGATCCACTGACCTCTACAGAAAATCTCCCGCCTCCCATAAAACGTTTAACGAATGACCGTACTCGGGTGATACAACAAAAAATTTCAGTTTTGCCGTTTCTGGTCATTTGCAGTGTCAAGGCAAGGGTCAAGGTCATCTGATAAGACGAAAAGACCCTACTCTAAGGAAAAGACGCGTAGCCCCCACCCCCAAAGAGAAAGAGAGAGAGTCATAAAACTCGATCTACCCCTAAGACTCCCTGCCAGGCAATGTGTTTCTGGGCCGTTGCATTGTCCAAGGTTCAAGGTCATCTTAGTGCGACAAGACGCGTAGCCCCCCCCCCCCCTCTTCCCATCCCAATGAGAACCATAATAAAACTTGGTCCTCTTCTCACTCCCTGAAAACTTTAACTATATGAGGGGCTATAGCCCCTTAAGAAAAAAAAAATCTTAATTAAAAAAAAAAAAAATTTGGCTATAGCCCAAGGGGGGGGGGGGGGGCTATAGCCCCCTTTAGCCCCTATGTAAATCCGCCACTGATGGGAGACAATTAAATGTCGATTCCCTATTTAAGGTTGGTTAATTAACGTCGTGGCGACGTGACGGCTCGGTGTCTGTCTCAAAGAAAAGGCTCTGGAACACTGCCTCGTATTTTTGAACCATTGTCAGATGACAAGGACCTGAGCTGGCCTTGGCACCCAACGCAATCTCAATAGGCGCCAGGACATAGGACCACGCAAAAATTTAACTTGCGCCTGTCCCGCTTACACGCCGGTGGAAATTGCGGAAAATTTCAGACAACTTTTGTAATTTAGTAGCGAGTCTGGCGTCATGCCGATTCGAACTCGCAATCCTCTGATTGCTAGCTAGCTGAATACTGTACCACTCGGCCACCGAGGTGATTTATATATGTATTGTCTATAAGGAATAAAACTTAGTTATATTTCCGTTTTGAATCATTATTTTTTTTTACATCGATAAAATAAGAAACACGATTACATTAGAAATAAACATTTTGTATAGTTTTATTGCGTTGCCTGGACGGGCCTTGGGGCTCCTTGACAACATTATGTCTAATCTATATATATAAATGCGAAAAACCCACTCATCACTCATCACTAATTCTCCAACTTCCCGTATACCTATGAAGATGAAATTTGGCAAATTTGTTCCTTATACCTTAAATAGGAAAAGTAAGCTATTTTTGTTCCGATCGAACGGATTTAAAGGGTTGTAAAACCCCTTTTTCGATGTTTGTAGCGACGTTCGTTTGGGTATCTACAGATCTAAAAGACCTAGAGTGCTGAAATTTGGAGCACAGATTCATATTGGGCCGTAGAGATGCACTACGAAAGGATTTTTAAAAATTCGAACACAAAATGCCAAAATAACGATTTTTTAGAAACCTTCCCATAGGATTAACATGGAGAACATGTAACAATATAAAATTGAAACAATGGAAAATTTTAATATTATGTAATCAGGGGCATTCTGATTGGCTGATGACTAAATATCGCCAAAATATCGCTAAATAAATAAAACCTACGCCAAGTTAATAAAAACATCGCCAAATAAATTAAAATTTCACCGAATGAATAAAAAATTTCGCCAAATGAATCAAATATTGCCAAATGAACTAAAATATGATCATATTTGTAAAAATAACATAAAAATGGCGAAATTAGTGCCAAAAAATTATAAAATATATGTCAAAATGGTGAAAATATGATTGGATAACGGGATATTCCGTACTACAACAACTATGAAAATTAAATTTGGCATGGAGCATGGCATTTTAAGCCAAAATTGCTCACTAAGAAAGAATGTTCATTTTCAAAAATTCAAACTCTAACTGCCAAAAGTAAAAATCCTTGCCACTTATCCACTGACTCATCACTAATTTTCTAACTTTCTGTATACCCAGGAAGATGAATTTTGACAGAGTTGCTACTTATATCTTACATAGAAAAATAATCTATCTGGTAGGTAGAAGCCACTCTGTACCGTAATAATTGGTTCATGAATACTTTGGACCCCACGTGGTAGGAAGGTCAGAAGGAGAGTGTATAAATGGTCAATCTGATTGACGCGGCCTACCTTCCTCTACTCCATGTTATGTCATTTATCCACGAAGGCTGATTTTCCATAGAATTATTGGAGTGGAAGTGTACACTGCCTGTCACCAAGGGTGACATTTTCCTTCATGCGGTATAAAGATCAGAGGGTAAAATGGGTTAACAAACGACCTGATCGACGCGACTCACTTTCCTTTACCATGGTAGGTCATTTATAGACCATAAAACGATTCCCCTGGGAGAAATGTGAACGAAATAGCCTGCAGTTAAGGGCGACATTCCCTTCACGGTCAGCGGCGGAATGGGTTAATAATCGGCTTGATCGATGCGGCCTACCTTTCTTTATATGAAGGTATGCCTTTACGAGTAGTTATGTGGCTGAATCGAAAACTGTTGTTATAGATGTGGTACAAGTGTCAGAGGGGGATTGGGTTTGCGCAAATCTTCTGTAGTAGTGGGTAGGGGATTGATTTGAAGTTCAATGAAGTAAAAAATATGATTTATTTTTTATTTAAAAAAAGTTAAATATTTAAAAAGTGCGGGGACAAAATCTAAAAAAAGTGCTGGGGAACCATCCCTCCTCGCATATTGATAAGGTTTACCGTACAAAAGAAAAAATATGAAAATCTTGAATTTGGCAAATGAACCTTTTAAAATTCTTTTTCGGTTTTTTTTCTTCTTATATTTTCACCAATTTGTGAAACTTAACGACAAATGTTGACATAGGTGTCTAATAAAACTTTTTCAGATAATTTTTATTAACATTTATAAAAGTTCTTCCCGTTTAAATCTTTGGGATGTTACTAAAGGTTAAAATATGGATGGTGATCAACGGGAGTAATGCATATATATCCACGTTATTGTGTAGACAACTTCATATTAGCAATCTTTCCAGTTGTTGCAGGACCTTGCCAATAAAATTTCGTTTCAAATTAGTACTTTTAATACTGTGGTTTCCCCTCGTGGGTGACAAATTAAGAATATTGTTTATTTCGCTATAAATATTGTATCTGTATCAATTTTGTAATTTATTTCCTTCCCGTGCGTAGAACGGGTATTTCAGCTAGTTAATAATAATTGGGTAGGTACTTGGGTAGGTAAAATTTAAACTGAAGGTTTTGATAAAGAAGGGACGAAGTATTGATACACTAAAATATAATTTATTTTGTACACTGTAAAAAAAATGTTCTTAAAAATGAGTACCTGAACTGAACCTACTCGTTTTTCTTTGAGTACAATTGCATCGCAAATGAGCGATGAAGTACTCAAATTTAAGTAATCGTACTTTCTCAAAAATGAGCAGTGCCATTTAATATAGCTAACCTGAGCTTCTGTTCAAGCCATCTTAACAAAGCGACCTGATATACTTAAGATAGTTGTTCAGAAATGGTTTTCCACATTGTTTGATGTCGATTGTATTAAATGGAAACCGAGTTATTACGACTCAATTATCTCATTTCCCGTTCTTTTGGCACACCTTTTTAACATTACTTATGTTTATAACATTTTCACGTCGCTCTAGGAAGTCTAGGTTGTAATTGTTGATATTTATTTAAAGTGATTTATGGAGGGAGCCTATGTATACTAGCATCTACTCTTTTTATTCATTATATTTATTTTTGAGTTCACATCTTTTTCAAAAGTGAAACATATATTCGGAGCCATGATAGGCCCCGAATGTATTAAATAAAGAATGTGTACATTTTACTTATTTTTGAGTACCTGAGAGGGGGGGAGGTATCCCAAATAAAAGTCTGTAACATTTCTTGGTTTTGAGGTACACCTACTTTTGTCTACTTGGTGCTCAAAGATAATGAAGGGGGGGGGGGGGGAGATATACCCTAATACTTGCGCTGTAGCGCACAAAAGAAGCACTCAGTGCAATGCATCTTGGGATACTGACAACATTTTCGTTATACGCAGAACTTGAAAACCGGTCGTTGCTAACAAAAGAACCCAGAAGCGCAATGCATCGCGGGATATAGATTACTACGCAGAACTGGTCAGCAATACTTCATTTTCTAGCACTTTTAGGGCTTCTCCTCTGTCCTCCATGATGGTGCCCAGTGGCGTGAGGGTGTTGGGTGTCAGAACCCCTCACATTTCCCGGTATATCTCAATTTTTTCAGCACATATGTTCTAAAGAGGATAAAGCGATACCCCTCCTCCTTTTAACCTTCGCATACGTCTTCATGCATATTCTAATATAATGTCGCAAAGTTAACTTTCTTTAAAAAAATTATCAAAATTGAGTTTTATGTAATTTTAATTGTATAAAATGAAGCTAACATATGAATGTCCTGATTTTAAAAGGGGATTTCTGACATGGTTTTCCTATTCAGAAGTGCTGTTTTAAAATCAAGTTATTCATATGTGCATTTGTATAATTGTGAGAGTAACATCCTAAGCCACCGATGCCTGCTAAGCTATTTCAATCTCGTATCTTACTCGCTTTTTTTAATATTCAAGCGCAATTGCTCCTGGTATTTCTCATCGGCGGGAACAAAATATCCTATTGTTCGAACCAACGCGCATATATTTAATTTCTTGTATAATAATATATGCTTGAAACAAGTAAAAAGTAACCTATTACTTACATGCTCATGGGCTACGTAGTCTGAGCCCCGGCCCTTAGAGGTTGGGGCAAAGTTGGAGTGGGTATGTAACGTATTACTTTCTGAATTAAAAGAAAGGTAAGTGTTAAATACTTCGTAACCAATTTCTTTCGTAACCAATTGAATATTTCGTAACCTATTAAAACTATACATAATATTTGAATAAGATATTACTCCCCCTCCTCCCTGCTAAAATATTACATATGGCGCGCCAATGGAACCGGATAAAAGACGTTTGTGGTGCAATACTTGCATATTGATAGTACTGTTGCCAAACATTAAAAGTGTTTATTTTTTAAGTGCGACGCTTTTCGCTTCTATATCTAGAGGACAGTAGCAAAGTCCCTAAATGCAAAATTTAAGTGATTTGTAATGTATAAACAGAATTGTCTTGAACGGGCAGATAAGCATCACCTCGGTTGCAAAAGTTTCACAATACCTTCGTAAATGGCGACTCGTATGAACAAGTTATCTACACCATAAGTTTTAAGTCCAACCAATATCCCCGATTGCTTTCTTGTAATGAATTCTACCGTAGGATAGGTTAGGTCAGGACTGATAGTGCAATCTGCCCGCTCAATCCGGATTCATGAAATTTACTTTTGACTTTGGTCCATCAGAAGATCAAGGCATCTTTGAATTGGATTTTTTTATAGAGTGGTTTTTATCAAGAAGAATGACATCGCAAAACCCGTTCCAATATCTCGGGACTCAATTTAACCCGCATACGCTCCATGACTCAATTTAACCCGCATGGTTTTTAGAAATCGCCAGTTTTGTAGGAGTAACGGCACTGTTGGTTGCTGTATAACAAAATTTCTAATATATTCTTAAAGGTGCAAGTTAATTGTTATTTTTGTCGCAGATTTAATTACCATTGAAAATGATTAACGAGGTCCAAAATACCATGTTGATTGATTTTCAAAAATTTATTAGCAAATGAACATAATCGACATTATGTTCATTTGCTTTCTCATGAGCAGTTCGCTCACATCCAGTAAGAGGTCATCAAACTTTAAATATATATATCTCTGACATACTTTGTTACTAATATTTTGGGTTAAAAAAGTTTATTCATAGAGTTTGTTAAAAATAAAAATAAACACCTAATTGCTGTTTGATGTTTAATATATTATTCAAACAGAAAAACTCAATAGGTTTGATATTTTTTTTATGAGCTCTAATACACTTTTTAAAATGCAGTTTATTTTAAAGGATCAATAAGGGATAAGGTTATTACATTTATGCCGAGTTGATGTGCCAGGGTCGATTTGATTGCAATTGGAGGTTGCAATCGAATTGAGTTCTGTAGCAGCGCTTGTAGGAACTTGGTCTGGTAAATATTTGACCCGAGAAAATTTTGTAACCCTAATAAAAGGATGAATAGTTTAAAATATCTTAAATTATTTAACATTTCACCTGTTCTACATTTGTAATCAGCAAACAGCAGCAATCTTCGGTCTCCATAATCAGGAACCTACTTACAAGCTTAGGGGTCCAAGGCAAAAAAAACAAACGTTAATGGTCTCTCGACGGGCTACGTACCTCAAAATAAAACTGCTAAATTTATGTATAAGCACACAATGAAAAATAACAACATCAATCAGCTTTAATTGAAGTGTAAATTCTGCGAAAACCTTCAACGGTTTTTTTCATACGTTTCTGGTTCTTTCTTCCCTTTTAGCTTTCTTTCAGTTGAGCTAGATTAGTATCTTCAACCCGTTTTATAGCTATCAAATCCCTAATGATTATAATATCGGAAAATTTGGAATAGGTAAAAACTATCGGTAAACGCCAAATCTATATGCAGTTAGTAAACCCAGTTTGTTTATGGTCGTGGTCATGATTTTGCAAGTGATCTAAAGGACATTCCTTTGCCAAATGTAATGCTAAAGGTGACATACATCATGTACGTGCAGGAAAAGTTAAATCAATTGGATAAAAAAGTAGAAGTTTTACAAAAATTTAACAATTGATTTAAAAAAATCGATTCAATAGTTTTTGATTAAATTTAATTGATTTAAAAAAAAATAGTTTGTAAATTTATTTTTCCACATTTTCAAATTTTTTTTAGCTCTATAATCATTTTTGGGGGTCCTGGTCAAGTGCCCCGAATGCCCTGCCGTAAATCAGTCTTAGTCCATAATGGTATATGTCATTCTATGCGTAGTAATTGAATTACTATTTGTCAAAACTTGGCACAATGTGTAAATTGGTACTTTTCTTGTTCTGGTATGTTTTATAATTTGTCTGGTGTTATAGTACTAATTTTGCACAGTGAGGCCCATGCGTCAGGCAGATTTCAATTTATTTGTAGATCCATGTTATGTAAGTTGGCGAAATTCAAAAGAATCGTTATTTAGAAAGTTATTTTGTTTGATTGGAATGTATGAATTTGTATTAAACAGTGAAGAAAAAATCATCTTCTCGATTACAACGTTAGCGTTCCACAGACAAAAGCTCACTTTCATTCAGACACATGCAACGTATGTGTCCAAATGATTAGCGTGGGCTCAATGGATGCAGATGAATGAGGGAGGATTCATGTGGTCAAGAGTGCATGAATCAAGCAATTACAACAGCTGAGTGGATGATGCTGTTATCTCACAAAAATCTTGTTTTGAGCAAACGCAAAGTTCTGAGACTCGACTTCTTCATGATAAATGTTTTCATCCGATAAGATCTCTATCAATTTTCTGTTAGAACTTGTATGTAGCCATGCTTGTATCTCATAATGGTGATGTATATAGATAAGATTATAGTGTATACTTGTAGACCGGTTGAAATGCGAGAGCCGACAGATATCTTAACCCTTTAATACATCGATTCCGCCATACGTTGAGCACTATTATTTGTAGTGGCAAATAAACGATAAGGTGGCAAAAGCTAAAAGTTTTTTTTTTTTAAATGTCTGTGAAAATGTGTTTAATTTTTTAAAAAGTGGGAAATTGCTACGTTTGCTACTAATCTTAGGTGTTGTTGACATTTCCAGATCGCGTTGCATCGCCATTCAAACATCGATATTTCCCGATATATGGACTGATTAAATGCAATTTTTATTAAATTTGTGATTAGATATTAAATTTTAGTTTTTTTTAAAATTAAATTGATGTGAGTTAATATTTAAACTCCCACAATCAATCAAAGGAATTTTGAAAAGCCTGATCCTGACACACTGGGATATCTCGAGCTGATTTTGGCAAAAACATCGGAAAGAAGCTATGAATTAGTCTTTTTCGGGTAACACTTGACGTGAAAATTTCGAAATTAGTATCGAGATGTCATACTGGTATTTTCAAAATATAGATACATCACCCAGGCCAATTCATTGCTCCTTCTTGATAATTCACACCTTTTCCAGTTGAAAGAAGGTCCCTTAAAAATTGTAGTTAAGGGATACTTAAAGCAACTGACTCGCCCATTTCACATGAGGATAAAGTGCATTTTATTTTACAAGAAGCATTTAATTAACGTTAATTAAATAAATTCATTCAATATAAAAAATAGGAGTTCATTCAGATCACAAACCTAGTTGACAAATTTGTGAAACATTTGGCTTTTTTTTTGAATGAAACTAAGAAGTTTCACTTTTAAAAAAAATGAAAAATGTTTTACAAGTTTGCCAACTAAGTTTGAGATTTTGCGAAGTCAACAGGAATTTACTAATATTCTTACATTGAAAAATGTTGGGAAAATCGTTGTAAAAAAACCTGCAATATTTAAAAAAAAAAAAATTGCTTCTGGTCGGGTTATTAATTTCCCATCTAAAATTAATTTTTCCCATCCAATTGGGAAAAAACAGGTAAATTTCCAGACTCTAAAAACTGTTGGTAATTTGGTCTCATAAAAGTTGATAAAACCCATATTTGACTAGGCAATAGCTGATATGCTAATAGTCAAAAGCCATATCGCGGGCTTCGAGGAAAAACTGACTAAAAGTGAAGTGATTCAATGCTGTTTTGAGAGATATTAGTGTGTTTCTTTCAGAAGTCATTGGATACTTGTTAATCTAAACATCTTACTGGTAAATATTCTGGATATGGAACTATTTGTGCCCCCTCCCCACATAATTTTTGAATTGCTATGCAACGCCTAGCTATAAATAAAATCGAAAAAGTAGCACTAAGTAAAAGTATTAATAATTCATTGTAATTTTTAGTGAGTAAAAAATATTTTCAAGTTTTGTTACTTATTATAAAACATTATTTAAGTTAACAGTTTGTATGGTGCTGAGGTATGTCATGAATATACAATAATTGTTAATTAACAATGCAATTATACAGTGTATCATCTAAAAACTTTTAACTTATTTTAGATTTAATTTTTTTTAATGGTCAAAATTTTTCATTTTTTTTAAATTTGTTTTTAGGATTCCACAATTTTTAGATCTTCATAAAAGAATTAATGAAGGTTTTAATAATTTTATTTACTTGTAGGTTATTTTCAAATGATTGTGTAAATAGACAAATATTAGCATTAATGTCATTATAAAATTCTTTATGATATAGATATTGCATAAAATATAATTTACTACACATTATACTTTAATTTAAATTAATATAATTTTTTTCATTTGTTAGACTCACGTGGAAAAAAAGGGCTCATTAAATTTTGAAGATTTCTTTCATTTCATTCAAGAATCTGAACATCAACTGATGGCTTTGTTCAAATACATGGATGAAAACAGAGATGGTAAGTCAGAATTGACACCAATTATCACTTTGTAATTGCAATACCTTATTTCATTTGTAAAATTATACATTTGGCATATATCACTTACAGGCATTATAGATGCGGATGAAATCACGAGTGCTTTTGCACGGTTTGGAGTCAAAATAGATAAACAAGAAGCTTATACACTATTAAGAAGGTAAATCTCTAAAAAAAATTATGCTTATGACTGATATTATATATTTTTTTATTACTAAACATAAGTTTTATTAAATGTAAATGCTTCCTTTGTTTTAGCATAATTTTGATTCTAGGATTATTAACCCTTTGCACTCGAGTTTGATATTTACATTCTTTTTTAGGCACAGTTATATTCTCTGTTCTTTTTAAATAGGTATTCTTTAGTGTGTTCTTTTTATGTTTAGGGAGGATAATTATTAAAAAAAAATGTGTATGGAGCTGAATATTAATCTCCCTATACCAAACACATATATTTAGTGGTTTATGCAGTGTTCAATCTAGGCGTTTTTTGAAGGGCGGACCGCCCTTTTTAAATCTCAATAGCGCCCTCATGCTCTTTTTTGGAAAAATGCTGCCCTCTTTTGAAAAACTTCTGCCCCTTTTGCCATTTAAAAAAAAAATCGTACTTGCACGACGTTAACCAACAAATTGAAATTTTTTTTTTTTTTTTTTGGTGTATTAATATCGCAGTAGAGCTGCGCAGTGAGATGTTGGCGGCGGTTCTGAATCTATCCCGAAAAAAAGACCCGGGAACACTGTCTCATAGTTTTGAACCATTGTTATATGTCGAGGACAACAATTGAGCTGGTACCCCATGCAACCTGAATAGGAATGAGGACATTTGGGTTACAACATATTTTTCCTTTACACAACGGATTATTTTTGGAATGTGATGTTTTCCCATCAGATCGCTACACTCATGCTGAAAATCAAGCACCCATGCCTCCGGACACGAGTCTGATGTGTTAACGGGTGTACGAGCCCACCCAATTTTTTTTTTGGAAGTGCCCTGTCAAAAACGAAATGCCCTTTTCCTGACAATAGTACCCTGCCCCTTTTTATTTCTAGAGTGAACAGTAGTTTATGACATTTGTCAAATGTTTAAAAAAAAGGGTGGGCTGTGAGAAATTGCAATAGGAAGAAAGTTTTAGATCACAGACTTACTTGGTGCTTTTAGTTGACAAAAATAATTTTTATTGAAGTTTGTGAGGGAATAAATTTTTAAACTCGAGAATATGTTGTTTCCTTTCCTTATGAAGAACAGAGAAAAAAAATAACATATAATTATTTTGATGGTTATTTGGTGACACTCGAATGCGAAGGGTTAATAAAATATGTTTATACCCAAGTGATGTCGTACTTTTAAATGCACTTACCTAAGTGGCAGCACAAACTAATGAAAGAAAAGCGTTTTTTATGTTCAAGGACACATACATTTTTGAAACATGCATTTAAGAACAGGGAACAAAAAAACAGGTTGTTATTTTGGTGACTTAGAGTCACCACTTAAGTCAAAAAGGGTTAACAAACCAAGAAATAAAAAAAAAATTGTTCCATGGTTTTTTTATTTTGTCCGGGACGGCAAAAATTTATACTAGATTATCGTATAGGTTTTAGTATAACAAAATGAATGCAACTTTGTATACTACTGCTTATCCATTAAAACCAATAAAAGGTAAAATAACACAGAACTAAAATAAACTATCTCATCTTTTAAAGCTAGCCACTCTCTCTCGTTAAATTATCGGTTAGTGTGACAATAGAGGATTATTTTTTAAAACTGTTTGATTATGATTATAATTTTGAATTTGCCGAACATTCACATAAGCATACATATAAGTGGCATATTTTATTTTATCCCAAATATTATACATGTTACAAAACGTCATTTAAATAATTGAAGAATGAAAATATACCATAATTGTAAGTAATTTAAAAGTTAAGTTTGATCCAGTTCTAGAATGTTGAAAAGCATCGAAATTTTTCAAAGATAATTCCGGTTTCTTTTCCGATTAAAAAAAAAATCTTAATTTTATTTATTAAAAGTCTTTACATATTATGGTAAGTCTCATTACTATAACATATAAAGACTATTATTGTCATTATTAAATAATGAATATAAATGAAATTTTGAGTTTCAGTTCTTGAACTTATATCAACTTTCATACATAATAAAGATACTTATATGTTTGAATACTGTTCTACAATACATTTAAAAAATATTAAATCAATTTCTTCAAGAGTACAAAATTTAAAACTGTTGTTTGATTGGAGATGTTATCAGTGATTATATGGTAACTGTGTGAGCAGAGTTTGAATTAAAAATAGGCCAGGTCTGTTTAGTCAAGAGAACCATTGTTTTATTGAATTACTTTAAAATAAAAAAATTAGATTATTGTAGTACAGGAGTATTTAGATTTTTCTTTTTAATTATTGGATTATTTGCAAATGGATATCATATAGCATTTAAACTTCAATTTCTGGTACATAATTAACATGTTTTAGATTTTAAAATGATTTTTGTTCCCTAGAATGGATTTAGATAATTCCCAAACGATATCCTTTAATGAATGGAGAGATTATTTACTTTTCCTGCCAAGTTTTGATCTTCATGAAGTTTTACGATCTTGGAGGCATGCAACAGTAAGTACAGCTTGAATTAATAGATAGTTTCAACCTAACTCTCTTTTGCATACCATTAATTCTTACTGTCTGAAAAAGCTAACATTGAGTTTAGTTGTACATGATTAACATATCATAGCATCTATTAACAATACAATTGACTAACTACCGAAAATAACTTTGAGAAAAAACAACATGAGAAAAAAAAATTATACACATATTAACAAATGTCTATTTGTTCAAATACAAATACAACGTTAAAATATGCAATAAAAATCCGTATAATCCACACATGTTTCGGGAGATACATCACCCTTCATCAGCGGAAAATTTAAAGTCTGTGTGTAATAAAATATAAATAAACCCAGAAATTTAAAGTGTTGCCAAAGAACAAAAAAACTAACAAACTATTTCAATCGGTTGGAGTTAACTATTGTGTGCCAACAAGCGGGAAATACTGGGACCACAAACGTTTCATTGAGAATCGAGTCGATGTTGCTAAAAATATTTTATTGTTAGCAATATTGACTCGATTGAGCAATATTGATTAGCACAATCGGAAAGCAATTTTTAAAAAAAAATATAATGGAAATACTAGAGAAACTATTTTTTTATAGATAGACATAGATTTCCTTAACACACATTGATAGAGGATTTTTAACCTAACTAATAATAAAACTCTAATGTATAAACAGTATGCCTTATAAAATAGTTCATTGTAGATTATCATAAAAAGTACAATTGAAATCAAAGACACTTTTTCAACGACGCTGTTTGATTATCTACATAAAATGTTTTAAACAAAGACTGAATCTCATTTTTATAAGCCTTTGTTGCCCCTTTTACAATTTTTGACCTCCTTTCCCCTGCATTTCACTTTTGCATCTCCATTCATACTATCTCCCTTAGTGCAAAGGTTTCTTGAGAAATTTGTCTTTCCTATGATTGGCTGTTTGTCTGGAAACATGTGATAAGGATTTCTTCCCAAAAGTAATATAAGTTTTGCAAGTGCTTCATATCGCGTGTCACTTTGCCATGAGTTGTGTGACAGTCAGAGACTTTGTTTTGTGTTTTTGCAGTGATTTGATGTTTGCCCGTTGGAAATTTAATTACATTTAAGAATTTGTTTTTAGGTGAAAGAGGTAAGTCGTTATTTTTTTAAATAAACTTTTATTAGTAGTGCCATATAAATTGTTATTGTTTTATATTTTATTCATATAATTTTTGATTATTTTATTTTTATTCTTAATATTTGTCAGTCTAATTTTGTTACATGTAATTTTTAAAATATGAATTGGTATTGCATTTGCATCTTTATTTTATCAATTTATATAAATTTCTATTAAAAAAAACTCTTTAAAAAAATCTTATAATCTTTTAATGTATATCTCAGTATGTTTCTGATTATCTTATTTAAACATTAAAACTTATTAACTTCTTTTTAAAAAAAATATTTTTTGTATATTGTATTTTTTATTATATTACTATGTTAATATTGGATGAAAAGTTTTAAACTACATCTTTCCTTCCCAGTTTCTATGATCTATATAGATCTCCTTTGTTGGATATTTACAATTCTGATTTGCATTCTTTTTTAATATGTTTTTCAACTAGTTCTTAGGAGGGGGGGGGGGGGATTCCTATATATTATACAATACTTATCAATATATAACTTTTGGAATGTTTATACCTGTGTGTGTCCGTACAATTTTAACTTCAAAACACCTAAATGGGTTTTCACGAAATGTGGCACAGTTTATCAAAAAAGTAACATAAATTTTCAAACTTGATTTGTGGGTTTATTCAAAAAGGAAAGAGGGAATTTTTTTGTGTATGCAGCTATAAATATACAGGAATGATAATCTTCGACTTTTCATCGGAATTCTGTTTTTCCCCAAATGTTCGTTGGCGCAGCTTAGCCAAATTTGGCTCTATCGCCATCAAACTCCAACCAACCTAAATGTTCCCTTTTTCCCCAAAAAAGAATTACTTTACAATTTATTTTAGACTTGACATTATTAAATCCAATATATTTTTTATTTAAAGTATGCCAATTTCCTTTACTTTGGCCTTCACATGACTAGGGACTATTTGATAGTATTTTCAATCATAGGACACTGTGTCAATTACTTTTAGCACAATGAACCTTATTTTATGAAGAGGCTACTTAATATCCTTTCTTATATATCCGAATTGTTGAACATGTTACAACATCTTAGTATTAATACACATATTAAAATTTATCTTCTAATTTTTCCTCATGGGGGCTTTTGTATGTACTTGTGTGCTAAATGGTTTGGTTCAGTAATTTCCATTTCCATATAAGTAATATAATAAAACTAATTGCCATATTTATACTAAATGTATCAATTAAATAATTATTTTCAATACAGTAGTATTGTTAGGTAAAAAAGTCTAGTGTATTATTCACTCCGATTTCAGTTTTTAGCTCTTTCGCTTTACAGCCAATCTCATCCTTGAATATGAACATTGCATAGGATCTCGATTGACTGTACAATGATGAAAAACTATGCAATTTTTTATTATATTTGTAAGAATTGGAATGTGCTGTTGGCAACAAATATGGCTGCGCAGAAAGCATTACTAATTAATAGTAAGATACTTTGTCACCTACCCAACGCTGCATGTTTACATAGATAATTAATTAAATAGCAATCATAAGTTAATAGTTAAGAAAATTGATGATTAAAACTTTCTGTACATTTAGCATCTGAAATCCACAGAAATGAAGCATTATATCCGAAGTTTGGATGCTGAATTGCAAAAAAAGGTTTGCTCTTTTCAATATGTGTACTTTTACTTCGATTTAGAGAATTGGATGCACCAAACATCATTACTGGTTCAAAGTATTTAAAAATTTTAACTAACCTTCGTGATTTTTAAACTACATTTTTTTTTTAATGTAATTTACACATTTTCAAGTTCAAAAGTAAATGTGTATGGGATACCACTGGGATAACTGTGCGCAAAGCTACCAGAGTGCAATATATGATTAAAACACAAGTATTAAAAAAAAAGTGCCATAGTTTATAAGTGAAAGGTTATGGGTTTGAAATTAAAATTAGTATGTTTTTATTTTGCAACATGAATTTTTTTTTCTGAAATGGATCCAATGATAAAACACATTTTGAGTTGCAACTTATGCATCTGTATGTAAGTATGCTAGCATATTATTATATAATTTAATAATTGAGTAATCCTATTCTTCCCTGGTTGTTGGAATATTGTCATTTTATTGTATGTATTGTTTCAAAATTATTTTTCTTTAAATCTATTGAAAACATTTTACATGAAAACGGTTTCAATGTAATAAAACAGTAAAATATTCTGGTTATCTGTATCACTTTACCCCAGCAAAATTAAACAAATGTTTACCTTACTTTAATAGCATCTTAATGAAATTCCGTTTCAAATTGTGTGATTATGCTTAGCAGTGTTTATAAGGTTTTTGATGTTTTCATTTTTAAAATAAGTGCCATTTTACAAATTTTAACATTACCAAAAATTGAGATTGCTAATTCTTATTGAATAACTTGGTTTTACCAATTTTACTATATATATTTTTATATCAAAATTTTTAAGGACTCGGCAATTATTTTTTTGGAAACTTTTTACTATGGAAAACTATTTAGGTTCTTTTACAAATTTCTTAAAATGTTAGGAAAGATTTCAAATGAATATTTTTAAATACACATACATTAAATTGGACATAGATAAATTATGTTTTCAGTAAAGAAGGCACATAAATGAAAAAAATAAGCATTTTTTTTTTTCAAATCTGAATATATTATGATTCTATAAGACATTTAGAATTGCCTAGTCAAATTTTACATAAAAGTTCTTTACTAGTTTCTAGATTTGGGAGAGAACGTTCTCGTGCCAGAAGATTTCACAAAAGACGAGATGCACACGGGCATGTGGTGGCGCCATCTAGTGGCAGGTGGTTTTGCTGGAGCTGTATCTCGAACTTGCACAGCTCCCTTAGATAGAGTTAAAGTATTTTTACAGGTTAGTCTTACCTTAATTGGGACTTTGATCTTCTAATTAAATATTTTAAATTAGTTTACCCTCAGTATGTTTTATATGTTTATATTGTAAAAATATTTGCATGTAATAAGTATGATCTTTGGGAATTGAGTTATATATATTTGTAATTTTCAAATACAATTTTAAGTACCCAAAGTTGAACCCATTACCATTCAAAAGACCTAATCAACTAACTTGCTATTACAAGTTGTCTTCAAATTAATTCCTGTTTTTGAGTATATATTAGAATGAAGTTTTATTGTTTCCATATCCAACCATACTAGAGATATGTGGAGTTATGCCTTGAAGGATAAATGTTCTCCAATAGAAACCCCAGCTTAAAATTGCTTCTCCTGAACATTTGAGAAAATATTGATAAGTTTTGTCAGTAACAACACATGACACTCTAATTTATATTTCTGTTTATTAATTTTAAACACGATAAGTTTTTAAAAATATTTTTTGTATAAATGTACAATGTCAACAGAACTTGGTATGTAGCTTCTACCTCAAAAATTTATTACTTAACACATTTTAACCAATCCTACTAATCACAAATAGTTTGCGTTTTTAAAAGCAAATTAGGTTTGGTATTTTAATTTAATCATTTAAAATATGTTATATGTAATAATTTTATTACAGAATTATTTTGTAGTATACCTTTCTAACTGGCAGCACCAGTGTTTGACATACCATAACCCTAGTAGTTTTTGCACCACTAAACAGAACAGAACAAACCAAACAAGCCATGATTTAATATTGCTCAATTTTTTCACTAAAATAGTTAATGTTCATTTAAAAATTTTAATTGATTATCTAATCGAGTTTCCATTAAAGGAGTAGCAATAGCACTTTATTTCTATGGTTCGTTTCTATGTATTCAATGTAGATTGTTTAATGTGTTGATTTGTGTATTTATCTATTTGATGTATACTAAATTCATTGATGAAATGCCTCTTTACAGGTCAGAGGTACAGAATTCACATCCATAAATAAATGTGTAAAACATATGCTAAATGAAGGCGGCTATCGATCCTTTTGGAGAGGGAATGGAATTAACGTATTGAAAATAGCTCCTGAAAGTGCATTGAAATTCTGGGGTTATGAACAGGTAGGCATTTCACAACTTCTGTTTAATCTTTACTTTATGTAATCTAAAAGTTTTTGATTAAAATGCTAATAAAAAATACAAAATTAGTATAATATAATTAGTTAGTTTTGATTATTATTTTGTACTAGCTGAAGAGTTGCCGGTAAAACAAACGGGATGATATTTTAAATATATAACCAAATTTTAGTTCAGTTGACTTATTCATGTGGGGACATTTTTATTGATGTGGCAGCATTTTTAATTCATTCGGTGGAATATTGACGATATTTACTCATCAGCCAATCAAAATGTGCCGTTTATCCATCCTCACATCTAACTATGTAAGATATGTTACAATGTTAAAATATGGCATTGTAACTGTGTTGCATCTTTATTAGGTTTTAATAAAGTTAAAGGGGTGGGAAAGGAGATGGGGTGGTTGTTCTAAATTTCATGTAGACTTCCCCTTGCTTTGAAGGTCAAGTGTACAAAATTTCATCAAGATCGGAATAAAACTGTAGATTTGTATAAAAAACAAACACTCTTTAAGTAGATTATAATAATGATTGATTAAATTGAAAATAATTTGTAATTAATTTTCTATTTATTGAAATTTAAATCATGGAATTAAAAATATTTTTGACATTGTTTTCTTATATGATATACTTGCATCCATTTGTACAGAAGCAAATAAAGAAACTTTGTTCTCTTTTAGTCCAAGAGGTTATTGCGAGGTGATAGTGCTCAGGAATTGGGAATCTATTCCAGGTTTCTTGCTGGTTCCATGGCTGGTTGCATTTCTCAGACTGTTATTTATCCTTTAGAGGTATTAATTTCTTTTATTAACTTTTGCTGATTTTAAGGCAATATTAGTATGAATATAATTATTAGTTAAATTGTGAAATGGTTTTATTGACATTATTCGTTCAGATATTTTGAATTATCCATTACATATTCAGATAAAATCTTTATTTGAGTCTGTTTATATCTAAATATAACAGAAACAAACTTTTCTTAAAAGTATTAAAATTACAAAAAAAATAACAACTTAAAACTATAAATTTTGGTATAATAAAAGAATGAAATAACAAAGGACTTTTAAATAATATTAAGTGTTATTCAATCTTTAACACTTATGATTGATGAAGCGTCAGTTTCGCCTGTATAATTCTACATAATTATAAATAAAATACAATATTTTTTTATAATTACATTAAACAATAATTATGTGTTCTAATTCTTGTAAATATTTTTAGTTGAATTTTAATGAATGATTTTTTAACAAATAAATTGAATTTTGTTAGAAAAGATTAGCAATTGTAAAATTTTTACTTCTTTTCTTACTTCTTTTAGCCATTTATTAATTTCATTTAGCACTTCTAAGAACTTTAACTTAAATTAAAATACAAACTTTAGTTAATTTATTGTGTACAGTTTAAAAAACATTCGTTATATATTTCTATTTATTGTTGTATTTAAAAAAAATATAGTTATTATTACCCCCATGCACACAAGTACAATTGTAAAGTTTGGAATGAATTATTTAATTTGTGTCTTTGTTTCATTTATGTCTTTTTGTTTAAGTGGTATCTATTTGTTGTTTGTCTCATGGTGTGTTGTTATGCTTTTAGGTTTTGAAAACCAGACTAGCTCTTAGGAGCACTGGACAATATTCAAGTATTTGGGATGCATCAGTAAAAATATACAAAACAGAAGGTATTCGTAGCTTCTATAAGGGATATGTACCAAATTTAATAGGGATTATTCCATATGCTGGGATCGATCTTGGGATATATGAGGTAAGATGTTCATAATTTTTATTCTTATTCTATACCAAAATGAAACATAATTCAACATTTGCAGTAGAAATTTGTTATTTATTTTGTCTGGCCAAAACATAAAAAGTATATAGGGTAAGGATTAGACAATTTTAAGGAAATTTAGTTATGTAAATTACAATAAAAATGTAAAGATAAAAATATTTACACTCTTATTATTTGAATTATGTATTAAACTATCGTAATAAGATACAATATTTTTATTATTAAAAATATTGAAAAAATAAATTTTTGGATTTTATATTTTGATGATATTTTCTATAGCAGTTTCCATTTGTAGTAAAATCGGACACATAATCTTCTGCTCAAAAGCATTTAGAACATTGCCTAAGTTGAACAATCAAATAACTAACAATTCCTATTTTCTTGATAGTTAATTAACTATCAAGAATATCTACAAGGGTCTAGGTGCACCCTTATCGACATTCTTGATATCCCATCCAATGCCATAAAGATCCAGGTGGATCTTGGCATGGCTTATAGAAGAATCTTTCTCTTACTAATATGTTACAAACAGGCAATATGAGAATTGTTTTAGGAATAAATAATATCAGAGATTAATAAATTATAATCACACAAATACAAACAAATTCTGATTTAAGTTTCCAATTATGTTAATTTTTAGTCACATCAAAACCCAATTATGTTAAAACATATTTTATTTCTTTCAGACGCTAAAAAGGAATTATATTCATCAGCACCCTGAAAGAGCAGATCCCGGTGTATTGGTGCTTTTAGGCTGTGGAACAATCAGTAGCTCTTGCGGTCAAATCGCTAGTTACCCTTTGGCTTTAGTGAGGACTCGGCTACAAGCTCAAGGTAATGAAAACACACTGAGATCAGTATCATATTTTGAGTATTCTAGTTCGTCTGCCAATTTTGTCCAGTTATGACAAAATCTACATTTTCATGCAACTATTTTTATGACATTAGGAATTATAGTTCCTATCTCAACCAAAGATTTCGAACTGGAAGTTTTGGATAAATATCAGTCTCTCTCTTGCACTAACTTTTTTCCATAAGATTAGTCGTGCATTGGTGCAACTGAACTATTTAGTTGCATGGAATTGAAAAACTGAAATTTTGTCCTTTTATTAAGCAATTATCGGACAAAATATCCTTTCGCTTGATACCAGGCTCACAACTTTGACAAATAATCAACAATTTGACAATTTTGTATGGATTAGGATTTTACGAGTTTGCCGATTTTTCATCTTTACTTTGCCAATTTCGAAATCTGAAAAGTGGCAATCCCAAATCAAATGCAATTAAAATAATCTTCGGGTAGTCGCTGAATGATTTTTTAGTCACTCAGTTGATTATCGACGAGCGATAGCTGCAACACATTAATCGATCATGTATGGCCCTATCGGTATTTTGATGTGATATTTCTCTTAATTCTAATTGTGTTAGCTGCCCTAAAAATAAATCAGAGATTGATGCATTGTGAATTCCGGCTCAAATGCTGCCCCATTTCAAGTGTTAAGAAAAGTAACCCTTTACATGTATAAACAACCTACAATGATCTTTTATGTTGCCAGCTGACCTCATGAAGGTCTTTATAATATAACTCCTTTGTTCAGCAAATGTCATGTGGTTGAGGTACGATTGGGACACCATGACAACCATAGAGGCTTGCGTTTTTGCGGAAAAATATTAATTTTTTTAATTGCAGGGTGCAAACGCTGATCTCTAACTGTAACTTCTGGATTGGGCAGGACGTTTTGTTGACTTGAAGCCACTTGAAGGGGTAACAAATGTACCCTACTTTCATCGCTACCGCAATATTTCATATATTTTTCATGTGAAAATAAGCTAACATGTGTTGCATTTGGCTGAGTTTTTTTTTCTATTTTCTTTTGAAACCCCTTTTTAAATGCAATCTGCTATTAAAATAAAAAGTCATTGGCAAGTCGGAAGTGGTTAAAAAGAAAGTGTAAAAATTATTTGTTTGGCAATGTAAAAATTAATTCTCTAAAAAGAAAATATAATTATATATATTTAATAATTCTACAATGCTATGGTATTAAAAACATCACCAAATCACTTAAAAAATTTAGGGTATAGTATGGCTGCTTCTACATGCCCAAAGAGGAAACTAGTTTTGAGCGTTTAAGAAGTTAGAGTTCAGTGGGTGCAAAGGTACTGGAAAAAGGCCACAGGGCAAATTTTTCACTTCTAAAAAGGGCAGGGCGCATTGGCACTTAAAAAAAAAAGGGAAGGGTCCGGCGAACTTTGAAAAACACACTTGTCAAAATATAATTCACTCCAAATTTTGCTTTTTTGGCAATCTCATCCTCGCTTAATGAAATGTTTATTATAATATCACTGATCTTTTTCTTTTACTTTTGACAGCTGTTACTCCAGGATATGATCCATTGAGAAGCGATCTAAATTTAGGCATGGTAGGACTTTTCAAAAACATTGTGCAAAAGGAAGGATTTTTCGGACTATATCGTGGCATAACACCCAACTTCATGAAAGTGGCTCCAGCAGTAAGCATCAGCTACGTAGTTTATGAATATTCAAGGAGAGCTCTCGGAGTCACGATGGCATAAATTTAGATACATTAACTCAATGGAACTGACGCTGGGACAAGACTCAAGCTCCCGATGCAGCAGATGCACAGCAAATATTCAAATGGACAATTGAGCCAAAATTGACTTGTAGAATTTTATTACTTTAATACAAATTCTTTGAGAAATGCACTAATTTTGGGTGCATGATGTTTAGGTTTTTAATGTGAACTGTTCTATTTATGAATTGGTGTCTCCGGGATTTTATGCGATTCAATTCCTGATGAGAGTTGCTCAAAACGGAGTGAAATTTCTCACTTACGATTTTATTCAAGTACTCATCGAGCGGTCACGTTAAAAAAATAAATTATTTTAATTATTTTATGGAATTGCATATTTTTCTGCCATAAATGTTTAAGAATAAGTAATTGAGTTGTTTGCAAGCTTTATTCGAAAAATATGTATTCGTCGTCTTTTTGGTTCAATTACATTGTGGTAACTATGGCTGTGCATCATAAATCAGGATTGAGTGGTATTTTTGTAAACATTGCATTGTATTTATTAGTGTCTGTGATAAGGCAGCAAAATACCCATCTCTAGAAAATCTATATCTTTTCACCATGTTGACACCTTAGGTTTAGTGAATAATTTACACTCTATTTTAACAAATATGTAGAAAAGTTACTGTCCCAAGACTAAAAATATAATTTGTTTGGTCTCTAAATAGAGTATTGGTTGTTTAAGTGACATATAGAATTATGCAGAATAAAATGCTTTAATAAGTACCCACTAAAGGCTTAATTGTGCTTTCTAGTTATCGGTATCTGATGATTATAATTTAATCCTTTTGTATTTTTAACACATTCCTTTATATTTTATATTTATAGCTTCTCTGTTATACTTATGCAGTTTCATTTACTTACAATTGTCTGACGTGTTGTTGTCTCTTCTCAATACTGCCATTTTACAATCATGTCGTAACTATTAAACTCAACACAGTGCAATAGGCACTTTGTGTGTACATAAATTTTTGGACTAAAAACCTTAATAATTACTTGTCATTATAGTATATATACATACGTAGTAGATTATACTATATATATATGCTAAGAGTCTTTCAATTTAAATATTTTTTTAATGTGTTTATATTACCCATCATTAACTTGGAATGGTTTCAGAAGCTGCTTAGGCATGTAACTTTAATTCTTAATATAATTTCTAAATTATTACCTATGTGCCTTAGAATGCTATTTAAAATACTTGAATTTTTTTCCCCTCATTTTATTTGCTATATTTTCCCCCCCTTAATGCATATATTTTAGTTTAAATTGAGTTTAATCTCACTTCAAATTTGGCTGCTAAATCATTAACAAACTCATTGAATAATATGAGTATGTAGTATTCTTCATGTTTTTGTTTTTAATAAATTTAAAATAAGCTTTTAAACAACAACAAAAAAACTTTCATAAATTTCATTTGCTGCCTTTTGTGTGCCGTATTTTCTGTCTTTTCTTTTGAGATGTGTATATATTAATTTATTTTTCATTTGAAAGACATAATTTGTGGACTGTTTTTATACCTTGATTCACATTTCCTTGTTTGTTAATTGGAGTGAATTGATTATAAATCAATCAACTATTTTGACTAAGGAACACATGTGCAATTTATTTTTCCTTAAAGGTTTAGTAGTTCCCCTTTTGTAAAAAAAAATTATAAAAGTTATATTTTGCGTAGTTATTTTATTAATATATTTGTGTGAATCTCTATAATTTCTCCACTATGCCAGCATTTTCTTCATTTTAATCTTCATTACTGTATATATGTCTCAAACCAGTGAAAATATAATTAGGCTTTCAGCAATTAGTTGATTCTAATGTCTGTATATATCCATTTGAATTATTCGGTCTTTCATCATGTGAATTGTCTTTCCCTTACCTGTCTGTCTGTACACCTGTTCAGAAAGGAATTGTTATTATACTATCTATATATTACTTTTTAAAACCACCATTCCAGTATATAGTTATAGCAATATTAAATGATCTAAATTTAGCTTTCTTGAATATTTACTTTAACTATGTAATTAAGTGTGTAAAGTATATTATAAACATTTAACTCATTTAAAAAGCACTGAATGTATTACAAATTCTAAATTTTGGGCTGAGCCATTATTTGTTGAAATAAATGTTCTTTCTGCTTCTTGGTGCTAGTTGTGCATATTCAAGCTCTCTTGTCATCAAAATAAATAAACTTTATATACTTTTTATTTATTTCTTCGGTACATGCAAACATCTATTGTAACACGGTTGCCTGAAAACTTGGAGTGCTATAAAACACTTTGCCCCACTTAAATAATAAAAATAATAACAAAAGATCTTCTGTCTATTTATTCTGTGAATTTTCCAATTTAAGCATACCATTAATAACATAATCTTTTAACAAAAAAAAAACGAATTTAAAAATAAAAAAATTTGTTGAAAAGTAAAAAATAATTTTTAATTTTACGAAAGAGTTAAAAAAAATTGAATTATTTAATATAAATTTTATATGTATTACAACTGTTTGAAATCGTTGCCAAAATTTATGTATGATTTTTTGTTAATTGGCAGCAACTTCAAAAAGTTGTAATAAGTATAAAATTGATATTAAATAATTCAAATTTTTTTTTAATTCTTTCGTAAAATCAGAAATTATTTTTTACTTTTTAGAACATTTTTCTTAAAGCCGTTTTCTTTAAAAAAAAAAAAAAAAGATTATTTTACTTTTCCCTTTTTAATTTAGTAGGGGCTTTGTCCTCTTCATCAAGAAATTCAAGTTGTTGCTCACATTTTCTCACGTCTTGGATCTGGTTTAATAAATGTTGGTTAAACATAAATGAAATATCATTGTTGTACAATCTTTATTAAACAATGAAAATATTTTCAAATTGGATAAATTGTTTTAAAAAAAGTTTGGTTAATCGATATTTTTGGATATATAACAGCCGGGATAACCGATTATTTTTGCAGTTTTTGCCAAAGTGGATTTTTCTCTATTTAACAATAAAAGAATTTTCGAAATTGGACTATATTTTTTTAAACGGTCCGGTTAGTTGAGAATTCCGGATAGTTAAATGCCAGATAACTGGATATTTTTTTCAAAAGGTGCCCAAGTGTCCTTGTCTAACAAAAAAAATATTTTCCCAAATATCTGAATTAAAACAGAAATCTAGCATGAATATACATAAAAATAAAATAAAAACAAACACATAACAGTCAAATTGATAACCTCTCTTCTTTTGGTGCGCATAGACGGTTTTAATTTAAATATTTTGGGGCGGTTTTATTTTAAAGTGTTGGTTGGCGCACATTTTAGGCAGTTAAAAATTAGTACATTTAACTTGAGCATTTAGCATCTTTTTTTAAATATACAAAATAAGGTCCACAATAGGGTGAATACAGAAGGCAATTTTTATAAAGTAAATTATATGATTTGATCTAAAAAAACAGTTTTAAATAATTAACGGGATAATAACTAATTTAATTATTTAGATGTTGCTTTTATGGTGAAATATTAAGTTAGCCAGACATAGACGTAGGAAAATATTAAAAAAAACCTGTTTGGTATGTTTTTTAAAATTAACTCAAATTTCAATGATATATTTTTTAAATAACTAAGAAAATTCGCCATATATATGCTATCGACAATGCATGAAATACAGACATTCTGTAGAATGTCTGATGTTTTGCCTTGGGATCCTACAGAATAGAATGCCTGGCATTTTGTCCTAGGCACTTTATATAGCCTGAATTTTACACAGTGCTGGTAATGTAATATAAACAGTTTTATTTATCCTGAATTTGCGATTACAAAACATTAAAATAACGAACAAAAAAAATCTTTTAGAGTAATATGAATTGTTAACTAGGTTCTCCTGTGTCTCTTCAATATTGTTTTTATTAATTTGTTTTCGAGGTTAAAAACGCCAAAATTAACATAAGTGCAGATTGTAATTTCTCAAGAAGTCCCCAAACTTAAAAAATATTTAACAGTACACCTACACTTTTCCGCTAAAGCTTCCTAAAAAAATAAAACCAAATATTCAGAAAAGTATGGATTCCTGTTTCAATGCAGTTTTAAAGTTAGTAATAAAAGTAACATCCCTTTATAGGATTTCCTTACAATATTTTCTTTCCAAACACATACTAAGTGATATGATGTCAGGGACTGATTTACAAGTTTAAGGGCCCAAGGAAAAACAACATTTGGACTGGAATCGGCTTACAATATTATGTGCCCAGAGCAAAAGAATATTAGTAGGTTCCTCGAAGTACCTCAATATAAACTAATAAATTTATGTAAGCCCACAGCACCGAATATCATAATCAGCTTTAATGCTATTGTAAATACTGCTAAAAACTTATTTAAAAAAAAAACTACTGAAGTTTTCTTCTTTTGAGAATTCGAACTAACGTTAATGGTCAATACTTACAACAGTTTCTGTTCTTTCTTCCCTATTAGTTTTCTGTTAGTTGAGCAACATTTGTATGTTTTATATCCATTTTATAGCAATTCTATAATTATTACAATATCGAAAAATTTGGAATAGGGAGAAAGTGTCCATAAACAACACAAATCTACATGCCATTAGTAAATACAGTTTGTGGTCTCGATCATGAATTGAATTTTGCAAGTGATCCATAGGGCATTTCTTTGACAAAAGCGACGCGAAAGATGACATACACCATGAACATGCAGGAAAAGTAAAATGGATTTGATTTTACAAAGTCATAAAAGTTTTAACAATTGATTAAAAAAAAAGATTTTATTAAAAAAAATCATTAATTAGAAAATTCATGTTTAACTTTTTTTTTTTTTTTTTTAGTTTTATAATAATTTTTTGGGGTCCCTGGGTAAGTACCTCGAATGCCCTGCCATAAATCAGTCTCTGATTAGTACTTTCAATTGAAAAGGCATCCATCCAGCGACAACAGCTCTGTCCATATTTGTTCCAAGTTAATGCCTTTTCTCTGAATTTTTAAAAAAATATATAAATAATAAAAAAATTCTCTGGGGGCGATTCTACAAAGTGGTAGAGGTTTTCTCATTACTCTTTGGTGGGGAAAATTCCTCACCGACTCTATGTTAAAATAAGGCTTGGTACAAATGTCACATCACATGTAAACAACTCATTAAAAACAAATCCCACAAGACAAGCATACTAATTAAACATTTTATTATAATTATGTAAAAGAGAATATATGCTCATTTTTATCACTGCTGATGTTGGAAGGCCACCACTCTGGTACGCCAGCTTCTAACTTAATATCGAATCCCTCAAGTTGCAGGAATGAAGACTTCTTGCAATCTTCATACTTCAGCAACCCCAATCCATGCCTCCCTAAATGACTTCGCAGTCGGCCTACTTTCTGTCCTTTATCGTTTCTGATATTACATTCAGGCGGGAATAATGGATACGTCTCCTTCTCTTCCAGGGTAACTGGCATGAGTCTTTTCCTGATACTCAACACGAAATTCGATTTTGCAGTCATCTCTTGCCCGATGTAGCAACCTTTAGTAAAGCTCACTCCATTAAGTAAATCGACGTTAGTCTCAAATGGAAGACAGTTTCCAGGGGGGTGATCTAACACCCCTTCCCCAATCCCTAATTTATATCTCAAAAGCTGGTAAGAATCCCCTTCCACAAGGTTCAATCCTAAAGAGCTCAGTGATTGTTGGAGATTCACTCCGTTATAAGTGAGAATTCGAATTCCCAAACGATTTGTTCGAGGATCGTCTGCATATTTAATGACGCCATCCACATTTTGTAAGTGGGCAGAAAACTCTTCGAAGTTGATTATTCCAGTTTTATCTTCGTAAGGTTTATAGATGACCCAAGCAGACATTTCTGTTGTGGGTTGTATTTTGACGCTTTTACGCAGTCTGTACATGATCAAATGTTTGTATAAGTGATCAAAACCGGTCGCGTCATATTCGACGAGGTAATCGGTGTCGCTGATTTTGTACAACAGTGTGTCGTACAATACTCTGCCGTTGGGATTCATTAGAAGTGAGTACAGACATTGATAGTTTTCGACCTTTTTCACATCGTTGGTAACCATACTTTGTAGGTAGTTCGTCGTGTCCGGTCCAGTGAGCGTCAAAACAGTTCTCTTGTTTAGACGTTCAACATGAAATGTGCTTTGCGTTGAAAAATAAACATTTCTCATCCGCCAAATTCTTGAAATTGAAGGTACTTTTAAACATCTGTTTAAGAAATACATTTTTTCAAATTAAAATTCCTTGCTACGGGACTATTGAAATATAGCTGCGTATTTTTTTCAGTCTATCACTAAATTTGCGATTGGTTTTTGTTTGTTGACATTTAGAGATTCATGACATCACTTCAATTCTATAAAATAAAAAAAATCGCATCATATTTTGTTATGACAAGTTCTGTGCTTATACTTTTTTTTTAAATATTAGTAATGTTTATTAAAAGCACTAAAACAATATCTTACTGTAATATTTATAAATTTGCAAGAAAATCCCAATTATCCAATAAATAATTTATGGAATCTGGTATCAAGATTGCAAATTTGAGATAAATAAAAGAACATCTGTGATTAGTGAATAATAAATTGTGTTCATCTTCAACCAATAGAATCTCTGTTTGACGCCATGTTTAATCTTAATACCAGATCAAGTTTAGTATTTATGTTTAGTCACACTTTCAGGATAGGTAACATCTCGGCCCATGAACTTTCTGGTTTGTCGCTGACTGAATAGTTCAATCAATTTTTTTTTTAATATTAAAAATTGCAAAATAACGACGTTAAAAAATGGCAAACCAGCTCCACAGTGGAATTTTCCACCCTGTTTTAAGACAATACCAAGAACTGTCAACTGGTATTTCTCCTGCAAACTTAATGTATCCCCTCTTTATAGTGTGAGTATAAAACTTCAATTCTGTATATATATATATATATATATATATTAGGGGTACCAATAAGAAATAAATTATTTTGATATCTAAAACAAACTTTGTAGTAAATTCAAGTTTTTATTTCTTAATTTATTATATAATCTCCATCGTTATCAAGGACAGTTTGCCATCTTTCCTGCAAATTTTCAACGGGAAGCAAAATATGACTCAAGGTGACTCCTTGCATCTTCTACAGAAGTGAATGTTTTATTTCTTAAGTAATGCCCCAGAGATCTGAAAAGATGATAGTCAGAGGGAGCAATATCTGGTGAGTACAGGGGGTGCAGTAAAACTTCCCATTGTAATTCTTTGATTTTTTTCCCGAGTGAGTTTCGTTGCATGGGGCCGGGCATTGTCAATTTGTATTGCACATTTTCTGTGAACTAAAGATGCCCTCTTTTTCAATAGTTCTGAATACAGCCGTTGTAACTGCTAACTATACAACTGATTGATATTGCGGTTTGATTTGCAGAAAGCCATTGCTTGGAACGCGTTATGTTATCATAAATCCACATAATCCATTTTTCATCTCTGGTAACGATTCTGTTAAGAAATGGATCTCAAAGAAATATGGATAGCAATGAAGTGCAAATTGATCGACGAATATTCTTGTTGGTCTCGGGTAATTGATGGGGTACCCATCTTCTTTGCCTATATGCCTTTCCAATTTGGTGTAGGTGTTTGGACAGTTGACCATGTGGACCCAAAGCTTTTCGATAATTCTTGCATACTTAATTATGGATCAGCTTCCACTAGAGATTTTTGGGTGTCACTATCAAATTCAACTGGTCGTCCACTTCGAGGCCTGCCAGAGACATCATAATCACTAGCAGCAAACCTTCTGAACCAACGTCGACACTTGTTGATCTTCAATAAATTTCCATAAACTTTTCAAATTTTCTTTGTTGTTACCGTTGCATTAAACCCTGCATGAAAATGAAAAAGTATGCAATGTCGAATCCTCGGAAGGTACGGGCGCCGCCATTTTATTACAGGGATGTAAAAAAAATTATACTTTTTAGAATATTTTGAACACAGGCTGCTTTACCGAAAACTGTAAAAGAATATGCGTTTCTTCTTTAACGATCGATACAGAACTAATGGCAAACCAAATTCTTTGCAAATAATTGATTACTTATGGCTACCTCTAATATATATATATATATATATTTATAAATTGTTATTTGAATAAAACTTAACAAATAACTTTAACTTAACTTTGATAAAATAATTAAATTGAAATATTTCAGAGATAATCCAGATGCTCAGCAGGAAATATCTACTATGCCAGGTGTTTTTAGGTATGGAGTGAATAGGATGATCATTGCTTTAAAACCTCTTGTTGAAAAAGGACTGACGTCGGTTTTGTTGTTTGGAGTAATTGATTCTTCACTGAAAGTAAGCTATATTGTTTGTGATTATTAAAAATATAGTTATAATAAAAATTTAAATTAATTTTTATAATTGGTTCCGTTAATAGTTGTTAAAACTACTATGAATGCAAGTCATTATTTTAATTAGTGGTTTGCTCTAGGAGCGCTGTATAGTGTATATGATGGGTAAAAGCCATAAAAAATAGTTGTTTTGTTGGAGCTGGCAACAGTCAAGTATTCTTCTTAAGGTTCCGACAAGGCCATTAAGATACATGATGGCCTAGTTGGAAAAGTGAAGTTTCGAGTGTAATCAGAGGGTTGGAAGTTCTATTCCCAACTTGGAAAGAGCAGTAATAGAGGCTCCTTCAGTTGCAGAGTGGATAAAGGCGTTCAGCTGGTAATCAGAAGATTGCTAGTTTGAGCTCATGCAATGGACTTGACAAAGGAAAGTAAAAAAGTAGTGATATTGCGATCGAAGGGTTGCCAGCTTTGCTACAAAAATACCAGAAAGTTGTACAGAACATCCAATAAATTGTACTGACGTGTATACGGGACTGGTGCACGCTTGAGGTTGCGTCGGATGCCAGCTCAGGTGTTGTCCTTGTCATCTGACCATGGTTAAAAAATACGAGGCATCGTTCCTAAGTCTTTCCTTCGAGATAGGTCCTGAACCGTCACCAATAGCCGACTGTGCAGCTCTAGTTCGTCGTTAAATAACCAAACGTAATAGAAGGGTTGCTTGATCTTTGTCATTCTGCAAAAAATTCGCTGTGTAGAGGGAGGCTGGTGTATGTAAAATCAATCAAGGTTTCATATTGCTTGTGGTTTGGAAAGTTCAGAAGTTGTTTTTTTCATCTGGTTATAGTTCACAATTACAAGGAAGTATTCCTCGATTTGGATAGATACCCAAAACGACTGTGTGTGATGGTAACTTAAACCAACCAAACCTTTTTCACTATAAAATTAGAGGATTTAAGATGCTACATAAAGTTATAGAAACGGACAAGTTAATGAAAATAAAGAAAACCAGTAAAAGACATCTTTATCTGTCTGAAGAGTCTACTGTTCTTATCTCTACAAGGAAAAACTTTATTTTATATAAGCTGCTATAACAGAGTTTTTGATAAAATTTTAAATAATTAGAAGGATTTGTCCAATATCTCTATTCTATATGAGGATTTTGTATGGTAACAAATCAAAACAATTAGAGAGTTTAGTAAAAAAAAATATATTTTTGTTTCTAACTCGGAATCAGTTCAAAACTACCCACTCCTATAGAACAAATAACACAGGCAAACTATTCCATTTGTCTATTACCTTATTAAAAAAAATTATGCTTTTTACCCTCCCGATTAGGTTGATTTGTGAAACTTGAATCTAAAGAATTATTTGTTTCTACTGTTAACAAATAATATTTCACATAATGAATTGCTTTTAACATTTTTGATCAGCATAAGAACTTTTGGGATATCAGCAATTTCTGATAACCTTAAATTTAAGTATAAAAATAATTTTTTTTTTATTGTAATTTTAGCTGTATAAACTGAAATAAATAATTAAATGTGTTATGATGATCTACTAAAACATAAATTTTTATTAAAAAATATTATTGGTATTAGGAAACGGATGTATTATAAGACAATTATTAAATTTTTTTTCTTCGGCAATGAAAAAAGTTGCTAAAACTGTTTTTCGATTTGCACAGATGAATTTTAGAATTTAGTATCAAGTTTTATGCAACAGAAGTGGTTATTAGACTTTTCAGGTGTTTATAATTATTGACCGACACTGTTAAGTGCTCACTCTGTGCCATACGCTAATGTCACAGACTTGTAGCTGGATCATGGCTCTGGGCAATTGCGGTCTCTGGCTTCCCACTACTTAGGATCAAAGCTGGTACTCCCTTTGAGCAAGCAGTTGATTATGGTGCATAAATCCAAAATATAATTATCCATAAAACAACTCCAAAAAAAGTATTCTTTCCTATAACTGTAGTATCCAGGAAAATTAAACAGAAATTTTATATTATTTCCAGTTTATTTAACTGACAAATGAGGCAGTATAAAAAAAAATATCTGAAATACAAACAACAAACATCACTCTCTCGTTCGATTTCTGCATACCCAAATCCATCCAACTTATTTGCCTTCTGTGTTAGTGTCATATCCCCATACACTTCCCACACTTCACATCACTCTTAATCAACCCCGCTTTCATAAAAAAAATTCGGGTAAATTCCTAGTGTACGGTGCCCCGTTGTCCAAAAATCCAAAAATTGGCACCAAGGCAAAAATGTTTTTTTTTGTCGCCAAATCAAAATGGCGGTTTGGTTTAGTTAATTAACGTCGCACTAGAGCTGCACAGTGGGCTATTGGCGACGATTCGGGGCCTATCTCGGAAGAAAGACCTGGGAACGATGCCTCGTATTTTTGAACCATGGTGGCGGAACCAAAATGGCGGACTTTGCGTTGGTCCGGGCAGTCGATCATGGTGCTTACAGGTAATCCTTCGGGCAGTCGTTTGGGGCATTTCGATGGCACTTGTAAGTGTCAAATAAACGTCGTCCGCGTAAACATCCATAGCTAAGAAAAATCAAAAGCACGCGAGCGAAACGTCGATTCAAAAATGGCGCTAATACGTGGAACCAAGCTAGAGGCAAAAAATTTAGGGTTGCCATATAACATGATATTTTCGCACACATCAAGTAGGGTTGCCAGAATATAAATTTTATCGACCAAATCCCATTTGCAATAAAAGTCCGGAGTTGTTTAATAGGGCGAAAGTGTCATCAACATAGCGGATCCAAAGGGGAAATTTAATAATGGTGAAAAGTTTTTCTTCAAAATAATCCATATATATATCACTGAGTATGGGTACTCAGGGTACTCCACCGGAGAAGTTGACGGAATTCTCCCTGTATTAAATTCCATAGATCCTAAAATACAATTCACTGCCGAATCCGAATCCAACAATACTCTTCCTTTCCTTGATGTTTTAATTACTCGTAAAGATGACCATTTATCCACCACCGTATATAGAAAACCCTTCGCAGTTTCTTTGCCCCCTCATTTTAAGTCCTGCCACCCCATACAACAAAAAATGGCTGCATTTTACACTTTTGTTAATCGTGCTCTTAACATCTGTTCTACACCCGATTCACTCCAGACTGAACTTAATTATTTGAGAGCCGTCGCCGTGGATCGAGGTTTCTCACCCAACGTCGTTGATAAGGCCTTACATAAACTTAAAAATCCATTTAAAAATTCTAGTCTATCTGAGCGGTCTAAGTCTTTAGTTGTTTTACCATATTATCCCCAGATCAGCCATCAAATTTCTAAAATTCTCGGTAGGTTCGACATACGTTCCATATTTTCACCTATCAATAAGATCACGTTCACACAACTTAAAGACCCTATTGACGATCTTAATAACTGGGGCATATACAGTATTTCATGTCAATGTGGCATGTCATATATTGGTCAAACAAGGAGAGCATTAAGATTTCGTACCAAGGAGCACCAAGCACATACTGTTAAACAAGAAATAAAGAAGTCCTCCATTGCCAAACACTCTTGGGAACATGGTCATATATTTAATTTTTCTAACTCACATTTAATTTGCAAACCTAAATCACCATTTGAACTTGACTTCCTTGGAGGCGTTTCATATTTTTAGTAATATTGATTCAGTTGTCAATGAAACGTTTGCGGTCCCAATGTTTCCCGCTTGTTGGCACACAATAGTTAACTCCAACCGTTTGTAATAGTTTTTAGTTAGTTTTTTGGTCTTTGGCAACATTTTAGATTGCTTGGGTTTATTTATATTTCATTACACACAGACTTTACATTTTCCGCTGATGAAGGGTGATGTATCTCCCGAAACATGTCCGGATTATTACGGACTTTTATTACGTATTTTAACGTTGCATTTGTATTTTAATATTCTTAACGCAATGTTCTATAAGACGAGTTTTTATCAAATCCCATTTGGCAAGGGCACCTGACGCTAGGAATTAACCAAAATTCGAAAAAACCTTGTTACCATGGGCCAAATGAATAAAGAAGAATCTATTAGCCACTCGAAGACGGCCAAAGGTTATTTGAAAATTGCAATTAAAAACTGCTTCTCATCTTAGTCTGAAACTTCTCAATGACACTTAATAAAGGAGGCACAACTAACAATGCACAAGATATCCAGTTATACTGAAATCGCAAAAAGGAACCTATAAAAACACTTAACCTGACAACTGATGACTTGACACATCTCCTCATTTAAGCAGTTCTGTAAAACACCGGTGATTTTAAAAGACATTGTTGTATTCTTTCGCTGCTATTTGAAATTGTTGCTAAAAATAGGTCCGGGAACCGCACAAACGAATACGCAGCACAATAATGTCATAGGGTTACCAGATTGAAAAACATGGCAAGAATCGGAAAATACTATCAAAGTCAGGTGTGGTTGCCATAATATGCATTACACACAAAAAAAAATGCCAAATGCTCTTATAATACATCTATTTCGGTATTACAATCTGCATAAAAAAATTTGATGGAATTTTTTTTTATTTTAAAGTTGCATAAATCCGAAAAGGCAATATTTTGTAGAGGCATTTTATAATATAATTTTATAAGGCAATTTATAATATTTGAAAAGGCAATATTTTGTTTATATATTTTTTAGGATAGTAAGGCTTCAATTGCTGATGGCGTATCAAATCCAATTATTCTTGCTATATCGCAGCTAAAGCGATTATATCCTAACCTACTAATCACTTGTGATGTATGTCTTTGCGGATACACTGATCATGGTCATTGTGGTAAGTGTCATATTTATCCTTAACATGGTTTTTCATTAAAAACTTCAAATATAAGTAAAGATTTTTAGTAGTTTAAATTTCTAAATTTTCATTTTTGTTGTTGGAAATACAGCTGACACAAACATGACATGAGCTAACATAAAAATATGTAGTTTTAGTTAGGTGAATGTACAGCATAAATAGGTTTGTCTCTGATAGCTTTCATTGAAAAGTTAAATTATTTTAGCTACAAAAACACCCTTAATTTCTTTCATAGGGAGTTAGTTGCCTTAAAAAGTTATCAAACTTAAAATAAAACTGCTAAATTTATGTAGTATAAGCACACAATGCAAAATAACATAATCAATCCGCTTTAATACAAGTACACATACTACGAAAAAATTATATATTTAAAATTACTAAGTTTTCCCCCCTAAGAATTCAAATTGACGCAGTATTTCAACAGAGTTTAAGAAATTAGAAGTACTGCACCATTTCATGCATTTTTTAAAAAAAATTGTGATTATTTAATCTTATCCAAAGAGTGTGTTTATTTTTGTATGAATACTTACAGGTATTCTAAATGAAAGTGGCATTATAGATAATGAAGCAAGTGTGAAGCGAATAGCAGAAGTAGCATTGGCTTATGCATTAGCTGGTAAGAAAGAATGTACTTTGTTTTGTTTTCTCATACAAGATCAAATCTTGAAAAAATTAGTGTTTTACAATTTAGTTTATGAGTTTTAACATTGCAAAATTAAGTTTTACCTATAGCAGAGTGGCAACATAACCTGGAAATCAGGTAATTTTTTAATGGGGGAGTTTCACGCCGAGAAGGAGATCGCTGTTCCAACGGAACATGGAGAATTATCCGCAACGCAGAAGAAGTATGACTGTCCCTGTGACAGAAAGTAGCACTGTGCTTGGCGACTTGGCGCCAGTAACCACTTACAACATAAGAATACTCGCTGAGAATACATTAGGCCAAAGTAAACCTAGTGAGCCTATAACTGCTACAACTAAAGAGGAAGGTAATTTTATAGTTCTTCTCTAATTTATTAAATACTAGCAATATGGCCCGGCGTTGCTCGTGGTCACTTTGCACAGTAAGAGCTGCTCGATTTGGTCTTGTCAGCGTAGCCATCGCATATCACTCTCTGTGCACTGTGAAAAATAAACTTTATCCAAATCCAGATTTACTTTGAATATTACCCAGAATTACTTTGTGTATTTGAGATACCTAAATCTATTTTTATGTTCCCGACTTTACATGCTATTGCGACTACTGTTTAAACTGATGTTTTTGTAAAATGTTTATTTTTTAAAATAAAAATTCCTAAAATTTTTTTAAATTGCATATTTTTGGTACAAAAATTAACCATTTAGTAACAATAAACCTTTGTAGAAAAATTTCGCACTCATTAGTTTTAATATTGGCGACGCAATAATATATCAAAGAAAAAATATTGCATTGTTCCAAATCGAAATAATGTATCGTATTTGGTAAAGTTTTTTTTTGTTTTTTTTTGTGCCAATTGGTGACCGGAGTCTATATATCCGTCTTTCAACATAATTTCATAAGGGTCAATATTTACGGTCAATATTTCTTATAAAAATTAATTATCAAATATTCATTTTTGAATTCCAATAATTAATAAGTTTTTCAGGTAAAAATTTTAAAATAAGCTACATGTAGGTATAAATATAGAAAACCTTAAATTAAACTTTTTGGGTGGCCCATTTCAACACCATAGAAATATTCCACTCCGTAACAAAAAGCACTATTGTCATAAAAGTTAAGTTGTTCAGAACATGAATACACATTACGTCAGTCAAAAGAGCTGGTTTATCTTCCTCCTTCGGTTGGCGAGGTTTTTGTTAATGACGTTAATTTTGTTATTTGGACACTAATTTCGCCATTGCGATGATATTTTTAAATATAGGACCTCTATTTTAGCTCATTTGGCAACATTTTTATTGATTTGGAGACATTTTTAATTCATTTGGCGACATTTTTAATTCATTTGGCAACATTTTTAATCCGTTTGGCGACATTGTAAATTAATTTTGCAACATTTATTATTCCTTTGGCGACATTAAAAAATTATTTTGCAACATTTGGCGTCATTTTTAATTTATTTGACAATATTTGGCGACATTTTTAAATTCATTTGGAAACATTTGGTGACATTTTTAATTCATTTGGCATTATTTGGCGACATTTTTAATTCGTTTGGCGACGTTTTTAATTCATTTGGCGACATTTACTCATCAGCCAATAAAAATAAATCGTTTATCCCAGTATTGTCGAAAAATGTTTTTGGTCGCCAAGGTGATTTTTAACAATAATGTTATGAGGGGAAGATCGAGATCTAAATTTCCCATAGGCGTAATGTTAGAGAAAATGGAAAAAGTTCTATAACTTTTGAATGGTTGCAGATATCCACATGAAACGAAAGTGCATATTTTAAACTAAGAAAAGTTTGTTGACATGGTGCAAGTTTCATAAAAATCCGTGCAGTAGTTTTTGAGTTAAATCCGGACAAACAGACAGACAGACAAAAAAATTTAAAATGTGATTTTCGGAATCAGTGTATCCTAATTCGTGAAGAAAACTCAAAATGAAGGGTTTTGTTCGATTCCACTGACAGACACTCCATTCTTATATATAAGTATTGATGAAATTTTATAGGATTAGCATGGAACTTCAGTTCCTGTACTATAATTAAAAGTTTTTGTCAATAATACCTCAATATAAAAATATTTACTTCATACACTGAGATAGATTGTACTCGTCGTTTATGAAGCATTTGTGTTGAAATAAAAGTATTTCTTTGTAATTCTAATTACATACAGATATAATATAAGTATTTTTGTATTTAAATTTATTCATATATAGAATAAAAATATTACTTATTGGGAAAAAACAAATGTTATAAACAAACTTTCCCATAATTGCAAGCGTAGGGACTAAACAAACAAAAGCAAAGTTGTCTGCTGTAGGGAAGAAATCGAAACTACCAGTAAGTTTCCATCCTGATATGTCACGTGAAACTCCCTCATTCTGGAAATATCAGGGAATATTTTAAAATGTCACAAAAAAAATCAGAGAAATTTTCAAATTTGGATCTCTAAAATGGAAATTATGGTATATTTTGTATAATTTAGTTGTTGATAGAAATGTGAGCCACTGCTGGAGAGAGAAACCAAAGCACATTGGATTGTAAATAGCATGTGAGAGGCTAATGAATATGCTATTTATTGAAGATTAGAATAATAGGAAACATTTAAAACATTAAAATTATCTACAAAAGAAATAATTCGAAAAAAAAATTGTTTTTTGCATTCTCTGCTTTCAGAGAACATGTTTAATTACTTGCATGTCGCACTTGTATAATTTTGTGTTGTATCCATAAGTTACTATTTTAACTGTATATAAGTATTGCTCATAATTTTTCATTTATAATGCAATATATTTATTGTAGCATGGATACTTTGTTTCTATACAAAGCATGTATTGCGACATTTCTTAATGTAATTGTAAAATCATAGAATTTTTTTTTACACCATCATGGAAATCAGTGAACTTTTTTTCCAAGATTTTTTAATTTTTTTTTTTGATATTTCTGTTATCTAAATAGCTGATGAAATATAAATTTATTTTATGAAAGTACTTCTAATAATGATGTTAATTCCATAGTTTCATTAACACAGGATGTCATGTTGTGGCCCCTTCTGACATGATGGATGGAAGGATAAAAGCAATAAAAGATATACTAAAAAAAGAAGGATTGGGAAGTTCTGTTTCAGTGTTAAGTTATGCTGCTAAATTTGCTTCCAAGTTCTATGGACCTTTTAGGTATATTTTTTAGAATTATTCTCAATCTATATTTAACACATTGATTGAACTCTGTCTTCAATGACCGGCAAAGCAGACTTATCTTTGAGCTATCCTTCAACACTGTTGGTCTCACTTTCTGTGTATTTCACTATGTAAAGCGACTGGCATTTATCATTTGTATATTTCCACAAGTTGGCAGGAGAAGCTTTTTTTAAAGGGTTAAAGTAAAGAATAAGGCCGCTTTTACGTTTAACGACATGACACCGATAAATCGTGACTGATCGCGAAGGGACGACACACGTTTTATCGCATCGTCTGGTGGTCAGTTTTTCATTGCACCGATATCGTTTGCCGAAAACGAAAATTTTTACATTCATTTCGCGGTTGTTCATTGCCGAGAGCACATCTATTCTCGTTCCCGATATGGCGCATCGCAACAAATTATACACTAAAACAAATTATGATTGTAGTATTTACTGTATTTGGGAAGAATTAAAAGGAGAGCAATAACAAAACGCTTCTGGGTGCATGAAATTATAAATGTTAGACACACTGAAGAAGTTTTTGTTTAATGTTTTATTTGAATCCCTGTACATACACTTCTTGTTTTGATTTTGTCGCCCCCCCCCCCCACTTTCAGCCACAACTGTTGCCACTAATCTGAAAAGCATGGTATTTCCTTCCATCCATTCGCACAAGTTTACAATATAGAATTTAAAAGCCATGCCGACAATTAAACTTTAAAAAAAAAACGCAGTAGACTACAGCAGACGGCAACACATTTTCCCAAAACAAACACAAATTTTCGTCACGATGAAGTAGGTGAGGTGCTTGCCCACGATAAAACGTTCCGATAAATTGTATCGTCCGATTGGCAACGACAGTATCGTTATCCTATTGGCTAATGAAAAAGCGCCCAAGCTTCATACGTATATTTTGCGTTCTACGATATCGTATCACGGAAATCGTATATATTAGATTTATCGGTGTTGTGTCGTTAAATGTAAAAGTGGCTTAAGGAGGCAATCTATCAAGGATCAAAATTAATGTTGCCAAATTGATTTCAGCTCAAATTGTCAACCCTGCATAAACTTATGTAATATGTTTCACACACAGGAGCAAATAGTTACGTAATATATTTTACAAGCATGTCCACATTAAAATTAAAATCGTAAGTTTTCCAATCGCTATTTTGTGATTAGTTATTACACTAATTTTACCACTGTCTATTTCATAATTATTTATTACTTCATGTATTTAGTAATAGTTTCGTAAAAGTTATAAACCATCGACAAAATGATGTCAAGTGAGTTTATCATTCCATGTCTCTTATTGGTTTAATCTACAGAAAGTAGCTCCATCCAATTGTTTATGTGATATCAGTGTTGGAAATGAAAACCTAAAGCCTTTTATGCCAAAGTTGTTAACGAAAATTGATTTGGCAGTATGCCCCCTTATTCTTTACTGTTATTTTTAAAAGTAACATAAGTGGTTGTTTAGAGAAGAATGGGTTGATAACTTTGGTAAACCATTAAATTTTGTTACAAAATATGGCTAAATAATAAAAAATAATTACCTTTAAAAATACACACTAAACCTAAAAAGCAACTATCCTTTTTTAAATGTCTAAATAATAAAAAATAATTATCTTTAAAAAATACACACTAAACCTAAAAAGCAACTATCGTATTTTAACCATTTTATATGAAATTCAGGTGATTAATGTTTCAAGAATGCTCAAAACGTTTAAAAGAATGTATGAAAACTTAACTTCTGAAGAAAGGAATTTTATATATTTATATGTAATCATCCTACAACAAATTCACAATCTTTATGAAATATTTTAGGGATGCTGCTTCGTCAGCCCCTGCATTTGGAGACAGACGTTGCTACCAACTTCCTCCAGGAAGTAGTGGTCTTGCTGCCAGAGCAGTTGTAGGTTACACTTACAAATTTTTAAACTGTGTTCATTCAGTTTTGCACATTTAATTATTCTCTCTTGACTGTGCATCAGTATTATTTAAAATATAGTTTATTGAATGATTCAATCATGAAAAGAGAACCCTAAACAAAATTGTAGAAACATTTTCAGTAGTCACGAGAAATTACAGTTCTAAAATGTGCATTTCTGGCTAAATTTATATATTAATTTATCATAAAAAAATTAAAACAGGCCAACACACAATTTCTTGCCTAAATTTTTTTAACTGATTGCGACTACATTAGGTGTGCTTATTTCAAATATGAAAGCAATTTTTCTCTATAAGCTTTACTTTTTGAGATTCATCGTAGCTAAACTCTGACATATTTTACTCATTGAGTAGTTTACAGTTTAGTTACGACGAATCTCAAAGAGTAGAGCTGATAAAGAAAAACTGTATTATACTTGAAATGAGAACACCAAATGTAGTCAAAATCGGTTTAAAAAGTCTAGGGAAAAAATTGTGTGTTTAATTTAAAGCTTACTCTCTAAAATTAATTCAACATGTAAACGTAAATAATGCTACTGTCCTATCTCAAAACGTAGAGCTGATAGTTTTTTTTTCATATTTGAAATTAGCACGCTAAATATAGTCGAAATGAATAAAAAAAATAACAGGCAAAAAAACAGTTATTTTCTGTCAGACTATGTTATGGTTGGTTGCGAGTTAAAAAAAATGCTTGCTTAATCTAATGAAATGTAAAAATGATTCCAGATAAGGCAATGGTTGCCACTTTCAACGATGTAAAATTTAATGTGAAGGACCCATATATAATTTGTTTTTGTTAATCTGCATAATGTTGGCTTAGAATGAAAATGGTGTATATTTAAACATAGTTTTAGATGCCAAAGCTGCTTGACGATAATATCCAAGGTCGGGCATTCTGATAACTTCTTTAAATAATTCCGCATTTAGGAGTGAATCACTTGGTTTTTGTCATCATCAGCTTTTCCTTCAGCTGGTAAATCTGTGGTTTATATATATATGTGGTTTTCATTCTAAGCCGATAAAAAATATTTATATATTAATAAAATCATACACACTGACAAAAGTGTTTTTTTGTACATAAAGAATAGTTTAATTTATAATTTATTTCAAATTGTCTTTAAAAGTGGAAAAACCACATCTTAATAGATCTAAGCACATATTAAAATAAGCTGTACACATTTGATCTTTTATCATTACCTTTTGCTTTTCTGCATTATAGTGTTTAACTTATGCCATTCTTGGTACTCAAGCTATTAATAACAAACCCCAATAAGCTATATATATATATATATATATATATAACTAGCTGAAATACCCGTTCTACGAACGGGAAGGAGATAAGTTACAAAATTGATACAAACACAATATTTATAGTGAAATAAAAACAATATTCTGAATTTGTCACCCATCAGGGGGAACCACAGTATTAAAGGAACTAAATTGTAACGAAATTTCATTGGCAAGGTCCTGTAAGAACTGGAAAGATTGATAATATGGAGAGGTTGCTATACAATAACGTGGATATATAAATGTTACTCCCGTTGATTACCATCCATATTTTAACCTTTAGTAACATCCCAAAGATTTAAAGAGGAATAACTCATATAATTGTTAATAATAATTATTTGAAAAACTTTTATTGCACACCTATGTCAACATTTGTCGTTAAGTTTCACAAATTGGTAAGAATATAAGACGAAAAAAAAAAAAAAAACGAATTTTAAAATTCAATATTTTTATATTTTTTCTTTTGTGCGGTAAACCCTATCAATATGCGAAGAGGGACGGTTCCCCAGCACTTTTTTTGGATTTTGCCCCCGCACTTTTTTAATGTTTAACTTAAATAAAAATAAGTCATATTTTTTACTTAATTGCCAAATCATTTTTTTTTTAAATCGTATCCTATCCCCTAACACTTGTACCATGTGGGGGAGGAGTCAACAACAACATTTTTCGATTACGCCACATAACTACTCGTATAGGCATACCTTCATATAAAGAAAGGTAGGCCGCATCGATCAAGCCGATTATTAACCCATTCCGCCGCTGACCGTGAAGGGAATGTCGCCCTTAACTATTTCGTTCACATTACTCCCAGGAGAATCGTGTTATGGGCTATAAATGACCTACCATGGTATAGGAAAGTGAGTCGCGTCGATCAGGTCGTTTGTTAACCCATTTTACCCTCTGATCTTTATACCGCATGAAGGAAAATGTCACCGTTGGTGACAGGCAGTATAAACTTCCTCTCCAATAATTCTATGGAAAATCAGCCTTCGTGGATAAATGACATAACATGGAGTAGAGAAAGGTAGGCCGCGTCAATCAGATTGACAATTTATACACTCTCCCTCTGACCTTCCTACCACGTGGGGTCCAAAGTATTCATGAACCAATTATTACGGTACAGAGTGGCTTCTACCTACCAGATAGATTATTTTTCTATGTAAAATATAAGTAACAACTCTGTCAAAATTCATCTTCCTGGGTATACAGAAAGTTAGAAAATTAGTGATGAGTCAGTGGATAAGTGGCAAGGATTTTTACTTTTGGCAGTTAGAGATTGAATTTTTGAAAATGAAAATCCTTTCTTAGTGAGCAATTTTGGCTCATAAAATGCCATGCTCCATGCCAAATTTAATTTTAATAGTTGTTGTAGTACGGAATATTCTGTTATCCAATCATATTTTCACCATTTTGACCTTTTATCATTTTTTGACACTAATTTCGCCATTTTTATGTTATTTTTACAAATATGATCATATTTTAGTTCATTTGGCGATATTTGAATCATTTGGCGAAATTTTTTATTCATTCGGTGAAATTTTAATTTATTTGGCGATATTTTTATTAACTTGGCGTAGGTTTTATTTATTTGGCGATATTTAGTCATCAGCCAATCAGACTGCTCCTGATTACATAATATTAAAATTTTCCATTGTTTAAATTTTATATTTTACATTGTTACATGTTCTCCATGTTAATCCTATGGGAAGGTTTCTAAAAAATCGTTATTTTGGCATTTTGAGTTCGAATTTTTAAAAATCCTTTCGTAGTGCATCTCTACGGCCCAAGATGAATCTGTGCTCCAAATTTCAGCACTCTAGGTCTTTTAGATCGGTAGATACCCAAACTAACGTCGCTACAAACATCGAAAAAGGGGTTTTGCAACCCCTTAAATACGTTCGATTTGAACAAAAATAGCTTACTTTTCCTATTTAAGGTATAAGTAACAAATTTGCCAAATTTCATCTTCATAGGTATACGGTAAGTTGGAGAATTAGTGATGAGTGAATGAGTGGGGATTTCGCATTTATATATATAGATATATATATAGATCTAACACACATTTTACTTCAAATATCATATCATATTTGATTAAGGTGGGTAATGTATCAATGTCCTATTTTTATGGTTTAAAATATTATATTCATTAATAGATGTCATGTTAAAATACTTTGAGTTTAATGCTCAACTTGCTCATTATTTTCCTTCATAATTACTGAATTCATAATTTTTTTTGCAGGCTCGTGATGTTCAAGAAGGAGCAGACATGCTTATGGTAAAGCCTGGTCTTGCATACTTGGACATAGTACATGACGTGAAAAAGAAGGTAATTTTCTAATTAAACTTAAATAATAAACATTTTAATTTTTTGAAAACCATTACCCACTTTTAACTTATTACAGAAATGCATAATACTATTATATGTGCACTAAGCTTACATTTTAAAAACTTTGATCAGATATGTAATTAATTTTATGTTCATTAATGTTATTTTCACTTTTATGCAGTGATAACTTTAAAAATCACTTGAGTTGGTTAAAAATGAGATAAGGAAATTTAAAAAATGTTCCATTAAATAATTTCACCTTTAGTGTTAATATTTTCAAAGCGTTATTTCAAAAGGTCGTATCAATTTTTGATGTAATACAACTTTATAGATGAAAACAATGCTAAGAATGTTTTATTAGTATAGTATAAAAGGTGTTAAAGTCAAAATTGTGTCCTTTTGTTTATTTTGTGCAAAAGCTAGAACTGATTCAAATTATTCTTAAATCAATTGATATTAACAGATATTTTTTATCTGATATCAGAACAAGGTGTAGTTTGTCAAATATAATTATATAGAATATTTGTTTTGGTTAATTAACGTCGTACTAGAGCTGAACAGTGGGCTATTGGCAACAGTTCGGGGCCTATCTGAAGGAAAGATCTGGAAACTATGCCTTGTATCTTTGAACCATGGTCAGATGATAAGGACAACACCTGAGCTGGTACCCGACACAACCTCAATATGCTTCAGAACATTGGACCCTGATTAGATTTATCGCGCACCAGTCCCGTATACATGCCAGTATAATTTGTTCTTCTGATCACAACTTTTTTACTTTTCTTTGTCAAGTGTACCGCAAGGGCTCGAACTAGCAATCCTCTGATTACCAGCTGAATGTCTTTATCCACTGATCAACTGGGGGCTCTTAAATATGGCATTTGTTAAATTATATGTAACTTTATATTTTTAATGTTAATATGGTATTATTTATAATGGTGCTGCAGCAAACAAACATTCAGAATTAACAACTGCACCATCATGAAACAGTTACAGTTACTCAATTAAAAAATTTCACAGTTGTGGCAAGGCTAAACTAGATAACCCTCCGCGTGGGGTGGGAAGAGGCTTAGACAATCGCTGTTTTTGCCTGTTCCGCACCGGCAGAAAAATATCCAATGTGATCAGCGACAATTCTGTGTAGCGGTGGAAATCATAACTACGAACCAAAACAGAGGCTTATTTCCCTAGAAACGATGCGATTATTTTTACAAAGCGTTTTTAAATACAAAATTATAAATTTAATTTTTAACTGACGATCATTTACATTCAAACGTTTTGATATTTGTATTCTTTAAAATAAAAACTATATTATTTTATTAATTTGGTATTCGTTTTTGCCATGTTGATAAAGTAAAAAAATACACATACGTTTGGAGATTTTTTAAAAAGAATATAATGGAAGGTCAAGCAATGTTTAATTGTAATATAGCTTTTGATATTCTAAAACAGATAAAAATTAAATCCAACCAAAGGTCTTGGAATTAAGGATAGCACCAAATTTCCTCCTCAAAAATACCAAACGGTTAATCTTATTGTACAGCTGCATCCTAGAAAATCATTTGAAATCTCTTATAATATACTTTGAAATTAACAACTAATAAAATCAATTTAAGATTAAGAATTTTTTTTTTTGAATAATTACATTTGAAACAAAATTTAAGTTTTATGACATCTGTACAATGCCAATTAACCCTTTAATTTAAATGCTCATTGAAAAAATAAAATATTTCTTTGATCTCAAACTTGCCTTACAGCCAATAGAAATTTCGTTTTAAAAACCTTGCTGAAAAATCTTTAGAAATTCCCATTCCATGCAACATATGCTGCTTTAGGGCATTAAATGTTCAATCATATTTATTGAACACTAATTTGAATACATGTTTATTTCTTGAAATACTGCCTCACCAGTAGAATACCGCCAACAGATTAACCAATCCTAGAAAGCCGAGTTTACTTTTAGGAACATCATCATAAGTAGCTTTAACTCTTGTCAATTGGATTTTGCAAAAATAGAAAGTATAAAATATTTCCCTTTATTGACAAAATGAACATCCTGGTCCATGCAGTTGCTTGGCCATTAAATGCCTTAATCTACTATGATTTTAATTTAAACTTGTATTAAAAGCTGACTAATCGTAAATATTAATACTTCACAATAGTACAATCCAAGATTTATCTAGTAATACCATACATTGAAATGTATTCATATAACTAGGATTGAAGACAAAACAAACAATTTTATTTTTTAATGAAAGTTAATCTATTTGAATTGGACATACTATAATCAGGCTTATATAACAAAAAAAAAAGCATTAAAGTAAATATATATAAATCTATTACCGAAATCTTATATTTGGAAAAATGTCTAGTATACTACTGGGGTTATGTAAACTTATTTGAAAATAATTTGCTGATACAACAACCATAACATTTTCTATTAGTTTAGTTACTACTTAAGTGTTTGAATATACATATTTTTAGAGATTATTGCAATGCTTTGAAATTATGCATTATGTGCTTATAAGAGTACCATTACCTTTAAAATGCATCTTTAGAAGAATACTCTGCCACTCCTTCGACTTAAAAGTTGCAATAAGATAAGTTTTTGCAATAAATTTATTACAATTTAAACCTAGCAAAGTATATTGAATATGCTATTTAAATATATTAAATAAGAAATTTTTTTAATAGTAAATATGCATATAGTAACATAATTCCAGAACTTTCATGACGAAAACAATGAATAGAGCTGCTGATTTACCTGGTAATTTTATTGTAGTCCAAAAAACACTTGTGATTGGTGTCATTACTATTTAAAATAAACACACAAACACAAATATTATTTAGTTTTTTCATTTGGAATTCGCAGCAGGAATTGGCATCTGAGAGTTTAAAGAGACTTCTTACAATAAGTACTATTTTATGTTTATAAAATAATAATAATAAAATGTTTTAACTAATTTGAAAAACACACTAAGTATTAACTCTTCAAAATATCTAATCATTCAATAATAAATCAGAATTTCAAGCTGCCCAAGGAATTGAAAACACTCCACACACAACAGAGTTGTTGACAAACAATCAGTGATAATACGAAATATCCTTCAAATAGTAATTCACCACACAAGCGATTGTTTACTTGCCGATTCGTAATGAACTTGGATCAAATATTCCAATTTTTCTCAAAGTATCCATTTATTGTTTACTTGACAATTAAGAAAATGTGGTTTCTATAGTACGTATACAACACAATCGATTTCAATGTTCAACACAACAATCGTTAACAAATGAATCGGTGACAACACGATCCCACGATTCTAATTTTTAAAACATCTTTTAAGCAATTATGTATTTTCCAATTTGTAATAAAGTTGATTAAACATTCACCTTCAGTATCTATGGCGTCTTCAATAGTTTATTCAACACGTTGCTTTGAGGAACTCGACGATCGCTTTTCTCAGTAATTAATTTACAAGAAGAATATCCATAACAAAATAGTTGGTATCGAACCTTTCTTCAAACATATTCTTGTGACACACTGTTTAAAATCTGAATCTTTAAAGTGCTATTCACACACTTTAGTAGAAGAGGCGAATTTATCGTTAGGCGTAATGGTTCTTACTTGAAATGGTTTCAAAGTTCAATATCCACTGAAAAGTCTTGGAAAAAAGTTTTAACAAACTTGCTATTGGATTTGTAGAAAGGTTCACAGCAATAATATGGCTTATTATATAGTTCTGTTGATTAAAACAGAAAATATTAATTAAAATCACGGGAACAGCACAGCAAAAGCACGTTTCACTCACGTGAAAATTCTTCAAAACATTACACCGTGCCCTGAGACACCTGGTGGTGAATCGCAGCTACACTGTGTCGTTGAATTCCTTTGATCTTTACCGAATTGTCATAGCCTCTTCCCACCCCACGCGGAGGGTTATCTAGTTTAGCCTTGGTTGTGGTTTGGTATGAAAACTAAACAAAAATTATATTTTTGTTCACATATTTTTTAAAACATATTCTCAAAACCTTTTACATATTTTCACATATTTTTATAAAAACAAAATTTACTTAGTATTTTAGCATTTTTCTATAAAAAAAAAATTTCAAATAGTGAGCCTTTATTATTTTTTCAGTATCTCGAGTATCCTTTGTTTGTCTATCAAGTATCTGGCGAGTATGCAATGCTGCACCATGCGGCTCAGGCTGGCGTGTTTTCCTTGAAAGATGCAGCCTTGGAGAGTATTACTTCAATGAGACGTGCAGGTAATAATACATTAATTTTTAATAACATCAGTTATGCATGGCAATCCCTCAAATAGTGTATGACATATTATTTGGATGGTCCCTAATAGCAGGAAATCTTCTAATGCTTTAAAATGTGTTTATGAATAAAACTAAAATTAAGAAAAAAATATCACAATGTTTCTGATATAGTATAAAAATGTAATAAGTTTTTAAAAATATTAGTAGAAAACTTTTGCTTATGCTAGGTTAATTTGCTCTAGTGCTGTTGTTTGTTCTAGTGGGGTAATATGTGTTTATAAACAAAACTAAAAACAAGGGAAAAAATAATTAAAAAAAAATTTCAGATGAAGTTAATTTACAAAGAACTTACTACTTGGCAATTTCTTTTGAAATAAAAATATAATTTTTCTTGGAACAGCATCGATTATTGCATTATCAGTAGCTTTTATTTTAACTATTCACTCGCAATCTTAATGTATTAATGTTTGGTTTAGGTATTATAAAGTTTAAATCACTAGTGCATAAATAAACAATTAATTTTAACATTCATAACAAGCAAATAAATTATATTAATAACATATGCATATTAGTATGTTATCTATCTAGTACATGTTAAAATATTTATGAAACTTACCCTATGAAACCTTTATAGAAAAGATCAAAAATCGTAGTTCAGTTATAATTAAGTAAAGTTTATATATAAACTACTCATTCCAAAATGTATTGATTTTGGTTCCAATTGTATAACTAATTCAAGGGTGGTGTTTATTTCAGGAGCTGATGTTATAATTACATATTTTGTGCCACAATTATTACTGGAGTGGTTATAAACAAGAAATGCTGTCTTGGGAAGAAATTTGTCATAAAATTTTCTATAGGATATGTTTGGAATGACATATAGTATTTACGTTGGTGATATTTTTATATAATCTATTTAAAATGTTGTTTCATATATATTTCAACAAGTTAAATATATATTTTTATAGCTACTATTATTTATAATAATTTTTTTAATTATTCTTTTAATGAATAATTAATTGTTAAAGTATTAAATGAATGTTTGATAGTAATTTGTCATTAAAATTTTACACAAAAAGATACAAATAACATATTAATATTATTTTGTGTATGTTCTGGTTGTCTCATATACCTGCTACGATTTTTGATGCAATGTCGGGGAAGTTAATTTTGAATGTTAAAATCTCATTATAATTACTAAGGATTATTGTTTGGTATATTTAGCAAAAACATTTTTGTTTTTAATTATAATTTTCCCCATAACTGTTAAGAATATCTATTGTAGTCCTCACACTAGGTCTCTTTTTTTAGTCCTAATAGTCCTTTTTTTTTTAATTACCTAAAAGCCCTTTTTCCCACAATTTGGTTTGTATTTCATTAAAATGAAAATTAATTTTTTCTCTTATGCCTACTTTTACACGCCATGCCATTAAAAGAATCAATATTTATGTTGGAATTCATTTTGATTTTTCTTCTTTTATCAGATTTGTACCTTCGCATTCTTACTGTGAATGGACAACTCGTACGACCACATCTATAAAACTAGTAAAATATTGCAAAACTCATAAGTTATTTTGTTAGAATATTAAAATACAAGTTAAACGCACTTAATGCAAAATTTGAACATAAAAAACCAGGACTATTGTTCGGCTAGCAATCAGAGGATTACGAGTTCGAATCGGCACGAGGGTTTAACAAAAAAGTTCAAATGTAGTGATCTCGTGATCTGTGGGTTGCAAGCTTCGCAACTAAATTACATAAGTCGCCTGAAATTATCTTCAATTACCACCACCGTGTATAAAGACAGGGGCACGTTAAATTTGATCAGGATCTAATGTCCTAACGCCTATTGGAAGTTGTATCAGGTACCAGCTCAGGTGTTGTCCAAATCGTCTGACCATGTTTAAAATATTTGAAGCAAAAATACGTAAATGAGAGAGCCGCACTACTATATTAAGTTTGCCTCTGAATATATTCTTATACAGGGTGGCAACAACATTCTGGAAAAAAAGTTCCCTGATGTTGTCACAAATGTTCCCTAATTTTACAATTACATTAAGAAATGTTGCAATACATGTTTTGTATAGAAACAAAGTATCCACGCTACAATAATACTATAAACATATTGCTTTATAAATGTAAAATTATAAGCAATACATATTGACAGTTAAAATAATAATTTATGGATACAACACAAATTATGCAATTGCAACAGGCATAATAGTAATTAAACAAATTCTCCTCTGGAAGCAGATAATGAAAAAAAAGCAAGTTTTTTCAAATTATTTCTTTTGTAGATAATTTTAAATGTTTTATATGCTTCATATTTCCTATTCCAATCTTCAATAATTCCCATATTCATTAGGTCCTCACATGGTTCTTACAATTCAAGTTCCAATACATTTTGTTTTTGCTTCTCCCTCCAACAGTGGTTCACGTTTTTACATAATAAAACTGAAAATATGAAAATGCACATAACCATGTTTTTTTTTTAATTCGTATTCAGAACTAAAAGAAAATATTGACAATTAAATTACCCAGAATGGAGGGCATGACATACGATAATTGTCGTTTTAATGATCAAAATTTGAAAAATTCCCTGATTTTTGGAAAATTTCCCTGATATTTCCAGAATTAAAAATTTCCATGAAAATTCCCTGATTCCCCGGTTATGTTACCACCCTGTTATAATTATATTTTATCCCAACAACTGAGTCGTGCAGTACATAAAACTATACAAGTCCAAATTCTGCAGGCAGAAAATGTCGGGGAGGTCGTGGTGGATGAAAAGAAGAAAAAAACCATACAGCTAGGTTGTGATTGGAGATAAAATGACTCATTTATGAAGCACTCCGCACAGAGGTCGAAGGACAGGTGTGGGGGTCAGCTTCAACCAAGACAAGATCACAAGAGTGCGAGGATGTCAAATGACATTTGTAGGTAGTCATACCCATTAAAATATTTATTTCAAACTTCTAGCTTAGTGAAATAGAAATGAGAAGAAGAAACCAACAAATTCGGGGGAAAAAATACTGTAGATTTTGTAATGTTGGTGCTGAGCTTTGTAGAAAGCTAAAAGAAAATATAATATTATTCTTAAGGATTTTGTTTCCGAAATTGTAATTGGTATATAGGCAATCATAATTTTATATATATATATGTAGTGTTGTTATTTTCCTTTAAATATCATGTTGAATCGTGATTCTAGGTTTTTACGTTGAGTTTTGGCGACCAACGTATTGAATTCAATAGCACTTTTGCATTACTTAATCATTACCTTTAAATTCAGGGTAATTGTAACTTTAAAGGCAAGTGTTGTTGATTTGTTTACTTATATATTGTTTTCGATTTGTTAAGAAAATTACTTAGTAACTATCTCTCTATATAAAGAAGAGTATGGGATGGTTGGTTTTTTATACAGTTTTATCCGAGCTTGATGACATTTTGCACTCTTGACTTTCAAAATAAGAATGTCAACAATAAGAAAAAAACAACAACAAAAACGCAACCCCCAGGGAAGAAATTACTTTTTACTAAAAAAGTGCATTTTAACTTTTTTTATTGCCGAAATGCTCTGTGTTTTGCTAAGTGAAATCAGTATTTGTATTTACATTCATGGCTAATTGGCAGAGAAATAAATCAATTTTGTAATTAAACATTCTTTTATATTTAAAAGTTTTATTTTTCATGTTTGACACCAAATAAACTACAAACTTTTGTGATGTGATACTGAACAAATGAATTTATGCAAATTTGTAATGAACAAATTGTACAGATTTTATTTTTGGCATGTATGTACCACATAACCTAATAAAATATTACTTTTTGCTCAGGAAGAGATTTTTTAAACAATGTATTGGTAAATTAAGTTTGGCTACTTAAACCCTATATTAAAATATTTTTTGATTTATGTAGTAGTAAGCTTGAATTAATAGAGCATATACTAACAATTCATCTATATTTATAATGTTTAACCTATTTGCATTCTGTGGCATCTATTTAATATGTATAAGTATTTAAGTGGGAGTCAATAGGATTAAGAAATAAATATGAAACAAATATAAAATATCCAGGCAACTAATTTTATTGAATGTATAAAAATCATTACATGTAAATAAATCCTATTTCTAAGATATTCATGTATTTATATAACTTACCTAGTGCATGTCGAAATATTGATGAGTCTTTTCCTAAGATAACTTTATATCCTAAAAGATTATAATGCATAATTCAAAACACATTTAACTTTTTAAATCGTAAAACTTTATTATTCTAATAAATGAAAACATATAAATAATAAAGTAAGTATAGAAAATGAACTAATATTTTTTGTAATACTATAACTATTCTCCTCGCATGAAACATAAATATTTTTGGCTGGTTGCAATATAAACAGGTTGGAGAATTTGCACATTCCTTAAGAAATACTTAATTTTAGTATGTCCTTCAATTTTTAGCACAGTTTTATAATTTTTGTAAAAGTGTTTTTTTTGTTTGTTCAAAAGCATTTAGTTTCCAAATTGCTAATTAGTGTTTATTATTTTATTTTGGTAAATATTCTGAGAATGGAACCAGTCTAACATGTACTAAACATAATTTAAACTCGTGTAGTGAATTTTATTTTACAATTTTAAATTAAGAGTATTAGTGTATAAAAAATATACTTAATTCTTACACTATTTTGGGGTCTTTTGTTGACTTCCTTGGCAATTTGGATTGTTTTAAACCTCTAAGCTTCGCTTGTATGATTCGTGCTGCCCGATCCATTCTTCTAAGCTGCAGCGTAGTTTGTATAAAACGAGATCCCTTCAATTCAGGAAACAGTCTTTCATATTTTTCTTCCATTTGATTGCAGAGGTCATGGAACAAATCACTATATTCAACGTTACCGAGCTTCACTTTCAGTATCCCCTAAATTTAAAAGTAAATCACAGAAAAATAATTGCTTAACTATCTTAATATTTCAGAGTCATTAAAAGTTTACAAAGTAATTTATTCTGATCATGTTGTCGTATTCTGTACCAGAGTTCTGAAAATATATCTATAATATATGAAAGAAGGAAATTTATACAAACAAAATAATGTAAATGTTAATAAAGTATACGGTATATAAATGAATTGAAAAGTAAATTTATTATGCTGGAAGTTTATACCATTTTCATTTATTAACGTCAGAAATGCTGTGAAATTAGCACATAACTAATTCTGTAAATTGTACTGGGTTCAAAACTAAATGCTTGAACTTCATTATATATTGAGATTTAAGCATGGTCTGATTAGCCATTATTGTACTTAATAAGCTTTTAAACCTTCAAAATAGCAATAGGGATGTACATAGAACCCATAGGAAAGTACAGGAAATATATTCAAGTTTATGGAAAGTAATATGGACTTATTTTTATGTGGTAGTCCCTTTAGCTATTTCTTGAACAATGCTTAAATGAAAATGTCGATACATTACTGAGTTTATTAAATTGAAAGAATTAAGAACACATTTTTATATTGGTGTGAATGGTAATGTACATAAAAAAAATTATTGTGTAAATGGTACTGCAGCGGTCTGGAGTTCATCCACCTTTCTTTCTCTACCAAGCACTTCCAGGAAAGAGTTTCCACTTCAGTGTTTACACCAAGAGCCAATCACATAGCTCCAGCAAATAAAGTCCACGCAGGGGGCGGCCAAATCATATGAACAACACGGACTAAAAGGAACTCATTCCCAGACATTCCATCTAATGCTATACACACTCTTTCGGCGTGCTCCTCATCTAACTGTAATCTCATAGATATAACCTTTAATTGTAAATACCTAACTTTTATAATTGCACCATTAAATATTATTTATTCTCAAACTACTATGGTGTTATCAAACTTATTCATAACCACTTAATTAAACCTTCTGATCTTCCATGGAGTTGTGGGGTTCACTTCATCTACCCGACACTCCCGCTTAGACGAGTGTGATCACTTTGCCGTGACTGTCAGAGTATCGGCGTAGCAAGCCGAAGTTCCTCGGTTCAAAACCGAGCGTAGCCAAGTTATGAGCATAGCGCTACAGAGTCTACAATAGCGTGGCCGTACAAAGGAAACAACTCCGGCCGCTGCAGTACCATTAATCCTATTTTACGAAGGACTTTTGTTTACAAGTGAATTTGAAAATCGTACAACTTCATAATTATCCCCCTTACACGTAAAAAGAACGTGTAAAAAGAATACCTTTTTAAACAGAATGTAAATATCAAAGACGTTCCTCGACCGCAAAGGGTTAAAAAAAAATATATATTCAAATGTGAGATTTATTACTTAAATTATTGGTAAACAAGTTAAAAACATTGTTTTAAATATACCTTCAGAACATCCAAGCAATGCACTTTGTTACCTATTGCAATAGGCAAGTTCATGAATGCAACAGTAATGTAATTGGGTTTCGGGATCCTCAAGTCTCTGATAAGTCCATCCAAGAGGTCAGATAGGTTTTCGTAGAAAATAAAATGAGTTGCTGATGGATCGAATTTCCGCCATTCTTTGTAAAAACTTATGAGGTTATATTCGTTGAAAATGTCATGTTCTTCAGAAACGGATGTCTTGTAGTTCTCCAAGATGACGGCAATGAAGATATTTGTCAGAAGAATGTGGGTGCAGAAAATGAAGGAAAACAGAAATACTGGTGCCAGGTACTGAAACAAAAAGAAAATATGAATATTTTTTATAAACTTTATTTTTCAATAAATAAGACAATGATACAATATTATTTTGAAAAATATTGCTTTGATATTAAACACTCTTTCGTTCAACTTCTGTGGAAGTATTAAAAAAAATCGATTAATAGTATACACTTTCTTGTTGTTAACATAGATTTACATACAAAAAGGTAGGCCTCGCAACAGGTCCCCTTTTTCCCTAAAAGTCCTTTTTGTTACTTGAAGTACTTAAGTCTTTTTTTCAGAATATGGTCCCTTTTCCCCTTATTTTAGTAAAAATTTTTTTTCTCTCTTTATGCCTATGATAACACATTTCTGGCTCTATTCCCTCCCTTACTTAACCAAAGATGACTTTTTTTTCATTTTGCAATGGCCATTCCGAAAATCACCATTAATGTTCGTATTATGTTGAGTCTGCTAATATGGAGTTGCAAACATAGTTTTATTGCTGCAACAAAACACATGTGCTGCCCGTTATATGTTCATTCACTGATTTATATGATATGCCTATTTCTGTCAAAAGTAACAAATAGCTTATAATACATTCAATCATGGATAAAATATGTAAGCATTTATTTAAAATGACTTGTGAAGAGTTTATACTCAATGCAAGACCCCTCAATATATGCAGCCTTCGAAGAATTTCGAATGGACTTAATGTTATAAAACTGGAAATGAAATTATACGTTTTTGCAGTCAGCTGGTGTTTATGTTACTATGATTTAGTAATAAGGATGTTAAATGCATAAGCAGTACACTATTTAATCAATTGTTAATAAACTCTTGAATTTGGTAAGGAAAAAGTCACGGACTTGTGACTGTTGTAATCAAATCTCTGATTATATATTATTTGCCTGTCACAAGCAATAATTGCACTGCAACTTTTAATCAGCTGAGTGACTAAGAAATCACTCGGCAACTGTCCAGCGATTACTTTAATTGCATTCAACTCAGTGCTGCCTCGTTTCAGATTTTGAAATTGCCAACGTAAAGATGAAAAATCGCCCAAACTCGTATTTTCACAATCTATACAAAATCGCCAAATTGTCGATTATTTGACAAAGTTGTTAGCGCGGTAATTGCAAAATGAACAGATACAATTTGAATTTTTTAGTTGCATGCAACTAAATATTTCTGTTGGATGTCCAATAGTTGCCAGTGCGCGGCTAGCCTGTATCGTTATTTAGAAAACGTAACTTTTTTTTAATTTAAAACTCGTTTTGTAGTATTGCGTTTTTCCTATAATTTTGTCACTTTCACATTGATGACTTAAAATTTAATGAGGATTTAAATTTTGTAGGTCTCTTTTTGTCCCTTTTTTTAAGTTTTTTGGTCCCTTTTTCCCTAGGGCTATATGTAAAAAGTGTTGCGATCCCCGAAAAGGGAAATATATTTAGTTTTAAAATTTTTAAGACCTTAGCAAACAAGTAGCACTCTCTAATTATGATAATACTAGTCTTATTTTTTTATGTCCATTTAAATGTAAAATTTTCAGTCTAAAACATAAATTATTAAGAGCTAAAACTTCAGAAATGTCTAATTAACGCTCATATTCTCACTTTAACAATAATTGTATTTCAGGGTGCTCTTCTTGTTGCAAGCTACATATACGAAAAATAGACAAAAAAGTTGTACGCACCGTATTACCACAATCGGAAGGCTGCTTATCTGGGTCACAATCTGGTGGCTCTAAGCTCATCGGTTTTATTAACTTCTCCCACCCCTCGGCTATGGCGAGCCGTAAAAGGAGAACGACGCTGTTCACGAAGGTCTCGAAATTGATATTCGAGTCAATCCACTCGGTGTGCTTCAGGTGGCCGAAAGTGGACATTCCGAAAATGGAGAATATGAAAATAATCAGAAACAAAAGGAGGCTGAGGTTTAGGAGTGAAGTGAAGGAAGTTTCTATGGCGTAGATGAGGAGTCGGAGGTCGACAAACATGTCAGTCAAGCGAAGCAGTTCGAATATTCTTAGGATGCGAAAGGCATACACGAAAGACATCAGGTTAGTCTGGGTTTTTCCTGTCTGGTGGAATATTTCACCTGAAATGCAAGAGATTTAGGTATAAGACATAAAGATTTGAAAAAGAATAGGCATTATACTTATTATTTTTGTAGTAAAATCCCTTTTTTGCCCCTTAGATTCAATGAATCTTAACACACGAGCAAAAGAAAGAGAAATTCATGGACCAGTGACAAATCGTATTTTAAACTCATAAATATAATTTTTTTTTAAAAATGCGCCTAAAATAATAAATTGTAATGTTTTTTTAAAAATATAATGTATTGATAATGCTGCCATTTAGGATTAGACCGTTATACTTTTTTGATATTTTGGCCAGAAAAGATTCGCTAATATCTTTCCCCCTTATGCAATTAATGGGTGTGCGGTGTGGGGGTGGGGGGGGGGGGGGATTCGTGCGATAATAATCCCATGGGCATGTTAGTTTGATATATTCAAGAAAATTTTTAAGCTTCAGGACAAATCTTAAAATCGAATATCTGGAAAGAACTTTTAAAATCAACCACCAAATTGTGCTTTCAGAAAAATAAAAAATAAATATTTCAATTGGGCTCCAAGAAAAATCTTTTAAACTATCCTGCACAGTTCAAGCCACCATAATATGAATATAATTAAATTATTTGAAGGGAAGACAAGCAAAAAAAAAAAAAATGAATGACTATTTTACAGGTAATCATATATGATGAGAACAATAAAGGACATTATTCTTCTAATTCAATATACATCTTAAATTTTATTTAAATTTTCTCGAATAACTTAAGTGTGGATTCCACACTTAAGTTATTACTTAAATATTCTAAACTTAAAGTTCGTAAAATAAACTATATTTCCGAAAAATTTAATGCAGTTTTGTTAAGTAGCGCAAATTAAATCATGATAAAATAGGTAGTAGTGAAACATAAGCATTTATTTATCAGATGCAAAAGGATTGTAAGTCTTTCAATAGAGATCGCAGCAGATCGTGTTTCGTGAATTTCTACAACTTCAAGATTTTCATGAATGAAAAAAATTCTCAAAAGTGTGCCATTTGGAAGTTGCATTTGCCAACAGAAATTAGAGTTACAACCATCTCAACTTTCGAGTGATATTCCCCGTTTGACGAAGATCGCAAATATTTCTAAATGTTGAAGATGCCACATTCTTGTGAAATTCTCCGATTTTCTAGAATGAATATCGATTCTCACAAAACAACAAAAACGAACTGAGATTTCTAACAATGAAGTGTCCATATGAGGAAATATCATTGACTAAAAAATCGGACAAAAGGGATCAAAAGTTCACTTTTTCTGATGCTGAATCCATCTATTCATGCATTTATCTTTTTGCCGATTCACACTTCCACATAACGGTCAAAGTAAAATCCGGAATTCTACATTCCGATATTTTTAATGCAACGGGGTACCGAAAATTTTAAATCCCTGGAATTTCGATTTAGACTCACAAAAGTACCATCCTTGTGAATTATTAAAGAAAATCATGAGGGACAAAAAATAAGGACCTCAGTTGAAAATTAAGGACTTTAAGGGCCCTTAATTAAGGGCCCACCTAAATTAAGTAGTTCTTAAGGACTTTTAAGGACCGTGCGAACCATGTGGAATATTTCTTATCCTTAATGTAAATAACAATTAGGAAATATACAAATTTAATAACAATATCAATTGTTAGGCAATCCAAAATATTGTAATATGCAGAAATTGGCAAAGAAATTTAGTTGCTTTGTGTTTTAAAACTTAAGAATGTAAACACTAACCCATGAAACTGTTTTTATTACATTAGGTATAAAACTTACCGATCACATATACAACCAATACGATTAAGTCAAATATATTCCATAGGTTTTTAAAATAAAATTGTCTCAATCCAAGAATTTTGATTATGAATTCAATAGTGTATGCACAAGTGAAAACATATGCACTGATTCCTAGAATTTCTTCCTTCAGAGGTGAATTTTGGTGAGAATCTACAGCTACAAATACAGCATTAGCGCATATGATGACAAAAATGATAATTCTAAACCTACAAAAAAGCAATAATATTCATTACCAAGAAACCAATTGAAATCATTTGAAAGAGTAAGTAAACTGACAAACATAATAATTGAATGTAATAGAATTGTTAAAGTGTAATGAGAGAAAGACATAAAACAATTTTACAGATTTAGAGAATTTAAATTGGCTCTCTTTGTTTGGGTGAAAAGTCAGCTGAGAGCAAAAAATATATGCCAAGTGAAAATAAGTAAACAATACAACAGTTAACATTAAATTGCAAGATTTGTTTCAATTACTTATTCAAGCTATGGTACTACATATCGATGAAATGCTTAAAATATAAAATGTATTTATCCCTTACAGAAACACATTATTTTTACAGTCTTTTAATTAAAATCAATGGAACTATTATGTCAAGTGCATTTTTAAATATTAATAACAACATAAGGTCTTTAAAATGAAAAACAGCAAGGGCCGCCTTTGAGGAATAAATTGAAAATCGTAAATAAACCTTATGGGAAAAAAAGAAAAACTGACTTCAATAAAAATTATCTAAAGTTTGAAAAACAATTAAGTACTTTAAGCCAGCATTAAACACATACTTTAAATGAGCATAAAAAAGTTTTCAGAAAGTCAGGAAATTTCTTGAGAGGGACGTTGAGTTATACAATTTCTATACAAAAATTTAAATTTTCTATACACACTTACTAAAATATAAGGCACAAGAAATCCATACTTACCAAAAGCTAAAAGAAATCTTATAGAAAATATTTAAAAATTTATTCTCTGGAGCTTGAATGAAAAAAATTGGTCTCCTCTTTCCAAATTTCACCATTGCACTATAATACTTCTTTTGAGATGGGGTGAGCTGGGTCTCAACTATTTCAGTTCCTTCCACCTATAAACATTAAACATATTTGTATGTTACACCTCTAGTATATAGACAGTGTTCACTCTAGGCGTTTTTTGAAGGGCGGTCCGCCCTGCCCGCCCTTTTTTCATCTCAATAGCGCCTTCATGCCTCTTTTTCAAAAATTCCGCCCTCTTTTAAAAAAAATTCCGCCCCTTTTGCCCTTTTCAGTCAAGCACAAGCGTCATTTCTTCTCTAATTGTCTTTTAAAAAAGGCATCGATTAAAAAAAATTTATTACTTTTTTTTATTATCGTCGACACCTTTAAATTACGCCTGTTGTGAAATCGCAATGATTCCGCAGTAATTTCGAGCACGGGGCATTCCTCGAATCCTATTGGTTGCCTGTGCCCGCAAATGAAATATTAAGTTTTTTTTCTGCATTTTTTTTTAAAGAGAAGTGGGGCGAAGTTGCAAGACGAGGCATTTTATTACCAAACTTTGGATTTAAGTAGCCTTTCTATCAGTTTTGTAAGGGGTCTGATTAGGGCTACTTACAGATTTGGTTGTTAGAGAAAACATTAATTTTTAAATGTCAAATTTTGGATTTTAAGTAATAATTCTTCATAAAGGATCTAAAGGATTAATAATTCTTCATAAAGGATCCTTTATGAAGATATCATAAATATCTTCATAAAGGAACATCAATTTTGTACAGGTCTTTCCTTCGTGATTGGTCCCGAACTGTCAACAATAGCCCAATATGCAGCTCTAGCGCAACATCAACCAATAAATCGGAACTTTCTTTTTATTAGTCACGGGTTCGATGTGTTAATGTGTGGCCACGCCCACATCAAACATTTTTTTAAAGTGCCCTTTTAAAAATAAGAAGTGCCTTTTCAAAAACTGGATGCCCTTTTACTGCCTACAGTGCCCTGCCCTTTTTTATTTGTAGAGTGAACACTGATATAGATATGACATTTTTATATTTTAGATAATATATATATATATCGGGGGTACAAGTAAGTTTTAAAGGATTTACAAGAGAGGGTGTTACTAGTATTAAATCACATCGGACCATAACCTAACCATTTCAGTGGCGGTTTGTGGACTACAGCAAGTACAGCCGGGCTGCACCTAAATTTATTTGTGTATTTTAAAACTAAAATCAGATATTTTACTAATTTTCTTAAATGAAGAATTGAAAATGAAATTTCTACGGTAGTAAACAAAATCTCTGATAAATAAACAGCAAGCCTATTGCCGTAATGCACAATTCAAGAGGGGGAATAACTTAATTCAATCAAAACTGCAGCCAAAAAGAGAAGTTCGAAATCGGCGGCTGAATCGGTGCCATGACATCCTCTACGTTAGTATGGAGATTTACCCCATGCTAATACACTGCTTTTGTGAGAAGGTACAGCCAAAATGAATTTTCTGACTTTGGCTGCAGTTGGGAATTCGATAAGCTGATTGGCTGGTGCGTGAATCGTGGGGATGGGTGGAAAAACCGAGAACTGACGAGAATATCTCCAAACAGAAATGGTTTTCGTAATAAATTTACTGTGTGCTATTGTTTCAGGACATGGTCCTGCTGTTGTTTCGTTATTTAAGTTAACATTAAAATTGAACGATTCGCAAGTTTAAAAGAAAGGAGAATTGCTTTAAATTTCAAAAAATAAGTGTTTCCCATTTTTTTCGCATGTTATCATTTTGTAAATATTCAAAGGAAACTTTGTTTTGAGTAGTAAACAATAAAGAATTTCCGTTCATGTATGGTTGTGGAAAATAGGGGGGTTACATGATTTCGGCTGCCCTAACATTTCCGACCACGGGACGTCATTGAACCATCGGATCTTCATGTTAGCACATCATTATTAGGCTTTAGTTTTCAGCACGTCTCATTTTGTATAGTTTTTGTCGAATGACACAGTTTTTTTGTAACTCCAAATACATCGAATTTTGTGTCTTCGAAACACCATTTGCAAGAAGCTTTACTTTTCTGCTTCCATCTGAAGAAAAAAGAAAATGAAGGTCATCGATTGCTGTGTGAGGATTATGGGGATCATGCTCCGTCAATTTCAACTTGTGAGTACTGGCTTAGATGGCTCAAAAGTGGTCAGAAACGTTTGATGATGCAGAATTGGAGGCACTATTGAACAAAGACTCTTGTCAAATGCAAGAAGAACTTGCAGAATCTTTGGTAGTGACTCAACAAGCAATTTCATTACGCCTCAAAGTTGTAGGAAGGGGCGAAAGCAAGGAAATGGGGTGCCATGCGAATTAAAGCCAAGAGACATGGAAAGGAGATTTTTCACCTGGAGTTATTATGAATGAAATTATTTATGAATACGTTGATTTATAAAACATGAATCATTGTGTAATTAGCGATGTTCTAGAATAAACAATTAATGAATTATTCTAACCAAAGTATATTTTTCTTTAACAATCTTATTTGAAGTGTTTATAAGCTACATCAAATATTTTCAGGAAATTAATTTTATGATCAATTATGTGTTTTATTAAACTCGTATATAAAACAAAAAACATTAAAAAAATGACTCAAAAGAGTTGTTTATATATTTATGAAATCAATGAAAATGGTATTCGAAACTGTAAAAATTATTTGATGTTTTTATATCAATCAAATTACAAATAAAACTTAAAAACACTTTTAATATAATAAAAGTTAGCATATGAGACTATTGAATCATTCAAAGAATTATAAAATAACTAAACTTACATGTTTCTGCATGCGTCTAAAGGTATCTACAGAAGCTCCAACAAACAGATTAAAACTTAGAAATCCTCCCACAAGTACAAAGGCAACTACATATATGTATTTTGACTTATCATAATTTTCTGACGGTTCTAAATCCGGTCCTCTGAAGTCAACCATCATAAGTACAGAATCATCCCATCCACTGAACAAAGCCTAAAAAATTCAATTCACAAGAGTATTTCACATTAAAAAAATATTTCAAACTTTTGTAGTAATTAGCATACATTTATAGGGGTACTTCTAGGAAATTTACTCAGTGTTCCCTTAATATGAATTTTTTTAACCAATTGTGAAAAAAAATAGAGTATGGGGCTATTCACAAATGATATGGGGGGCTTGAAGCTGTGAGAGTTTGTGAAAAGGGGGAGGGGTATTACAAGAAGTGTGATATACACACATTAAGATAAAAACTCGCCTTATAGAACATTGCGTTAAGAATATTAAAATACAAATGCAACGTTAAAATACGCAATAAAAGTCCGTAATAATCCGGACATGTTTCGGGAGATGCATCACCCTTCATCAGCGGAAAATGTAAAGTCTGTGTGTAATGAAATATAAATAAACCCAAGCAATCTAAAATGTTGCCAAAGACCAAAAAACTAACTAAAAACTATTACAAACGGTTGGAGTTAACTATTGTGTGCCAACAAGCGGGAAACATTGGGACCGCAAACGTTTCATTGACAACCGAATCAATATTACTAAAAATATGAAACGCCTCCAGGAAGTCAAGTTCAAATGGTGATTTAGGTTTGCAAATTAAATGTGAGTTAGAAAAATTTAGCCATACATAACATACAAATTAACATACAAACTAGCCAAATATCTTGTCACCATTTTTTCACCTCTTTTGAAATCCAATAGATATACTGTTAAAAACTCTATGCAATTCGTTTCACTTATCAAAGACATAAACGCCAAAGATCTCCACATGGTGTCTTTCGATGTAAAATCTTTATTTACCAACGTTCCTATTCAAGGCGCATTAAAGTGCCTTGAAGGTCGCCTCAGAGTTTTTCATTTCACACAATTTGAAATAGATGATTTGATTTCCCTTACAAAGACTTGTCTTTGGCAAACCACTTTTGTATTTGAAGGTAATTTTTATAGACAAACGGAGGGTTTGGCTATGGGAAGCCCTCTTTCACCCATACTCAGTGATATATATATGGATTATTTTGAAGAAAAACTTTTCACCATTATTAAATTTCCCCTTTGGATCCGCTATGTTGATGACACTTTCGCCCTATTAAACAACTCCACCGGAGAAGTTGACGGAATTCTCCCTGTATTAAATTCCATAGATCCTAAAATACAATTCACTGCCGAATCCGAATCCAACAATACTCTTCCTTTCCTTGATGTTTTTATTACTCGTAAAGATGACCATTTATCCACCACCGTATATAGAAAACCCTTCGCAGTTTCTTTGCCCCCTCATTTTAAGTCCTGCCACCCCATACAACAAAAAATGGCTGCATTTTACACTTTTGTTAATCGTGCTCTTAACATCTGTTCTACACCCGATTCACTCCAGACTGAACTTAATTATTTGAGAGCCGTCGCCGTGGATCGAGGTTTCTCACCCAACGTCGTTGATAAGGCCTTACATAAACTTAAAAATCCATTTAAAAATTCTAGTCTATCTGAGCGGTCTAAGTCTTTAGTTGTTTTACCATATTATCCCCAGATCAGCCATCAAATTTCTAAAATTCTCGGTAGGTTCGACATACGTTCCATATTTTCACCTATCAATAAGATCACGTTCACACAACTTAAAGACCCTATTGACGATCTTAATAACTGGGGCATATACAGTATTTCATGTCAATGTGGTATGTCATATATTGGTCAAACAAGGAGAGCATTAAGATTTCGTATCAAGGAGCACCAAGCACATACTGTTAAACAAGAAATAAAGAAGTCCTCCATTGCCAAACACTCTTGGGAACATGGTCATATATTTAATTTTTCTAACTCACATTTAATTTGCAAACCTAAATCACCATTTGAACTTGACTTCCTGGAGGCGTTTCATATTTTTAGTAATATTGATTCGGTTGTCAATGAAACGTTTGCGGTCCCAATGTTTCCCGCTTGTTGGCACACAATAGTTAACTCCAACCGTTTGTAATAGTTTTTAGTTAGTTTTTTGGTCTTTGGCAACATTTTAGATTGCTTGGGTTTATTTATATTTCATTACACACAGACTTTACATTTTCCGCTGATGAAGGGTGATGCATCTCCCGAAACATGTCCGGATTATTACGGACTTTTATTGCGTATTTTAACGTTGCATTTGTATTTTAATACACACATTGTCTAAATAATACATTGCTAATCCTCAGAAACAACACTAAAAAAAGTGAAGAAAAATAAACCGTTTAGCTTTTGGTTTGAATTGATATAATTGCAGCCATCTATAACTTAGTGCCTTGTTTCTGAACTGTCAGTATATGTATATATTATTTATGGTGCTGGATTGATATTGTTGGTAAAAAGACAGTGATTTGGCAATTCAAAAATTAATGGAGGAGACTGAAAACTAGTTCCATTCCCAGAATATTTACCAATATAAAAAAATAAACGTTAATGAGCAGTTATGCTAATTAGTTATTAATAATTAGAAGTTATGCTAATTAGCAATTAGTTGGATATTAGTATTTATTAATTATTAATAATTTGTTAATAACTGAAGAATTTGCATACATTTCCTAGGATATTAAAAATTTTTGACTATGGGGACGGCTTGAGGCCCCCGAGCCCCCCATCTACACCTATGGTAGAAGAATATGGTTCGCAACATTTCCGATTTTTGGAAATTTCAGTTTGTCACAGGCCTGATTTTCGGAAATTTTAAGTTATGAAAAATTTTACCTGGATGAACCCCTAATATACACACATTTAAAAGTAATACCACTTATAACAAACCAATTTCTACAAATTTGTTCATTAAAAACAATAGATACTTACTAATTGCAATAACGACCGATAACTGTTTCCAATGTGATCAAAATTGAAAAACGCATTTCTCCAATGATAGCCTTTATCTATACAGTCTTTCTTGGTGTACACCTCAGACACTTCAACCCGGTCATTAAATTCATCTGCACATCGAAAGAAGTTACCGGCAAAGAAGTGGATGCCTATTATGGCGAAAGGTAGCCAGACGAATAAAACCACAATTATTACATGCAGAATAGCAGGCACCGACAAAACGAAAGCTCTCACAATCACCTATGGGAGAGAAGAAGGGAAAAAAGTTTTACGATTTAAAATTACAGGGTGGCAACAACATTCTGGAAAAAAATGTCCCTGATTTCCATGATGGTGTCACAAAAATTTCCCTGATTAATTACATTAAGAAATGTCGCAATACATGCTTTGTATAGAAACAAAGTATCCATGCTACAATAAATATATTGAATTATAAATGAAAAATTATAAGCAATACTTATTGACAGTTAAAATAATAATTTATGGATACAACACAAATTATGCAATTGCGACAGCCATAATAGTAATTAAACATGTTCTCTGGAAGCAGACATTTATTATTTTTTCAAATTATTTCTTTTGTAGATAATTTTAAATGTTTTATATTTTTGCTTCCCCTTCCAGCAGTGGTTCACGTTTTTACATAAATAAAACTGCGTTTTAATAATCCAAATTTGAAAATTTCCCTGATTTTACAATTACATTAAGAAATGTTGCAATACATGCTTTGTATAGAAACAAAGTATCCATGCTACAATAAATATATTGAATTATAAATGAAAAATTATAAGCAATACTTATTGACAGTTAAAATAATAATTTATGGATACAACACAAATTATGCAATTGCGACAGCCATAATAGTAATTAAACATGTTCTCTGGAAGCAGACATTTATTATTTTTTCAAATTATTTCTTTTGTAGATAATTTTAAATGTTTTATATTTTTGCTTCCCCTTCCAGCAGTGGTTCACGTTTTTACATAAATAAAACTGCGTTTTAATAATCCAAATTTGAAAATTTCCCTGATTTTACAATTACATTAAGAAATGTTGCAATACATGCTTTGTATAGAAACAAAGCATCCATGCTACAATAAATATATTGAATTATAAATGAAAAATTATAAGCAATACTTATTGACAGTTAAAATAATAATTTATGGATAGAACACAAATTATGCAATTGCGACAGCCATAATAGTAATTAAACATGTTCTCTGGAAGCAGACATTTATTATTTTTTCAAATTATTTCTTTTGTAGATAATTTTAAATGTTTTATATTTTTGCTTCCCTTTCCAGCAGTGGTTCACGTTTTTACATAAATAAAACTGCGTTTTAATAATCCAAATTTGAAAATTTCCCTGATTTTACAATTACATTAAGAAATGTTGCAATACATGCTTTGTATAGAAACAAAGTATCCATGCTACAATAAATATATTGAATTATAAATGAAAAATTATAAGCAATACTTATTGACAGTTAATAATAATTTATGGATACAACGCAAATTATGTAATTGTGACAGGAATAATAGTAATTAAACATGTTCTCTGGAAGCACAGAATGCAAAAAAAAAAAAGCAAGTTTTTCAAATTATTTTTTTGTAGATAATTTTAAATGTTTTATATGCGCTTCATATTTCCTAATCCAATCTTAAATAAATCCCATATTTATTAGCCCCTCCCATGTTGCTTACAATTCAAGGTCCAACACACTTTGCTTTTGCTTCTCCCTTCAGTAGTGGTTCAAGATTTTACAAAAATAAAACTGAAAATATGAAACTGCACATAACCATGCTTTTTTTTCTTAAATTCTTATTCAGATCTAAAAGAAAATATTGACAATTAAATTACCAAGAATGGAGGGCATAACAGACGACAATTGCAGTTTTAACGATCCAAATTAAAAAAAATTCTTGATTTTTTTTATGAAATTTTGAAAAATTCCCTGACTTTTCCAGAAATAAAAGAACCTATGGTAATTCCCTGATTTCCCAGGTTATGTTGCCACTTTGAATTAAATTGGGCCTATCGGTTAATTAATCTAATGAATATATTCAGACACCAATTCTTAGAATAAAATTATTAATTACTTTCATTTCATGCCACTTGGATAGAATACTTATGGCTCTTAAAGCTCGCAATTCTCTCAAGGCGTTATTAGAGTGAAATGGAATTTCAACAACTGATATCTGCAATAAAGTATTTTATATTATTTACTAATACTATAATCATCATAGAAATTAAAATAAGATTAATAGACTAGAAATTTACAGTATGACTCAAAACGGTATTTAGATGATTAATTTATGTGCCAGCAAAACACCAGTTATTTTCTACTATCTTAATCATAAAGGCACACAAAAGAAATAACTAAAATATATTTTCTATTCTCCAAGTGTAGTATTGCATATATATCACTAAAAACTTTCACTTTTGAGGTTTAATTCAATATTTCAAAACAAAATGCATTGTCTTGTCTAATAAATAATTGCTTTTATTTATCAATAGCAAATCCCCAATATAAGAAACTAAGCTGTTTAAAAGGTGGTCAGCGAGCCGATGTTAACGGGTGTCTGCGGAGTCACAAAGAAAAAATGGTTGAAATGTGTTCAATGGTAAATTGCATCCGTATTCTTAGTAAAAGCCATGTAAAATTAAAAGAAATTATAAAATTAATTTAAGAATTTTTCTTCTCTTCACTTCAATGTTCAAATAAAATTTAAATGCATATATGCCCAGAAAGCTTCCATGAGCGCATATGAAAACAGGGATTTTGGTCTTATTTTAATTTTAGTTAGGGGTCCGTGGCTTGATGCTAATTGGAAACCACTGCATTAAAGCAAATACATTAAAAAAAAATCGAGTAGCCCTCATTGGGACTCAATCTAGTGATCCATTGCTTTAAAGTGCGCTACCGACCAAGTCACAACGGTCTAGTTAGATCATAGAAATATTAAAAAAATATATGTTTCTTTACGTAATAATTCTTTTAAACACATTTTGAAACAAACCATAGATATTTATGAGACAAACGTAAAATCTGTTAATGCACCGGGAAATTCTCTTTCTTTTGATACCGTAATTGTTGTGTGTACAAATTTTAAAAGGGATCTATACTACTGAAATAATATATAGGATTTACTAATTAAGTAAATTGAAGAGTATTATGAAAACTCACCACATTTATGGAAAAGTCGAAAAATGTCCATCCATTAGTAAAATAATTTACGATGCCATTTGCAAACCATCTTAACAGCATCTCAAGTACGAAAAATGCAACACAAAAGATATCAATCCAATACAAACATTGATCTTCTTGAGAGCCCTCTTTCACTGTGGTATCATGAAGTGCCTGTAAAAGACATTTCGTTAGTAGACGTTTCTTAAAAAGACTCCAGGATAAAGCAACCCCTTTCTTAGAATGACTGCTATTGGAAGCCTGGATCAGTTTCTATAACATACACCAACTATGGTTATAATGACCTTTATTGGTCTGGTGTACAGTTATTATATGAAGTCTCATTTTTTGAAGCAATAACATTAATTTTTTTTTGTATACAAAAATGTAGTGTTACGATTTTAAAAGCTCCCTCACAAAAAATGTGGATGTAGTACTAATTTTATAAATAATATTGTTATAGCTACATTTAAATACTAATTAAAACAACATTACCAAATAAATATCTAAATATTGAAGTACATTTCATATTACAGAAACTCTCAACTACAAATAATGACAACCAATTACAAGCTCAAAGACCAGCAAGGATGGTCCTGTTATCCCCTTTTGCTGATTCAATTGCCTAATGCCAATTACCTAATTAATGAATTATCTAACCACTTCTTTAGTTAAGCTATTCCATTTGTTTATTACTCACTTTTAAAATTTTCTATCTTCTCGATTCAGTTGCGATTTGTATAACTTGTACCCATGACCTCTCAAGTCCCACTGGCTGCATTAAATTTCAACAACAGCCAATTTGATAAATTTGAATAGCCAAATAAGGTCCCCTATAAACCTCCACTCTTCTTTTCACTAAGATTCCAACTAGAGATTTCAGAGTTAGAGCAAATGGAAATAGATTACCATAAATGAGATTTCAAAAACCTGCAGCAAATATCTCTCACAAAGTTATTTTTAACAATTATCTGATATAACAATTATCTGATTAACAATTATCTGGTAATTATCTGATATCCGGAAGCAAAGTCCTGGATATTCGATTACTATGTAGGATATCTGGATGAATAAAACACAGAAGTTTTTTTTTTGGTGATCAATTATCTTTTGTTCTTGCTTTAAGTATTTTTCTGAAAATTCTACCAATATATTCTGCAGTCTGTAAATTCTTCCTTGAATTTTTCTCGGACTGTTCAGGCAGGTAAGGGGTGAAGCACGGAGGAAAGAAGAAGGTGGAGGTGCGATCAAGTCTGAAACCGGTTTGCAATGTGAAGTAAGCAATCACTTAAAAAGTAGGTACCGGCAAAGTATTTGTCGCTATTCCTAAGCACTACTTTGTACCAGTACTTGGTGATAATTTATTTTATAATTTAATTTACTTATGAAGTGGTAATAATAGCATTCTTTATCAATTTGGAACTTGTATTGCATCTGACAACTGCAAAAACTGTTATTTTTTTGTTTTTATACTTTAACTTTCGTGTGTAAAATAACGCAGTCCACGTTGAAGTGCACTGCCAGCTGGATTTGCTTGTACCTACTTTAAGGTTGCTATCTTACTTCCAGTGAAATCTCGTCAATTCACCTCCACCTTTTTCTTTACTCTGTTGTGGTGAAGTGATAACTTTCTTGTTAAAACCTGAGAGGGTGAATTTCACAGAGAATAGATAGTAAGGAAGATATGCTGCAGACATTCAGAACTAACCACTATTGCTATTTTAGAGTATCTTCGAATTTGAACTATCCATATGGGAGGTGGTGTGTAGTGTGCATAGCTATATCTCTGTTAGTTAAATATTAGAAATTGTTTTATTCTCCAGTCTAGTAAGAGCTAGGTTTTAGCATTTATATATAGTGCAATTTAGATCAGCAATTTGGAAATATTTCAAAATTACATTTTCAAACACATCATACACTACAGCTGTGGCCGTTTCAAAATCAGTATGAATATGAACAGTTTATTAAAGAACTGTTAAGAGAAGATTTTTTAGTAAAAAAAATAAAATAAACTTGCCGGATATCCAGCAAAATCTAGTTTGTATATCCGTCAAAACCACTCTTGGTCATCCCTAGTTTGTAAGTACAATAATCTTCCTACACCTCATTTATTTTATGGTAGACTAGTTTATTTCTTCCTATTAAGTCAAGTTTGGTAACATGCAGCACTTAAAATTACTTAATTTGTATACTTATATGCATAAAGTGTTTTTAAATAACAAGTACAATGCATGGTTTATACCATAAATGTCTAAACACATTTTTTAACTTACCATACAAATGCAGTTTAAAAGTATAAATGCTAAAACTATGTAATCAAATCTAGAACTTCTGATGAATTGTCTCACACCTATTAAAATAGTACTGAAATTGGGGAAAAAAAATAGAATTTATAATTGGAAAGAAAAATATATTCAATATAAAAATTTGTTTAGTAGAATTTGAGATATTTATAAAAGAAATAAATAGTATTGAGAGACAAGAAATAAAAAATATTTCATAAATGAAAGAAAATTTTCATTTTAGAATGTCTTTAAGAATCCGAACTGCAATAGAAAGTTCAAACTAAATATCATTGTGAGCCACAAATACAATTCAATAAAGTGACATTTTAATGCTTTATTTCTATTTTTGATATTTTACACTCTATTCCTAGAAATACATGTTGCAAAATAAAATTAGGATAATGTAGAAAATTATAAACAAGAATGGAAGATTTTATGAGTAAAATTAGCATTTCTTTTACATGATAATTAAAAAAATATATATTAAAGAGCAGTTTATTTACATACAATATTTAAATAAGAAAAACTTTGAACATAATTTGATGTGTCAACAATAGTTTTTTTTAGTAGGTTTAAAGTTTTAATTATTGTTATTAGTTGAAAATTGCAAAACAATATTATGATAGTGTTAATAACAGTTTATTGCATTAGTTTAAAAACACTTTAAATTACCAATCTAAAATAATAGATACTTCTTACTTTGATTGATTGTTTATATTTGAATTTTCATTATCTGGTGGGATGTCTGATTTTTTAACGTTTTCTTCATTTTCTATATTATCTGTGTTTTTCTATAATATAATAATACACAGCAAAAATTATGTATCATTAACTAGTATATTTTTATAGATGTAAGTCTACTCACTTATAAAGTTACCATATTAAAATGTAATATTAACGTTTAAAATTAAAAAAAAAAAAGGTTAAATTTTTTACACAAGTAAAAAATAATATCTTGGGATTAATAGTTTTTCTGAGAAATTTCACACAGCCAACTAATTTGGTGTAATTTTAACTATCAGTTTAACTTCATGCACTGCTATACAGTGAAGTTAATCTTTTGTACAAACTGTATGTATAAAAAGGGGTTATTAGGAATATAAAAGCTTCATAACAATTACGCATAATAATTAAACCAACTGAATTATAGCCTTTTAATAGAGCTCCAAATATTAGATAAAGTGAATAAATATACTCTTAGAGGAGTATCCTGGCTGTAAGTTTTCTGTCTTAAGGAATGGGATACAAAATCATCAAAAATATTTTATTGCTTTAAAAAATAGTTAATTTTATTTTGAATCTAATAACACAAAACTTATATTTTTATGTTAAGCACAACTAATTACTTTTTGCGAACCAATGTTAGGCTTCAGTGTAAGATTGCCTAAATATGTAACTTGGAACTTTTCTCAGTAAAGATTTTTGTAATAGTTTAAATTGATATAAGCTTAGATCTATTTGAAGAAACTGCACCAAATTTGACACAGTGTATTTTCAAAAATATTACTTTAATTTGTTTTTACGGATTTGTAATATGTAATGATATATTATTTTAGTATTTAAAAAAAATAGTTTGACAAGTGAAAATAAGGATTTTTTTAAGAAAAATATTTTTAAAAAACATTTTGCAAATAACAAAAATCTGTAAAAACAGTTTGTTAAACATATTCTTATGTTTTTAAAATGCAAAATGATAGTTTATCAGAAAATATTATCTTCACTTATACATAAAAAATAAAAAATGTTACCTTTTTTTTACAATTTAGTAAAAAAAAATTATAATTTTCGTAAATGTTTGAACATGTGATTATGTTAATATGCTTAGCACACATATTGAAAAAAAATACAGTGAAATCTGTTTATAACGATGCCAGGTATAAGAATAGGCCGGATATAACAATGTAAAATGCAAAGAAAGTTTGGATTTCTATAGTAGTCCATATTAATTTTTCCAGATATTACGATGCAAGTTATAATGATAATTCGCATGTAATGATTCAGTTTCCCCCGTCTTATGCTGATAACAAACGCTTATAACAATGAAGTGGGAGGGAGGGCCATTTTTGCAATAAACATGCATCAGGTGAATAGCATGTGAACAAGAATGCCCAAAATTTACGAAGAGATCTCCGGTTCTTCTACAATGTTAGCAAGAATAGGAAAATTTATGGACATTTCCTATTACAATGTCAAATCTAAGCAAACAAAAATTACTGATCATTCCTCTTCAAAATAGTATTTTATATAACTAACTGCATCTAACTAGTATATGTAGTCAAGAAAATCATTTATAAAGTACATAAAATATATCTATATTCAACTGTCATGTATGTATGAGTATTATACTCTCTTATTAAGTGATATTTTTCGCGATTCGGATATAACGATCATATTATGACTGTCCCTTGAACATTGTTATAAGCGGTTTTTAATGAAATCTGTGAAATTAAAAAAAAAGTTAAATGTCTCCCAATATCCCTTTAATATTTTGCTCGTACCTACATTACAAGGAACTATATTATCAGAAAAGGAATAGTTTGGCATTATTTTTAATATTATATGGTATAAATTTACATCAGAATTCCACATAACTATATTTGGGATGCCTAATAATGTTTAACTGTGGTGATACAAGAAAGAAAAGCATATAAGTAATATACCAATTATTTTATTTTGAACTGATACTTTTAAAGGTAAGAAAATAATAGTTGGTTGAATTAACATTGCACTAAAGCTACACCATGGAATGGGCTACTGAAAACTATTCTGAATAAATCTTGAAGGACAGATTTAGAGAACACTGCATCATAATTTTGAACCATATACAATAATAATATTTCAGCAAAGGTAGATTTAATATGCTCCAATGACTTTTACAACACAAATCTGTGATTAGGTACGAGGTTGAACTTAAATGAATTGAGCTTAGAAATCTTCAATTCCGAATTTGGTGTCGTTCTCACAGTCTCTATTGTCAAAACAATAGCAGGATAGGTCTGGGGAATAATATAACATTCTATTAACATAATTTATAACAAATAAAAGTGTGTGACAAAAAAAAGATCATGCACAAAAAGTGATGTGATTGGAGAGTGTAGAAAATAGTTGAAAAATAATGATAGTTAATGATTGAACTGTCTAAGTATTTTGTGTAAAATTACCTTTTTTCTTTTACAAATGGAAAATAGGAAATCTTTTATGCGGGTTAAACATCTTTTAAAAAATCCATCCTGAAAACAAAGCACACAGGTAGAAGTTCAAACATAATTATGCATTGAAACAGCCTTTTCTTAAATTTCGATCAGAGCTACATATTTTAAATTTATGAATCAAGCTTTATGGAACTAGAATTAAAACTGTAAATACTATGATTGGATATAAACTCAATAGTTTTTATTACTATTTGTTTTGTAAAAATATGTTCTATGAAAAAATAAGAAACATTTATGTTTAAATTTTACGAGTACTAATAAAAAAAATAAAAAAACGTTTGATACAAATTTTTGTTAAAAAAATTAAATTATATTAGCATGAAGGTAGTTTACATGGTATTGCTTCTAACACTCACCTTGATTTACAAAGTCCTATTTTAACATTTGTGAAAGCAATGAAAATCTATTAGATAATATTATTTAACGCACCTTAATAATATTATCTTACACATACAAAATAAATATTGATAATCAACTGAAGTCTTGAAATTCAGCAAGGATTGTTTAGTCTCACAATTGCCTAATGTAATTTTTTTTTTTAAATAACCCCATTCTTGTAGAATTACCAACATTATAGGAGAAGCTAATCAACTTGTCAATAACCTTAATATAAATAAAAGTGCTTTTTCCCTTCACAATTAAACTGCTATTCACATAATTGGAACACATGACCTCTAGTTTTATCATATGAATAAAACTCCAAACCCTCAACATCACCCAGTTGGATCAATTCGAAAAGCTAAAAGAGGTCCTCTGATCCCCAGAGTATGTACCTGTATGTATACATATTGACATTCCTTAGGCTGTACCCATAGTTTATGCTAGGCTAGAGGTACCTTAAACTATTTCCATAGCTGTTAATTTTTATAGAATATTTTCAAGTGTTAACATTTCTTTTAAAATACAAATACAACATTAAAATATGTAATAAAAATCCGTCAAATCTGGACACGTTTCGGGAGATACATCTCCCTTCATCAGCAGAAAATGAAAAGTCTGTTTGTGCATTAGAATAGAAATAAACCCAGAATTGAAAGTGTTGCCAAAGAACAAAAAACTATCTGAATCGGTTGGAGTTAACTATTGTGTGCTAACAAGCAGGAAATACTGTATTACGGAACATAATACAGTATTTCCCGCTTGTTGGCACACAATAGTCAACTTGAACCGATTCAGATAGTTTTTTGTTCTTTGGCAACACTTTCAATTCTGGGTTTATTTCTATTCTAATGCACAGACTTTTCATTTTCTGCTGATGAAGGGAGATGTATCTCCAGAAACGTGTCCAGATTTGATGGATTTTTATTGCATATTTTAACGTTGTATTTGTATTTAAAAATTCTTAACGCAATGTTTATAAGATGAGTTTTTATCTTGTTAACATTTCTATTCTAATTATGTTCCATAATAAATTTCTTTAAATACCATAAAATATTATTAATAAACTAAATGCATTTTTTTATAGGAATGTTATAAAAAAACTTAAGCAATTTAAAACTAATCTTACTTCTTGATCAGCAAGCTGAAGTGGCACATCGTCAAAGGAGTTTAAAAGCAAAGCAGCAAAGAGGTTCAGAATGATGAAATTGCCAATAAGGAAGAAGCCGATGAAAACAATGGGGCAAAGGGGAGAATTATTTGACTTCACCAAACAGTCCCATAAATCTTCAATCCATTCACCAGTAAATATTTTAAAAACAGTGAAGAGAGAGCCATCAAAATTAGCAAAAGACCATCTGAAATAGTAACATATTCATTTCTTTAAATAATTGTTTAAATATTATTTATCAAGAAACAGATTTAAACCTATGCCCTCTATAACACAATTTTGGTATATCGTGTGTCTTATTTGTGGAGCAGTATTCTGACATTTATCATATTTAAACGAAATCTTAGTTACTTCAACAACAATAATATACGTTATGGAAAATTTAGCAAAAGGTTGGTTGGTTGGTTGTTTGGAGTTTATTGGCACAATAGCCAAAGATGGCCAAGCTGCGCCAAACACAAGGTAAATTTAGCAAAAGAGCAATGTACTTAAAAACATACTGTTATCCCTCATTTCGAAGACCAGGGATACAAAACAGAGCGTTATTTTGTTACAGGAGAGACGGTGAAGAGCAAAGTTGGTTGTATGGAGTTTAATGGAACAAGAGCCAAATATGGCCAAGCTGCGCCAAACATTAGATTTTTAAACCGAAAATTCTAAAAGATATACACATACACAAAACTTAATTTCAAAGAAGAGGTAAAAATCCTGTGTAGTTTAAAAAAATAAATAGTGATGCATGAGGTGGATGATTCAATAAATATGACAAAGTGGGAGATGATGTATTAAAAAAGCAATTATATATAAAATTTTAAGAAGTGGACAAGAAGTTAAAATATGATGAATGAGAGGTTGTTGGCAATGATGACACAGCAGGGCGATTTAATTTAGTAAATGTCTATAAGTAGCTCGTGAGTGTCCTATGCAGAGACGAGTCAATAAGATGTGAAGAGCACAGAGTTAACCTTTTCATAGTACAATACCACATAAACGTTAAAATTATTAACTATACAAAACTTGATATGTCTATTGATTGAGAATAGTTTTGCGAATACAAAACATATAAAATACTAATGTCATAATACTGCTTAATAACTATTAATAGCGTAAAAAGAGTGGAAGAAAGAATTTAATTTTAAAACAAAAAATAATTTAATTTCAACAGCTGATAAGTTTGACCAATTACTTTTAATAATAAAAAAAAAAAACAGATTTTAAACAAAATAAAAACCAAATGTTTAAAATAAAATACACATAAGAAATAATTATGAAATCTTTATTAGAACACGAGATCAGATTTAAAATATACTTATAAATTGTGTAATATTAAAAAAAAATTCAGGCTAGGTTGGTATAAAATAATTTAATAATTAGTTATATTTAAATTGAAAATTAAAGTAACATACATTACCTTAATCTGTACATGTCATTCTCATAATCATATAAGGGTCCAAGTATACGATTTCCAATTATTGAAAACATAAATATCAATAAACACATTAGTATAACAAGACGAAGAATATTTCTGAATGAGTTTACGATTACAGAGATGATTTTATGAAGGGCTGCCCACTTCTTCTGAAGTCTCATAAGTCTTAACTGAGAGAAAAAAATAAACAAGATAAGTTGCATATTATAACTAGCTTAATTACTCAAGATCTATATCAGAATTCCAACTTAATTCAATTAAATTTTACGATTGTGTAGAAAATAAAAATTAAAAGCACAATTTAAAAAATATTCTTAAACTAAACAAGTGTAAAAAAATATTTTTTTGTACAAATACAAAAATTTCTATTGACATTAACTGCGAAATGTTTCTTGCCTCATTTGGATTTAATATGTACAAATTTAATTTAATCTTATCTTTAAATAGTTAGTAAATATGCATTGGATATCCACAACTACATATAAAACTATTATCATTTTGTATAAACTATCAAGATTTCTTTTGCCGGGTTTTATTGTTAAAAAGTTATCTAATCATTTAAAAGGGGATACTTTATAATAGTCAAACTTTATTAAAACAAAATCAATGGGGTTGGCAGATTATTTTTTTCTTCAACTAGAGTTTGTGTTGACTATAAATTAAATTATTAGGTTTATAAATGACTTCTTATATGTGTATAAATAAACACAAAATATTCAATTTAAAATAGGAAGAAATAGGATTGCCACTCAATATCAAGATGAAAATTCCCTGATTTTTCCAAAAAATTATAGAATGAGAAATACATGAAAAGTAATGTTTTTTTTAAAGATTAATGTAGAGAAAATAAAAAAACTATAAAAATAACAAAACTACAAATAATAACCTATCAAAGTATAAAAAAAATTAAGAAATTATAATTTTATATTGTTATAATGATAAGAAAATTTAATCGATAGCAAGGAAAGGAATATGACAAAGAACTTTCAGCTAAAAATTTTAGGAAAATTCCCTGACCCTTCCCAGAAAAGTTGAGAAATCGTTCATTTTCCCTGACAATTCCCTAACTTTTTAGGTCATTTTCCCTGACAATTCCCTAACTTTTTAGGTCATTTTCCCTGACAATTCCAGGTGAGTGGGAACCCTGAAGAAAGTTTGGGGAATCCAGGAGAATATTTTAAAAGAAGACGACAAAACTTGTTGCACCACCAAGAGAAATTTTTCCCTGTAATAAAATTACAAAAACAAACATACAATGAAATTCATTTTTAAATAAGTCTCTTAAACATTAATATAGCTAACAAATTCTTGGTGACCAAAACTGGTTTTGTAGCCAATCAAAGAACTCCTCCACATTAAAATAAATTTAAGATTTTTTTTTTCTGTTTATTTTCATGTTCAAACAAAATTGAAACAATGCCAAGAAGGGTTCATAAGCATATATGAAAAAAAAAGGGGTCCTCGGTGCTATTTTACCTGGGGGTTTGTTAATTGGGAACTGCTGCTCTATGAATTTATACATCAATTATTCTCAGACATTATTAATATTTTTTGTTGCTAGTTTATAATGTTTTTCTTTAAATGTCCAGTCAAGCACATGACCTAGAATTCCATGTCCAACCAAACTTTTTACATGCCCTGCCATGTTAGAAAGGAAATAGTTTTTTTTGCATTGTAAACTATAAAACATACTATTTCTATACAGAGAGGGATTTATTTAAAAAAAAAAATTATAAAATATACTAACCAATCTCAGTACTCTAAATGCGATTACATCTCCCATTTGCTGTGCAAACAATGCGGCTACACCTGAGACTACAACCAGAAAATCTACAATATTCCACCAGTCAAAGAAGTAATCAACTCCATATGCAGCTATCATGATGATCATCTCGAAGAGGAATATTGCAAGGCAAATCTAAAAGGACAAGCTATAATTAATCATGGCACTCACACATTAATAAATATTAATATTCAATAATAATATTCAAAAAAACTAAAATTTCGCATAAAAGTTTCAGTAGCTTAGATAACATAGTGATATTTAGTGTGTATATTAAAATCTCAATATAATTTCATTACAAAAGAAATTGGTCAATATATACAGAGCAAACTGATGCAGGGTGGCAACAACATTCTGAAAAAAAAAGTTCCCTGATAGTTTCACAAAAATTTCCTTGATTTCATAATTACATTAAGAAATGTTGCAATATATGCTTTGTATAAAAGCAAAGTACCCATGTAACAATAACACATTACATTTTAAATGAAAAATAATAAGGAATACTTATTGACAGTTAAGATAATAAATTATGGATACAACATAAATAATGCAATTGCGACAGGCACAATAGTAATTAAACATGTTTTCTGGAAGCAGATAATGCAGAAAAAAGCAAGTTTTTCAAATAATTTCTTTTGAAGATAATTGTAAATGTTTTATATGCTTCCTATTTCCTATTCTAATCTTTAATAAATCACATATTCATTAGCCCCTCACATGTTTCTTACAATTCAATTTCCAACGCACTTTGCTTTATCTTCTTCCTCCGGCAGTAGTTCACGTTTTTACAAAAATAAAACTGAAAATATGCATAACCTTTCATAAATAAAAGGAAATACAGTCAAACCTCGGTATAACGAACCCGGGATATAACGATCCCTCGGTTGTAACAAACTTTTCGATTGGTCCCAATCGAACTCCTATGTCACTAATGTATTTTCAAATGCTTATAACAATCTTCAAAAGTAAGGAATTCGGATGTAGCGAACTAAAATTAACACTTTTCCAGTTTAGTTTCAGGTTTTTCCCAAAAATTTTACTCGCCCCGACCACATTCCTTACCCTTTGTTCCTTTGACAGAAGCCGGGTTCCTCAAAGGTGACAATAGACTCCCCTGCTCAGCTCCTCCCCTTCAGCTGGTTTAGCATACATTCTTTGCCTATTCCTTTCATTCTATTGCTGAAGATTATCGTTTAACTTGTGGACTTCGTGTAGGTTTAAAATCGCTCCTGTTTGCTAATGCCTTTTCCATTGAGGATAAAGCGAAAATTATTAAGAGAATAGAAAACGGTGATTATCGTTTATCTACAGATATTGCATACGAAGGGGATGCTAGTTCAGGTCCTTCAATTTCTGATAATAAGGGTAAGGCAGCTGTGAACATTTTGCATAATTTCTTTGCAACAGAAACTGTGGATAAGAATGTAATGGACTCTTTTGATGTTTTCAACAAAAAATCAAAACTTATTTTCATACTTTAGATAAATAAATTTAAGTAGTAGTAAATTAATTTAATTGTTTTTTAAGAACAAATATTTCTTTTACTTTATTATTGCACTTTACTAATTGCAATTCAGTGTTCAGTGTAATTGTTTCGCACAAAACGTATTTAAGGACTTTAGGAAGTTTTTTTATCGTCAATATTTGAAAATTCTGATATAGTGAACCCTCGGCTATAGCGAACTTCTGAACCAGTCCGTTGAGGGTTCGTTATAACGGGGTTTGACTGTATTGCCAACTAAATTAGTCAGAATGGAGCGCATAACCGACGATAATTGACGTTTCAACGATCAAATTTGAAAAATTCCCTTTTTTTTGGTGAAATTTTGAAAATTCCCTGATTTTTCCCCGATACTTCCAGAATAAAAAAATATCATGAAAATTTCCTGATTTCCCGGTTATGTTGCCACCCTGTGATGCATGCCTCAAATGAAAGCATTAAAACCCAATTTGGTAGTAATGATGAATTTGAAAGATTCTGAAAGCAGACCCTGACGCACCAAGCAATTCAACAAATTTATAAAAAAACAAATTCAATTTATAAACTTTGTCATGAACATTTTTTTAATTGACTTTTAATAGTTAAATTCTAATCCCATGAAAGTAAATCCTTCAAAAGGAAAAAATAAATGATTTCAATAATAATTTAAAGTTTGGAACAATCATTTATCCTATTTTGATAATTTTTTTTTATACTTTTCAATACGGTATTTTTATGAATATTCAGAGATATTTCATTCATTGATTAATAAAAGACCAATAATATTTCTCACCAAATGTTTTGTCAAACATTGATTTTATAAATTATATTAAACATGAAATATATGGCTGAATTTTATAATGGAAGATGAAGTTAAAGAGTGGGGTTGTTTGATAAAAACAAAAGATAACTTTAAGAAACTAGGAACGAGTAAATTGATATAATCAATATATCAATTCAAAATTTCCAATTTGGTAGAAGATTCTATATAGGTAGAATAAAATGTCGCATTTTTTTTCAAAGTAATTAAAAATATAAGAATGTGAAGAACATTTTTATTTTTCCTCAAGAACTTTTGTAGTAATTAGGAATATTAAAAAACCTTATCTAGATAAGTTATTTATAAAAATATTAGGCATTCTTTTATTAAAACAGATAAAAGTTCATTTCGATACATTTAATTTGTGAAAATCAGAAACGATAAATACCAATATGTATACCAATTATAACATTTAGATAGCTTTTTATCTAATACATGTTTTAATTTTAAAATGAATAAACTTATTTTAACTGGTTGATGTTTTAAATTAATTCAATTATTATAATTTCACAAAACAAACATTTATGCACTTATACAAATATACACACAAGTTAGGTAGTTTTAAAAATTCTGTAAATCATTCTATTCCATAGAGCCATGAAGTTAATTTTTCTACTAATTGAAACAACTATTTTTAATACTAATATTTAGGTAAAAAATTAACATGTACTACAATTATAGCAGTTAAATTAATTTAATAAAAGCAATATAATTTTCAACAATTAAAACAAAATTATCATGAAAAAATTAAGCACAATACAATTAAATAAGATTAAAATTATTTACTAAATTCCCCAGTTCCAAAAGAAATTCAGTTTCATAAGTCATATTTGCATGTTCTGAGGCAAGGAAAATTGAATTGAGAACTATTGTTATAATTATGCCACACTGAAAACCTTTGCTCTGTGTGAATTTCTTTACTTTCAATCTACATTTCATGCATAAACCTATAAAAAATATAAAAAAAATTATGCAATACTGAAATAAATAATTATTTAGGTTATGTATTATCTTAAATTAATAATATCATTTAAATGTATTAAAATAACTTAAGATACTACTAAGAAATTTCAAGTTGAAACAAATGTGTAAAAGTAAACATTTTGTTAAGTCATCAAGGAGAAAAGTGTTGCATATCAATATTTTTAAATAAAAGGCCCATTGATGTGACCTTCCTATAACGGAGTGATAAAATAAAATTATGGTAATATATTTAAGAGTGAGTCGAATTGAAAAACATGCTTTATCCATTTTTACAATTTTATGTAGCTAATCACTTATTTTAAAGCATTTATTTATAAATACTTTTTACTTAGAATATGATGTAAACAAATATAAATTTTTGAGCTAGATCTCTTATATATAAAACTCAAACTGCATTATAATATAAGCCATGTTTGATGGGTAAGTGCTTTTTAAATTGCTAACATTTAAATACCTCAATCGTTTTTGAAAAAGAAATGAATTTCATTGACTTAATTTGCAAACCACGGATTCATCACGGATTGGTGACAAAATTGAAGTGAATCTCTTATAAATGTGGAATAGTTTAGGAATAAGAAGTGATTGGAATACCTGAGCTTAGTTTCGTCACCAAGCAGCTTTCGTTAAGGCTGAAGAATCGTGGCTTTGGAGTTACATGATTTGCTAATTAAGCATAAGCAGAATAACCTCACAATATGCTATTTAAGCATAATAACCCCCACAATATGCTAATTAAGCATAACCTCACAATATGCTAATTAAGCATAATAACCTCACAATATGCTAATTAAGCATAATAACCTCACAATATGCTAATTAAGCTGACAATAACCTCTAAATACATTCTTTTTTGAGCAATCAAACGATATTTCTAAGATTGCTCTACCAACAAAAAAGTTTAAAATATATCACATGGAACTATTTATAAAATAGAAATAATAACATTTACATAGTTACATTAATAAAAAAAAATATTAAAACAGCATTTTTATGAATATTGTGCATCTTAATAGGAAAACTTTTTAAAATCCCAGTTACAAAATTCTGGGGCTACCATTAAGAAGGATGTAGAAGTAAATTCTCATAAATAATTTCAAAATACCATTCTCTTAGGCACTGTAGAATCAGATTTCAAATTCATATGAAACTTAGATAATTCTATGACCCTGAAAGTTGTAAGCTAGCCAATCATTGCTGTCTTTACACAGTTAACAAAGTTTGATATTTTATCCAATACAAAGTATTAAGCAACATTAAGGTTTAATACATACCTTCATTTCTTTCATCTGAAGCAGCTTCTGCCTATAAACAAAAATGAGAAACATGAAGAGCTTATTTCGAAAGAGGACATTTATTCGCGTTCATGTAATATGACTATAAATAAGATCTTAATCGAAACATTGCAATACATCATCGATTCTCAACCTGTGGTACGCGTACACATGGGGGTACGTGGTGGTTTGCAGAAATAATATTAGTAATGGCAGAAAATACATAAAATAAAAATGACAGAATGTAACAAGTAAAATCAAAACTAAAACTCTGTAAGTGTCATCAATTTGAGTCATTTGATTGATGTTCCAGCTATCCTAAGAACATTACTGCCTAACAAAAACAAACTTTTGTTCGCATAGAAGGATGCAGGACCACAGCCGAATTTTGAGAAAAAATAGTAGTAAAAATAGGAATACTAAATGCAAAAAACAGGAATTAAAAAAAAAAATTAAAACGGAAAAGCATATATATCCATTCTATAAGTCTGTCATTCAAGCAGCACACGATGAATGACAAGATCCTACATTTGAAAGACAATTTAAAGAATTTTACTATTTAAATTTCATAACTTAATTTAAAAAAAAAAAATTAAATGCGTTTTTTTAAAAAAATTAACCAACACATTGTTGAAATTTTGAATAAGTTGTGCGTACATGAATTAAGGAAGTTGAGGAGTCAATTAAGGAGGTTGCTACTGTCTAAGGGAAATTAAATTTTTGGCTCCATGCCTGTTCAGTGCAGTGCCTGTGTGCGCGCATCATGTTCAGCCTTGGTAATGGCGAAAAAGTTCGCAGTTGTTTCCTTTGTATACGTAGCTTCGTAAAAAAAATTACCGTTCATCGGAGAAACCCGAATCCGCGCGCCACTTATAACTTCGGTGAGAAATTTCTAAAAAATACGGAAAAAAAAAAGAAAAAATACGGAAAAAAAAAAGAAAAAATAGGAAAAAAATAGGAGAAAAAATAGGAAGAAAAAAAAAGAAATAGGAAAAAAAAAAGAAAAAATAGGAAAAAAAAAAGAAAAAATAGGAAAAAAAAAGAAAAAATAGGAAAAAAAAAAAAGAAAAAATAGGAAAAAAATAGGAGAAAATACGGAAAAAAAAAGAAAAAATACGGAAAAAAAAAGAAAAAATACGGAAAAAAAAAAGAAAAAATAGGAAAAAAAAAGAAAAAATACGGAAAAAAAAGAAGAAAAAATAGGAAAAAAAAAAGAAAAAATAGGAAAAAAATAGGAGAAAATAGGAGCTCTGCGGTCTCTGAGATTATGAGAGAAGGGGGTACACTCAGAAATGAAAAGTTTTATGAAAGGGGTAAGTGAGAGAAAAAGATTGAGAACCACTGCAATATATTAATCAGAGTTCACTCTATAAATAAAAAGGGCAGGGCGCTGTTGGCAGTAAAAGGGCACCCCATTTTTAAAAAGGCACTTCTTGTTTTTAAAAGGGCACTTTAACAAAAATTTGTTAATTCACCAACCTAACAAAAATTTTCTGATTTATTGGGCGACATTCCGCTAGAGCTGTATATTGGGCTATTAGCGACGGTTCGGGCTTATCACAAAGGAAAGACCCGTACAACACTGATGTCTCTTTATGAAGATACTACTTAAAATCCAAAATTTGACATTTAAAAATTAATGTTTTCGCCAAATCGTTAAATAGACCTAATCAGACCCGTTACAAAACTGATGAAAAGGCTATTTAAATACAAAATTTGGTAATAAAATGACTAATCTGGTATAACACAGAAAAAAAACTTAGTATTTCATATGCTGGCTCAGGCAACCAATAGGATTCACGGAATGCCCCGTGCTCAAAATTACTGTGGAATAATCACGGTTGCTCCACACTCATAGTTAAACAGAAGTTTACATTTCTACTATCATAATTCACTTAATTCCAATTTACACAAAAAAAAATTTAATCAATGTCTTTTTTAAAGACAGCTAGGGAAGCAAGGACACTTGTGCTTGACTAAAAAGGGCAAGAGGGGCGGAATTTTTTAAAAAAGGGCATGAGGGTACTATCGACATGAAAAAAGGGCGGGCAGGGCGGTCCGCCCTTCAAAATATGCCTAGAGTGAACACTGTATTAATGTATAACTATATTAATAATAATTAAACCTACAAACAATTACAATTTAATACAAGGTAAGTTTCATGTACTAAGTATGTAGCTTCTATTTATTTCTGTACCTCAGAACCAGATGAGCCTAAGTCACATTTGGGCAACTTTACAGGAGAGGGAACAAATTGAATCCTACTCTCAATTAAAGCTTTGGACTTCGGCTTTTACAGCTCTCGCTAAACGTTTAAAACAAATTTTTGAGAAAATTTTGATGGTATGGTTCGATAGAAACCAAACTTTTAAGGCATAATCTGCAATAAAACAAAAATCGCCAAATTTGGACTTGGGCTTATCTGGCTCTGGGGTACAGATTTATGGATTTAAATCAAATTGCTGAATCATACTAATAAAAGTAAAAACCATACCCAAGCTTATTAATTTAAATTTTAAGTTATATATATATTAATGCAGAAATAACATTTTTTGAAGCAGTAGGAAAGACTTTTTTCACCTGGTAGTAAGATTTATATATTTACCTCACGTATGTTTTTAGGATCGAGTTTCTTCACGACATTCTGTTGTAAATTTATTGCCCGCTTCATTCTCTTCCAGGTTTTTTTGACCGCCTCTTGGTGGTCTGCAAGGTCTTCTCTTTGTTCTAGAATCCTGCTCAAAGTTTTCTCGTTGGTGGGCAAGTGGTACAAAGGCAGCTGAGTAATGTCAAACTGAAATGTGCTGTAGTAGGTATAAGCTGATAGGACTTTGTTTTTCTCCTACAAAGGAAATTATAATTTAAATATGCATCAGTTTAAAAAAATAAGCAGTTCTTATTGTTTGTATGGCTAATTAACATTGCGCTAGAGCTGAATAGTGGATAATTGGCGACAGTTCCGGGTCTACCTCGAAAGAAAGACCCAGGAACTATGTCTTATATTTTTGAACCATGGACAGATTGCGAAGACAACTCCTGACGCATCATCAATAGGCGTCAAGACATTGGACACCAATCAAATTCTTAGGACCACGAACCCCTCAAGCAGTTCTTAATTTTTTTTCTAAATAAAACAACTTTGTTATTATGCTAAGAGATATATTAAAACTAGCTGCACAATGATCTCTGCCAATAATTTGTTTTTTTTGCATAACCCTCTCAAGGTCAAATGTTATTTAAAAATTATTTTTACTTTCTGAATGTTTAAACTATATTTGTAAAATATGCCTTTCAATAATTAAAAATTATATATTTGTATATATCAATCTTTTAATTAATAAAAAGCTATAAGTTTTTAAAAATATTATAAGAGTTTTGCAATTAACTTGAAAATTAGATGCATTACTGTAAAAAACAGAAATCGATGAACATGACATCACTTGTGTAACAGCCAATGGGTTCCACAGGAAGATCCATTAATGCAGTGTCTTAAACTTAATGCAATGCAAATTAACTAATCTTTTATAAATTATTTGTATCCACCTTTAACAATTCAATGTATTATAGGTCAACATTTCACAGATTGAACATCTCCGCTTTAATGTACTATTCTAAATCATATACCTATTAGGGATTATTTAAGCAAATAAAAATACATATACAAAATATTTTATTTCAAACTAATGGTTGGTGTTTGGGCTGTAAATAATTACTGCTTTGTTTAATCTGATTAAGCTTATTGTACAGTATTTTGATGGAATGCTGAAACACAAGTTTTGGCCTTGCTTTATGAATTTTATTTTACAGTAGAACCTTGATTATTCTTCCTTCTTTTATCTGGAACTCTCTTAACCGACCATTTCAGGTTTTGCATATGGGTATCAAAATTAGAAGGGCTGCCAGTCAGTGATCTGGGGGTATTAGTCAATGAAGATTTTTAAATGGGTTATCAATGTACAGTGGTTAGCAAAAAAGCTAATAGTATGTTGGGGTACATCAGAAAAAGTGTTCTATCGAAATCTAATGATATAATCTTGCGAGGATTGTATAGAGGTTTGGTAAGGACTCATCTTGAGTATGCTGTACAGCTTTGGTCACCATATCCTTAAAAAAACATTGAGTTATTATAGAAAGTTCAGCACAGGACTACTAAAATAGTCCAAAGTTTTTCAGGCATGGAATATGGAGATAGATTAAGAAATTTGAAAATATATACTCTGGAAGAGAGAAGGGTTAGAGGAGATTTGATTCAAATGTTGAAACTTATTAAACAGGGGGATGTCAAGGGTTTGGATTTTAACGTGAGTGATAGAAAGGTAGGTCATGGGTTTAAATTACACATATCTTAAGAGTAAGTCCTGTAATTAATTAAGGGAAAAAAATGAATTACTAGTTTATTAGTTTTTCTATTCACTGATAATTATCTATTATCCAGAATTTTCGATTAACCAACCTACCTCCAGTTGCAATTAGGTCGGATAATCGAGGTTCTACTTTATTGAAATTAATAAGGTATTTACCAATTTAGCTGTTACCATGGCTTCATAAATGCTTATCACTACTACCACCATTAGACTAAGGAGGCAAAATGAGCCAAAAAATATGACAGGAATGATAAATAAAGACGAGAGTGGCCCAATGGCTTTGGTAATCTGAAAAATGAAGTAACAATATTTATACATATTTTAAAGTTGGTCAGAGATTATGGTTGTTATTGATTTATTTAAAGGAAATTCACATTACAAGCATTGTTTATAACACTAAATAACAGCTTTTAGAATGTTTATTTGTTTACTTGCAACTACTTAAAGAAATGCGGTAGGATTTTGATGAGACTATAACTGTAGGTAACTTATAAGCCAAAAATAGAATACCTTTATTTCATATCTTATAATTTGGCTTTGAAATTTGGACCAAAAAACAATATTTTTCTATCTATACTTAATACAGAAAAAAAAACAGTTGGTATGATTTCAACGAATTATACCAACACTAACAAAATTCGAACTATTGGAGATTCACCATTAATGTTTGAATGTATTTTAACATTAGTATTTTACTTTTTCTCAGTACATTTAAGTAAGTTTTACATAAGTTTTGAAAATACAAAGGAAAAATCTTACATTGCAATTAATGTTCGAATATTATCACATTATTGTTTTACTTTTAATAAGCAGTATTTTTGAAGTGCATTATACTGCATATTTTCAGACAAATAGAAAGTATCTTAAGTTGCAATTAATATTTAAATATTATAACATTAGGTTATTATAAAAGTTAGATGTTTTACTTTTACTAAGCAGTATATTTTAAGTGTATTATTATATTGCATATTTTCAGATAATTGGAAAGTTTTGTTAATACAAAGGGAAAATCTTACATTGCAATTAATGTTTGAAAATTACAACATTAGTGTTTTAATTTTACTGAGCAGTATATTTTATTTGTATTATATTGCTATAATGCATATATTCAGATTACTGGAAAGTTTTGATGATACAAAGAAACAATCTTACATTGCATTTAATATTTGAATATGACAATGTTAGTGTTTTACATTTACTAAGCAGTATATTTTACTGTTAAATAGTATATTTTATGCTTCAATGCATATTTCTTTTAATTAGAAAGTTATGTTAATACAAGCAAACAATCTTACTTCACCAATGGCTAAGTCCCAATCGTCATGTGTAATTAAGCCTAGGCTGTTCATTAGAGACCCTCCAAAGTTCTCAAATTGAATGTATTCGTAATTATTTGTAATGTTTGGAAGGCAAACATAACCTTTGGGACAAACTCTACAAGAACAAATAAAAAGTTACTTGCTTCATATACTCATGGATATTTTCTATACTTTAGGATTTTATTGAACAGTAATACACTGAAAAATGAATGGATAAAACTTTCTAAGTTAAAACATTTATCAAATCTAAAGTGTTTGGAGAACTTCTGAAAACCATCTATCTTGATTAAAATATTAAAAACATTCATTTGTTGGACATGTAAGTTGTAGTGAAAACAACTTTGCGATTTAAATATTTAGTTCTCCTTAAAGTTTACTAGTGCACTGTTCAGTTAGAATTAGTGGAAGTAGAAAATCCTTAATTTGTTTTGCTATCTTTTGGTGATAATTTGTATAAAAACTCAAACAAATCATTGAAGTAAACAGGTACCGTATATACTCATGTATAAGCCGAGAAATGTAAGTCAAAATCTTAATAAAAAAAGTAGGAGGATTTGGCTTATACACGGGTTAGTAAAATTTATAATATAATTTGCCTAAAATGGGAGAAGGAGAGAAGTTTGAATCAAGCAGATTCTTGCAGTAAATACCCGACACAATTCCCAGATCTGAGATCGACAATGTGCGTCACATGTGCTGACTGATGACCGTTCTGCGGCATAATCGTAACGCAAAATTGCATTACTCACATAAATAATCAGTTTAAATAAATAGAAAGTATATATTTCAATAAATATTTAATTAGTTTGTAGAATCTATGAAGTTAGTATACGTTAATTTAATTGGATTTTGGATGGAAGACTAAGAAATTGATATTGTGCATAGCAAATGACACCACTTTAAAGTCAATGACTGTGTTACTTGATTGTAATAATTAAAAAAAAATTCCTCAATACAGATATTATTCCTTGTTAATATTATGTAAAGATATTAATAGTTCTCTTATTAGAATTTTGGATGGAATTGACTTTAAAGCGGTAAAATTGGGATGTTGCTAATCCACAAATTCAAGCTCTACCTTCAAGTAATTTATTTTGTAATTAAAAACTAAATATTTTAATAAAAAGTATATATTTATCCATAATATACTTGTATTTCATTCTGAGATGGATAAAAAAAATGCTCTTCCGTATTTAATAGTGACAGTAGTCAATGATGTCGACAGAAAATAGTTGACATTTTTAAATCTTTACAAAAGGATGTTAAGAATCAGAAATTGCACATTTTGGAATTTAACTATGTGGTTTAAAATATGTTATTATAATAATAAGGGAGATTTAATTTAAAAAGCGTGATGGAGGGTTGAAAGGCACAAGAATATAACAAGTGGTGCATACTTTTACGCAAGCTGAATCGTCTCAAACTTTGAGGAAGGCCATTCCCGGAGCCACTTTTTCTTAATTTTTGATTTCTCGGCTTAAATATTTATTTTAAGAATGAAAGTTTCATTATTTTTTTCGATGATTTGCCGATTTTATTCGGTATATAAAAAATTATATTCAATTTGACGGACATTAAATAAAGAGAAAAAAAAAATTCTAGCAAATAATAAAATATGTTAAAGAAAGGCAACAATAATAAAGGAAATTTATCTGAAATAATTTTAATCGAAACATGGACTTTACACAAAATAATTTTAAAATAATGAACTACACCCAAAATATTTTAAAATTTACAAACATAGAGGATACTATATATGAACTCACAACGGTTCTATGACTTCTACTGGATTTAAACTATAAATATTAATTAAGAAGGAACTAACTAAATTTTTTAAATAGGTATTAAGTAGGTAAAGACAGACACTTTCTTTTATTATTATAGGTACGGTTAGAAAATTGATTAATTACAAAAAATAAACTACCAAACTTGTATGTTAAATATGAAAGTGAATCTACCTAGCACCAGTCAAATTTCCACAGGTAAACCAGGTGTCTCGATCTTTTAACCAATTGTCTTCAGATTTTATGAAATCTGCATAGGCAGCACTGCTTGAGCTACTGCTGAAAATCTTCACACATTTCTGAGATAAGGCGCCTTTAAACAACTATTAAAGGAAAAATATATAGAACTTGGTAGATTTTTTTTTTTATAAAATTTAAATTTTAAAGCATTGACTGTTCAAATACAAATGCACTGTTAAAATACGTGACAAAAATCCATGAGATCTGGACATATTTCGGGAGATACATCTCCCTTAGTCAGCAGAAACGAAAAAGTCTGTGTGCACAATAAAATGAAAATAAACCCAGAATTCGAAGCGTTTCCGAAGAACAAAAACTATCTTAATCGGTTGGAGTTAACTATTGTGTGCCATCAAGCGGGAAATACCGGAACTGCAAAGGTTTCACTGACAATCGAATCAACATTTGGAGGACTTCTTTATTTCTTGTTTGACAGTATGTGCATGGTGCTCCTTAATACGAAATATTAATACTCTCTTCGTTTGACCGATATATGACATGCCACATTGACATGAGATACTATTGCATTAGATTACTAGAAAGTTGCATTAGATTACTAGAATAATAAATAGCTCATAATTGAACATAAAAATTGAAATATACTTTAGAGACGAGTTTCCATAAATATTGTCACAAAAGTCATGTTTTTTAAAAAAGAAATCTAAATACATATAATTTATTTTGCATGTTAATATTTTAAGACATCTCTTTATTTTAGTAACAGGATAATACATTTTGCGAAAAAAATTTGAATGCTAGGTAGTTAAGACAATTATTATTATTATTATTATTATCCATTAGCTCCTTATTTTATGCAGTCAAAAGCCAGTTTGATGCAATTAAAAAATATTAATAAGAAAATGTTTATATTCATATTCAATTACATTCATATAATATTTCTGTATGAAAAAGTAAGCTTACCTGCTTGGCAGTTATAGATACAGATAAGACAAAAATGAAGAACAGTAATATCATCCCAAACATATGAGTTATAGACAGAATAACGCCTTCAGCCATCGTTCGGACACCTTAAATAAAAATAAAGTTTACTCACACAAAACTGATATAAATATTTTGAAAAATTAACATTCTCTATGTCTATGTAGCTTAGCATAACAAGATTAATTTCATTGCTTTAATAATGCATTTGTAATATAGTGTCCCCTCCATAGTGTTTCTAATACAACAGGGATTATGATCATGTAGGAAACATAGTCATTGATTGCGAGGGGTTGTCATTGATTGCATAGTCATTGATAGGGAAAAAGGGAACATTTGTATTTAAGAAGTCCCAGACTGACGGAAATGTAAAAGAATTCATATGGGTAGAAAGCATTGCATAAGAAAATCATGGGAACCAAGCGATTTCTTTTGGGAAAATGGGAGTGTTAGGAACACGAGGAAAAAGGCTTACATTGCACTTAGTTATTTAAAGGAAGGGGTGATAAGAAATTTTAAAAGGGGTTGGTTACAGAAAACTCTTTTCATCTATATAAATATATATAAGAATTATAGTATACCACCCTTTTTATATTTCCCATTTTTAATTTAAGTATGACCCCTCCAAGATTTAACTTTGTCATTCCCACTCATTGCTCACCACAGCTGCAGATTCATAATTTCATTCAAGATTGTAATCATTTACCATTGATTTTCATGATGTAGCATTTTCCTTTCCAAGCTAAAGGTATAAACAGTTTTACGCTCACACATTAATCCCAAAGAGAAAGCCTTTAGAGACATTTTTGAGTGAGGCCACACCAAAATAAACAAATAAACAGAAGCAATAATTGTATACGACCATGTCTTCTCTCACGATCTAAATTAACGACTGCAACCCCTTTATATATATATATATATAAAGATATTTTTCTTATTTTTAAGGTTCTTTTGGTAATCAAGGTACAAATATTTTGGAAAGGAAGAAAATTCAATGAAATATGTACAGTTCTATAAGCTAATCGTACACATGTACAAAATTATTAAAATGTGTACATTATATGGACATTTCAAGCAAGTTGCAGTTAAGAAATATAACAAATAAACACACTAAAAATAACCCTTTAATACTATTCAGATCATCAGGTCCATAATACACCAGTGCCAAAAAGTCAACAAATTTTGAGCTAATCGTATACATTGCAGAAAAAATGTCAATAATAAAAAAATCTTTTAAGTGGTTTTCACGAGCTCTCCATATATTAAGTTATAAAAAGATAGTCATTATACTGATTGATAAAATAGAACTGAATATGGCATTGTATTAAATAAGCATATTAAGTTTAAGTCGAGAATTGAGTTATAAAAATATTAAACATATATAGTTTAATGAAATATGTAAAAAACAGCTCCCTAGTTGATGATTTATAATTTTGTAAAAAAATAATGAAAGTATACTTTTTGAACTGCAATTTTTTTATTCATAGCTCCTGCGGATTTAGCAAGTTAACTTTAGCCAATTGCCTATATGTCTTTATATGGTCTTAGTATTCTCAATTTTTTTTCATGGTTGATATACTATAAGTAATAAATGAGGGAAATATTTACAAACCCGGAAATATAGTTACTAGGTTTAAAATTCTTATTCCTCGGAGTGATTGTAGTCCAAAAAGCTTCTTTTTAAGGGTTTCAGAATCAGGTAAACTTTTAGATGAACATACCAATGATGAAATAGAAAATAAAAACATATTGAGAAATTAATCACTGTAGCAAACATAAAATTAACAAAAATTTCAAATAAAGCTTAACGAATTATTTTATGGACTTATATAATTTCTTAGATGTATTCTAATGAAAGTACATTACTTTCAAATTAAACAGAATGATACATTCCAAATTAAATTAATGAAATATTACATTGTAATAAAGATACAAGGCTACAAATATTACTTTCTTTTTTTAAAAGGGAAACTAGATTAAAAAAATGTTGCATTTTTGATGTAACTTTATTTGAATGTTTTATTAGATTAATGTTAATTTTATATGTAACAAAAAGGTGGTGGCTATATTTACAACGTTCATTTTGGAGATTTGTTATTTTTAAAGGACAGAAAAAACAAAATTCAAATTGGAATTAAAAGTATAAGTTGCTATAACATTTTGTGGGATAAGTCATTTTAGCTCAAAAGTTTTATTAAATCTAGTTATATAAATTTAAAGATGACTTTTCTTATAATTTACCATATGACATTTAAATTATCATTACAAATTTCCTCAACACTTTTCAAAAGGTTTTATGAAGAAATAGTTACTAACATTAATTTCAAATAATACTTTTTTTACATATGTAAAAAATATTAGAAAAGGATATTATGACAAATTAATTTTTATAATTATTTATCAGTTGATGAATAACATTGTAATGTTTGGTTAATGTATAATAATTTAAATATTTTTAATCTTCAAGCTTAGGCAGGTAAAAATATTAAAGAAAAATTAAATATATTTACCTAGCTATAGTAATTAAAAAATCAAAACACATCCATGGATTTCTGAGGTATGTATAGTTACCCACAACAAAACCTCGGCTTATAGATTGATGAAGCGCTTCTGATACATAAAACAATAATGTAACACGTCTGTAAAAAATTTACACAAAAGTTAGTGATAAACCTTGAAAAATTGATAGTTAGTAATGTACATGGAACAAAGCAAGAATTGTCAGACTTTAATGGATTTGAAAAAATAGTTAGTTTTGGCCATTTCACCACTAACAGTTGAGTATAAGGATATGAAACCCGATTATGAAAGTATAAATGAATTATTAATTTTATTGAACTTGGAAGCTGTTCATTTCAATACGTCACATACTTTGAACAGTTTTTACCTATCTGGCTGAGTTTATAATTGAGTATTGAAGATTAGGCATATGTGACAGACTGTAATTTAAATGCACCAATTTTATATAAAAAAAACCCCAGAGAATTCCATAAAAAGTAAATCCAAATAATATTGTGTAGTAAATTGCATAATTAGACTCAGAGTTTTCTCAGAAATTATCTTACTAAGGAACCAAAAAATACTAGGCTTCAACAGACTGGTGGCCAAGGCATCAGATTCGGGTCTGGAGTTTGATTCTAGTTAAAAGCAAAATGAAGATTCACCATGTGCAAAGGGACGGTGCTCGTTAAATTAGCCATAGCTCAAATCTCAGCACATTGGTAGTGGTGTGAATGTATTGGAAATGGGGTGCCAGTTCAGGTAGAGATGCTTTTAATAGGAAGTGAAATATGACATCACTGCAGTTTAGGTGCCAGCACTATTTACGCTATGCTCTGACACAGCACTTTTTACGCCACAAACCTCGAATCCGAGTCTAATAAACTAGTTTGGTTCCTTCATGTTTACAACTTGCACTTCATGAGTGGTTACAATGAAATAATTGCAAAATCAAAAATTTTCAACATAGATTTTTATTCAAGGTTTTGGACATTTTTACCAATACCCAAGACATGCTGGTTTTGGACATTGGACATTTTTTCCTCAAATCCATTAAAGTGGTGATAATTCTTGTTTGTGTCATGTAGGAACATTATTGATCACTGCAAATAACTTTTCCTAAACAGTAAGTCACTTAAAATAATTATATTTTACGTATAACTATATTCAAAAGACAGAAGAGCATCTCAAAAACTTACTCAAAATATAATGGCATTGAGTTTGGTATGGCCAAGTCCAATAGGTTTCCAAGCACTATAATCAATAAACCAATATCATAATTTCTATTTACAGTTAAAGAAAAGACATGGAGAACCAAGAAAAAATCTTCTGAAATACTTAAATTTTTCAGATAATCATCAAACTGTTAATTCATAATGCTTTTTTGGGGGGGAGGGGGGGGGGGTAGTCTGGCGACATTCAAACAAAAGGGTGAGGCACAGGTAGGAATCCATTGTTGTGTATCCCCTTTCAGTAACGCACAATAAGAAAGAGAACTGATAAGTAGAACGTGTCAATTACATATGTGCTAAAGGGTCTTCAAAATCCGTAGTTTTAAGAGGAAAACAAAATTTTGAGTTACAAGGAAACTTCGAGTTATCGAAAATAACGACGAAAAACAAATAAGTAATAAAGATGCAGGGAAATTGATTTTTTTCGAGATATAAAAAATTCGAGTTATCGCGAGTCTACTGTATTAACAATTTTGACTTGGGGGGGAGGTTACAATATTTTTGTAATCATTAAAGCTTCTGTTACATAAATAATAAATATAGAAGCATGTTACCATTTGTACTCTAAAAATATGACTTACTGATAAAATCACTGAAAAGTATGAGAAGAGTGATTGTAAATCACTTTTTATAATTAAAACCTTTTGAGAGGTTGGCAGCTTTACTTAAGTATATGCATGTATGCAGACATTGTACAGAATTAGAATGATAATAAACAACAGAAATACATTTTACCTATAATTTACAAGGACATTTTTTTATTAACGAAAGACATTTGTACACGCTTTTATTTAAAGTTTCCTTCTTTTTCGGCCACTTTTTGGTATTATGCAAGAAATGACAACTGGGTGTAAAAATCCAGTTGTCAAACTGGAGATTTTATAAAAAGTTAGGCGTTAAAAATGAAGACTGAAAGTACAAGTGTACGATTACGGTCGTCAAACTGAGTTTTTTTGTGTAAAATAGTAACGACAGCTAATTTTGAACCCTAGTTTGAGTGCTCATCAAGCATTTGTTTTTAAAGCTGTCTAATCTACCTTCTCGCCTTTTCGAAGGAGGCCTCCCTCCAAAAATCCACATTCAATAAAGGAAGCAATTAATAAAAGTACACATTCAATTTACAAATATCAACAAAAAAGGATACACATGTGTTGTAAATGCCATTGCACATCTTCTAATGGAGCTGTATGGATGGAACAGATTTAATGAGGGTGATCTATTGTATCTGTGTACAAACGTTTGACCCCAACTTTTAGTGACAATACAGAAAGTCTACGAGAAATAAAAATAATATTTCAAACTTGATAATAATATATAATTGCATTTTTAAAAAAATTTGCTGGTGCTTTTGACATTGGCTTTCAATATATAGTCAAATAAGTGTAGAACCTATAATTAAAACTGAGAAACTCTAAAGTTTATCGTCTGTAAAATCTGAAAACCGCCATTCAAAATGTAAAATTTCGATATAAGTGGCAACCATAGTTAGCTGCTGATAACTAAATACCTAATAAACACAATTATAACCGGAAAAAAAGTATGTAACACTAGAAAAATGACAATATCTCTGCAAAAAAATATTTTTTAGTTATCGAAATAATTGCAGAGTCCCATTATCAAAGGAAAAAACAATAAATGTTTTTGCTACTTAAGTGAAAAGAATGAGAACATATATTTTCATAAAATAGTCAGGTGAAAATTGTGGAATATTGAAACGAACAAGAAAGACGGCGATTCGTCCATAAAAGGGCAGGAGGGTGCAATTTTTAAAAAAAGAGAATGGGCAGCCGTACATAAAATGCCTAGTGTAAACACTGATAAATATATATCAAAACTCATAATTATTATTTCTTATACCAAACAGTTGAGATGCAAGATCAGAGAAAAATCAATAATAACGATTTATTTATTGTCTGATGTCACAATTAAAATAAAATAGAACTATTCAAGTTATCAAAAATTTAGCTACTTGACTTAGTGTCTTTAATAAGTAAATACAGAAAATGTTTTCTAACGTCATCTGAAACTTTAGGATCCATTTCTGCCAATGGAATATCGGTTGCATCAGCAGGTGGAATACGTTTAATTCCAATATTATTTTGCATTATGAATAAATTTGTTATAAAATAATTTAAATAAGAAAACAAAAGTATTAGGAAGTACAAAATCTCGAATTCTCCGCTTCAGCTCATAATCTACTGTTGCCACTCACCAGCAAAGAATTATTAATTTTAGGGATTTTTAACAAATCTCCCGCAAATCCCTAAAACTTCTGATAAAGTTTATCAGGTATGTTTTGGCAATAGTAAGAATTTCGTCCGAAGTAGTGGGCAGGTTTCCTAACAAAATATGTGTCATGTCTGAATTGGTGACCTAGCAGTGTTTTCAACCATAATATTAATTACAGAGCTGATTGTATGCATTTATTAAATGTTTATATCCGTACGCTCTGTGATACGTTTTAAATTTTAATTTGTATGTGAATTTTCCGTCCAGTAAACATGTGGAAGCTTAGAGAAATCACCGACAAAGTGTAATGATTTTCCTTATTTGCGATTTAAAAAAAATCTGAATTGAAAATTCATTATATATTTGTAGAATTTGTTAAAAGTTTTCTTTTCGATCATAAAATAATTGTTTGTGCATCCTGTGGGATAAATTTTAGTTTCTGATAACGTACATTTAATTTGTTTCCTCAAATACAGTTTATTTCAGAAATGTTATTTACATTTAACTGATGATGATGCTAAATTTTCTGTCAGTTTGCCGAATTTTTACCTTTTTATTTTTAAATGGGCATTGTATATGTTGTTATTTTTATCTTGCGATTTTATATATCTTACGATTTTGATTATCGTGCGCGTTGCAACATCGCATTTTTAGAGATTGCAGTTTTGTAAACAGGTTTTGACAAGGAATTCTTATAAATAATTTCTTAAAGGCCAATTAATTTCTATTGCATCGACAAGTCAGTCAGATATTTTCTAATTTAATCTATAAGTTTTTGCAAATCAGTTGCAAACATAAAAGCTGTTTGCACAGCCTTCACTAATTAAAGTCGACTATAAATAACAAATCAATTTGTCAGGTAATTGTGTTAACTCTGTCGAGGTAAATAGTTAAAAAATTTGGAGATATTGTTAGAATGTGTTAAACTAGATAAACTTTTTGAGCTTCGAGATTGTGATAGCTGCCACGCTTGAATGTTATATTTTGTAATGACATTTAAGAATAAGAAAGTGTTTTACATATTTCAAAGCTATTTTTTTTTTCAACTTAGTAATATTTTTCCGATTGAATTACAAAATTGGTTAATCTGTGTTATTAGGTCCCTCTTTGCAACTTTTCTGAAAAGTCTATATTCACAACGCTAGCATGTTGTTGGCGACAAAACCTGTTTGATTGCCAATCAAAGAACTTCATTTCTCCCTTGTATCGGCATTTGTTGCCGGGTTAAAAATCGTGCTGACCTATTAAGACGAATTAACTATAAGATTTAAGCATGTAATGTTTTTAGCAAAAAACAAACAGTAAGTTTAAGACTTGCGTTATTTAAAATTTTAGAGTAAAAGCAATTCGTGTTTCAGTTAATTCCTAGTGTACGGTGCCCCTGCCAAATGTGATTTGGCAACAATTGGTGGGCGATAAATTTTATAGTTTGGCAACCCTATCTCATGAAGTTTCTAGTAATATCATGATGTACGGCAACCCTACTTTTTTTTCTCGCACCGTTTCACGTTGTTTTGCAAAGGCCGTGTCGCCAATTTTCAGAATCGCGCCAAGGAGGCACCGTACAATTAGAATTTACCCGTGTTTCATTATATAGGTTAAATTTTATATTTTAAAAAGTTGCATTGGAAATGATTACTCAGAAAAAAATTATTACTTAAAACTTAAAATGCTTTTGCACCCTATTGCATTTTTTATTCCAAAATTGATCTTTTTGTCTTCTTGAAAGGGCAGTTTCATAATACAGCTGTTGCCCTGTACTTGCTTTATTTCAAGATTTTAAATGCAAAATTTCCTGTAATTCGAGATTAAATTCAGGTCAATCGAGCTCTGTGTCAGCAGGTCAAAATTGATCCCTCTCTGCACCCATAATCTTTCCACATCTTAACATTGTGTTTCTATTCTGTTAAACATGTGTATCTGCTTTTAAAGATAATTTAATGTAAACAAATATTTTAAAATCTGCTGTTGTTAAAAGATAAAATGACTATTGAACATGAAGTTTCCACTCCATATCACAAGTAACAAAATTTGTGGCTGTTGGTAATATTTGAATCTTTTTGTTTAATTTTCTGGTAAAAATGAGCAAACATAGAACCTTGATAAGTTCAATTTTTTGTTTGTTACAAAGGGATGAAATTTCTAAAAATGAGCAATATTCAGAAAATATACATGAAGCATACTCTCTCCAAAAGTTCAGCCCCTAATTGACTATCTTTATAGTTAATGGGTTACTAATAAATTTAGCTCAAAAGCATTGGCAGAGTATTATAATTGCTCTCTAATATAAGATAGAACATGTTTCAATATAAACTATATTAGGCTGTATGAGTAAGAAAGATTCTTTGGACATTTCCAGTTATTAGTTATGGCTGTCCTATAAATTTTTTCTATTTAATAACTAACAGCATAATGAACTATAAAAAGTTCAATTTCTGAATTTTAGCAACTTGTATTAATTTTATTTTACAATAATCCCTCAAAATGATAAGCTGTTATTTGTTGCTTATCGTATACCATTCCTATCTATAGCTTATCTATATCCAAACAATAGAAACATGTAAGATATGCAAGTTTATAAATGTTATTTGTATTTAGATTACTATACTAAATGCAGAAAAGTGAAAGTAAATTAAAATTTTGATATGGCTTTTTCCGGTTAATAGTATATCCAAACATTAATCTTGTGTAGTATTTACTTTCACATAATATAAAAATTGTTTTGGTTATAAATTTGTGTACAAATTTTGCATTTCATTTTGTGGTGGCTCAGGATTTTGGCACTAATGACCTTTTTAAAAAAAATAGCATTGCAGTTTAATGATAATGAATACATTCTGCAATTTTGGTGCTACCTTTGAAGAAAATTACACAAAATTGTTTATGAAATTGCCTTTCAATACAAGTTTTTAAATGAGGGATTAGCAATCTATAAATATCTATCTATAAATTATTAAATCAAGCTACTTAAAGTGTTTAAATATCCAAATGTTCCTCAAATATAGATAATTGTTGTGTATAGGGATGAAACATATATCTGGTTTCCAGCTGATTTTTATATATACGGTAATCCGATATCTGGAAGAAAAGTGCTGGATATCCAATTACCATGCCGGATAGCTGGATGAATAAACACTGGAGATTTTTTTTGTGGCGATCAATTATCATTTGTTTATACTTTAAATATTTTTCTGAAAATGCTACCATCTATCCTGCAGTCTGCAGCTTCTCTCTTGAATTTTTCTATGGCTATTCAGGTGGGTAAGGGGTGAAGTGATAACTTTCTCGTTAAAACCTCAACAGGTGCGTTTCAGACACAATGTGTCACAGAAAATAGATAGTAAGGAAGATATGCTGCAAACATTCAAAACTAGCCGCTAGCTATTTTGGAGTATCTTAGAGTTTGAACAATCCATATGGGTGGTGGTGTGTAGCTAGGGTGCATAACTATGTCTTTATACATTATACGTTAGAAATTGTTTTATTCTCCAGTATAGCAAGAGTGAGTTTTAGCCTTTAAATATAATACAATTTTGGATATATTTCAAAATTACATTTTCAAACGCATCCTACAGAACAGATTTAGATTTGACCATTTAAAAATCAGTATTAATATGAACAGTTTCTTAAAGAACTGTTAAGAGATCTTTTCTGTAAAAAAAACCTCCTGGATATCCGGTATCTGGTTTGTAATATTCGCCAGATATCCGGCAAAATCATTATCCGGTTCATCCCTAGTTGTTTATTCCATAAATATTTATATTGCAGGACAAATGTGGTCATGAACTACACTGAAGTGGAGGCCAAAGTCCGTGAAGCCACCAATGACGACGCATGGGGTCCAACAGGCCAACTGATGCAAGAAGTCGCGCAGAGTACTTTTACATATGAACACTTTCCCGAAGTGATGGGAATGTTGTGGAAGCGCATGCTCCATGACAAGAGAAATTGGCGTAGGATATACAAGGTATATTTTTGTTTACATTTTTTTAAATGAGTGTATGGTGCAGCTGGTATAAATTTGACTATTTAGCACTCTACAAAGCTCTTTTCAGCAGCCAAATAGCTGGAACTGTACTTCATTTATGTTCCTGTGTTTGAAAGATGTTAATAGTATTTGCAAATACAGTAGACTCTCCATAAAAGGATCAGTAGAGGCTGGTTGCTATAACAAAATGTCAATATGAGAAATAAGTAAAATTAAAATACTATCTATATAGTCGACTTTGCCCGGGTTAGAATGTTGGACGATTTCTTTACTTTGGGACCATCTGGTGATATTAGTGAAAAGTAATTTCTGCTTTAAGGGGTGGGAAAAGGGTAGTTTTTTTTTAAATCTGATGTTGATAGTAATCTTGTTTTCTAGTTTAAGTGTGCAAAGTTTCAGCAAGCTCTGAATAAAACTGTGGATTTGTATAAAAAACAAATCCACAGACTTTTTTTTATATATAGACCAACTGATCAGTGACGATCAGAAAAAAAATGAAGGGGTCACCTTAAGGAGGTTTACTATATCTCTATGCATATTCACGAAATCTAAAATATGAATTTAGGTTAAATTAGTACTTTTTTTCACAGAATTTACCTCTAAAATTTAGATGTTTTTTATAAATATAAATTATTACAAATTTAATTTGAAAGAATTTATATACAGCTAATGTACCCATCTTCCTTGGTAATACATTGACCTTGCATATGTTGACTTTTCTACATTTAATTGTAATTTTGATTAGCAACATTAGTCTTTATAAAATATCAAGGTCTTAACTATACTTGAATCTGTATTGTTTTTGTGGTTAAACTGATAATATATTTAATTGTATTAAAATTTTAATTTGTTTTTCTTTCCAGTCTTTACTATTATTAGGATATTTAGTTCGAAATGGTTCTGAAAGAGTTGTCACAAGTGCAAGGGAACACATTTACGATTTACGTAGTCTTGAAAATTACAGTCACATTGATGAATTAGGTAGAGATCAAGGTGTAAATGGTGAGTAACATACATAATAAATATAAAACTACAATTTAGTTGCTCTATCTTTGTGGTCCCATCGTTTTTTTAAAACGTTATATCGCTGCCTTAGTGCGCTTTTATTTTGAATTCTTGGACTGTAATGAATTCGAATTGCAGTTGCGGTTAAAAAATATCAATCCAGATGCTTGATACATGCTGCCATCTATATTGACATCTCAAAAGCAATTGTATAAAACAATGTGCTTTTTGTAATCTTATTTCCTTAAATTTTTGGTACAGATGTAGTATAGGACATTTGGCGTGTTTTATAGGAGCGATAAATTTATAGTATGGCTGCCCAATCTGGCAACCCTATGACATCATAGCGCTGTTTAACGGTAATTTTTCGTCGCCAAAAACAAAAACGCGCCAAATGTTCTATACTACATCTGTTCCAAATTTTTTTCATGATCTCACTTTGAGTTTCTAAACATAATAAATTTGATTAAATGAGATAATTCTTATACTTTAGTGCGCCAAAGAACAAGGGATCTCATTGATTTCATTCAAGACGATGACAAGTTGCGAGAAGAAAGGAAGAAAGCTAAAAAAGCAAAGGATAAATACATAGGAATGTCATCTGATTCTATGGGATTTAGGTATTTTCAATTTATTATTACATAATATTTTCAATTCATTAGTGTGTATTAATTTTTTAAAGCAATATACATAAATTGCTTATGTTCTCATTAAATATCTTTCCAATCTGTATTTTTTAAATTAAAATGAACCTTCTACTTTCTATACCAGATAGATCACTTTTGACAAATTTTTCAAGAGTTTTTAATATCATTATTTATGGAAGAATTTAATATTTTTTTTATAAATTGGTATTTGATAGACATGGGTCTTAACCAAATTTTGGCTCTGTTACTGCTTTGAAAGAGAATTTTCCCCTTTTAGATCTATCTTGTTTTGTAAACAAGCTATAAGATAACAAAGCTGTGGGATGTAGCCTATGCGAATCTTGATCTGTCTGCTTTTGAAACTGATATATTTTTAACTTATCTGGTTATATAACATACCACTACTTTCACACCCCAAACTGAATAGTATCTAACTGCTTTTCAATGTTAAGACTTCGCCTACTGGTAGATCATTAGGAAAACTTAAAATAAATGATATAATCTGAAAATCGAATAAGTTTATCTATTTGGGAAATAGAGGGCTCAAATAATTTATTTTATTAGTTATTCTATTGACTATTTTATATTCTATTAGATACTTTGCTTACCAAACTGGTGGTTTTCTTTATTAGTGGCAAGCATTCTAGCAGTCGTACAGGTAATCCAATAGAAGATATTATGAAAGCTTCCCGACTTCCACGATTCGACCTGTCAAGAAGTCGAAGCTTTGAAGATTCGCCAGATCAAAGGTTTGTTCAATAATTTCTATTTTTTCTAAAACCTTGAATCTCTTGTAAGCAGGGTTCAAAATTAAGAGATAAAAGTTAGGCATCAGTGACATCCAGCAATTTTTTTAGTTGCTAAAATGTTCTGTTTTGGCGTAATTTTAAAATAATTCATATTGCTTAAGCAGAGCTGCTAACTGTCACAATATTTTTGTAATCATTAAAGCTTCTTTTGTGTAAAATTAGAAGCATGTTTCCATTTGTACTTTAAAAATATTTTTATTATATATAGCCTTACTGTCTGACAATTACTGAAAAGCATAAGAGCAATTATTGAGAGTCAACATTTTTTGTAAATGCAAATGCAAACCTACCAGGTTCGATGCATTTCCTGTAGTTCGGAAGACTCAAGGAGAAGGGACATCTTTTAAAAACTTAACTAGTTTTTATTTACATTCCCAAACAATACTTTTTGTGGAGGAGCTGACTTTTTTCCAACCATACTCAATGGCGGCCTGGTGCTCTCTCTGTTCGAAATCCGAACCGAAACTTTTCAAGTGGAAGATGCCACATTCCAAACCCAAATGGGGCCTCTCACAGTGAATCATCCCCCAAGTGGGCCGGTCTGCAACATTCTCCCACCTTTGAGTTTAAACTTATAAACTCAAATTTTACTAACTACAGCTCTCCCCACAAAAACAAAGTCAAATATACAAAAAGGATACAAAAATATATACAAATACACACACATTGTTCATTGAAAACAAAAACAATGACTTATTTGCTAATTAAAAGAATGCTTACTAATTAATGCTAAAATATATATACATATAAATTTAAATGCAAAAAAAAGTATAAATTGAAAAAAATATTCTAAATATTAAATTCTCTTAAGTTTCATTCTTAATAGCTCAAACGATCTGGTGCATTCACAGTTCGACCACTTTGGCACGTTACCAGCGATAGAGTTTGTTGTGAGATACAAAGAGTCTTAAATTTCTAAATAAGAAGAGACATATTCAAAATACAATTTGTTTAGTTTCACTACATCATTATGTACAGTTAAAACACTTTTAGTTTCTCAGAACTACTTATCTCTTCATTTAGAATATTTACACTAGAAGGCCACCTGGATTCTGAATTTCAGAGCCAAGATGGACCCTCCCACCATTTTAATTGTTTCAACTTTTCAGTAAAACAACCACGAGACATGAGGTTGGCAGCTTTTTATACACCTGGTATATTATGCCACAACTGAGGAGGATCAGTCACTGAAAGAATGTATTTAATTCGATTTATCACTAATGTGCACCACTCGGTCATCGTACTCCGAAAACTGTTTCTAACAGCTGTAGAATTGTCCATCGAATAGAATGGACGACTTCCAGTGACCTCCAAGTCACTAAAACTTGGGATACAATCATCAACACTTAGATGATTGGCAGTTGGAGAAAGATCACGGGGCACTATATTCAAATGATGATTTATGGTGGCACTTAATTGAAATGGTGAGCATTTTACACCAAAACAAACATTTGTATGACGATAAGTTACTGACTCACCTGAGTTTACACTATCAGATGCACTAAGTAGAAGGTTTGGCACTTTTTCCAAACATTGATTCGGAGACGATAATCCCTTCTGTTTACAACTTGCATCATACACAAGCCTTTCCGGCATTCGCCGCACTGGGTCGGGGGGGATGAAGTCGGCTGAGGGGGTCGCTACTTCGACCGGGAAGGAATCGTCTCGGATCCGAATAGCATCTTCATCTGTCGTCGAGACCTTCAATACTGGGACGGGGGGGATGAAATCGGCTGAGTGGGTCACAACCGCGGCCGGGAATGAATCTCCTCGGATTCGAACGCGATCTCCATCCCTCGACGAGATCGTCAATTCTTTTAGATGTATTGTAGCTCGGACACGGCAAGCTATAAGCTTCTCTTCATATACTTCGGCAGCATAGCATTCTTGATTGAAGTCGTTTTGGCTGCATCCCCCTTCCTGACTCTGCAGGAGTTCCTGGAACACAGCGTCTAGGGCAAAGAGTTTTTTGGCTTTTTCTTCTAGCTGATTCAAAGCTATTTGGACATTCACGGCTTCAGCCATTTCCGTTATAAGCTCACGTAAGAGCTTAACGGTCTTTGTGAAAGATCTTCGCACGGCTGTGCGTCTTTGTTTGAGAGATTCCATTGTCTCTTTTTCCTCGAGTCCCTGTTCGGGCGCCATAATTTTGTAAATGCAAATGCAAACCTACCAGGTTCGATGAATTTCCTGTAGTTCGGAAGACTCAAGGAGAAGGGACATCTTTTAAAAACTTAACTAGTTTTTATTTACATTCCCAAACAATACTTTTTGTGGAGGAGCTGACTTTTTTCCAACCATACTCAATGGCGGCCTGGTGCTCTCTCTGTTCGAAATCTGAACCGAAACTTTTCAAGTGGAAGATGCCACATTCCAAACCCAAATGGGGCCTCTCACAGTGAATCATCCCCCAAGTGGGCCGGTCTGCAACAACATTAGATGTAAAAAATGACAGGTGTAAAAAATACAGTCGTCAAACAGCAATTTTTATAAAAAGTTGGAAGTAAAAAATGGCAACCCAAGTGTAAAATTGCAGTTGTCAAACTGAAATTTTTTGGTGCAAAATACGACTAACAACTTTTGAACCCTGCTTGTAAGTTTGAAATTTACTTAAAATCCCCGGAAAGCTTGAATAATCAATTATCTTCTTTTCCAGTAACGATGAAGATCGTAAATCAGAAAATGATGATCGTGTGGAATACAAGGATGATGATTTGGACACTAGCGATGTAAACAATGTTAAATCCAACAACCGAATCGAGAGCAAAACTGTTTCAAAAAGTAGTCGTAAGATTGACTTGGGTGCTGCAGCTAATTTCGGAAAGGATCAAGGCTCCACTGTGAGTTTGGATCATACTATAATATAAATACTTTACCCCTATATTAGTGTTGTCATCATATCTGTTACCATATTACATTCAGCTCTGTTATTTAGTATAAGAAATATAAAATAATTAACTGTGTTTATTCTATTAGCATTCAAGTACTATTAACATATTTGAAGAAAGATATTTGTAGTTTTTATTAGGAAAGTTACTTTGAATCAGTGCGATTGATGCAATTTACATACACATTTCCAGGGGTTAATGTTTGTTTATGAAACAAATATTAAATTGACTTGTAAAACTGAAGTTCTTAAGTATATAAGAAGCATTTTTGTAATTCTGTGCAATGAAAAGTTAAATTATGTTGGCTGTATAATTCATTATGAATAATAAAAATGAAAGAAGAACAGCAAGTGAATGAACCAGTTACTGATCATATGTCCGTTACCGATATCATTTACCAACCGTTTGGGAAGTATATTTAAAACTAAAGTGTATCATTATTGTTTTAAAAGTCCTTTCAATTTATGTTACTCATAGGCTTTTAAAATTTAGTTACATTTAATTTTACAGTTTAACGTGAGCTTGGTAGTCGCAGGGGTGTTTTTACTGCTCCTGATAGCAGAAACACGGCGACATATGTCGTATGTCACATATTTTTTTTAATGCACACAAATTTTTGCAGGAATATATCATACGAATTTTTTTGTCTGCTCTACATTAGAAAATTTTCTGCAGATTCTTTCTAGGTTTGCTGAGATTCTATCTTTAGTTGCTGTTATACTTGCTCATGAAAGATATACCTATAGTTATATAATAAATTAAGTTGAAGACAAATCTTACTTGCTAAAATGTTGTCGTAGACTATTAAGAAATTTTCTGTTGCTGGGGCATTTGTCGACAATTGGTACCTTCATCCTATTCTACAATTCGAAAGTTAAATAAAATGCACCTGTTTTGGAATCTTGTTTATTTGATCTAAAACAACTTTATTTCAGTAACATAGCTACATGTTTAAATTAAAAAAAAATTTGAAGTTTAAGTTAATTTTATTTGCATTGTAAAGTTATTTTAATATATTTTTTGTATACATTGCTTAATTAATTTTAATGGTTCTTAGCATTCCACGCCTGAAAAGAATACTTCTTTAATTGATACATCACCCAAGAAAGATCTTAAAGACGAAGCTGACCTTTTATCAGGCCTTTCGCTTGCATCTCCTAATAATAATGCAACTGGTAAGTTTTCTTTTTGAACTTTGTATTGAAATTAAATTACATGTTTCAAACAACAAGAGTCACAATTATTGAGGCCAGCCTCATTTAAATTTAACTTGTATAAAACGTGTGAAATATACTGGCCTGTTCCTATTTGTTGAGTTACATTATTGCCAATTTATATTGAAATGGCTTATATTCCGTTATTTTATTTTCATAAATAATAGTTTTGCAATGATTTTAAAAATCCGTTTAATGCATTTATGTACCCAAAATTGGCAACACAGGCCACATTTTGAGGTGACAGCAAGTGTAAATACTTTTATGGTTTGAAGAGAAAAAAAATCAAAATTTGTTTACTTGTTTTATTATCTGGTGTTGTTGCTGTATATTTACGGTTTCATAGTTATTTAATTTATAAATTATGTTGGGAAATTTTTAAAACCAAATTTATTGTAAATTTGTTATATTTTTTAATAAAAATATTTAATAATTTCAGATTCTGCAAATGGCGATTTTGCTGATTTTACTAGTTTTAAAGGTGCTGAAGAAACTAGGTATATAATATTTGTTTATATATATATAAATATCGCAATTAAATATTTTTCACATTCAAAATGAAATATATAAAATGCAAAGTTAATTGTTTTAAATAAAACAAATAGTTTTTCATTTGCATCCATCCTATTCAATTTTCTCAAATCAAACATGTTATTTTCCAGTCGTATATATTAAAAGCAAGTCTAAATTTGCCTCTTTAATGAGGTTGAACCAATTACAGGTTCAGCTCCTCAGAATCATCTCGTATACGGGTCATTGCTTTTCAACATTTAGCACAGTATAAAATACAAACGTCAACCCATGGGGATCAAATCTGTTCGGATCTTTACGAAATGTTAAAATTTAAAAAAGCATCCTAGCACAGTGTTGTTTAAATATAAAACCTACGTTAACTTAATACTACATTAAAGAAATAAACTCTGATACTAAATAAAAATTAAATTAAAACATTTATTATAATATAAATTATCCAACACTAACTAATATAAAATATGAGGAAAGAAAAACAACCATGACACGTGGCTGGGCATTCTCATAATATGAGGCTAATTGCTTCTGGAAACTAGGTATACATCCATTACACATAAGTCGATCGAATGAGCTTACTGTTGGTTGAAATTACCTTGTGTTTGGCGCAACTTGGCTATTTTTGGCTATTGTGCCAAAGGAGAATGGCAGATAACCCAAAAACATGCGAACGGCAAGGAAAAATATAAAACCGGGCAAAGCAAGTACACTATTTTTGAAAGGGTTTTCCTAATAAAATCAGTTATATGAGCAGAAGCCACTGGCTGAAGCTCGGTTTGTCAATCATGATCTACAATCTACTACACCTTCTACATTTTAGGCAAGACGAATTTGCAGACTTCGCATCCTTCTCCTCCCAGCCCCCCACCAATGCACCTTCAGGAAGCGACTCTCTGAACTTTTTTGACTCCAACATCAACTCCTCAGCCCACCTGTTCCAATCCCTGCCATCTGGTCTTCCACCTATGAACCCCATGGGGATGGGGGGTGTCCCCTCAACACCCCTCTCGCCTCCATTCAGTGCCTCTCCAATGGTGTCTCCCGTTGGGAATATCTTTCAACCCGTCATGGGTGCACCCATGGGTGTGGTGCCGCCCATGCAGGGTGTTCCTCTCTCTTCGGGAATGGCACCTGTTATGATGCATCCCCCTATGGGAAGCTTGAATGCTGCAAATGTTATGTACCCCGTTACTTTCCTTGGGAATGGCATGTTTTCACAAGTGAGTAGAAAGAACACAGTTAATAGTCTTATGTAATGTTTTTATTTCTTATTGTCTTTTGTATCATGGCCAAAATGGACATACAATATAAAGTAGTACAACATAAATCAAAATTCATATAGCAAACTCAAAAGTTTGCATGATATTATTTAAAAAACAATTGTTCTTAGAAGTTGGTAGAGATTGTAAATGGTTCTTTGTTAGAATAGGAAATAAAGCAGTAAAATGTTTAGTGTATTAGGCATATACTTTGGTATATTTTCACATATTATACATATACTTTGGTATTGTAATATTTACTTCATAAACTTTTTACTTCAATTAAATAATTGTTTTAAACATACCTAATATCAAGAATCTGTACTTTAACTGGTAGTACTTTTCTTGATGTAACCTAGAATTCCGCTTAAAATAAAAACGGAACGAGGAATTCCAGGTGTTCTTAAGATTTTAAAACACAGAATTCCAAATTTTTTTATAAAAATTTTTGATAAAATTTCAATTTTTAACACATTCTTTAAAGTTTAAATATTTGTTGAAATATCAAGTAAGGATAAAAAAAATATTAAATGGGAAAAGATAGTTTGGGAACAGAGTAGAATTAATAATTTTCTTTAATTGATTTGCTTGCTCAAACGCGACTTTTAATTACTGATTTGGATATTATATTATAGCCTTCATCCCTACCTGTTATGTCTTCTACATCTACACTGCCTACACATTCTCTGCAAGATTTTAGAGTAAGATTTCATTGTTTTTTTACTAAAGTTTAACATGTGCTTGATTTACATTTGATGCATTGTTATAGTATCATTTCTGTGCAGAACTCAAGGAACACGTGGAGTGATGCTCTGGGCACTGTAAATATCAATGTGGATAACTTAGCTCCTGCCAGCAAATATGACAAACAACCAGCTCCAAGTATGAACCAGCTTGCTGGTATGTATTTCTTGAGAAATTATGCATTGATTATGTTACTGGTTAAAAAAATAATTATAAAGAGAGACATACTGAAACGCAGAAGTTTTTTTAACTTAAGGATTAACAATTTTAGTAAATTAGTATAATTAATTTTATTTTTGTGCATAAAATTTATTTTAGGACACAATATAACATTCATAGCTTGCAATGTTTCTATTGTATATTCATTTCATAAAGCTTCAACTTTCAGCTAATTTAAAAAGTAATTCAGTTTGTTTTATGTAAAGCTTTTTTATGCTGTATGGTACTATTTTAATTTTACAACCTATTTAAAATGTATTTTTCTTGAAATTACTTCTGTTTTGTAAATGTCTTGCATGTTTAAATCTGCTTTCAAAACGAAATCAGTTCACATTTTTATTAATTATCAAGTTATTTGTTGCTATACTTATTTGCAGATACTAACGTTTCTTACTAACATTTATACTAACTACATTAATCTTAGCTAACAAACAAATATTTAATTTTAAACTGCAATTATTTCGAGTTTTAAAGTTTTTTGTTTTGCTTTTGTTGCACAACTTATGCATGCTAATTTTTCATGCTAATTTTTCTGCAAGTTGAGTTATTTTTTTTCACAAATTGGAAACTAAAATTAATTTTCGTTTACTGATACATCCTAACACCAAGTATTATAAAAGCATTTTATATTTCTTTGATACTTCAAATGATTAACCGTTTGCACTCCAGGAAATGTTTTATGTTTACATTGTCACAATGGATCTTTGTTCATGATGAAAAATCAAAGCACTGTTCTTAAACCTGCTTTTTAAAGAAAGATCTATTTTACTCTAACGCATGCACGAAAGCTGGTAAGCGGAACGGCTCCTAGATTTACACATACTCCTTAACCTACTGATGCCCACGCAATTTTGGCAATTAGGTGTAAAGTTGCTTTCACTGCTTGGAAGCTTAAGTAATTTTTTCTAGGCTTGCACTTTTATTTTTTCACCAAATTTTTAATTCATTGTAAAGAGACAGCTGTCAAAGTCTACCTCAAACAATTATATTAAAAAATTTTTGCAAAATGGAGAATTTAAAAATTTATTGCATTGGTAGAAAATTAAGAGATCCCCTGACGCAATATCACGTCCATGAACGTCAGAGGATTAAGTGAATCCTAAAAAACCGCTTTTGACTGGCCAACTTTTCAGTCGCTCATATATCGTCGAATTATATAGACGAAACCATACATATGAATCTTCTCAGCAGCAAAATCTTTGTTGTCGATCAAATATCAATCGGTTTCGATTACTTGTAGAACAGGTTTTTTTTTTAAACCTCTAAAAGCCTTTTGTTCTTGTTTAATTTGAAGAACAGGTGAATAAAATAACAAGCGATTTTGTCCGCTGAGAGAGAAATTTGAGTGCAAAGGGCTAAGCAATCTGCAATGATGCTCAGATTCTGTTGTATGATTTTACTTTTGGCTTGTTGTTTTGTTTAAGTATAGTTTTAGCTTGTTATGGGACATATAAAAAAATCGCAAGAAAAGTATACTTGTCATCAATGGATTTACATTGATATCTTTTTGGTTTATTATTTCTTTAAAAGGAAGTTATAGTTATCAAATTCTTTGCCATTTTTTATATGGTAGAATTATGCTAACTTTTAACACTCTTGTAGGAGTGAATATGAATACAATGAATATGAATACAATGAATATGAATACAATGAATATGAATAATCTTGCCATGCATATGCGACAGATGTCTTTCAATCAGCCAATAATAGGTATGACTTATCGATACAAAATCAATGTTCAATTATAAAATAAAATGGCTTTAGCAACTAAAAGTTTAGTAGAAAATTTAATATCTTTGAAATGACCTCTAAAGTTGAAATATGAATATATTGTAAACTGTACACAAAACACAATAATATTTTGATTAGACATGGGCCTAAATTTATGTTCAATGTTATATTTTTATTGGAATATTTTATTAGTATTTGTGAAAATATCCTTATTGTATAATAATATCTCCAAAAGCGTTAAAATGTTTTAGTGGACTTGAGGCACAGTAACATTAAAACAATTAATATTTTTATATAATAACTATTTACACTAGTATGCTAACAAATGTTACTAATATACTAATACTTGTGTACTAAGATATTACTATTCTACTAATACTGGTGTTTTCAAATTATTAATAATGGCAAAAAAATAATTAATAATGACTATTTTATTGCTCATTATTAAATTATGTTAATGTTCATTTGGTGCAACTGTACAGGGTGGTTCAAATTAAAGTATCCCCTGGAGAGTGATAACTCATAGATGTAACTTCTTCAAATTTATAGGTTATAGCAGGGTTCCGACGCACCCGGAAAACCTCAATGTGAATTTTTTTTATACCAATTTTGAAAAAAAGTAGCATACAACAAAAAAAAATGTGAAAAGATGCAGCATTTTCTGAAAAATTGCATATACTACTTGACAGCTGAATGAATGAATTTCTGTTAGTTGTGTAAGTAAAGAATTTAAATGGGAAAGTTAAATATTTAAAAACCAGTTGCCATTTTATTTTGTTTTGTTTAGATGTTGTTTGAAAATAGGTCTAACTGTTCCATAACCACAATATGGAAGAGTCGTTGCTGCGGCCCTGGTCATGCCAATGTGTAGTTAGTTTGTGTAAAGCTGCACTGGGATTGCTGTAGCCTGATTGGCTGCAGATGAGAAGAAGCGCCTTTTTCGTTATTTATGCAATCATGAATAGTCCAATTTTTTGTTAATTTCAGTATGTAAAGGGTTCGATTTTCTAGATCTTAAGTTTGTGACAAGTCTGATTTTTCGGAATTTCGGTTCATGACTTGCCTATTTTGGGGAATTTTAATTTGTAAAGGGGCCAAAAACGGCTTCAAATTCTAACTGGATGAACCTCTGATTTTCACGAAATGTGTACCCTTTAAAATTGTATGTATTCCAAATATGCGGATATGTCCAGAGCTCTCCAAACAGGGATACTTCATTTTAAATTACCTTTTTTTTAAAAAAATCAAACAATCAAAGAAATATTCAACATGATTTTTCTATTGCTATGGCTATTTAAATATTTGATTGTTTTTTAGCTAGAAAGATTTTTCGCATTCAATTTACTTTTATGCATTGTTTCTAGCACCTCAAAATTCTTTAAATAAAATTAAAGAATTGAAATTTTTTAAAAGTCCACATATTTTTAAAGAATTATAAAAATAATCATTTGAGTTATTTTTAATGATTTCTTCTTCCCTTCGACCTTTCATACAAATTTGTTTTATAACCAAGTCCTAATTTTATTTCAGGAACAGGTGTCCTACCTGGTGTTGTAAGCCCAGTTACTTCCAATGTAATGGGCGGTGTCATGTCCCCCCCTGCAGGTCCTTTCCAACGACCCATGTTCAATAGTCCTGGCAATCTAGGTATCTAACTATCAAGAACGGTTCGTTTTTTAAATTGTGTCCTTGGTAACATCCAGTTCCTGACATCACACACATATGACAGGACGAATGAATGAACTCATAAAGGATAGTGATGCTCATAATACTTTTTTTATGGTTCTCTGGATAAAGAATCACAATCGCTCTCAAGGGAAGCTTAAGGTTCAGGGTATGAAGCAACGCAGCGAAACATTTAGTGTTGACGTTTGGATATTTAACTAGGTCACACACGTCTTTTGTTTATTCAAAATTCTGTCCGTGCTTTCACTTGTGTTGTTGTTAGTCAGTGTTCGGCAGTTAATCGTCTCTATTTTGTTAACGTCTTTTGCAATGAATTTAATCCGGAGCAAAAAATTGCAGGAAATTTAATGTGTTATGTTACTGTTGTCCTGAATGCTATTTAATTAACTTGTACTATTTTGCTTTGTACAATCTGATTAACTTTATGATTATAATATCAGGTCCGTGGATTAATATTTACGCCTTGCTTTAAGCCCAGGACAAATGCCTAGTTTGATTTTTAATCTTTAAAGCTTGATTTATATATTGTAATGACAAAATGAATTGTTATTAAAATTTGGGCTTTAAGTTTTTAATTTAACATTAATATTATTTTTAATTAAAATATTTAAATAAGCTGAAGAAACCCTTTTTAAGTTCGTTTTTCATATTTTTTTTATTTATGCTCTACAACTTTTCAGCAGGAGCATTTAAAATTTGGCAAAATTTCAATTGACTCTAATATTAGGTTTTGGTGAATTTTTGCCAATACATAATGTTACCTCAGTACTGTTGGTGATTGATTTTGATAATTCTAACTGTAACAAAAAATTCAAAATAGGAAAGCTTATAAAGAGTTTAAAAATGCATTTTAAAACATTAAATTTAGTTGCTGTATTTTGACAGTCTTCATGTCCAAGATTGAATTTCGGAATTTTTTAGATAAAACAAAAATGTTTATTATGAAACAAAATGTTACTATTTATTAGCTTTCCGACCTAGTTTATTAAGAAATTGTATTTATTTTTAAATACTTTATATGTATACATCTTTGGTTTTAAATTGTGAGGGTCTTATCTTTTGGGTCATGGCCCCAATGTTTGTCCTGAGGCCTAAAATTAAAAATTCTAATATGCATGTAGTTATTAAACAATTAAATACATACAACATTTTATCTATGAAAAAGCAAGATGAATAATCCTCACCTAAATGGATTATTTTGGTTTTAAAATTGCAAGGGTGTAAGCAAGTGCACAAAGTTAATTTGATTTTGAAAATCAGAAACAAATTTTAATCTATCACGATTTTCTTATTTTTATATTCATTTGTTATGCATGGTATTGTTTTCAGTAAATAATAACATGCAGGTACTTTAGAATTTTATTTTGGTTATGAAATATTTATACATGCATTACATCTTCCATTGTATCATTCATCTGTAAACTCCCATACTTATCAAACCATTCCTGTTAAATAGTGAAAATTAAACTTGTTTAAATTGGTGTAGGTGTTTCACCATGAATTTATATATAATGTAAAGATATATATATTGAACACTGGTTACATTACGAAAATTTGTTTGTTTTTAAACTTAATTTAGATGCATTGTATTTATATTTTTAGATAATTTATTTCTACCAATTTGAAGTTTGCAGATTATATTATAATTTTTAAAATGTTAATGCTTCTTTGCAGATATTGTCTGCAAGGATGGTTAAATATGTTTATTGTATACTTTTATCATTAAGTCCAATTTACATTTTTCTCTATTTTTAAAATAAATTAATCCATTATAAAAAAAATTAAAAGGTTATTTTCATATTTCAAAACTTATAGTATATCGAGGCATTATACTTTTGATATTTGATTTTGGTTTGATTTTTTTTTATCTTTAATGAGTTTGAAATTATAAATTTTTTCTAAAACATGGATTTCAAAATAATTTTTTATTCGCTTTGATTATTTGAAGCACGGAGGAACATAAAACTATGAATAGAAAAGTTTAATTTGTCTTTCATTAGCTGTAACACTTTCCTGATTTTTATTATTTATAATATTAAATACAATTGAAGGAAAAACTTTGTAGAGTAAGTATACCAGTAGATTCAAGTATCCCTAACTATTAGTATATAAATATAAATCCTATGATGTGTGTTAATTTTGAGAGTTTATTTTTATAAAGATAGTTCAATTGACTTTCAAAGTTGATGTAACAGTAGGTAGTCTTCCATGAGACTGAGTGTTATGAAAGATTTCATTGTATTGTATATCATGATGTATTGTATAAAAACTGCATTGAACTGTAAAATAAAGCAGTGTAATATATTAAAAAAAAACTTGCAAAAAAAAACCTCCTGCATAACATGGGCATACTTTCCAAGTAATGCACTCGAAACATTCATAAATAAATTTGTACCTGATGTTTTTATCATTTCAATTTATAGCCATACCTGCCAACTTGTATTATAGTCAGTGGAATGTACATATGACTGGTAGTCCATATGCAAAAGCAGGTGTAATGCACTTTCAACTTTTTTGAGTTACCTAATCACAAACAATTGTCAAAACTTAACTGTTGTTAATACAATATTTTCTTTGTTGTAAAAACGGAAGAACAAATATATACTTTTTTCTCTGAAATGTGTATGTTCTTGGATTTGAGTAAGTTATAATCTAAATTTTAATTTTCACATAACTTGTTTTGCAACTTGATGGAGGCGTTTAACTGGTTTTGAAAATGTATGAGTCGCCGACTTGTTTTTTGCTCAAGAAGCAAAAAAAAAGGGTATCCACATTCCAGCAAATGAGAAATCAAACTATCACTGAATATTGTTATCGCATTTGCTGGGTATAGCTATTTTTGTTTCTGTGGACTTAAATTAGACAATTTGATTTTTTATTAGTAAAACACTGACAATTATCGAAAATAAACTATCTTTTGTTATGTTATACTGAACAAGGTAGGCCGATTTATTGTGAAAAAATTTGATTTTTGAAATGTTGGCAGGTATGTAATAATCTATTCATAATCTAAAACAAAAGTCATTATAGATAACATTTGAATAAATTTAATATTTGTTGAAAATTCGAACAGTAAGTTAATTTGAAACTGCTTAATAATAATAATAATTATTAAAAATTATTGATTACTGGTATATTTACTCTGTAAAAATGATTTCAACATTCATAAATGGAGGAATTTTTGTTATTTCTTCAGTTTGCTATTATAAAATTTAAAATAAATTGTTTCTACTTATTAATGATGTGCGCCGATATTGTTTGATATTAACTTTCAAATTTGTAGCTATTTGTATTTTGTAGAATATGTTGAAATATTTTCCGAAAACAATGTGTGATCGCTATTTTTGTTATTGTTTAATCTTGTTTACTTGGTTAAAAGGGTATTGTCATTGATATAATATACTTGTATAGAAATAAAATGTACAGAATTGTTAGTGTGTGTATTATTTTATATAAATAATCAATATCATTGGTTTCTAGTTTAAAAACAATCGTAACCACTGCTGCAATCGATCACTGATCTCTAACTGTAACTTCTGGATTGGACAAGGCAGTTCGTTGATTTGAAGCCAATTGAAAGTTAAAAAAACTAAACCCCACTTCCATTTTTACCTCTTTTTTTCGTATATTGTTCATGCTAAAATATGCCGAATTGTAGGGCTTTGAGCTGTTTTTTTCTTTTTAATTTTCCTTTGAAACCCATTTTGAATGCCAATTCCGAATAAGCATGTGGCAAACTTTCATGCCTGAATTTTAACTATAAACCAAAATTTAAAGCTATTTGTAAAAAATGTACACTTTATGGAAGAACTAGTTCTACAGGGTGGCAACATAACCTGAAAAACCGGGAAATCGGGGAATTATCATGGACATTTTTAATTCTGGAAATATCAGTAAAATTATAGGAAAAAATCAGGAAAATCAGTAAAGTATCAGGAAATTTTCAAATTTGGATCATTAAAACGGCAATTATCGTCTATTATGTCCTCTAATCTGGGTATTTTAGTTGTCAATATTTCCTTTTAGTTCTGAAAAAGAATTAAAAAAAAAAGCATGGTTATGCGCATTTTCATATTTTCAGTTTTATTTTTGTAAAAACGTGAACCACTGCTGGAGGGAGAAGCAAAAACAAAGTGTGTTGGACTTTAGATTGTAAGCAACATGTGAGGGGCTAATGAATATGCGATTTATTGAATCTTTGAATAGGAAATATTTAGCTAGGAAATATTTAGCATATAAAACATTTAAAATTATCTCCCAAAGAAATATTTGATTTTTTTTTTTGCATTATCTGCTTCCAGAGAACATGTTTAATTACTATTATGGCTGTTGCAATTGTATAATTTGTGCTGTATCCATAAATTATTATTTTTAACTGACAATAAGTATTGCTTATAATTTTTCATTTATAATGCAATATATTTATTGGATCATTGTAGCGTGGATACTTTGTTTCTATGAAAAGCATGTGTTGTAACATTTCTTAATGTAATTGTAAAATCAGGGAATTTTTTGTGACGCCATCATGGAAATCAGGGAACTTTTTTTTCAGAATGTTGTTGCCACCCTGTTCTGGAACATTGATGCACATTAAAAGCTTTCTATTCTAATATCGCTTTTTTCGATTTAATAATATTGTGCGTTTGGGGAATATAACTGAAAAGTTGAATTTCCGTCATCAGTGGCGGCCCGTGGTCGAAAATGTTAGTGCAGCCGAAATCATGTGAATCCCTCTCCTTTTTTCTACAATACATGAACGGAAATTCTTTATTATTTACTACTCAAATCAAAGTTTCCTTTCAATTTTTACGAAATGATAACATGCAAAAAAAATAGAAAGCACTTACTTTTTTTGAAAATAAAAGCCTTTCCTCCTTTTTTTTAAACATACGAATCGGTCAATTTTAATATTAACTTAAATAACAAAACAACAGCAGGACCATGTCCTGAAACAACAGCACACAGTAAATTTATCACGAAAACCATTTCCGTTTGGAGATATTCTCGTAAGTTATCGTTTCACCCACCCATCCCAACGTTTCACGGACGAGACAATCAGCATATCGAATCTGAAGTGCAGCTAAAACAAGAAAATTCATTTCAGCTGTACCTTCTCACAAATGCAGTGTATTAGCATGGGGAGGAATCTCCATACTACGTAGAGGTTGCCATGGCAACGATGCAGCCGATTTCGAATTTCGCTTTTTAGCTGCAATTTTGATTCATTTGAGTTTTTCCCCCTCCTGAATTGTACATTACGGTAACAGGCTTGCTATTTAGCGGAGATCTTGTTTACTACCGTAGAAATTTCATTTTCAATTCTAATCTTCATTTAATAAATTAGTAATATATATATATATATTGTCTTTAATGTCTTTAATATATATATATATATATATATGATTTTAGTTTTAAAATACTGAATTTAGGTGCAGCCCGGCTGTACTTGCTGTAGTGGACGAGCCGGCACTGTCCGTCATACAATTTTTCACGTTCGACTTCGAAGCAATAGGTCTCGATTTTGAACCCGGGGAAACCAGTATTTTTTTAATGTCTTTAATAAATGCCTTTACAGGTTCCTCAGCAACGTGGGACCGAACTGCTAGTGGAGTAATATAGAGTGCAAATGTATATTTAATAAACAATAAATTACAAGAAATGTGCAACAATATTGTAATTTCAAGTACGTCTGCTTGATGAAAACCAGAAATTAGCCATGCTTTAGAATTGTATGCAGAATTTTAAATTGGAAGTTTTAGAATATTTTTTTTAATTAACTTGCGCGTTAAATGTCGATTTCGTGAGTTATGACAATTTCTCCAAATTCCTGTCCCGTCGCCAATAGCCCACTGTACAGCTCTAGTGCGACGTTTATTAACCAAACCAAATCCCTGTCCTCATGAATGCTTTGTTTTATACTAGTTGCAGCCCGCGGTTTCACCTTCTTTAAAAAAAGTACCCCATTGGTTCTTTCTCCTCATTTATTCCTTCTCTTTTATTTTCTCGAAGGCAAAACAACTGGTATATTGTTCAGACATCTCCAAATGTTAGATTTCCCGCCAAATTTAATAACAATGAAGATTGATGCTATTAAAAAAATATGTATCTGTCGTATGGGTGTTTGTTGAACTTGGCTATAAAATTTTTTATGAAAAATAATTCATACATATATATCGCATCTTGACCTGAGTCATTAAAATAAATATTATTTATTAATATCTGAAGAAAATATGCATAATTGATGCAAAGCATCAGGGGGAGTGCCTAACGGGTCAGCAAAATGTCAAATTTGTAACTTTATTTTCTATGTAAAATCGTTTAGAAAATATACTTCAACACCGACTATTTTCATCAATTTAATGTTTACGTGATTGCTAGAAAGGCTGGAAATGCATGGACAACTTGAGTCGTACAGCTCCATAATAGGATTAATTAAATTTTTGAAATCGTTTGATTTAATCGTCACAATGGCTTACATAACGGCAAAATACCACGGAGTAAAGAAGAAGGTGGAGGTGCGAACAAGTCTAAAACCGGTTTGCAATGTGAAGTAAGCAATCGCTTAAAAAGTAGGAACTGGCGAAGTATTTGGCGCTATTCTAAAGCACTACTTTGTACCAGTACTTGGCGATAATTTATTTTATAATTTAATTTACCTATGAATTGGAAATAATAGCATCCTTTATCGATTTGAAACTTGTACTGCATCCCACAACTGCACAAACAGTCATTTTTTAAGTTTTAGCATGCGTTTTCTTAATTTGAAAATAATGCATTCCTCGTAGAAAAACTACTGCAAACTAGGTTTGTTTGTTCCTAGTTTGGGGTTGCTAACTTACGTCTCACGAAATCTAGCCAAATCATCTCCACCTTTTTCTTTACTCCGTGGAAAAATACAAACTGCACTGATGTTGCCATTCTGTGTGGAGAAAAACAGCGTTTTTCAATCAACACGTTAGAGAATAATATATAGAGATTATTAATTTTATTATTAAAGATTAAGAAAATTTCGTTATACTTTCTGTTAATGGAATTACTTTTCTCTCTTCAGCTTGAAACATTTTGCGTAAATTTTAGGTTTATTATGCACAAGTTAATTATTTATGCTACTTCGTGCCGAAAATAATAATAAAAAAAAGTGGTGGTAAAATATGTCTCTCTGGAGAGTAAGTATCAAAAACGAGATGAAAGCCAAACATCTAATTTGTTGTAATTAGTCTTGTAACATTATGTATTCATGGCGGGATCAGTAGTGCGGTGTGTTGATAAAAATACGCGAACTGCATCAATGAGTAATTAATTTCACTCTTGAATATTAAGTCCCATATGAATATTAAAATGAAATTGAAAATTAACTAGAATTTTTCAGAAGCATGTTGAATTATTCTTACGACCAATATTTATATTGTTTCTCTATATAAATATTTATAAATAATAATTACTGATGAGATTTGAATGTTTGCTTCTGGCAATGTCGAGTTAATTTAAATTAATCATTATTGCAATTATAGAGAAAGCGGTGAAGAAATGTTACTTTTAAAATCCCTTCGAGGTAAATAATATTGAGATGAAAAGGAGATAAAGAACTATTTTCGAAAAGAAAGTATTAGTCAGCTTTGAATTGTTTCTTACGTGAATTCTTTACATATATAGAAAGTTGCGATATTACTAATACCAGAACGCTTTGATTCGATTATTAAACTCTCAGAAATTACACTTTCATTTTTGAGCATTCTGCGATCGTCAAGGCTACTTTCGTCATATTTGACAATCGCTTCGTCATTGAATCGTTTGACTTTTGATGAAATAAGAACCTTCACAATTTTAACGAAAGTAATTTACTTTTTGCGTCTTCGCTAAGATCTAGATCAGTGGCGGCTCGTACACTAAAACAAGTACAGCCGGGCTGCACCAAAATTTATTAGTTTATTTTAAAACTAAAATAAGAAAATGTACTAATTTTTTTAAATGAAGAATATAATTGAAAATGAAATTTCTACGTTAGTTAACAAAATCTCCGATAAAGAGCAAACCTGTTACCGTAATGCACAATTCAGGAGGGAAAAAACTCCATTCAATCAAAACTGCAGTCAAAAAGCAAAATTCGAAATCGGCTGCATGTTGCCATGGCAACCTCTATGTAGTATGGAGATCTCCCGTCCCCCCATGCTAATGCACTTCATTTGTGAGAAGGTACAGCCGAAATGAATTTTCTTGTTTTAGCTGCACTTGAGATTCGATAAGCTGATTGACTCGTGCGTAAAACGCGGGGATGGGTGGGTGAAACGAGAACTTCGAGAATCTCTCCAAACGGAAACGGTTTTCGTGATAAATTAACTGTTTTTCTGTTGTTTTAGGACCATCATGGTCCTGCTGTTGTTTCGTTATTTAAGTTAATATTGAAATTGACCGATTCGCATGTTTAAAAGAAAGGAGAATTGCTTTAATTTTCAAAAAAAAAGTAAGTGTTTTCTATTTTTTTTCGCATGTTATCATTTCGTAAAAATTGAAAGGAAACTGTGATTTGAGTAGTAAATAATAAAGAATTTCCGTTCATGTATGGTTTGTGGAAAATAGAGGGTGGGGTGGGGTGGGGTGGTTGGGGGGATTCACATGATTTCGGCTGCACTAACATTTTCGACTACGGAGCGCCACCGGCCTAGATCTCTCCGCACTTGTCATAAGTTCCTTGAAACCGTTGAAATTTTGTGACATAGTATTGGAAATTTAAGATAAAAACTCGTCTTATAGAACATTGCGTTAAGAATATTAAAATACAAATACAACGTTAAAATACAATCGTAAATAAAATAAAATCGGATTATACGGATTTTTATTGCGTATTTTAACGTTGTATTTGTATTTTAATATTGGAAATTTAGATAATCCCAATTTCATTTGTACACTTAAAAATTTTTTAATTTGAAGTTTTGGAATATATATTTAAAAAAAAAATTCGGACCCCTTCCCCTTTGTTTTACTGGAAGTACATACCTCACCCTTCCCCCCATCCCCATACAGTTGGGAGGGCCTGGGGCTCACTAACTGTAAATTTGACTCTGCATGGCCCTCCTTCGTTTACAACTGATGTGACAGTGGTTGAACAAGCTAGTGTATACTCAAAGCGGCTTACCTTCCTCTACCCGATGGTTGGTAATTTATAAGCATAGGCTCTGTTCCACCTGGCGTTACGGGGCTTTGTATTATCAGCACTTTTTATGTCGTTCAACACTTTTAAAAATAGGTATTCAAAAATAAATAAAATGTACTCATTTTTGAATACATTCGGTGCTTACTCGGAATACATAAGTTTCATTTTTGAAAAAGACATGTACTCAAAAATAAGTATAATGAATAAAAAGAGTAGACTGCAATCATAAAACACTTTCCATAAATATCAGCAATTACAACCAAGATTTATCGGGAATCGAACACATATCCTCAGGTACCGCAGTCCAGTGTAACATGAAGAAGTTAAACTGAAGAAATGTTAAAAGGTGTGCCAAAAGAATGGGAAGTAAGATAATTGAGTTGTAATAACTCAGTTTCCGTTTAAGCCATCGACATCAAATAATGTAGAAAGTCATCTTCTGAACAATTATTTTAAGATTGTTAGGTCGCTTTGGTAAGATGACTTGAACTGAAGCTGAGATTAACAGTATTAAATCACACTGCTCATATTTGAGAAAGTACGATTACTTAAAGTTGAATACGTCATAGCTCATTTACGATGCAATTGTACTCAAAGAAAAACGAGTAGGTTCCGGTACTCATTTTTAAGTACCTTTTTTTACAGTGATGTTTCTAGGACAGACGCATTGATGTCAAAAAAAATTCTTAGAAGAGTGGTTTGGATGGAACATTTCGATTTCTCTCTCCCCTCACAAACTTTTTCCAGAAGACCTTTTATCATTGATGTTGGACCAACTTCCATTTTCACCTGTTTTCACCCCCACTCGTTACGCCCCTTCCATCGATATGTCATTATCGTTTATTTCCGTTCCATACGGCTTCGAGGGAAGGATTCTATTTTGAGAGAACAACCACAACCAATGCTTTTCCCTCACGTTAAGACCTTCCAACGGCTCTTTACCTATCTGCAGAAAATAATTCGCCAATAACAAAGCCCACCGGATCGAACGGGTGTCTGAACAGAAGTCGGAGATTAATGCCTTCTGTTTTTTGGGGCTCCAGAGCGATTAATCAAGGCCAAATGAGTAAAGAGTTGTCTAATGATCTTGGATGACCCTCATGGAATGGGTATTTTTCTCGATTACCACTCCGGGGTATGATGATCGAAAAAGTGGACGCGGAGTTCATTTGTCTAATGAATTATTTGTGGCAGTGGAAGACAATCTGTTGTATAACAAAGACTGTTTTTTTATTGTCTTCGTAAAAAATCCAGTTGCCATGACGACTCTTAGACATTTTTAATTCCAGAGACACAACCTTCCGTTTCAGATATGCGCGGTTTTCTTTGACAGGTCCGCATTATTGTTTGAAATTCGGTACTTTGCCAAAAAGTTTTTGACCGAAAAGAAAGACTATTCCAGTGAGCTGATGAATTATTTGTAGCATTGGAAGAGAAACAAAAAATTTCCCAACTTAAAGATTCGATATTCTCAACTCAACTATTCGAAATTCCCAACTAAACAGGACTGAAAATTCGCAGTTCCAACTTATCGACATTTTTCATCTTTATTTTTTTTTATATATATTTTAGGTAATAATAAGTATTTTAACACTGTAAGACATGCCATAGAGTTCTCTCACAAGCATTGTTTTGTTGCACCCATGTTCCAATGCAGTGTCCGTTCTGAGGTCTAATTTAAATGTAATCTTACAAGTTGGGCAATTTCTAATACACTTTGTTAATAATATTAATTTGCTTCAGAAATACATTTTTCCAACTCGAGGTTTTTAGAAGTTAAAATTCCCAACTTTCAGGGTTTCCAGATTATGTTCTTGCCTACGATATGGGATTCAGCCCTATAACTATACGGGGAATCAGCCTTTGGGGATCAGTGACATACCATACTGTAGGTATGGACGCGTCAACCAGGTTGGTTATTTATTATCCTTCCCACTCCGACCTTTGACCCAAAAGTATTCACTAACCAAACCTTGCGGTACAGTGGGGCCTACCCGAATTTTTGTTTGTTTTAAGTTTATCTATAGACAAGAAAAAGGTTTCTTACATCAAAACGTAATTTGTTCGTAATTTTTACCCCCCCTCCCCCTATGAACAATTTGTACGTGAATTTAAATGATTTTAAAAGAAATTAGAGACCGATCCGTTATTATGGCACGCACCCTAAGGAGTGGGGAGGAGGGATGTGAGGGGTCCATGGGGGGAAGGGACGCTCCGTCGTTGCGTGAAATAGGCAAACTTTGAAGAAAAATGCTTGAATTTGTTTCACCAAAATATGAGTAATTTTTTATAGAACTCGCAATCTTTCTGAAGGAATGTCTGGTAAAATACACAAAATGGAAGTTTAAATAACTATTTTTTAACTGCAAACATGTATCGTGATACGGAGGTAGAGAAAGACAGGGGTAGGGGGGGGGGGGGATATTTGACAGTTCGGGATGTTAGGGGGAGGAGTGGGTACAAAAGATGAAAATTAGCGTGACGTAATAAATGAACTCTCCCATAGCCAGGCACGTAGGTAAGGGGGTGGTTCAGGGGGTTCAAACTCTTCCCATGAAAGTCAAGAAATAAAAATAAAAATCGAACTACTGTAAAATTATAAAAATACTTTAAAAAACTAGAAAAAATTTAATTTCTCGTACAACATTTCTTGTTGAGTAACATAAGGGAAAACCTGGTATTTTCAACCAAGATGATCCAAACATATATTATTTTAAACCAGGATTCTCAAAATTTAAATTTGTTCTCTAATTTATTTCCTAATTAGGAGTGCTATTTACTAATTTAAAAAATAGGTAATGACTGATATTGGTAACGATTCCATAAAAATTAAATGATGTTGCTGTTTCGATATTTATCTGCCAATGTATTCCCGTGTACTTCAATAAAAATTAGTAAGTTTAAAAAAAATGGGGGTGAGGGGGAATTGTGAATTTTTGGGAGGATGGGGGGGGGGGGGGGGGTGAACCCCTCCCATGAAAAATCTATAACTACGTGCCTGCCCATAGCATAGAGAATATTTGAGGAAAATTATTAGAATTATAGAATCAACCTATTTTATTCGTCTAAAACACGTTTTGTTCCATTGAATTTAACTTACGAAGAATGGAATTAGTACAAGAGTCAATACATTTAAAAATTGTTTTTGGGAAATCGTAAAAAGTTATTTACGATTTCCCAAAAATCACCTTTACGTGCCAAAACACTTTTAGAATGTTTGCTTTTCAAATATGAAAATGAATGTTCTTATTTTCGTTACATATAATTGTATCGTAAACTATTTTTTTTTACGGAACGATAATTTGGGAACATTATATAGATTTTAATACGTGGAAACTTTAAAAATTGTCTGCGAATTTTTTGTAATGGAACATTAGTTTTCGACACTTCAATATTTCCAGTTCTTGCGGGATCTGAATTATAAAATAAAATTTCGTTACAAATTGGAACTTTTAATACTTTATTTGGTTCCCCCTGATGGTTTACAAATTAAGAATAATATTTATTTCGCTTATAAATATTGTATTTGTATCTATTTTGTAACTTATTTCCGTCCCGTGCGTAGAACGGGTATTTCAGCTAGTATTTTTACGAAACTAAATTTGTTTGTGAGTGTTTTAAATACAAATTTTAAATTTGAAGTGATTTACTGGTTACAGTAGAAAACTCCAATTATCCGAACTCAAGTTATCCGGATCAAACAAAGCGGATCGCAAATTATCCGGATCGCTTTAAGAAAAAAAAATCAGTAAAATCCACAATTTTAAAGTTTCTTATTGGTGAAATATATCGTTTTTAATAGTTTTCAGCGGTCTGGAGTTCATCCATCTTTCTTTCTGTATCAAGCAATTCCAGGGAAGAGTTTCTACTTCAGTGTTTACACCAAGAGCCAATCACATAGCCCCAGTACATGAGGTCCACGCAGGGGGGCGGCCAAATCATATGAACAACACGGACTAAAAGGAACTCATTCCCAGCCATCAAGCCATAGTAACAAACAGCACAACTCTCGTAAATCCTCATGTAATTGCAATACCATTCATTTAACCTTTAAATGTAAATCCTTAATTGTTAAACTTGCATCATTAAATATTATTTGTTCTCTAAATACTATGGCATTCATCAGCTTATTTATTACCACTTAATTAAACCTTCTGATTATCAACGAAGTCTACAATACCAAACAACGACGGCCCCCACAAGTTATTAAACTACATTACATACTAAAACAAAATGTTTTTTTTTATAAAGAAATAACCTTTATTTCGTGAAATATCCAATTATCCGGATATTCGATTATCCGGATGCGATCCTGTCCCAATTGATCCGTATAACTGGAGTTCTACTGTATCGGAATATTCAAGTAAAATGTTCCTGAATGTTTACGTGAATTCAAGTAAAGTGCTTGATGCCTAAATAACGCCCAAGTACCAGTCTTAGAAACCTCAACATTCATATAAAAAAACCTAAATGATGACTTTAAAGTTTTAACTAGAACAGTTTTATGTCCGGTACTCTTCTCAATTATAGTTCGGGTAATCTCATTTCTTTATTTCGAAACAAGAAAAGACTTTCAAATACTTCAGAGCGTGGTGTTTTTATTGCGTTTAGGGAAGATTACGAGCCCTGTTAATTGCTGAAATAATAAATAAGACAAACGTTTTCTTTTCAGAATAAACAGGAAGGAAAAAAATTGACATGGTACCAGAGGCTCCAGAGCGATTAATCATGGCGTCCAAAAAAAGGAAAAGTGTTGTTTAACGTTTAGAATGACTACCTGATAGAAAAGTATTTTTTTTATCGACTATCATTTCATTGCTCAATGATTCCATTCGCTTTGACCATTGAAATTAACCTAAAAGTGGAGACGTGCGGTAAATGCACTGAACTCTAAATGTAATTTCTGGAGGGCTCAAAACTTGTTTCCAATATGGGCGCTTTGAAGTCAATGTGGACTGTACTCCCAAACAATTTCCAAAGTGATTCAGTGGAGTTTTTTAATAGTGGTGTTTTTTAATTTAATAATGTTTTTTTTAAATGTATATAAATATTATATTTTCTTCTTACAGAATTAATTTTTATATTGCCAAACAAATAGTTTTTGCTCTTGCTTTATAACCACTTCGACTTTGACTTGCAAATGACTTTCTATTTTAATAGAAGATTGCATTTAAAAAAGGCTTAAAAAGAAAATAGAAAACAACTCAGCCATAAGCAATACATATCGGCTTATTTTAACATGAAAAATATACAAAATATTGCGATAGCAATGAAAGTGGAGTACAGCTGTTACCCCTTCAATTGGCTTCAAGTCAATAAAATGTCTTGCCCAATCCAGAAATTACAGTTAGAGATCAGTGGGTAAATGCTACCGAAATATGCTAGCGGTCTCAAAGACCGCACGTCTCCACTAGGGTTAATCTTAACTATGGACCGTTGTGCACACGAAATACTGTAACTCTGTGACATTATAATTGAATTGATTACAATTCGTTTTCGGGGTTGGGGTCGCGCATAACTGCAGTATACGTTTCTTCTCCACCTGGAATATTCCTATCAATGATCATACAATCGTGTAGAGGAAGGTGGCTGTGTCAACAAGGTTAATTGGTAACCCATTCATTCCTCTGACCTTTGTACAGGTTGGAGGGAATTGCCGCCTTTGGCTGCAGTATGCGTGTTTCGGCCATCATAACTCCACTTAGAAAGAGCCTATTGGAATAAATTACATACCATCTTGTAGAAAAAGGTGCCACGTTAACCAGATTGATAAATTATCTAGTCCCCCCCCCCCTCCCCCCCTGACCTCTGTACTGCGTGGGGCCCATAAGTATTCACGAGCCAAACCTTAAAACCATACATTGCAAATTGGCCTGTACCTACCTAATTTTTCTTTCTTAAATGAGGAAGACGTCAGGAGAGGGGGGGGGGGGGGGTAATTTTGAGTTGAACTGTTCAAGAATTGCCTTCCACAGTTGCTTCCTTTTTTATTGTGTTATAAAGAAATCAGGCGGTAAACTATAATGAAGGAACATAATTACAAACTGTATATAACCTGTTTTAACAACTATAAACACCTATTTTTAGATGCAAATTGAACTTTGCACAATTGTTTGTACGAAATTTCTATGCAGTGTAAGAATCGTACATTGGAATGAAATTTCATTGTTATGCATACTGTGGTGTCTAAATAATGTGTATAAATTTTATCGGGACTGATTTATTTAAAAACCTTTTTTACTGTTACATTTTGATTAATAAATGTGTGATTTCATATAAGCGATTCATAGCTGGTTGCAAAAAAAAAAAAAAAAAAAAAAAAAAAAAATAGGGGAATGCTCCCCTTTTATTTGATAAAGAAAACGACATTTTTATAAAATTAAATATCTTCTTATTACTAATTAAATTTCTTAAATATCTGATAAACCGAAACGAATTAGTTAGACAATTTTAGTTGACAGCATCAAACCATTTTCTATTAACAGTGAAACTATTTCGATTATACACGCATATATTAAGACACCCATTTTTATTAATAAACCGCAGCATACAACTCTCGATTCAATCAAGCAATGCTTCTATAATTTTTTCATTATCGCATCTCATAACGAACACACCACTTTTAAGCCCAATCAGCACCAATTCATCAACCACCAAGCCGGCCATAAACACGTGACACGCCCACTCAGGCTTCAAGTCAGGTCAACCTCCGTCATCTCCCACTTCGGGGCACCTCTAAAGGCGATGCAGACATCAATTTGTCCATCTCTCGAAGCATCGGCCGCTAACACCCCTTGCCAATCTTGCGGAAAGTGTCAGCAAATAGCCCCTCGGAGGGTGCGAGCCAGAATGAGGTGTCAACCCCCGGATGATGGATGTCCGATTCTCTATTATTTTCCGAGGAAGAGTTGGGGGAGTTTTGCCCGTCTTTCAAGATGTCTTTTGGCCAAGAGGGGCTTAGTTGGGATAAGTTTTCTTTTATGAAGCAAGTTAGTTTTAATTGTTTTTTCTTGTTATGAGGCTATGCTAGTCACTTTTGGGATCTAAACTTCCATAAAAAAAAATGAGTGCGGATGTGTCAGAGCACAGGTGGAAGGGTTTTACGCAAAACATCATTTCAGAAAATTACAGAAACATGGATTGATTACCAGCAAAACCTCTTCAACAGAAGGAAGATAAACAAGTTGTCCATTCTAATCCTGCGTCCTCCATCCACGCTTTGTACGTATTTTGCTTTTTTTCGAGGTGTTATACGTATCAGGGTTTAACTTCTTATCGAACGAGCCCAAATTTCCGCTATTTGTCACGAATGGTCACAATGTGCCTCATTCGCATACGAATGGGAAAATCATTTAATTATTTATTGAAAGATTAAGATTTATAAACAAACTATAAATTTATTTATGCTGATAAAATAATAATTTATCTATTATTGAGAAACACTTTACCCATAAGTCATATATTGAACGATTACTATTTAAATGCCTAATTGGTTTAGTCATATATATTGAACCTAAAACCATACTAATAGTGGTGCTATAACCGGTCCGGTATGGAAGTGGCCGCCATACCTATTTTCATCTAAATAATGTATAAAAATATATCCCCCTCAATATGCTGATACGTTACGGAGTAAGAAAATTAATTTCCCCCCTGTTTTATGTCAGCTCTACCGTCTGTATATTGAATGCTTCTCTTAAAAGTGCCGATTTAATAATCTAGCGAAAATCGGAATTTTACTTACCTTACCAATAACACATTCTCCGAAATTCAACGTGACATATTTTAAAGATAACTTTGAAACAAATATCAAAGAGAATAACATTTAATTAAACTTTCTCAAACTGCACTGAAACCGACCTTATCACGCAAATCGCTCTTCAGCGGGGATTTTATGGGGGGCTTTTAAGATGTCACTTTAATTATCTGTGCAGTAGATCAGAAACCTTTGAAGGTACAGAGCGATTCCGCGATAATTAAAACACGGCAGAGGAGCGTCTTCGATGGTCTCAATGAATTTATTACCATACTTACGCGTGGGGAAATTAACAAGAGTTACAGCAATTTATTGCTTGCTTTGTAGTAAGGAGCTCTTGAGAATACCGATGCACCATGCTCGATTACCCTTTGTGAATACTATACAAAAGTTTGCATGAAATAGTCTTGGCGATGAACTGAACGATAGAAAAGTGTAAATGAATAAGGCAAGTTAAAATAGAAACAGAGTCTTATATTACTTTCTAATTGTGCAGCGTAATATTCATTAATCAGGGCACGTTTCTTGTTGATAAAGAGCCAATGAAGCTTTTTATACAAGAAAATCGCATTGAACAATGGGTTTGCTTGAAATATATTCCATTCGTTTCCTTAGGTGATTGGAATAGAAACGAATGGTACATTTTAAAGTGTGGACCGAGGAATTTAGTGGAATAACATAGAAATTAAGACTTCTTTTGTGTAACAGTTGAAGTATTTCTTCTCGAATTAACAAGAAATTTCGCTCGCTGTTCTTTGTCGCTCTACATAATTTAGAGAAAAGTCATGTCTTCTATTTAAAGATGTCTCTTTAAGAGGGTTCTCATTTTAAACTTTAATTGCATTCATTTTACAGCTCACGTTATTTGTGTTTTATCCCAAAAAAGTTCCAAATACAAGTAAAGCTGACTTGTTAATTCATGTAAATACACTCACTATTTTCGAGCAACGTGTATTTTATAGTAAAATTAAAAATCCCTATTGTTCCCTGATTTTTTTACATTAAGTTTTTCTTTAAATATAGAGAAAAATTTACATTCTGAAGATCAGAAGTTCATAAATCTTTCAGTGCATGACCAGTTTTCTTTGAAATATACACAATTTATAAATTCATTAAAAAACTCCAAGTTGAAATATTATTTCAAATCTGCAGCATTAGGATATCTTTTGAAAGTTTTCTATATTAAAATCGTTTTTTTTAAGAATATCTTTTAGGATTAGGATATTAATGAAGTATTCAATTTTGAACCATCAGCATTAATTAAAGCTAAAAACATTTACTTTATTAGCAAAAAATAGACACAAGTATTAACAGATTTTAGCAAATATCACAATAATAAAATACACACAAAAAAATAATTCACGCATTTGGTTAACACGGAAACCACGGTGTCTCATTCGACCAATTTGTAAACAGGAAGTTTTAGTCTGAGACAACCGGGAGTTGAAATTTTAATGTACACCAGCCTCCTCTACACGATGGATCTTCAATCGGATAACGAGGACAACACTCTCAACAATCCGATTCGTCGCTAGTCCATCGTTGTCGAATGTCTAGGGCAATTTAATACCTATTATCATTTATGCTAAATTTAATTAAAGTTTGAAATATGTTTAATTATTTGGCAGTCGAAAATGATTTTGAAACACAGATATTCTTTAAAATTTCAAGAATGAAATTTCATCGCATTAAACCAAGCTGTACTCTTTAAGTAGTTTGCACCTCAGAGTCGGATGAACCAAAGTCCAAATTTGGCAATTTTTGTTTTATTGCAGATTATGTCTTAAAAGTTTGTTTTCTATACAACCATAGCATCAAAATTCATTCAAAATTTGCTTTAAGTATTTAGCGAAATCTTTCAAAGCTTTAGTTGAGAGTAGGATTAAATCCCCCCCCCCCCCCCTCCTGTAAATTCCCAAATGTGTCTTAGACCTTGTCTGGCACTGAGGTGCGGAAGCATCATAGTAATTTCAATGAGGGACTTTCACTTGACATAGGATTGTAGGAATCTTACCGGTAGTTTCGATTTGTTCTCTATAGTAGAAAACTTTTCACTTGTTCGTATGGCTGCTACGCTTGCTATTATGGGAAAGTTTGTTTACATTATTCGTTTCTACCAAATAATTAATATTTTTATTCTACACATGAATAAATTTAAATACAGAAATACTTATATTTTATCTCTTTATAAATTGCCTGTACTCAGAAAACAAATACGGAAAAATACTTAAATTTCATTACAAACCTGCCTCATTTACGAAGTGTACAATGTATTGCATTGTATGAAGTAGATATTTCTATAGTTTGGCATTTTTTAAAGACAAAAATTAAAGATTATAATACAGGAGGTGAAGTATCATGATAATCGAAAATTGATTGAATTGGAGCTAAAGTTTCATGATAAAACAAAATACGGAAAACTAATTTTATTTCAACACAAAAAATGCCTCACATACGAAATGTGCAGTCTATCGCATTATATGAAGTAGATATTTCTATAGTTTGGCATTTTTTTAAAGACAAAACTTAAAGATTATAATACAGGTGCTGAAGTTTCATGATAATCAAAAATTGATTGAATTGGAGCTGAAGTTTCATGATAAAAGGAAATATGGAAATATAATTTTATTTAACAAAAAAATACCTCACATACAAAATGTACAGTCTATTGCATTATATGATATAAATATTTCTATATTTCGGTATTTTTTAAAGATAAAAACTTAAATATTATAGTACAGGAGCTGAAGTTTCATGATAATCGAAAATTGATTGAATGGGAGCTGAAGTTTCATGATAAAAGAAAAGGCGCAAATATAATTTTATTTCAACTCAAAAAATGCCTTATATACAAAGTGTACAATCTATTACAATGTATGAAGTATATATTTCTATAGTTTGGCATTTTTTTAAAGACAAAAACTTAAAAATTATAATACAGGAGCTAAAGTATTATGAAAATTGAAAATTTATTGAATGGGAGCTGAAGTTTCATGATAAAAGAAAAGGCGCAAATATAATTTTATTTCAACTCAAAAAATGCCTCACACACGAAGTGTACAGTCTATTATTTAAATACAGAAATACATATGAATAAATTTAAATACAGAAATACATATGAATAAATTTAAATACAGAAATACATATGAATAAATTTAAATACAGAAATACTTATATTTTATCTCTTTATAAGTTACCTATAATCAGAAAAAAAAATACCGAAAAATACTTTAATTTCACTACAAATCGTATGTATGAAGAGTATATATATGAATATATATATATATATATTTCTATAGTTTGTCATTTTTTAAAAACATACTTAAAGTTTATAATACAGGAACTGAAGTATCGTGATAATCGAAAAAAGATTGAATTGGAGCTAAAGTTTCATGATGAAAGGAAATATAGAAATATAATTTTATTTTAACGAAAAAAAATTCCTCACTTACGAAATGTACAGTCTATTGCATTATATGAAGTAGATATTTCTATAGATTGGCATTTTTTTAAAGACAAAAACTTAAAGATTATAATACAGGAGCTGAAGTTTCATAATATTCAAAAATTGATTAAATTGGAGCTGAAATTTCATGATAAAACGAAATACAGAAAACTAATTTTATTTCAACGAAAAAAATGCCTCACATACGAAATATAGTCTATTGCATTATATGAAGTAGATATTTCGATAGTTCTTCATTTTTTAAAGTAAAAACTTAAAGTTTATAATACAGGAGCTAAAGTTTCATGATAATCGAAAATTGATTGAATGGGAGCTGAAGTTTCATGATAAAAGAAAAGGCGCAAATATAATTTTATTTCAACTCAAAAAATGCCTTATATACAAAGTGTACAATCTATTACAATGTATGAAGTATATATTTCTATAGTTTGGCATTTTTTTAAAGACAAAAACTTAAAAATTATAATACAGGAGCTAAAGTATTATGAAAATTGAAAATTTATTGAATGGGAGCTGAAGTTTCATGATAAAAGAAAAGGCGCAAATATAATTTTATTTCAACTCAAAAAATGCCTCACACACGAAGTGTACAGTCTATTATTTAAATACAGAAATACATATGAATAAATTTAAATACAGAAATACATATGAATAAATTTAAATACAGAAATACATATGAATAAATTTAAATACAGAAATACTTATATTTTATCTCTTTATAAGTTACCTATAATCAAAAAAAAAAATACCGAAAAATACTTTAATTTCACTACAAATCGTATGTATGAAGAGTATATATATGAATATATATATATATATATATATTTCTATAGTTTGTCATTTTTTAAAAACATACTTAAAGTTTATAATACAGGAACTGAAGTATCGTGATAATCGAAAAAAGATTGAATTGGAGCTAAAGTTTCATGATGAAAGGAAATATAGAAATATAATTTTATTTTAACGAAAAAAAATGCCTCACATACGAGGTGTACAGTCTATTGCATTATATGAAGTAGATATTTCTATAGATTGGCATTTTTTTAAAGACAAAAACTTAAAGATTATAATACAGGTGCTGAAGTTTCATGATAATCAAAAATTGATTGAATTGGAGCTGAAGTTTCATGATAAAAGGAAATATGGAAATATAAGTTTATTTAACAAAAAAATACCTCACATACAAAATGTACAGTCTATTGCATTATATGATATAAATATTTCTATATTTCGGTATTTTTTAAAGATAAAAACTTAAATATTATAGTACAGGAGCTGAAGTTTCATGATAATCGAAAATTGATTGAATGGGAGCTGAAGTTTCATGATAAAAGAAAAGGCGCAAATATAATTTTATTTCAACTCAAAAAATGCCTTATATACAAAGTGTACAATCTATTACAATGTATGAAGTATATATTTCTATAGTTTGGCATTTTTTTAAAGACAAAAACTTAAAAATTATAATACAGGAGCTAAAGTATTATGAAAATTGAAAATTTATTGAATGGGAGCTGAAGTTTCATGATAAAAGAAAAGGCGCAAATATAATTTTATTTCAACTCAAAAAATGCCTCACACACGAAGTGTACAGTCTATTATTTAAATACAGAAATACATATGAATAAATTTAAATACAGAAATACATATGAATAAATTTAAATACAGAAATACATATGAATAAATTTAAATACAGAAATACTTATATTTTATCTCTTTATAAGTTACCTATAATCAGAAAAAAAAATACCGAAAAATACTTTAATTTCACTACAAATCGTATGTATGAAGAGTATATATATGAATATATATATATATATATTTCTATAGTTTGTCATTTTTTAAAAACATACTTAAAGTTTATAATACAGGAACTGAAGTATCGTGATAATCGAAAAAAGATTGAATTGGAGCTAAAGTTTCATGATGAAAGGAAATATAGAAATATAATTTTATTTTAACGAAAAAAAATTCCTCACTTACGAAATGTACAGTCTATTGCATTATATGAAGTAGATATTTCTATAGATTGGCATTTTTTTAAAGACAAAAACTTAAAGATTATAATACAGGAGCTGAAGTTTCATAATAATCAAAAATTGATTAAATTGGAGCTGAAATTTCATGATAAAACGAAATACAGAAAACTAATTTTATTTCAACGAAAAAAATGCCTCACATACGAAATATAGTCTATTGCATTATATGAAGTAGATATTTCGATAGTTCTTCATTTTTTAAAGTAAAAACTTAAAGTTTATAATACAGGAGCTAAAGTTTCATGATAATCGAAAATTGATTGAATGGGAGCTGAAGTTTCATGATAAAAGAAAAGGCGCAAATATAATTTTATTTCAACTCAAAAAATGCCTTATATACAAAGTGTACAATCTATTACAATGTATGAAGTATATATTTCTATAGTTTGGCATTTTTTTAAAGACAAAAACTTAAAAATTATAATACAGGAGCTAAAGTATTATGAAAATTGAAAATTTATTGAATGGGAGCTGAAGTTTCATGATAAAAGAAAAGGCGCAAATATAATTTTATTTCAACTCAAAAAATGCCTCACACACGAAGTGTACAGTCTATTATTTAAATACAGAAATACATATGAATAAATTTAAATACAGAAATACATATGAATAAATTTAAATACAGAAATACATATGAATAAATTTAAATACAGAAATACTTATATTTTATCTCTTTATAAGTTACCTATAATCAAAAAAAAAAAATACCGAAAAATACTTTAATTTCACTACAAATCGTATGTATGAAGAGTATATATATGAATATATATATATATATATATTTCTATAGTTTGTCATTTTTTAAAAACATACTTAAAGTTTATAATACAGGAACTGAAGTATCGTGATAATCGAAAAAAGATTGAATTGGAGCTAAAGTTTCATGATGAAAGGAAATATAGAAATATAATTTTATTTTAACGAAAAAAAATGCCTCACATACGAGGTGTACAGTCTATTGCATTATATGAAGTAGATATTTCTATAGATTGGCATTTTTTTAAAGACAAAAACTTAAAGATTATAATACAGGTGCTGAAGTTTCATGATAATCAAAAATTGATTGAATTGGAGCTGAAGTTTCATGATAAAAGGAAATATGGAAATATAATTTTATTTAACAAAAAAATACCTCACATACAAAATGTACAGTCTATTGCATTATATGATGTAGATATTTCTATATTTCGGTAATTTTTAAAGATAAAAACTTAAAGATTATAGTACAGGAGCTGAAGTTTCATGATAATCGAAAATTGATTGAATTGGAGTTGAAGTTTCATGATAAAAGAAAAAACGCAAATATAATTTTATTTCAATTAAAAAAATGCCTCACATACGAAGTGTACAGTCTATTGCATTGTCTGAAGTAGATATTTCTATAGTTTGGCATTTTTTAAAGACAAAAATTAAAGATTATAATACAGGAGCTGAAGTTTCATAATAATCAAAAATTGATTAAATTGGAGCTGAAATTTCATGATAAAACGAAATACAGAAAACTAATTTTATTTCAACGAAAAAAATGCCTCACATACGAAATATAGTCCATTGCATTATATGAAGTAGATATTTCGATAGTTCTTCATTTTTTAAAGTAAAAACTTAAAGTTTATAATACAGGAGCTAAAGTTTCATTTTAATCGAAAATTGATTGAATTGGAGCTGAAATTGCATAATAAAACGAAATACAGAAAACTAATTTTATTTCTACAAAAAAAAATGCCTCACATACGAGGTGTACAGTCTATTGCATTATATGAAGTAGATATTTCTATGGTTCGACATTTTTTAAAGACAAAAACTTAAAGATTATAGTACAGGAGCTGAAGTTTCATGATAATCGAAAATTGATTGAATGGGAGCTGAAGTTTCATGATAAAAGAAAAGGCGCAAATATAATTTTATTTCAACTCAAAAAATGCCTTATATACAAAGTGTACAATCTATTACAATGTATGAAGTATATATTTCTATAGTTTGGCATTTTTTTAAAGACAAAAACTTAAAAATTATAATACAGGAGCTAAAGTATTATGAAAATTGAAAATTTATTGAATGGGAGCTGAAGTTTCATGATAAAAGAAAAGGCGCAAATATAATTTTATTTCAACTCAAAAAATGCCTCACACACGAAGTGTACAGTCTATTATTTAAATACAGAAATACATATGAATAAATTTAAATACAGAAATACATATGAATAAATTTAAATACAGAAATACATATGAATAAATTTAAATACAGAAATACTTATATTTTATCTCTTTATAAGTTACCTATAATCAGAAAAAAAAATACCGAAAAATACTTTAATTTCACTACAAATCGTATGTATGAAGAGTATATATATGAATATATATATATATATATTTCTATAGTTTGTCATTTTTTAAAAACATACTTAAAGTTTATAATACAGGAACTGAAGTATCGTGATAATCGAAAAAAGATTGAATTGGAGCTAAAGTTTCATGATGAAAGGAAATATAGAAATATAATTTTATTTTAACGAAAAAAAATTCCTCACTTACGAAATGTACAGTCTATTACATTATATAAAGTAGATATTTCTATAGATTGGCATTTTTTTAAAAACAAAAACTTAAAGATTATAATACAGGACCTGAAGTTTCATAATAATCCTACGGCACTTCTTGAATAGTTCTCCCCCACTTGTCGGCAACAGCGATCTTCTTCTCGGCGTGAAACCCCTCCCCCCCCATTGTCGACGATGCACAACATCTTCTTATTTTCCTACATACTTGTAATCACGACCAAGAAAGACTTGAAGCGAAAATCTTCAAAAGTCCGGAGAACGAAAAAATGATTATTGCCTGCTTAGAGATACTTTTAATTTACAGTGATTACTCGTTCTTTGAAGTACTCGCTATTGACGGTCGTCAAAGGGAGGGTGTCAATGGCACAAACAACGCAATTTCGTGGCTAATTAAAATCGCTTGGAAATTGGTGGTGCTAATGACACCGAAAATGATTTTTAAGTAAGGGAACATACTTTTATTAGCCTAACAATTTAATTATTGTAGATTATTATTCCCAAACTAATTAGGATTGAAAAGTTTGAAAGGAAGACTTCAAGTACACAACTATTATTTATCTTTTATATAAATTATAGTGTATTGGTTGCCACCAATACAGTGGATAGTGAGGTTTTGTGTTAAGTATAAAGGTGGGAGTGGGATGTTGTAAGTAAATTGATTTAGCAATTAGAAAAAATACTTGGTTAAAGTGTAAACCTTGTAAGCGAAATTTTAGTAATGACGATTTTAATAATAAATTACTTCTAAACTAATAACAGTATTGAAACAAAAATATATTCATCTTATTTATCAGACATTTTTCAACAAATTCATTTAACTTTGTAATTTTAGAATTTTTACATTTTGAGATACGATCTAAATAACCAAGGATAGTGAAGACTTTATATAGAAGGTGCGCTCGGTTTTCGCTTTTTGAAAGTGGGCAAGGAAAGCACATTTTTGACGTAATTTTTGCTCCGCCTTACTATCGGTTTTTGATCATTCTCATTGGCTGTGTGTTTCAAGCATTGATACTTAGGTTCGATCCCCGGTTGGGTAACAACTGGTGATTTAATTTTTAATTAGCAAAATAATGTAAATACCTGTAAATAATTGTGTTCAGGTAGCTTCACTGCTAATCCGTCTTTGTTTTGTTATGGCCCCGTAGTTTACTTGATTGAAATTGTAACTCATTTAATATGTCCAATACAAATGCATTGACCTGATGTTTCCTAACCGCATTTTACTCTTTCAAAATTCATGGACATGCTCTCGTGGCAGCTAATATTATTTTAATACGCTTAATTTATTACGGAAACCTTTTGTAATTTTTTCATACTAAATGCAATCCTTAAAATATAATTTAAACTCATAAAATACAGTAAATTCTAAATAAAAATAGCGATTATCATTTTTAAATAGTTCAGAAAATAACGAATAGATGGCAGCACCTCACAAACGAGAGCATTAGACGCGCCTACAGAAAGCGCGAAGTAGGCGTTACTATGACGTCAAAAATGTTAATTCCCCGGCTTCCGTCAGGCAGCGCGGGAACGAGCACACCTTATATATATATATATATATATATATATATATATATATATATATATATATATATATATATATATATATATATATATATATATATATATATATATATATATATATATATGGTCTTCACTATCCTTGCTAAATAACAGCGAAAAAATTGAAAATTCCCCTTTGGGCTTACTTTTTTTTTAAATAGAGAGAAAATTTAATACTTATCTCATTTTTAATATTTTTTTGACATGTTTGACTTTGCATGCACGTTACTCATATGGGATAGAGAATATTTTGAATGAATTGTTGTATTTGTATTTGGGTACATTTCCGACTGTCTATTTCTGTCCTGATTTTTTATCAGGAAAATTTATCAGGACTTAATTTAGACGACTTTCTAGTATTTTAGTATCGCAGCTGGCAACCCTCCAATCACAAGATCACTACATTTTTAGGACCTGCAGTAGTCTAGTGGATATAAAAGCGTTCGGTTAGTAATCAGAGGATTGCGTGTTCGAGCCCTACTGATGGACTTGACAAATAAAAATAAAAATGAAGTGATCTTGCGATCGAAGGGTTGTCAGCTTCGTTATTAAAATACTAGGAAGTCGTCTAAAAATATCCAAAAAATTATACTGGAATATATACGAGACTGGTGCACGATAAATAGGATCCAATGTCCTATTGAGATAGCGTTGGATGCCAGCTCAGGTATTGTCCTCGTCATCTGACCATGGTTCAAAAATACGAGGCATTGTTCCCGGGTCTTTCCTTAAGAATAGGCCCCGAACCTTTGCCAATAGCCCAATGTGCAGCTCTAGTGCGACGTTTTTAAATTAAACCAAACCAAACTACATTTTTACTTTTCTTTGTCAAGTCTACTCAGTCGGGCTCGAACGCCTTTATCCATTGGAGACCCATGAATTGCTGTTAATAAATGTGATTGGATAAAGGAATTGATAAGTATATATACATCTAGCTACCTAATTTCTGACTTCATCTAATAGTCTTTATACAGCCAATATACGCCTCGTAATTTGAAGCCAGCCCTGTTACAAAGTCACATGCTATTCGCGCACTTCCATTTATTCCAAGTACACATCAATTCGATATCCACAAACAGAATATTACTTCACGCCCAATTCACCGTAATTTATCACATCCCACAATAGCTTGGGCAATTTAACCCTATCGCGGATCTAATTGTAGCTCGAAAGGGAAATAGACCGTAATTATAAGTCAACAATCCATCAATATTGCTCGGATCCTCTCAACCATTGTGTTTCGCACTCCATTCGAAAGGTGCATGATACACAAATGCGTGTTATGATTACCACGGGTCACAAGAGGATTAAAAGTGATCCTTACAAGGATTGTTTAATACCTCGATTGTCCCGAAATGGAGTTAATGAGGTTGGGAAGCTGCTTTGTACCTGACAACGTTCTAATTGAAATGTTTTATCAATAAGTGGTATTGTTCATCCTTGTGGAATCCTGTAAAATTGTTTAAGTTCCTTGTTGTACATGCTCTTCTTCACAATTTTGTGGGTTGGCTGTCAAGTGGAAGAATTTCAAAAACGGAGTTTCGAGATAAGAGCGTTTAAAGTTTGCTATAATGGGCGCGGGTAGCTCAGTGGTAAAGTATTTGGCTCATAATCGGTGGTATCGGTGGTTTTAGAACTGAATTTTTAAAACATGTACTGCATTAATTGCTTAGTTTATCCGTGATGTCATGGAATCACTTAAATCAATAAATCAGTGAATAAATAGAATCATGAGACTATCAGTATTTGCCAGAGCATATTTTAAGAAATTTTTAGTGGTGGGGACAAATAATTTTCTATGGGCAAAGATAGGATATTGATAGATCCTGATAAGCTAGCTAAACCTAGATGTTAACCTTTTCGCAGAGGCTCCTTAACAAAAAAGTTGCTCTGACTGTGGGCTAATTACTAAACAAAGGGGGGGGGGGGGGCGGCGATTTCGCTTTGGGTGGCAGGAAAAAGAATTATCAAAGCTTTGTGGAAGGATGACAGTAAGAGGCGTGTAACTGTCTGACGGAGAGATCGTTAACAATCCTTCCTCAAATCACGCAGATTAGAGGGGAAGGGCCTTTTAGGTATCGAAATACTGAAAAACCACAACCTTATACGATCTGTATAAACCATTAGCGAAACGTCACCTGTCTGAACATGTGTAATTACCTGTTATGCCGCAAATAACTTCAGACCACATACGTTTTAAAAATTCTTCCCCTATGACATGTAAAGTTTAACCAAAACTTTTTGCAAAAAAAATGCAAAAAATTATTTATCAAACTAAATTAATTTACTTAAATTTAATTTAACAAAAAGTTAACGATGTTTCCCCCTCTAGAAAATATATTTGAACACGAAAAACGAGCAAATCCATGTGAGTAGTGAGGTTTTTCTTAGCACTGGTGGGGAAAATGCCCCACCAACTCTATGTTAAAATATGCACTGCTATTTGCCCCTTATATCGTCGTGCCAGTGCTACAACTAGATAACTCCATTGGAAGATTAAGGTATTACATATAAGTTCCTAACTGTAGTACTCACCCATAGATATATCATGGGGTGCTCTTCAACTGGGAACTTATTCGTAATACCTTAATCATCCAATGGAGTTTTCTAGTTAAAGAGCTCACCCCATGATATATCTATGGGTGAGTACTACAATTAGGAACTTATATGCAATACAATAATCATCCAATGGAGTTATCTAGTTGAAGAACTTACTCCGGGATATATCTATGGGTCAGTACTACAATGAGTAACTTATACCTTAATCATCCAATAGAGTTATCTAGTTGAAAAGCTCACCCTGTGATATATCCTTGGGTGAGTACTACAATTAGGAACTTATATGCAATACAATAATCATCCAATGGAGTTATCTAGTTGAAGAACTTACTCCGGGATATATCTATGGGTCAGTACTACAATGAGTAACTTATACCTTAATCATCCAATAGAGTTATCTAGTTGAAAAGCTCACCCTGTGATATATCCTTGGGTGAGTACTACAATTAGGAACTTATATGCAATACAATAATCATCCAATGGAGTTATCTAGTTGAAGAACTTACTCCGGGATATATCTATGGGTCAGTACTACAATGAGTAACTTATACCTTAATCATCCAATAGAGTTATCTAGTTGAAAAGCTCACCCTGTGATATATCCTTGGGTGAGTACTACAATTAGGAACTTATATGCAATACAATAATCATCCAATGGAGTTATTTAGTTGAAGAACTTACTCCGGGATATATCTATGGGTCAGTACTACAATGAGTAACTTATACCTTAATCATCCAATAGAGTTATCTAGTTGAAAAGCTCACCCTGTGATATATCCTTGGGTGAGTACTACAATTAGGAACTTATATGCAATACAATAATCATCCAATGGAGTTATCTAGTTGAAGAACTTACTCCGGGATATATCTATGGGTCAGTACTACAATGAGTAACTTATACCTTAATCATCCAATAGAGTTATCTAGTTGAAAAGCTCACCCTGTGATATATCCTTGGGTGAGTACTACAATTAGGAACTTATATGCAATACAATAATCATCCAATGGAGTTATCTAGTTGAAGAACTTACTCCGGGATATATCTATGGGTCAGTACTACAATGAGTAACTTATACCTTAATCATCCAATAGAGTTATCTAGTTGAAGAGCTCACCCTGTGATATATCCTTGGGTGAGTACTACAATTAGGAACTTATATGCAATACAATAATCATCCAATGGAGTTATCTAGTTGAAGAACTTACTCCGGGATATATCTATGGGTCAGTACTACAATGAGTAACTTATACCTTAATCATCCAATAGAGTTTTCTAGTTGAAGAGCTCACCCTGTGATATATCCTTGGGTGAGTACTACAATTAGGAACTTATATGCAATACAATAATCATCCAATGGAGTTATCTAGTTGAAGAACTTACTCCGGGATATATCTATGGGTCAGTACTACAATGAGTAACTTATACCTTAATCATCCAATAGAGTTTTCTAGTTGAAGAGCTCACCCTGTGATATATCCTTGGGTGAGTACTACAATTAGGAACTTATATGCAATACAATAATCATCCAATGGAGTTATCTAGTTGAAGAACTTACTCCGGGATATATCTATGGGTCAGTACTACAATGAGTAACTTATACCTTAATCATCCAATAGAGTTATCTAGTTGAAAAGCTCACCCTGTGATATATCCTTGGGTGAGTACTACAATTAGGAACTTATATGCAATACAATAATCATCCAATGGAGTTATCTAGTTGAAGAACTTACTCCGGGATATATCTATGGGTCAGTACTACAATGAGTAACTTATACCTTAATCATCCAATAGAGTTATCTAGTTGAAAAGCTCACCCTGTGATATATCCTTGGGTGAGTACTACAATTAGGAACTTATATGCAATACAATAATCATCCAATGGAGTTATCTAGTTGAAGAACTTACTCCGGGATATATCTATGGGTCAGTACTACAATGAGTAACTTATACCTTAATCATCCAATAGAGTTATCTAGTTGAAAAGCTCACCCTGTGATATATCCTTGGGTGAGTACTACAATTAGGAACTTATATGCAATACAATAATCATCCAATGGAGTTATCTAGTTGAAGAACTTACTCCGGGATATATCTATGGGTCAGTACTACAATGAGTAACTTATACCTTAATCATCCAATAGAGTTATCTAGTTGAAAAGCTCACCCTGTGATATATCCTTGGGTGAGTACTACAATTAGGAACTTATATGCAATACAATAATCATCCAATGGAGTTATCTAGTTGAAGAACTTACTCCGGGATATATCTATGGGTCAGTACTACAATGAGTAACTTATACCTTAATCATCCAATAGAGTTATCTAGTTGAAAAGCTCACCCTGTGATATATCCTTGGGTGCGTACTACAATTAGGAACTTATATGCAATACAATAATCATCCAATGGAGTTATCTAGTTGAAGAACTTACTCCGGGATATATCTATGGGTCAGTACTACAATGAGTAACTTATACCTTAATCATCCAATAGAGTTATCTAGTTGAAAAGCTCACCCTGTGATATATCCTTGGGTGAGTACTACAATTAGGAACTTATATGCAATACAATAATCATCCAATGGAGTTATCTAGTTGAAGAACTTACTCCGGGATATATCTATGGGTCAGTACTACAATGAGTAACTTATACCTTAATCATCCAATAGAGTTATCTAGTTGAAAAGCTCACCCTGTGATATATCCTTGGGTGAGTACTACAATTAGGAACTTATATGCAATACAATAATCATCCAATGGAGTTATCTAGTTGAAGAACTTACTCCGGGATATATCTATGGGTCAGTACTACAATGAGTAACTTATACCTTAATCATCCAATAGAGTTATCTAGTTGAAAAGCTCACCCTGTGATATATCCTTGGGTGAGTACTACAATTAGGAACTTATATGCAATACAATAATCATCCAATGGAGTTATCTAGTTGAAGAACTTACTCCGGGATATATCTATGGGTCAGTACTACAATGAGTAACTTATACCTTAATCATCCAATAGAGTTATCTAGTTGAAAAGCTCACCCTGTGATATATCCTTGGGTGAGTACTACAATTAGGAACTTATATGCAATACAATAATCATCCAATGGAGTTATCTAGTTGAAGAACTTACTCCGGGATATATCTATGGGTCAGTACTACAATGAGTAACTTATACCTTAATCATCCAATAGAGTTATCTAGTTGAAAAGCTCACCCTGTGATATATCCTTGGGTGAGTACTACAATTAGGAACTTATATGCAATACAATAATCATCCAATGGAGTTATCTAGTTGAAGAACTTACTCCGGGATATATCTATGGGTCAGTACTACAATGAGTAACTTATACCTTAATCATCCAATAGAGTTATCTAGTTGAAAAGCTCACCCTGTGATATATCCTTGGGTGAGTACTACAATTAGGAACTTATATGTAATACAATAATCATCCAATGGAGTTATCTAGTTGAAGAACTTACTCCGGGATATATCTATGGGTCAGTACTACAATGAGTAACTTATACCTTAATCATCCAATAGAGTTATCTAGTTGAAAAGCTCACCCTGTGATATATCCTTGGGTGAGTACTACAATTAGGAACTTATATGTAATACAATAATCATCCAATGGAGTTATCTAGTTGAAGAACTTACTCCGGGATATATCTATGGGTCAGTACTACAATGAGTAACTTATACCTTAATCATCCAATAGAGTTATCTAGTTGAAAAGCTCACCCTGTGATATATCCTTGGGTGAGTACTACAATTAGGAACTTATATGCAATACAATAATCATCCAATGGAGTTATCTAGTTGAAGAACTTACTCCGGGATATATCTATGGGTCAGTACTACAATGAGTAACTTATACCTTAATCATCCAATAGAGTTATCTAGTTGAAAAGCTCACCCTGTGATATATCCTTGGGTGAGTACTACAATTAGGAACTTATATGTAATACAATAATCATCCAATGGAGTTATCTAGTTGAAGAACTTACTCCGGGATATATCTATGGGTCAGTACTACAATGAGTAACTTATACCTTAATCATCCAATAGAGTTATCTAGTTGAAAAGCTCACCCTGTGATATATCCTTGGGTGAGTACTACAATTAGGAACTTATATGTAATACAATAATCATCCAATGGAGTTATCTAGTTGAAGAACTTACTCCGGGATATATCTATGGGTCAGTACTACAATGAGTAACTTATACCTTAATCATCCAATAGAGTTATCTAGTTGAAAAGCTCACCCTGTGATATATCCTTGGGTGAGTACTACAATTAGGAACTTATATGCAATACAATAATCATCCAATGGAGTTATCTAGTTGAAGAACTTACTCCGGGATATATCTATGGGTCAGTACTACAATGAGTAACTTATACCTTAATCATCCAATAGAGTTATCTAGTTGAAAAGCTCACCCTGTGATATATCCTTGGGTGAGTACTACAATTAGGAACTTATATGCAATACAATAATCATCCAATGGAGTTATCTAGTTGAAGAACTTACTCCGGGATATATCTATGGGTCAGTACTACAATGAGTAACTTATACCTTAATCATCCAATAGAGTTATCTAGTTGAAAAGCTCACCCTGTGATATATCCTTGGGTGAGTACTACAATTAGGAACTTATATGCAATACAATAATCATCCAATGGAGTTATCTAGTTGAAGAACTTACTCCGGGATATATCTATGGGTCAGTACTACAATGAGTAACTTATACCTTAATCATCCAATAGAGTTATCTAGTTGAAAAGCTCACCCTGTGATATATCCTTGGGTGAGTACTACAATTAGGAACTTATATGTAATACAATAATCATCCAATGGAGTTATCTAGTTGAAGAACTTACTCCGGGATATATCTATGGGTCAGTACTACAATGAGTAACTTATACCTTAATCATCCAATAGAGTTATCTAGTTGAAAAGCTCACCCTGTGATATATCCTTGGGTGAGTACTACAATTAGGAACTTATATGTAATACAATAATCATCCAATGGAGTTATCTAGTTGAAGAACTTACTCCGGGATATATCTATGGGTCAGTACTACAATGAGTAACTTATACCTTAATCATCCAATAGAGTTATCTAGTTGAAAAGCTCACCCTGTGATATATCCTTGGGTGAGTACTACAATTAGGAACTTATATGCAATACAATAATCATCCAATGGAGTTATCTAGTTGAAGAACTTACTCCGGGATATATCTATGGGTCAGTACTACAATGAGTAACTTATACCTTAATCATCCAATAGAGTTATCTAGTTGAAAAGCTCACCCTGTGATATATCCTTGGGTGAGTACTACAATTAGGAACTTATATGTAATACAATAATCATCCAATGGAGTTATCTAGTTGAAGAACTTACTCCGGGATATATCTATGGGTCAGTACTACAATGAGTAACTTATACCTTAATCATCCAATAGAGTTATCTAGTTGAAAAGCTCACCCTGTGATATATCCTTGGGTGAGTACTACAATTAGGAACTTATATGTAATACAATAATCATCCAATGGAGTTATCTAGTTGAAGAACTTACTCCGGGATATATCTATGGGTCAGTACTACAATGAGTAACTTATACCTTAATCATCCAATAGAGTTATCTAGTTGAAAAGCTCACCCTGTGATATATCCTTGGGTGAGTACTACAATTAGGAACTTATATGTAATACAATAATCATCCAATGGAGTTATCTAGTTGAAGAACTTACTCCGGGATATATCTATGGGTCAGTACTACAATGAGTAACTTATACCTTAATCATCCAATAGAGTTATCTAGTTGAAAAGCTCACCCTGTGATATATCCTTGGGTGAGTACTACAATTAGGAACTTATATGCAATACAATAATCATCCAATGGAGTTATCTAGTTGAAGAACTTACTCCGGGATATATCTATGGGTCAGTACTACAATGAGTAACTTATACCTTAATCATCCAATATAGTTATCTAGTTGAAAAGCTCACCCTGTGATATATCCTTGGGTGAGTACTACAATTAGGAACTTATATGTAATACAATAATCATCCAATGGAGTTATCTAGTTGAAGAACTTACTCCGGGATATATCTATGGGTCAGTACTACAATGAGTAACTTATACCTTAATCATCCAATAGAGTTATCTAGTTGAAAAGCTCACCCTGTGATATATCCTTGGGTGAGTACTACAATTAGGAACTTATATGTAATACAATAATCATCCAATGGAGTTATCTAGTTGAAGAACTTACTCCGGGATATATCTATGGGTCAGTACTACAATGAGTAACTTATACCTTAATCATCCAATAGAGTTATCTAGTTGAAAAGCTCACCCTGTGATATATCCTTGGGTGAGTACTACAATTAGGAACTTATATGCAATACAATAATCATCCAATGGAGTTATCTAGTTGAAGAACTTACTCCGGGATATATCTATGGGTCAGTACTACAATGAGTAACTTATACCTTAATCATCCAATAGAGTTATCTAGTTGAAAAGCTCACCCTGTGATATATCCTTGGGTGAGTACTACAATTAGGAACTTATATGCAATACAATAATCATCCAATGGAGTTATCTAGTTGAAGAACTTACTCCGGGATATATCTATGGGTCAGTACTACAATGAGTAACTTATACCTTAATCATCCAATAGAGTTATCTAGTTGAAAAGCTCACCCTGTGATATATCCTTGGGTGAGTACTACAATTAGGAACTTATATGCAATACAATAATCATCCAATGGAGTTATCTAGTTGAAGAACTTACTCCGGGATATATCTATGGGTCAGTACTACAATGAGTAACTTATACCTTAATCATCCAATAGAGTTATCTAGTTGAAAAGCTCACCCTGTGATATATCCTTGGGTGAGTACTACAATTAGGAACTTATATGTAATACAATAATCATCCAATGGAGTTATCTAGTTGAAGAACTTACTCCGGGATATATCTATGGGTCAGTACTACAATGAGTAACTTATACCTTAATCATCCAATAGAGTTATCTAGTTGAAAAGCTCACCCTGTGATATATCCTTGGGTGAGTACTACAATTAGGAACTTATATGTAATACAATAATCATCCAATGGAGTTATCTAGTTGAAGAACTTACTCCGGGATATATCTATGGGTCAGTACTACAATGAGTAACTTATACCTTAATCATCCAATAGAGTTATCTAGTTGAAAAGCTCACCCTGTGATATATCCTTGGGTGAGTACTACAATTAGGAACTTATATGCAATACAATAATCATCCAATGGAGTTATCTAGTTGAAGAACTTACTCCGGGATATATCTATGGGTCAGTACTACAATGAGTAACTTATACCTTAATCATCCAATAGAGTTATCTAGTTGAAAAGCTCACCCTGTGATATATCCTTGGGTGAGTACTACAATTAGGAACTTATATGTAATACAATAATCATCCAATGGAGTTATCTAGTTGAAGAACTTACTCCGGGATATATCTATGGGTCAGTACTACAATGAGTAACTTATACCTTAATCATCCAATAGAGTTATCTAGTTGAAAAGCTCACCCTGTGATATATCCTTGGGTGAGTACTACAATTAGGAACTTATATGTAATACAATAATCATCCAATGGAGTTATCTAGTTGAAGAACTTACTCCGGGATATATCTATGGGTCAGTACTACAATGAGTAACTTATACCTTAATCATCCAATAGAGTTATCTAGTTGAAAAGCTCACCCTGTGATATATCCTTGGGTGAGTACTACAATTAGGAACTTATATGCAATACAATAATCATCCAATGGAGTTATCTAGTTGAAGAACTTACTCCGGGATATATCTATGGGTCAGTACTACAATGAGTAACTTATACCTTAATCATCCAATAGAGTTATCTAGTTGAAAAGCTCACCCTGTGATATATCCTTGGGTGAGTACTACAATTAGGAACTTATATGTAATACCTTAATCTTCTAGTGGAGTTATCTAGTTATAACACTGACCCGATGATATAACAATTATAAGGTAAATAATTAAATGTGCACATGCATTGAACACATTTAATGTAAAAGAAAAAAAATGTGAAGAATAAGAAGGTATCATATCATAAAATTTAAAAATAATGCAAAGAAAAAATATTTTGAAGCTATAAAAAGATTTTCTATTTCTTACTTAGTAGGGTTCTATATTTTGGAATGCATTTAAATTGTAGTATTACATACTACATTTTTGTTTTTACATTAAAGGATTATGTTTTAGTAAGATGTTCAGTTCTTTTAAGGCTCTTTTTAAGTCTTAGAGATATCCTAAAAGTTTTAGTAAAATTCTTTCACAAACAAATACGTTGCGTAATCCTCTTATATAAATTACATATCAACATGGATTGCATTGAAAAAAATGAAGGTATTAGCAGGAAAAAAAATATTGTTTATTGATACATACTTTGCAAAATATTTATTTTTGAATTTTTCTAATGAAACAATAAACCCTATACAAATACAATTTTATTATATATAATATTCTTGAGCTACACTTTTTTATTTTATGTAGGTCTCAAAATAGTATTTCTTACTCGAGCGTCATTTAAAATAATCAGTGATTTAATCTTACCCAAAATAATCTGAACCTAATGCAATGCATATTGTGGAATTTGTATGAAATATAGAAGTATTTAACTACTGTTTTGAAGCTGAACTAAGTATACAAGAAAATATTAAACTTTTCAGAGCAATATTTTAAGTTATAGTTACAGCATCTTATAGATGTTAACTATAAGATGTCTTAAGACATCTTAACTATAAGATGTTGGAATTACAACTTCTTGTAATTCCAACATCTTATAGTTACACCACCTTTAAAGTTACAATATCTTACACTGAAAAAAAAAAAGGTACTTAAAAATGAATGCCTGCACCTACTCGTTTTTCTTTAAGTACTATTGTATCGTAAATGATCGATGAGTACTCAAATTTAAGTAATAGCACTTTCTCAAAAAGGAGTAGTGTGATTTAATATCGTTAATCTCAGCTTCTGTTCAAGCCACCTTAACAATGCGACCTTACAAATTTAAAAAAGTTGTTCAGAAGATGGCTTTCCATATTATTTGATGTCGATTTCTTAAATGGATATCGAGTTATTACAAATTAATTATCTTACTTTCCATTCTTTTGGCACAACTTTTTAACATTACTTTAGTTTATAATTTTTTTTCGTCGCCATGGTAGTTTAACGGATAAGGCACCGGACTGTCGTGCCTGAGGATCTTCGTTCGATCCCCGGTAAGTCTTGGTTATAATTGTGGATATTTATTGAAAGTAATTTATGAAGGCAGCCTATGAAGGCTAGCGTATGTTCTTTTTTTTCATTTTTACTCATTGTACTCATTTTTGAGTTCATGTCCTTTTTAAAATTGAAACTTATGTATTCGGAGTCATGATAAGCATCGAATGTACTCAATAATGAGTACATTTTTATTTATTTTTTGAGTACCTATTTTTAACAGTGTGTAGTTGCAACGTCCTGAGTTATAACATTTTATAGTATAATTACAACATTTTACATTTACAACATCTTATAGTAACAACATGTTATAGTTGTAACGTCTTATGTTATAACATCTAAAGGTAATTTGCTTGTCGTTTTTGCTTGTTGTCTTAAGGCTTTTTGTGTATTATCCTATAAAAATGCAACAAAATGAAGATATGATGTTTTTCGTCAGAAGTTTGATGTTGGGGTTTTATAATTTTTTTATTTGGTTTTGAGTTCCCATAAGTAGAAAAGGGATTTTCAAAAATTGGTCGTTGTGTATCACGATATAATATGTATATTCGAGGTACCTGGGTCCTTGCGGACTTTATCCTCTTCATATAAAATATAATCTGAGTATGTAAATCGAAAATTGAAAACTAAATTTAAACGTATAACATCCATCCAATCACTCAGCACAGAACCCCCAATCACACCAGGACATTACACAGGACGGACAACCACAACAGAAAACCCAGAACCAGCCAAAGGGACGTAATGATCATTTACAAGAAATCTGGATATAGTGCAATTGAATTTTGTGAACATTATCATAAATATAAATAAAATCATGAAAATAAAGAAAATTTAAAATAAAATGTTAAAAAGTTCAAATGAACTAGCTGAAAATGAAGATATGATGTATGAGCGAAATAATTTATATCGAAGTATTAAGATTCTCTTTAAACTAAAATTCGAAAGATAATAACAGTAACATCATCTAAAAAAGCGAAGTTCTTAAGGAATTATTAGAATTAAAATTAAAAGATAACACAATATTTATATGATGAAAAATGTTTCGGTTACCAACTGTAATACATAGTATTAGTATTTATGGGAATTAACCCTTTAGACACCAGTGACGACTCTAAAATGCCAAAATAACGACCTGTTCTTTTGTTCTCTGTTCTTCGAATTGAACGAGCACTGTGTGTTCTCTTGTTAGCTTATTCTACATCTAAGTCCATTTAAAATTATGACATCACTTGTGTATGAACATATTTTATGTTTTTGCATTCCTGCGTCTCCTTCAGTCACGAAAATAACGATGAGTTATTTTTTCTCTGTTCTTCAAATGAAAGAGAACAACCTATTCTTGAGTTTAAAAAGTTATTCTCTCACATACTTTAATAGAAATTATTTTTGTCATATAGAAGCGCCAAGTATGTTGGTTTTCTGGAACTTTCTTCAGAGTGAAATTCCTTACAATCCCTGTTTAAAAAAAAAAAAAAAAAAAAAAAAAACACTTTGCAGATGTCATTAATCACTAAATAAATGTTTGGTATATTGAGAGTAATATTTAGCTTTACGCATAACCTTTTTATTTTTGTAATTATCTACCCTCCACTTAAAAAGAACATGCTAAAGAATTTATTTAAAAAAATAACAGGAATGCATTGTAACTGTTCCATAAAAAGAACATAAATATCAAACATGTTTCTCGAATACAAACAGTTAATAGTAACGATTGATGTCAAAAACTAGCATTCCAAAAGGTGAACTGCCGCTTTTTGATTTCGGATTTCAGAAATCACTCCTAAAATGGTGTAAGGATTTTGTTCAAAATTGTTGTGCAAGTTTTTTCTAACCCTCATACATGGCATTAACACGATGTTTTTGTACATTTTTAAAAACACTTTTTATATACATAAATATATATACATTGATCTGGGGAGAGGGACGTTGTGCTTACGTTGAGGAATAGCGGAGTGGTTGAGCTTGATCATTAAGAGGGACGTGTAGGAAGAGGGATTGAAGCAGATCGCGGATCTCTTAAGCCTAGATAGTTTATCTCAGGTTTTAGTTATATTAAAATTAAGATAATTGATATACACTTGAAATACATGCAGCATAGGTTTATAAGAGAGAGAGGAAGAGATAGAGGAAAAGAGAAAGATAGAGAGAACGATAACGGGAGGATGAAGGAGAGAATGAGTAAGACGAAGAAAGATATAGAGGATGAGTAAGAGGAAGAGAGATAGAGGAAGAGAGAGAAGGGAAGGGAGAGAAAGAGAAAGACAGAGAGAGAGAGAGGAAGATACATGGGAAGATAGAGAGAAAAAGAAAGAGAGATAGAGGAAGAGAGAGTGAGAAAAGAAACAGAGACAGAGGAAGAGATATAGTGGAAAAGAGAAAGAAATAAAGAAAAATGAGAGAAATATAGAGGAAAAGGAGGACGGTAGAGAGGAATAGAGAGGGAGAAGAAGAGATAGAGGAAAAGAGAAAGATAGAGAGAACGATAACGGGAGGATGAAGGAGAGAATGAGTAAGACGAAGAAAGATATAGAGGATGAGTAAGAGGAAGAGAGATAGAGGAAGAGAGAGAAGGGAAGGGAGAGAAAGAGAAAGACAGAGAGAGAGAGAGAGAGAGGAAGATACATGGGAAGATAGAGAGAAAAAGAAAGAGAGATAGAGGAAGAGAGAGTGAGAAAAGAAACAGAGACAGAGGAAGAGATATAGTGGAAAAGAGAAAGAAATAAAGAAAAATGAGAGAAATATAGTGGAAAAGGAGGACGGTAGAGAGGAATAGAGAGGGAGTAAGAGGGAGAAGAAGAGATAGAGGAAAAGAGAAAGATAGAGAGAACGATAACGGGAGGATGAAGGAGAGAATGAGTAAGACGAAGAAAGATATAGAGGATGAGTAAGAGGAAGAGAGATAGAGGAAGAGAGAGAAGGGAAGGGAGAGAAAGAGAAAGACAGAGAGAGAGAGAGGAAGATACATGGGAAGATAGAGAGAAAAAGAAAGAGAGATAGAGGAAGAGAGAGTGAGAAAAGAAACAGAGACAGAGGAAGAGATATAGTGGAAAAGAGAAAGAAATAAAGAAAAATGAGAGAAATATAGAGGAAAAGGAGGACGGTAGAGAGGAATAGAGAGGGAGTAAGAGGGAGAAGAAGAGATAGAGGAAAAGAGAAAGATAGAGAGAACGATAACGGGAGGATGAAGGAGAGAATGAGTAAGACGAAGAAAGATATAGAGGATGAGTAAGAGGAAGAGAGATAGAGGAAGAGAGAGAAGGGAAGGGAGAGAAAGAGAAAGACAGAGAGAGAGAGAGGAAGATACATGGGAAGATAGAGAGAAAAAGAAAGAGAGATAGAGGAAGAGAGAGTGAGAAAAGAAACAGAGACAGAGGAAGAGATATAGTGGAAAAGAGAAAGAAATAAAGAAAAATGAGAGAAATATAGAGGAAAAGGAGGACGGTAGAGAGGAATAGAGAGGGAGTAAGAGGGAGAAGAAGAGATAGAGGAAAAGAGAAAGATAGAGAGAACGATAACGGGAGGATGAAGGAGAGAATGAGTAAGACGAAGAAAGATATAGAGGATGAGTAAGAGGAAGAGAGATAGAGGAAGAGAGAGAAGGGAAGGGATAGAAAGAGAAAGACAGAGAGAGAGAGAGGAAGATACATGGGAAGATAGAGAGAAAAAGAAAGAGAGATAGAGGAAGAGAGAGTGAGAAAAGAAACAGATACAGAGGAAGAGATATAGTGGAAAAGAGAAAGAAATAAAGAAAAATGAGAGAAATATAGAGGAAAAGGAGGACGGTAGAGAGGAATAGAGAGGGAGTAAGAGGGAGAAGAAGAGATAGGATGAAAGAGAATAATAGAGAGAGGAATATAGAGAGAGGAAGATATATAGTGGAAGAGAGAGGGAGGAACAGAGATATAGAGAGGGAGAGAGAGGGAAAATAGAGAAAAGAAGAGTGAGGTAGATAGAGGAAGAGAGATAAAGAAAGAGGGAGAAATAATGAAAGTTAGAGAGGAAGATAGAGAGGATGAGATAAAAGAAAGACTTCTTTTCTTATGAGTAAAATAGTTACTACTTAATTTCTTTCATTATTAACATATTTTATTCGAAAGAAACAAAATCCCATTGTAATGATTGTTTTATATCCATTACCGATAATGTTATAATTTAATTGGGTTTTAATATCTTCAAGATATGTCAATATCTGTTGGAAGTTCACACAGCGGTCGATCGAAAAACCGAGGATGTTATTAAAATAACACGGAATCAATTAATCTATTAAGTGAAATCGATCAGTCAGCACAACTAGTAAATAATTGAGACACTCTTTTACTAATAAAATAGTTTTTGTATTTATATTTTTATTCATTTATTAGAACATTAGAATCAATTTGTATTGTCGTATTTTGGACATAACTCAGTTTTTATTTAAGTAATCGACTTCAAATAATGTGGAAAACCATCTTCTGAATAAATATTTTAAGTTTATCATATAGCTTTCGTAAGATAGCTTGAACAGAAGCTGATATTAGCAATATAAATTTTCACTATTCATTTTTCAGACAGTACGGTTACTTCAATTTGAGTACGTCATCGCTCATTTGCGATGCAATTGTACTCAAAGAAAAGCGAGTATGTTCAGGTACTCATTTTTAAGCACTTTTTTTCACAATTTACAAATGCTTGGGCGTCATTGAATAACATTAAAAATTATTGGTATATTAAACATGTATGTGGTATGAAAATGGTTTTAATTTAAAAATTGTGTGATTAGTAAAATAAGTTACATTAAAATTTATATTACTTAGTTAAAATGTCTCCCGTGTCAATCGAATCAAACAGATTGATGAATATTTCAGCAACATGTACTTTACAGGCTTCAGATTAGGGTAAGACAAAAAACCGTCAAAAAAATCAATTTTTATGAATATTCCATGCATTAAGGGCGTTTCTGGTAGAAAAGCACTGCGGCTATTTAATCAACTCGTAATTTGAACACGTGAAACTTTGTAATTTATAGGACTAAAACCCTAAATGATTTGACCTAGAGTATTTAAGACATTCCTGGCATTGAATTATATTTTGTTTTCATATGTTTCGTAATAGTTTTAAAGTTAATGATGTTAACATTTTACTGTTATTATAAAGTTTAAAGTTTTAATTATACATATTAATGTTTTAATGTAAAATTTGTGCAATGAGATATAACAGTTACCTGAATATAGGAAAATTATGGGGAATTCGAATATTTATGTCGAATAACAACTATTATGTGGAACTAGAATATTTATGTCGAATAACAACAATTAAGTAGAATTCGAATATTTATGTCGAATAACAACAATTATGTGGAATTCGAATATTTATGTAGAATAAGAACAATTATGTGGAATTCGAATATTTATGTCGAATAACAACAATTATGTGGAATTCGAATATTTATGTCGAATTCGAATATTTATGTCGAATTCGAATATTTATGTCGAATTCGAATATTTATGTCGAATAACAACAATTATGTGGAATTCGAATATTTATGTCGAATAACAACAATTATGTGGAATTCAAATATTTATGTAGAATAAGAACAATTATGTGGAATTCGAATATTTATGTCGAATTCGAATATTTATGTCGAATAACAACAATTATGTGGAATTCGAATATTTATGTCGAATAACAACAATTATGTGGAATTTGAATATTTATGTAGAATAAGAACAATTATGTTAAATAAATACAATTATGCTGAATAAATATAATTACATTGAACCAATACAATCACGTGGAATTACAGAAATTACATGGAATTAGTATTATGTGCCATACGATTAGTTATGTGAAATTTGAACAGTTAAGTGGAATCTGAAGAGTTATGTAGAATATCAACAGTTACGAACATAATGCGAACTGTGTCAGTGGCGTAGCATTTCAAAACTTTGTGTAGTTCTAAAAAATTACTCAATTAATTCTATTTTCAATTTATTTCCATATACAAAAAAAAATAAAAGCTAATTATCAGTTATGCTAATTAGTAATTCGTCATTAATTATCAATTAGTTGTTACATAACGTTTTAAATTTTTTTTTTAATTGTATAAATTTTCAGAGAAATTATTAATTTTGTTATTATTTAAAATTATAATTAAATTAATTTTCATAAATTGTAGAATAAATTTGTTTCCAAGATATTATTAGGGATTTTGGTAGAATGTTTTGACTTAAAATTTTATTGGGTCTTGAGGCCTTGAACCCCCAGAGCCCCTCATTTTCTTACGCCTATGAGATATGTAGTATATAACAGTTATTTTGAATTTAAACAGGTAGGGGAAATTATAATTATGTAGAATTAGAAATATGTTGAATAAGAACAATTCTACGAAATTCGAACAATTCTATGAAATTCGAACAATTCTATAAAATTAGAGCAATTCTATGAAATTCGAACAACAATAATGTAGAATTAGAATAATTATGCAGAATTACAGGAGTTACGTGGAACAAAAATATATGAAATTTGAACACTTATACTGAATACGATTATGTTAAATAGAATAGTTACTTAGAATTTGAACTGGTATTTAAAATTATAATTATGTAGAATTAGAATTATGTTGAATAATATCAATTCTATGAAATTCGAACAATAATGTAGAATTAGAACAATTATGCAGAATTACAAGAGTTACGTAGAACAAAAATATGTGAAATTTGAACATTTATACTGAATACGGTTACGTTAAATAGAATAGTTACTTAGAATTTGAACTGGTATTTAAAATTATAATTATGTATAATTAGAATTATGTTGAATTAGACCAATTCTATGAAATTCGAACAATGATGTAGTATTAGAATAATAATGCGGAATTAAAAGTTTTGTGAAGTTAATGTGGAATTTGAATATAAATGTTGGATATTAACAGTTATGTTAAATAGAACAGTTCTTAGAATTTCCACTGGTATGTAAAATTATAATTACGCAGAATTAGAATTATGTTGAATAAGATCAATTCTATGGAATTCTATCAATGATATAGAATTAGAATAATAATGCGGAATTAAAAATTATGTAAAACTGAAATACGTGGAAAATTAAAACATTTATGTGGCATAAATAGTTATGTTTAATAGAAATGATAGTTAGAATTTCAACTGGTGTGTGCAATTATAATTATGCAGAATTTGAATTGTGGTAAAACAAAATAATGGGGAATTACAAAAATTATATGTAACCGATCAAAAAACAAGATTAAAGTTCCAAGACATTTAATTCAAACTTCAGTTTCAAAGAAACTTGTCAAAAAGTAATGAAACGGTGTTACTTCACTTGGAAACTCATTTCAAATAATAGTTATTGTATTTTTATTTAAGCTTGAGTACTTTTAGATAATTTGGCATTTTGGCATATGTAGTCAACCAATAAGCTTTTTCATTTTTAAGCATTTGCGAAAACTAAATATATAAAATACGTAAACATTTACTTCCTTTCAAGTATTTTTATATGTTTCGTTGATTTACTTTTATTTTTTGTTATTTCTAATGTACTCTAAATTTGTTTTTTTAATAGTTTTAGGAACCATTACATATACGGTTGGAAGACCACCCAGTAAAATGACTTACGCATAAATTTGAATCTTTTTACCTAATCGTCCAAATATACGACGTGGATCATTAAAAACTCCCAGTTCTTTTAACGGTAGAAAACCTTCGTTTATTTCAAATGCTAAAATATTAAAAATCTGCTCACGTTTGTTTTGCATAAAATAAGGAATTCTAAACTTTCTTTTCGGGCTGAGTTGTTTCCGTTTAATTTTTAAAATGGATATCACGCTCGGCGCTTAATTTTATTTATCTTTTTTATAGAGATTATATTAAATTGCTTTGAAGTTGAGTTTGTTCCTGTTTTTATTACCGTAAGTGGTTTAAGGTTACTCACGCATTTTTCACTTAGTGTTCTATAGGATTAATATGAATGGAATATTATGTGTGGTTTTCTTATGTTGAAAAATGTTGTTTTAAAGAAATGTTGACTTTTATTTTTTTAAAACTATCATAGGAATCTCGAATTGTGGAAAACATTCATAAATAAAAAATTATGTTTTGATAAATTAGTAACGTTTATAATTCGTCAATTAAAAGAGTACATTATTAAAAATAGGTATTCAAAAATAATTAAATTGTATGGTTTCTCACATATTGCGTATAATTATAATTTGGATTTCCATATCTTTCATAAATTTATAAAAGTGCTTGATGGAAGCTTTGAAATTGAGTTCACAAAATATCCAAACCCGTAAACAATAGCTCAAATGCTGCATCCTTATTTCTAATGCCCTATGCTGCATCCTTCTTTAATTAAAATATTTTTGGAAGTGAGCTCAAGATAACGGCAGGTCAAAGACCTAGCAAAATTCCTTTCATAGTTCTTGCTTGATTTACGAATAAATATACACAGACTGTCGGACCATCCATCAATCAAAAGTTCGAAAAACTATTGTTTTGGCTGTAAATCATTCAAAACATTACTACTAATTCCCTAAAAGTTCTCTCATCATAAGAAGGTATTATTCCTGGTTCTTTCTGGACCTCCAGTGACCAAGTGGATAAAGGCGTTCAGCTTGTACTCAGAGGATTGCTGGTTCGAATCCGTGCGATGGACTTGTCAAAGTAAAGTAAAAACAGTAGTGGCCTTGCGATCGGGGGGTTGCCAGCTTCACTACAAAAAAAAAACTAAAAAGTCGTCCAGAACAAATATACTGGCGTGTATACGGGACTGGAGCACGATAAATCTGATCGGGGTCCGATGTCCTGACGTCTATTGAGGTTGCGTTGGGTGCAAGTTCAGGTATTGTTCTCGTCATCCAACCATGTTTAAGAGACCCAGTTGCTCAGTTGGTAAGGCGTTCAGCTACTAATCAGAGGATTGGTGGTTCGAATCCGTGAAATGGACTTGACATAGAAAAGTAAAAAAGTAGCGATCTTGCGATCGGAGGGTTGCCAGCTTCGCTACAAAAATACTAGAAAGTCGTCCAGAATATCCAACAAATTATACTGGCGTGTATACGGGACTGGTGCACGATACATCTGATCGGGGTCCAAAGTCCCGACATCTATTGAAGGCGTTGGGTGTCAGTTCAGGTGTTTCCTCGTCATCTGACCATGGTTCTAAAATAACGAGGTGCATGTATGAATGTGTGTGTGAATGTGTATGTGTTCCCGGGTCTTTCCTTCGAGATTGACCCCGAACCGTCGCCAATAGCCCACTGTGCAGCTCTAGTGCGACGTTAATTGACAAAAAACCAAACCAAAACCAAACCAACCATGTTTAAAAAATACGAGGCATTGTTCCCGGATCTTTCCTTCGAGATAGGCCCCGTACCGTCGCTAAAGCTCGGCTCTTGTGCGACGTTAATTAACAAAACACAAAAAGTTTTACAGATTGGTGTTTTTTTTAATACTTAATAATGTATCGATTAGGCTCTTTTGGTTTTTACTGAGGAAAATAATAACGACATTTTCTAAAAACTTATTAACTCAGAAAAAACGACGAAGAAATGAAATAATACAATTCAAAGCTTCCGGAATGGTTTTTTTCCCGGAGTTTCCCCGGAAGAACTTTTTCCGGAAACGGGGGATGCGTTTCGGAACTGCTTCAGAAATACAAAGACGATTTTCCTATTTATAAGAATACTTATTTTATATGAAGGAAGAAAAATCAAGTATGTGGTATTACTTTTATACATACTCAAAACGTTAAAAAAAAAGAATAAAAATCCAAAACAATTGACGGTTACTTTCTTTAATAACTGCTTTGAATGCATAAGAATGTTGCATTTAATTTGTAATAAGACAATGAAATTGTGAACAATGTTCTTTTAAAATTTGAAAGCAATGAGAGATTTCAAAAGTTAATTTATACCGTAGTTATTATAAGAGGTTCCGGAACCTCCATAGAAGCCCATGTTAAATTCTCTAACTTTGAGGGGAATATCATTTAGTCACAAATTAAACAATTAACCGTGTGATAATTATCGCAGGAACAAGCCCTTCCCCTCTACAACCATTCGTTGTAAGGGCGAAATATATTAGAGTATTTCTTATAGCCGAAAAATCATAAAAGTTTAACGCTTCTGCCCTTTCATAGATGGCAGCATCATCTGTTTAAAAAAAGTACGATCCTTCACTGCTTTGAGAAATTCCTTTTTTTTCCACTTCACATCTTAAGATTTGTCGAGACCCGTAAAAAGGATCTTTACTACCAAGGATTGTGAAGACCATATATATATATATATATATATATATATATATATATATATATATATATATATATATATATATATATATATATATATATATATATATATATATATATATATATATATATATATATATATATATATATATATATATATATAAGGTGTGCTCGTTCTCGCGCTGCCTGACAGAAGGCGGAGAGAGCAACTATTTGACGTCATAGTGACGCCTTCCTTCGCCTACTGTGGGCGTGTCTAATGCTCTCGTTTGAACCAATGGCAAGGCTGAACTAGATGCGCTCGCGTCGGTAGATGGTGCTGTCATCTATTCGTTTTTTTGTGAACTATTAAAAAGTGATAAGCTAACTTTATTTAGTTACTTTTACTGCATTTTATGAGTTTAAATTATATTTTAAGGATTGCATTTAGTATAGAAAAATTTCAAAAGAGTTGCTTAATAAATTAAGCGTATTAAAATAATATTAGCTGCTACGAGAGCATGCCCATGAATTTTGAAAGAGTAAAATAGGGGTCGGAACTATCCGGTCAATGCATTTGTATTTGACATATTAAATGAGTTACAATTTCAATCAAGTAAAATACGGGGACATAACAAAACAAGGACGGATTAGTAGTGAAGTTACCTGAACACAATTATTTACAGATATTTACATTATTTTGCTAATTAAAAATTAAATCACCAGTTGTTACCCAACCGGGATCGAACCTAAGTAGCAATGCTTGAAACACACAGCCAATGAGAATGATCAAAAACCGATAGCAAGGCGGAGCTAAAATGATGTCAAAAGTAAGGCGGAGCTAAAATGACGTCAAATAGTTGCCTTTCCTTGCCCACTTTCAAAAAGCGAAAAACGAGCGCACCTTCTATATATAGTCTTTACTATCCTTGCTTTACTACTGAAATAATATATATAATTAACTTTTTATTTGAATAAAAAACACTTCACAAATTGCAAATTAAAAAAAAAATAATGTAGATTTTTTTCCACTAGATTTTTATTTGCAAGTCATAAAACTAATTTAAGTTATAATTCTTAACGTTTTTGTTTATAGTGTCTCAAAAAATTAGGATATATTAAAAATTAATTGTTTTAATCTTGTTTTAAAAAAAAAAGCGGAACGCTTCATTCTAAATTAAAATAATTTTTATTTTAATCTAAAAAAAAAAAACCTCTGACAATCCTATTTTTACCAGAATTGAAAACTTAAAAGCGTTATGAACATTTATCATTCTTTCTCTGTGATACAGCCGTGGCTTAAGTTCATAAGTGCTCAAGACTTAGAAGATGACACGGACATTTTTTTAAAGTCAAAATCTTTTTTTTTCCCGGTTTGATATCGTTGGCGAAATGTTGAAAGCGAAGAAATCCCGTAACAGGGAATTGTGATAAACGAAGAAATATGCAAGTCGCCGCTTTTTCTAGGAAAAAAAATACACAGGCATTTTGACAGTGAGCTTAAGGACTTGTTTAATGATCCGTCAAGAAAGTTTGAGCGCTGAGTTGGAAGATGTAATTGCATGGCAGATGTGAAATGTTATTCAAAGGATGGGATTTCACGGGAGCTGAACCCATGGAAAAATTTAATTAAATTGCGCCTGAACCTTGAATGCGTAGTTAGAGTAAAATACATAAAACTTTAATAAAAAATTCATCGCTGAGGTGAGATGCGTTACTCTATTTCAAGACTTTAAAGGAACTTTTTTTTTTTTTTTGATTTATAATAGTTTTAATGGTTGGTTGGGATTTTTGGCGATTGTATTATTTGGTATTATGATAAAGCCGTGGTATTTGCATTATAACCTGGATAAATACCAACCTCTTAAGGGAAACCCGAGTCCAAAATCCTAATTTGTTTATTAATGAATTCAGAAATACCATTTTTTTATATTATTAGAACATCTTCTTCTGAACAATAATCAGAAACAAAAATATATTTAAAAAATTTATTTTTGTTATTTTTTGCGTTTTTTAAGCTTAAAAAGACTTTTTTTAAAAAACACTACTCTTCTTTCAATTTTTAACGTTTTTTAATTTTTTTTAATTGATTAAAAAACGTCAAAGTATATACTACACACGTATGAATAGACTTTTTCAGATTTGTGTTTTAATTGTCTTCAAAAAATTATTTTAAGTTCACAATCCAAAAAATATTTACACTTTTAAGTTTAATAATTTGTAAAAAAATAATTTATAACTTAATTTAAAAAAGCTATACATACGTTTATAAAACAAATATTAGAGCTTCAAAAACTATTAACAGTTTAGTTTTAAGTTAATTATTTACAAAGCCTTAGCATTTTAAACGTGACAAAAATTAATAAAAAATATTTTGTGTAAATGACGATTGTTGCAGACGAAAAGTAAGTAGAGAGATGATAAATGGTATATAAACATCTAAAAAAACTTATGTTCTGTTTCTTTTATTGTTTTGAAATTGTGTACACACTTTCTTAAGTACGTTTAGCATCGTTTTAAGAAGAAAAAAAAAATAACAATTTTTCCGGATTTTGGGGCTCGGGTCCCATTTAAAGCAGGAATGATTTATTATAAAAAACGACAGAGGACGACACTGTGAAGCAATTGACAAACACTATGAAATCATAAAAACATCCCTGTTGATTCGAAACCTGCACCTATTGCATGAAAGAGTTGGGCTCTAACCAATTAGATATGAGGAAAATAAACATGGCGGTCCGATCGCAAATCGCAAAAACGTTTAGTAGATGCATGCATTTCTACACTGTAAAAAAAGGTGCTTAAAAATGAGTACATGAACGTACTCGTTTTTCGTTGAGTACAATTGCATCGTAAATGAGCGATGACGTACTTAAATTTAAGTAATCGTATTTTCGCAAAAATGAGCAGTGTGGTTTAATATTATCTCAGTCAATTATCTCAAGCCATCTTAACAAAGCGACCTGACAAACTTAAAATAGGTGTACAGAAGATGATTTTCCACATTGTTTGATGTCGATTGCTTAAATGGACACTGAGTTATTACAAGTCAATCATTTTACTTCTCATTCTTTTGCCACGACTTTTTAACATTACTTCTGTTTATAAATTTTTGACTGTGCCCTGGTAGTACAACGGATAAGGCTCAGGACAGCGGTGCTTGCAGATGTGGGTTCGATTCCCTGTAAGTCTTGGTTTTAATTGTTGATATTTGTTGAAAGCGATTTATGAAGGCAGCCTATGTAGGCTAGGTATCTGCTCTTTTTATTCAGATAATCCTTTTTTTAAAATGAAAATCAATGCTTATCCCATTTTTATACATATTTTTGATATGTTTGTTTTTGCATGCTTGTTCTTCATAAGAAAAAGAGAATGTTTGAATGAATTGTGGTTATTAAATGTGATTGGATAGAGAAATTGATGATTAGAACATTTATAAAGTATTGAGTTATGTTATTTTGAAAAGAAATGAAATACTGTAGAGTAAATTTATGTAAGTAAATCAGTAATTAGAAATATCTTTTTAATTAAAAGCTATTTAAATGATTAATATATTAAATTTGTCAAATAAATAATTTGTCAAGTAACTACTTCTAAAAAATATGTTACTTATAAAAATAATAAATAATTATTTTTTCTCTATATATAAACAGTGTTTTTTAAAAAAATAAATTCTACTGTTTTATTCTGAGCTTAATGAAATTCCGCACACTTGACCTTCAAAACAAGGAGAAGGTCACTGTCTACATGAGATTTCGAAAATAACTTTCTTTCCCTTTTCCGCCCCTTAAAGCAGAAATGACTTCCTACAAAATCACCAGATGGCGCTAGCGAAGCAATTGGCGAACACTATACGTAAATCCAGGTCATACCTGGACAACACCAGACTATATAGCTAGTACTGTATAAAGTTGTCTAAAAAGTATTAATTTATTTGCAAACTGAAGTTTTAAAAATATTTCTGTACCTTGGAGATATACAACACTTTGTCATTTTTTACTATTTCCCAGGTGAACTTATCAAAGTTTTTTTTATATGCTTGTACATTTCTATTGACATAGTTCTTTTAAAAAATAATATTGCCGTTGGTAAATCCGTACAGAAGATAGCGTTTCATACCTTTGGAAAGAGTCTGAAAAACACACTATATCGCAAATTTAACTTAAAATTCGAAAATGGACATAGTTTCCTATAACTCTAAGTTACAGATTTGTAGATATGAAAATCTGTCTATATTAGTTGTGTTGAAAAATGAGATATTTTGACAAATTCTAAATTAAGAGCATTATTTCGATTATGTACAAGCCAAAACAATGGGTTTTAGAACTTTTTATGTTAAGCTTGTCAATTAAGCACAATGTAGTACAACGAATATTGGTATAAAAGAAGGACATTTATTCTAATTAGCATTGGAATATATTTGGACAAAATCTGGAATTTTGTAAAACTGGTATAAGTGTTAAAATATGAATTGCTTTAAATATGAGTATTTCAATATTTAAATATGAGTATTAGTCCATGGTATGATTCGGTTCTAATGCTATCACATAAAGAATTTTTGACTTTGCAAAATTTCTTTGAATTTTTTACACTTTTTTTATTCCATAATCCTTTTTATGTATAATTTGTAAAAATATTTAGCACCGAATGTACAATTCAAAAGATAAAATAAAAAAAAAATATTTGGAATGGGAAAAGTTGGCGGTAATGATAGTTATTAAGATTCGGAATTAGTTTAATTAGATGATTACTTGAAAATAATATTTTCCGCAGCTCAAAAAAATATTAAAGAACCTTTTTATGTTTAAACAATTAATATAAAGAAATCTGCGGAATACTTTTGATATGCGTCATTTATTAATAATCGTTTTTTTTTCTGGTGGAAAAATTGTTTTTTTTCCTAATTTATTTTCCATTTTGAATGAAAAAAAAAATCAAATTGGTTCAGCGATAATTAAAAATCTCTGGAGAAATCTAGTGATTTTTCATACTATCGTTTTATCTTTTATTATTATTTGTGCATTTACATGAATTTATTTGAGAATTTGACGTAGATTTATTTTTAGTATTTAGATTTTGGAGTTCCATTGAATTAGAGTTGGAAAAATATAAGCCTATACTTAATATATATATATATATATATATATATATATATATATATATATATATATATATATATATATATATATATATATATATATATATATATATATATATATATATATATATATATATATATATATATATATATATATATATATATATATATATATATATATATATATATATATATATATATATATATATATATATATATATATATATATATATATATATATATATATATATATATATATATATATATATATATTTATTAGGTATAGGCTTATATTTTTCATCTTCTTTAGCATGAGCATGTAAGTGAGCATGTAAGTAAGCTCATGCTTAAAAAGATGTAGGTATAGGCTTATATATATATATATATGTCGGAAACGAAAGAGCTGATTTGCTTGCAAATCGACATCTCTGTAAATATTCCAAAATCACACTTAAAAAATATATATATATACCTAATATATGTTGAATTTTATTTAAGGTAGACCCAATCCCTGAATTCCGAGAAAATTGCGAATTGTTTTTCTGCATAAAATAATGCTCATACTTAAGAAGATGTAAAATAAAAATTCAAAGTAGTAGAAAACAGAGAAAATAGTTTTAATACCATTTATCATTTGCTTACCTACTTTTCGTCGCCAATATTCTTCATTTGCTCAAAATATTTTTTTGAATTTTAGTCATGTTTAAAATAAACACACATAAATAAGCCTATACCTAATCTAATATCCAATCTAACTAAACTTTGTTAAAACTAAGGCTTTGTTAAATATGTACTTAAGACTAAACTTTTAATAGTTTTAGTATTTGTTTTATAAACTCATGAACAGCTTTTTTCTTAAAAAAAAAAAAACTAAGTAAGAAATGATTTTTTACGAACCATTGAACATGAACATTTGAACATGTTTTAGGTTATGAACATAAAATAAGTTTTTGAAAATAATAAAAACAAAAATGTGCAAAAATATCTTTATTCGTCTGTAGTATACGCTTTGACTTTATTTAATCATTTAATTTTTTGTTTAAATATTGGAAATCGAAGGAGGAGTAGTGTTTTTTAAAAAAGCCTTTTTAGATATTATGCACAAAGAATTTTTTTAAACTCTTTATTATTATTATTATTATTGTTCAAAAAGAGATGTTCTAATAATCCAAAAAAAAATAATTAATCCTGAATTCATTAAAAAATAAATTAGGAATTGAGGCTTAGGTTTCCATTAACATCATTAACATTAAACAGAAATTGTCATTTTTTTTTCATGAAGAAAATAAATAAATACATGATTAAGTTGATGTGTGATTCGTCAAATATTCTTGCACTTAATTAACTTCTTCTCAGACTTAATTAACTTCTGAATTTCTTCTTGTACTTCTGAAATGATCCCAAGTAATACAGTTAATCCAATCAAGCAGTTAATAATCAGAACGAACCCCCCCCCCTCCCCATTTGAGTTTTAAAAACTTATTAAACCACATTTTTATTTTAGTGAAATCGCATTTTTATTTTTAAGTCAAGAATTTTAATTCTAAAAACAGCTGTTATTTCGGTGCGGAAAAATACCGTCAACGTGGGGTTACTTTACTCTATTATTTTGCTTTTGTCAACTTTAATAAAGTGTTTGAGTACCATGTAGTGCAGCTAACTTTAAGCAATAAAGTGTTTGATTCATAGAGTAATGATACAAATAGAGGAATAAAAATGCTGATTTCCGTGTGTCCATCATTGAAACCATGTGATATGTGGAAATGCCAATTCATTCATGTGCCAAAAATTACTTGGCAGGCCTTGGCGACTTTAAGAACTAAACGAGATCGAATTATTGTAATATGGTTTTGTTTTTAATTTTGTATTTAAATATTTTTTTTTTTGAACGAGTGGCACAATTTAAGGGAGTTTAACAGCTATATTAAGGAGATTTTTCTTACATTGTAGTTTTGAAATAATTGCATTACGTTTTTATGTAAAAAAAATTAACATAAGCGAAGTTCTTTCAATCGTTATTTTGTATACTTCAATAAGAAAATATGAACAATAAAACCTGATAAATATAAAGAGTTTCGCTTCTTCGAGTATTGAACACAAATAAGATATTTTCGTTTCGTTAATGAAGAGGAAATATTTAGCGCATATTGTTTGAAAATAAGTAAATACGTACATATATGTTAAGAAGTTGAATACGGACAGAACTCCTTATCACCAAAAGAGGAGAAAGTGCGCCAAATTTGAAACTCCTGCAGATCTCTGAACGCCAAATGTGGCAGCGCTATAACCACGTGATGTGGGTTTTTCTTTTCAATGTTGACACCGCGTCCTTACGAGAGTCTGGTATTGAAGGCGCTCTCTATTTAATATTACAACTCTCTGGTTTGAGTACCATGTAGTGCAGCTAACTTTAAACAATAAAGTGTTTGAGTACCATGTAATGCAACTAACATTAAGTTCTGTGGATATCAATATATTCTGTGATAACTGAAGAACCCGATAATCTATAATTTTTTTAATGTAGCACTTGTTAACTATTATTATTTTTTATTCTGTGGAGTAAAGTAGGAAGCGGGGGTGGAATACTTTATTTCAATGTCAGAAATGTACTTTTTCAATAGTATAGCTTGGTTGGAGTAAATATAACCATTCGATTCTTAGCACCATTCAAAATGTATGTTCTATTTTTGGTGTACCACAATCCATTTATATTTGCATAAAAGTCTTTTTAAAAACCAAATTTTTTTTAATGATTCCTAAAGTTATCTTTCATAACAATTGACGATTTCGGATTGATTTGTTTGTCCAATTTTTGCTTGTATATTTCAGAAGGGGTGAATAAAAATATATGAGATATAAATTGATAGAAATCTCAAAATATATTAAAAAAAATAATTACATTTTAATGCAAATTCTTCTCTTACGGCAGAACATCGTCCAACACATCGAACATTTTATAAAGGCAGGTAACTTAAATTTATTTGGTTGACAGTAAATTAGAAGAACATTAAGGTTTCTACTAAGGTTTACCTTACTATTCTAAGGTTTACTTTATTAATAATAATGAACTAAAGTAATCCCGAATGTTGGACTGAAATGAGGTTGGTGAGCAAAATGATTTTTAACTTGAATTAGAAGCAAAAGATCAGAAATCCCATTAGTATACTTTTAAATTGATTGTTATGTAATACAATTGTGCACTTACCTCATTCTGGTGACATGTGGTTAAGGAAAAATATACAACTTTTTCCTCTGGAAGAAAACGCATGTTATACCTACTACATAATACTTTTAACTGTAAACTTCCCGTTAACAGAAAGGAAAGAGAAAAACAGTAACACCATTGAGCAGCAGGGTCGCCATTCCTCACAGGAAAAATATATTACTGAATGTCTCGCCTTTTTTTTAAATGTGAAACTGTTTTCAACTGGTGGCTAAATAGGCTGCCTTCATAAATCATTTTCAATAAATATCGACAATTACAACCAAGACTTACCGGGAATCGTACCCAGACCCTAAGGAAACGCAATCCAGAGCCTTACTTGTTAAACTACCAGGGTGACGTGAAGAAGTTATAAACAGAAGAAATGTAAAATGGTGTGACGAAAGAATAGGAATTAAGAAAATTGAGTTGTAATAACTTCATTTCCAATTAAGCAATCGTCATCAAATAGTGTGGAAAACCATTTTCTGAAAAATATTTAAAGATTGTTAGGTCGCTTTGTTAATATGTCTTGAACAGAAGCTGAGATTAGCAATATTAAATCACACTGCTCATTTTTGTTAAAGTACGGTTACTTTAAGGATGCCTTCATAAGTCACTTTTAATAAATATCGACAATTACAACCAAGACTTACCGGGAATCGAACCAGACCGTAAAGTACCATAGTCCAGAGCCTTACCTGTTAAGCTACCAGGGTGACGTGAAGAAGTTATATACATAAGAAATGTAAAATGGTGTGCCGAAAGAATAGGAATTAAGAAAATTGAGTTGTAATAACTTCATTTGAATTTAAGCAATCGACATCAAATAGTGTGGAAAACCATTGTCTGAAAAAATATTTGAAGTTTGTCAGGTCGCTTTGTTAATATGTCTTGAACAGAAGCTGAGATTAGCAATATTAAATTACACTGCTCATTTTTGTGAAAGTACGGTTACTTTAAGGATGCCTTCATAAGTCACTTTCAATAAATATCGACAATTGCAACCAAGACTTACCGGGTATCGAACCAGACCCTAAAGTACCATAGTCCACAGCCTTACCTGTTAAGCTACCAGAGTGACGTGAAGAAGTTATAAACAAAAGAAATGTAAAATGGTGTGCTAAAAGAATAGGAATTAAGATAATTGAGTTGTAATAATTACATTTCCATTTAAGCAATCGACATCAAATAGTGTGGAAAACCATCTTCTGAACAAATATTTAAAGCTTGTTAGGTCGCTTTGTTAAGATAGCTTGAACAGAAGCTGAGATTAGCAATATGAAATCACACTGCTCATTTTTGTGAAAGTACGGTTACTTCAATTTGGGCACGTCATCGCTCATTTACGATGCAATTGTACCCAAAGAAAAATGAGTAGCTCAGATACTCATTTTAAGTACCTTATTTTTACAGTGTATAAGAGATTATAGAAATAGTATCTGCATAGAGGAGCATTTCGAATTATAATCCATTAATATATGTCCCCACAGCGGAGCCTTCCAAGCGTTAAAAGTTGCATAAAAGCTCGTTCAAAGATATTGCTTGTATAATTAATGAGTTTAAGATCAAATGATTCCTTTCATATTTAAATGTTTATGACATGAATGTCCCCTTTTACTATAGATGCGCATGTTTATCATTGAAAATAATCTCATTTTAAGCAATCAATACTCTGTTTAATTTGAATAAGTCTTCTTTTTAGTTTAGAGATATAATATAAACTGCATTTCACACATTTCTGAACTCTTTATTCAAACAATACCTCCACATCTTCGCATCATCAAACTAACCGATACCAAAACATCATCAAACTAATTCAATATGGCGTACTAACAGAGATTTAATAATACAGCAGTTTAATATTTAAATAGTTTAGGGAATAATGACAAGTTTAGTTAAATGCCTGTTAGTCGCATAGAATTAACTTAAATTAATTATAACTCGCTTAAAATATAATTCGATGTATCGAATTTTATAGTTAATAACTTATAAATGTATCGAAATGTATAGTTAATAACTTGTAAATTTAAATAATTTCAAACCATTTTAGGCAATCCAATTTTGAAATTTTTTAATTGTATTATCTGTGTGAGTAGAAAAGCTCCATTGTAGCTCACATTAAAATACATCTGACGTTTTAAATAACACGAAAGTTAAAAACTGAATACTAAATTTATTAAAATTGCATGTATAAGATACTTATTTTCAAAAGGGAACATTTTCAATTGGATCGCTGATGAAATGTTCTTCTCTGAAAATAATGTTCTTGCATATGCTAATGTATACTTCAATCAATATATTAATAGAATAAATTTGCTTTATTTGAAGCGATCACTGAGCTAGATTATAATGTAACTATAAGCACAGTAGCGAGGATTCCCATTGATCGACAATTACTTTATCGTGCGCGCGGATGCATACAATTCGGAAGAAAGGATGAGAAAACATTCGTCCTTGGCTATGACGTCACACGTGAGGTCACAGAAACATTTAAAACTGATTTTTTTCAGTACCTTTCGTCTTCATTTCTTGTAAGTAAGTATGGAAAAACATTAAATGTGGAACATTTAATATATTTTTGAAAGCCAGAAAAACGTTTTTAAATTTGAGCAAACCTATTCGAACGGACTATTTTTCTACCTTTGCTCAAAAAGGAGTAAAGTGGTCGGCCACGCTAAGTCCTCGCTCCAGTGTTTATAGTTATGTTATTCTAGCTCAGTGAAAACGATAGCTATAGCAATTATTGTATTATAATAGCAACAGCTATTAAGAAATATTGCAATGTTCTTGTCAACATATAAAATACTATATTAAATTACCAAGCTCTTTTGAATTTAAAGCCAACTAAATATTTTATTTTTTTAACCTAAGACCATATTTTTTACCTTTTGATATCCATTACATTATATTCAGTTTAGTACTACATTTAAATAATATATTTACATATTATGCCTTACATTTATATCATAGAATCTTAAGCTGCGTATGAACTTCTTAAGCTGCGTATGAACTATTCGGGATTTTTTTTCACAATTACACACATACACAACAAACATGTATTTAAAAAAATAAAAGCCCTAAGTTTGGTGAAAGAGACACAGTACCTGAAAAATTGTAAAATTCTCGATTTTTTTATTTGCTAAAATTATAGTTTGGAATCTTCTAAATATGCTTGCAAAATTCTATGTTTTTAACGAGTTATTTGAGATTTTAAGCTGGGTGATGTTTTTCAAGGAACAAAAACTTTAAACCGTTTTTACCCATTGTTTGATTTTCCTTGATGTTAAGTATTTCGAAAAGTTAAGTTTATTTTATTATTAAAGAAGAAATGCATATTTTTTAAAGCATATTATAAAATATGTGTATATTATAAAATGACATGCAAATTAGCTCTATGAGTAGTATTTAAAAAAAAATACTAAATAAAATTGAATTAAATTATTTTTGTGTTCCTATGAATAAATATTTGTATAAAATACAAACATATAAATACATGTAGTATATTAAATTTTAATGGCGATTTTTATGTATTGTAATTCAAAGGATCTGAGAATTTGTTTTTGAAAACAAATATATATTTAAAACAGCATTAGCATTGAAAAAAGCTTAAAAAATTGAAAAAGTTTACATTAAAAAAAATACAAACAATTATGAAATTTTTGTGAGAAGTATTGTTTTCCTATATAAATTTAAATAAGTTACTGTAAAAATTTTATTTAAAAAGTCAGAAAAAGTTAAAATGGTAGTATGTCCCTTTAACGCCAGATGGCGCCAGGAACTGACCGAAATGAGTGCTAGATTTTCTTTACAGGGGCACTAATGCCCGATTTCGCATACCAAGGAGGGGGGGGGGGGTTACAAGAAATTATGTTCAAAAATTATTTAAGTTAACTGTCAAACAGGGTAATCGAAAAATAGTTTAAATAATCAAAAATAAATGTTTTGACTCGCAAGTAATATGCAATGTTTTAGAGTCAGCATATATATATATATATATATATATATATATATATATATATATAAAGTAATAATGAATATAAATATTTCAGGGGACCTAAATAGATCGAACTATAAATAGGTTAATTTTCTCAAAGTTGGCTTGCTTTTAAATCCCTATCAACTTGTAGAATATTCTTTATTGATCGAAAAATGCATATTTTAAATAGTACTTTGGACAAGAGTAACATCAGCTGTAATTTTTATTCAGTATTTTTCTTTAAAGTTAAGTGCTACAAACCCAACGTTTAATATAAAAGATCTTGAAAAAAATCTTGCTATCTATAATAAAATTTCTCCTAAGAGTTCGTTTTTAAAAATATGACCATAACGTTCCCTCGAAGAAATTGTAAATGTTACCCGACAAGGAGGGGGTTAGCATTGCCTGATTGCGGGAGCAAGAGGGGGGCGGGGGGCTAAAACCCCTCTAGACCACAACTGTATACTTTATTACATGAATTGATCCTTTCATAAATTTGGTGGAACACAATATTTTTATAATCTGAAAAGGGTGATATAATAAATATTTGATGGGAAATATTTCTACCTTGAGTAAAAGTAACTAAAGTGCTGTATAAATTTTGTAAAATATGAAATTGGTGCAGTATAATTTTTGTAGAAGAAACATAAAATTTGTGAATATTTTTTGTGTGTGCATAATTTTGTAATAAATCATCGCTAAAATATACTTTCAGACGACGCAGCCTTTTTGGCGATGCAGCATTAAAGTAAAATTCCAGTGGCCTTTATGGTTGGTTAAGTTAAGTATGTATATCAGTATACTGTTTGAAGCACATGAAAGTAGAATATTTTCAGTGTTTTTGAATTAAATTAAAAATACTTTAACTCACTGCTGCTCATAAGATTTTTTTCAATTGTTGCAGTTGTTTTCACGGCTTGAATATTTGAATAATTTTTTCTGTACATACAAATTTTATATTACTTTTATTATTTATATTATAAATATATAGCTTGTAAATTGTTCCTCGAACCCTTAAATTAAAAAAATACACTGTTAAAAATAGGTACTAAAATAAGTAAAATGTACTTATTTTTTAGTACATTCGATCTTTATTATGGCTCCGAATACATAAGTTGCAATTTTTAAAAAGACATGTACTAAAAAATGAGTACAATGAGTAAAAATGAATGAAAAGAGCAGATGATGGCTATCTTAACTTTCAATAAATATCGACAATTAGACTTACCGGGAATCGAAACCCATATCCTCAGGCATCGCAGTCCACAGCATTATCCGTTAACCTACCAGGGCGATTTGAAGAAGTTAAAAACAGGAGAAATGTTAAAAAGGTATGCCAAAGAAAGGGAAGAAAGAAACTTGAGTTGTAATAACTCAGTTTCCATTTAAGCAATCGACAAGTGGAAAACCATCTTCTGAACAACTAATTTAAATTTGTCAGGCCGCTTTGATAAGATGGCTGGAACAGAAGCTGAGACTAGTAAAATTAAATCGCAATGCTCATTTTTGAGAAAGTACGATTATTTAAATTTGAGTATGTCATCGCTTATTTACGATGCAATTGTACTCAAATGTGTGGACTGTTCCTACACTGCTAAAAATAGGTACTTAAAAATAAGTAAAATGTACTCATTTTTGATTACATTCGATGCTGATCATAGCATAAGCTTCATTTTCGAAATAGACATGCACTCAAAAATAAGTAACATGAATAAAAAGAGGAAATGCTTGCCTACAAAGGCTGCCTTCGTAAATCAATTTCAATAAATTCCAACAATGACAACCAGGACAGAAATAGAAACCAATCCGTCTACCTGATGTCCTCCGCACTGAAGTGTCCATGGTATTATCCGTTGTACTACCAGAGCGACGTAAACGGATGTAATGCTAAACAGGCGTGGGAAAAGAATGGGGAGTAAGATAATTGAGTCGCAATAACTCAGTTTCCATTTAAGCAATCGACATCAAATCACTCTACATAGTGTTCTTGATATAATGCCCAAATATTCCATGTTGTAATTCATTGAGCGAGTAGCTCAAAATCATACTATTTGTCAGAAGTATAGTGATCATCATGAATAACATTTCTAATCTATGTCATTGCAACTGATACCCGTATATCTCAAGGAAGAGGTCGGATTAAATAAATATATATATCGACATCAAATCATGTAGAAAACCATCTTCTGAACAACTATTTTAAGTTTACCAGGTCGCTTTGTTAAGATGGCTTGAACAGAAGCTGATATTAGCAATATGAAACCATACTACTCATTTTTTCGAAAGTACGATTACTTAAATTTGAGTACGCCATCGCTCATTTACGTTGCAATTATACTCAAAGAAAAACGAGAACATCCATGTACTCATTTTTAAGCACATTTTTTTTACAGAGTACCCACCTTCTTTCCAACTGGCCCATCGATTTTTCTCTTCGGAGACAGAATACGCGATGAAATATTTACAAATTCAACAGGGCCATAACCAGCTCCCTCTGGTTTGTGACACATTTTAAAGTAATCCCCTCACTCTCATCGAATGAGCACTCCGGACCATTACTCACTTTGAACCATTCGCGACGGCAATTACTTTGGCCTAATCCGCCCGCTTCCCTCCTGTTTAGACTGCAGTGATAAGCAACGGGTTTTTAAAAAGAGGAAAATTGAATTCGAGTTACATGCTCGGTGTCATTAAGGACCCTCTCTGTGTGTCCCTGCACGACTCTTTTTAGGACAGCGAAAGATAAATCGTCGGCCACCCCCTAAAGATGTTCGCATTTTATGGTGCCATAAATCAGTGTTAAGAGATTTAACCACTGAAACCCCCCAGAGAGCGGATATTAGCGGCTTTTCAAATGCCCTATAGAACATTTTATATACGCGATTTTTAGTAAAGGATTATATTAATTTTAACCGACTGAAAAGCGCGCCAACCAAAACCGCAAAGCGCGCCAAAAAGAAAAAGGTTCTCAATTCGGCTGTTATTATTTTTTTTATGTATGTTCCCGCAATATTTCTGTTTTAATTAGATGTTTGGAAAATTCTTTTTTGTTGGATAGGGGATGTCTCACTTGGGCATTTTTTGGAAGAAAAATCCGGTTATCCGGCATGTAACTATTCTCAATTCTGAATTAACCTGACTGTTTGGGAAAAAAAATATTGTCCGATTTTGAAAATTCTTTTTTTGTTAAAAAGAAAATCTACTTTTGCAATTTTTAAAAAAAAATATTGGTTATCCGGCTGTTATATATTAGGAAATATCGATTAACTGGACTTTTTTAAAACAATTTCATTGTTGAATAAAGATTGCACAACAACGATTTTGCGTTCATGCGACATTTATTGGCACGGATTGTTTTACAATATATATTTACGAGACAAGATAAATTTGTTTATCCTGCATTTATTAAACCGGATCCAGAACGTATAAAATCTGAACAACAACTTTGAATATCTCTGTGAATAATATCAGGTGGTGAAGCCTTCTGCTAAATTAAAAACTAAAAAAAAAAAAAAAATCTTAAAAAAAAAAAAAAAAAAAAATTAAAAAAACTTATTTTTAAGTACATGTTTTTTTAAAATGTTTTTAACTTATTTATTTGGAGCTGTGATAATCTTATTTATTTGGAGCACCGAATGTACTCAAAATTAAGTAATTTCACTTATTTTTGAGTACCTATTTTTAACAGTGACATATACTTTCTACATGACAATAACTAATTTTTTATTACATACCTCCTTCGTACACTTACTCTTCGATTGCTTTATTTGAATAAACTGCTTAATTAATGATAATTATAATAATTAAAAACTAACCCTTTAATAACTTTAGCAGCGTTCACTCTAGAAATAAAAAAGGGCAGGGCGCTGATAGCAGTAAAAGGAAACCCCGTTTTTAGAAAGGCACTTCTTATTTTTAAAAGGGCACTTTTAAAAAAAAATTGGGGTGGGCGCGGTCACACATCGACACATCGGACCCTTCACCAAAAAAAAAAAAAAATCCAATTTGTTGGTTGACATTGCGCTAGAGCTGCATATTGGGCTATTGTTGACGGTTCGGGGCCAATCTTGAAGGAAATACCCGTACAAAATAGATGAAAACATTATTTAAAATCAAATTTTGACATTTAAAATTTAATGTTTTTCCTAAAAACCAAATCTACAAGTAGCCCTAATCAGACCCCTTACAAAACTGATAAAAAGGCTACTGAAATTCAAAGTTTGGTAATAAAATGCATAGTCTTGCAAGTTTGCCTCAAACCATCTTCTCTTTTTTTTTAAAAAAATAGCATTTCATAAGCGGGCACAGGCAACCAATAGAATTCATAGAATACCCCGTGCTAGAAATTACCGCGGAATCGTAGTGATTTCACAACACGCATAGTTAAAAAGGAGTTTGTTTGTCTACTGTCATAATATTGGGTTGGAGGGAAAGTTCTGTTGTATTTTAAAGAAAATATTTGAATTCATTTATAAAAATATGTGTTTAATATTAATCAATTATATATGCTCCGTTATTTGTTACAACCTGTTGCCATCTTTCAGGTAATCTGTGAATTCCTGTTTTGTAGAAGTTCTCATCCTAGGAGTTAAAATAGTCAGCAACTGCCTTAGAAACACTTTCAAAAGACGTGAATTTTTTTTCCCGTTAGATAATTTTGCAGTAAGATTTTTTTCTCTTAATATTCTCGTAAAGAATCCACTTTTCATCTCCAGTAACCAGCCTGTCCAAAAACGGCTCCACATTGTGTCTAATCAGATGTCATGAACACATTCTTACACGATCAGACAAATTCTTTTCCGTTAATTCATGTGGAACCCAAACACTTTGCTTTAACACAAACCCAACGGATTTAATGTGATTTCCAACAGTTGTATGATGAATGCCAAACTCTTCTGCAAATTCTCGACTAGTTAAATGTGGATTATTTTCCAACATGGATCGCAAAACATCATTATCGAGCTTGGATGGTCGTCCAGATCGATCACTTTCTTTGAGGCTCAGATCCCCGGAACGAAATTTGCTAAACCATCTTTGACAAGTACGAACATTTACAATATCTTTTCCAAATACCGCACATAAATTTTTACATGCAACCGATGCATTGCTTCCTTTTTAGAATTCATATAAAATGCACTGTCGTAAATGCACTTTATCTACTGACATGTTTTTCCCTTTAAATATCACAAGTAAATGATGAACGGTAAAAAAGGGCACCTTTTATATTATACAGCAATCTAAAAAAACAAAAAAAATCCGATTGACTCACTAGCCAGATGTACTTTTTATTTACAAGCAAAATCACCTGCCTATTTAAAATACGACAGAACTTTCCCTCCAACCTAATACATTTAATTCAAATTTACACACACATTTTTTTTAATCGATGCATTTTTTAAAGGCAGCTAGGAAAGCAAGGACGCTTATGCTTGACTGAAAAGGGCAAGAGGGGCGGAGTTTTTTCAAAAGAGGGCGGCACTTTTTAAAAAGGGCCATAAGGGCGCTATCTGGATGAAAAAAGGGCGGTCAGGGCGGGCCGCCCTTCAAGAAACGCCTAGAGTGAACTCTGACTTTAGCAATGTAGTTTACGAGTTTTAACTCTAACCTACAAAGAATGTTTTAGCATAGAAATGTACATTTACTTTTCTACAACAAACCATTTTTAACTCAACCTTTCATTAATTGACTTGGGTCGTTTTAACATGCTCTCATTCAATAGTAAGAAGCATATACTCTTTTCAGAAAGATAATGCAATCCTTTTTACGCACTGCGAGAAAGGTGCATCATTGTATTCGAATGAAGGACATTGTTTGAACCTTTCTATGGCGGACAAGAACAGCGAAATATTGACAAAAATAATGATTTTTCCGGACACACCCTATGCCATTCAATGGCGGTGAAAGCTCTGGATGCATATGCTCTGTTTTATCCATTCATTTGACACAGCTTCTGTGGACAAAAGAGATATGATTATTTTTTCCCATTTGGCAACAATTGTTGCTGAATGCGAATGTAGATAAAAAAAGGAACATTTTCTGTTTTCTACAATGGAACAGTGCAATGAAAGTAAATTGTAAAACATAATTAATAAAAATTAATTACACACGCCCGTTTGTTTAAACATTTTTTTTAATGTTTTGAAAGAATGTTAAATGGCTATTGTGGTGTATACATTAAGAAGCACATAATGCATGTTCTATTTCTAAAAGATTTGTTTTGAAATTTAAAAAAAAATGGCTGAATAAAATGAAATTTTATTTTAATTTGCCATAAAATAGAACTAAAATAAGTACTATAACCATTTCATACTTTATATTTTTTGCTTGAAGACTCTTTTCAATATAATGATAAAACATTATTTAATATTTATGCATTTTTTTCAATACATTATAAAAAATTATCTTAGTACACGCTTTTATTAATATGCAAATATTGTCGACCAACAACCGACTTATGGCCCAACATGGTTGGTCCAGCTAGTATCTCCTAACTATCCCCCAATATCTAACTTCTTCTTAAAATCCTTTACTCCTGTAACAATATTCACTGGCAAGTTGTTTCATTAAAATATTACAATTTTTCTATAACAATATTATAGAAATAGTGTTTTCTCCCTTCCCTATTAAAATGTGATTTGTTTAATTTAAACCCATGACCTCTCGTTCTATCACCAATATTAAAATCTAAATCCTCCACATCTCCTTGCTTACTACTTTTAAAGAGTTGAATCAAATTTCCCCTAACCCTTCTCTCTTCCAGAGTATACATATTCAAATTCCTTAATCTATCTTTATAATCTATGCCTGAAAATCCTTGGACCATCTTAGTAGCCCAGTGTTGAACTTTCTATAACAAATCAATGTCCCTTTCAAGATATGGTAACTAAAACTGGACAGCATACTCAAGATGAGGCTATTCCAAACCTCTATACAATGGCTAGATTATATCCTTAGATTTTGATTCGTTCGAGTTTGATTTTATATTCTATTGGAAATCCATGTCAGGCGAACTTACCAAGAAGGTGTAAAGCCTGTAATTCATGGCCGACACAGATTATATTAAAGTTATTCATTATTGTGCTTGCTTTAAAAAATATTAAATGATCAAATATTTAAAGAGTGTTTTTATATTCTTTATAGTGAGTGCGTCAACTTAGTTTATAACATTTGCAAAGAATGACAATTCAATATTAATGATTAGGTCCCTTTGAAACTTCACCTATTTGCAAATATTTCTTGTTAAGGGACTTTAATTTTTTATATCCTTTCACAAGTATAAAAAATATTTTTTTTGTTGGATAGGGGATGTCTCACTTAGGCGGCATCTTTAAAAAAATATCCAGTTATCCGGCGTTTAGCTATCCGAAATACTCAATTAACCGGACAGTTTGAAAAAAAAATATTGTCCGATTTCGAAAATTCTTTTTTGTAAAATGAAGAAAAATCCACTTTGGCAAAAACGGCAACAATTAATCAGTTATCCGGCTGTTATATATCCGGAAATATCTATTAACCACACTTTTTTTAAAAATAATTTCTCCTATTTCAAAATATTTTCATTGTGGAATAAAGATTGTACAAGAATTACATTTCGTTTATCAGCATTTATTGGAATGGTTAGGGATTGTTTTACAATGTGCAATGTTCAGACAATATAGTTTTGTTTAAACGGAATTTATTATCCCGGATCCGAGACGCGGGAAAATTTGAGCAGCAACTTGAGTTTCTTGATGAATAAATAGCAGGGGGACGAAGCCCCCTTCAAAATTTAAAACTAAAAAAGGACAATTAATATAATATTAAAAAAAAATGGAAAACCGACTTTAAAAAAAAGTAATGAAAAGTGCGCTAAAAAGTTAAAAATATTTTTTTAATTTAACGAACAAGTTGAAAACATTGAATTATTTAATATAAATTTTATACTTAATACAACTTTTTGAAGTTGGTGCCAATTTACAAAAAGCATAAAATATATAAATTAAAAATATAAAGCCGATTAAAAAAAGTTATTTACTTATTAAAAGTATAAAATTGATATTAAATCATTGCATTTTTTCAACTTCTTCATAAAATTATAGTGACTAATTATATAGACGTAAAGTTATAGTTTTACTATAGTTAGTCACTATAGTAAAATTAAAAATTATTTTTTACTTTTCAGCGCATTTTTGTTAAAGTCGGTTTTCTTAAAAAAAAAAGGTTATTTTATATATTTGCTTAATTTTTTCGTCACACTTGCTGGTAGAAATAATTGATAGATATACCGAATTCTCATATATTTGTTCGCTCAAAACGATAACACTTAAAACGTCGCCAATTGCTCATTTGTCTGGCTTTAGATCGAAATTAACCCCTCAACTAAAGAAAGTTAATTTACACTATATTGAACACAGATGGCGCCACATTTCCAGCGATCATTTATCATTTATTCATTATTATTAAGCAAATTATAATTCAACATTAATATCACAATAAAGAAAAATATCTTCTTTAGTCTTGAGTATAATTTCCAGTTCATTAATCAAACACTTATTCTTCTAGGTAGAGTATAAAAAATAACATGACTAGTAGATGAGTAATTCATTGCTGAAGTTGACTTGAAAGTGAGCAAAGTGTCCAATGAGATTAATTCGTCTTTGTGACGTAAAATGCATTCGAAATGACGGTAACACAATACGATGAAAATGAGTCGAGTACTATCACTAATGAACTTTAGTCTAACTCCCCTCAGATGAACTCCCATCAGTCTAACTCCCATTGCGTAATTGTTTACTATGCTGACAAACTTTATTTGTCTGCTTATCCGATGCTAAATGCGAAATACGATATTCAACCGAGTTGGAGAGTTAGGAAAGTTGGACTGGTGGAATAAACATTGGTTATGTTGATAACTGGAATTTGAAATTTTAGTTCATTTTGTCTAGGAGAATTTACGTAGTTATAGCTTGTAATATATATATAAAAAAAGCGATAATTTTATTTTTTACCCAGATTTCTTTTATTTATATTTATATTGAAATTTTTATATATCGAATATTTGTAATGCGCTGTTTTAATTATTTTTTTAATTGATAACTAAATTCGTGCACATAATTCTTTGGAAATCTAATAATTTTAAAGCAGTTGTTTAGTTTCAGCAATTTTTATAATTAGCATTCGGTTTTAAATTTCATTTGGAAAATCAGTTTTATTAGGTTTCAGGTTAGGAACAGCATATCCTACTTTTAGAGGGTCCAGACGGTTAGAAAAATAAAACCACCAGAAACTTTAAATTAAAACCGCCAACGTGCGCCAAGTCGAGAGGTTATCAATTCGTCTGTTAGGTATTTTTTTTTATGTATGTTCGCGCGGGATTTCGGTTCTATTTAAGATATTTGCAAAATGTTTTTTGTTTTTATAGGGGATGTTTCACTTGGGAGCAATTTGAAAAAAAATATCTGGTTATCTGGCATTAAACTATCCGGAATTCTCAATTAACCGGACCGTTTGAGAATTATTTTTTTGCTGGGTGGAGAAAAATCCACTTAGGCAAAATCTGCCAAAAATAATCGGTTATCTGGCTGTTATATATCCGGAAATGTCGATTAACCGGAGTTTTTTTTAAACAATTTCGATTTCATAATATTTTCATTGTTAAACAGAAGTTGTACAACAATGACATTTCGTTTACCCAGCATTTATTGCCATGGATAGGGCTTGTTTTACGATATACAATGTTGAGACAAAATGTAAGCACAAAATGTTGTTACTTGAATTTCTTTGTGAATAATAGTAAGGGACGAAGCCCCCCGCTAAATTAAAAACTAAAAAGGGAAATATAAAATAATCTTTCTAAAAAAAAAAAAAAAAAAACCGACTGGAAGAAAAATGCGCTAAAAAGTAAAAAATAATTATTAATTTTACGAAAGAAATTTTAAAAGGAATTTTACAAAATCGAATTATTTAATATAAATTTTATACTTATTAGAACTATTTGAAGTTAGTGCCAAGTTATAAAAATCATACCTAAATTTTGGCGCCGATTTCAAAAAGTTTTAATAAGTATAAAATTTATATTAAATAATTCGATTTTTTCAACTCGTTCGTAAAATTAATAATTATTTTTTACTTTTTAGCGCATTTTTTTAAAGTCGTTTTTCCTTTTTTTCAGAAAGGTTATTTTATTCGTATTTCCACTGATGAAGGGAGATTATGTAACATTTCCATATTTTATATATTTTAATTGCTCATTTTTGTTCTGTATTTCTTATAGTGTTGTTGGTATTTATATTTAGAACCGTTCCAGCGTCTCTGACCACCCAGTCATGAATCCTGTTTTTAAAGTTTTCTCTCTTTTCCTCACTGCTTGGAGTTCCTTTCCGTCGAAAGCGCCCAAGGCAAGGAAGTTTGTTCGAGCTCAGTTAAGATTGAATTCCGGTCTAAAAAGATCTCATATTTCTTATTCTGGTCGCCAAAGAAATAGAAATGCGCCAGGCAGGAAAAAAACAGACGAAAGAAAAGCGCTACGTTGAAAACGCAAACAAAACACACAAGAAAAAGGTTTTTTTTTAAACATATCTTCTTTATAAATCTTTTTTATTCGTCGGATTTAAAAATTTTGGAAGAAAATTCTAAAGAATACCAGGTGACTTTTGCAAAAAAACAATCCATTTTTTAAGGGAGTGGCTGGGTGTTGTGATCCAAAGTTGGAGATAAAGTGTAAAATAAAATTTTTAATAATAAAAGACAATATCTGTCTGTGTGTTTGTGTCACGTAAAACACTATATTACACCACTGAAAATTTATAAATGGATTATATTGAACCTCTAATTGTACACTTGAGGATTCGAATTTTAAAATTCCGTTTAGTTTTCCTGTTTATAACGGTTTTAAGAGGTATTTTTTTAATCGCCAATTAGAAAAAATACTATCTACATCGTTATGAAATTCATTATAAAATTAAATTGTTATAAAATCATAAGATCTTGACACCAACGATATAGTTTAAAATAAGTGAATGTATAATTATTGATTTTAACAAATGAAAGTTGGCGATCGAAAATTGCTTTGGCGACAAAACTTTTTCTAACAATTTTGCTTCATCGGGGAAACTAATGAAAAAGCTGAGCTTCCGAAGATGCACACGGAGATGTCTGAACAATAGATCAGTTTTCTTTAATACCCAAGACATGCGCAAAGACAACATATCAGTTATTTTGTCTTCGAGAAAACAAGAGAGAAGGAATAAATTGGGTGAACGAATCAACGGGTTAAAAAAATTTTAACGTGTGTGAAACCGCGCTTAACAGATGTTACTTATATTATATGCTGCAACGGGTTCTACATCAACGAGGGGCCAAACAGCTAGTCTATAATAATAAAAGAAAATGTCTGTATGTGTGTTTGTGGCACGTAAAACACTATCTTTCACTACTTGGACATGTCTGAAAATTTATATATAGATACTATTCAACCTTTAATTGTGCACCTGGGGCTTACAATGTTAAAATTTTCATTTTTTTTGTTTATAATGGTTTCAGAATCTATTTATTTAATTGCCAATTAAAAAAATTATAATATCTCCATTATTATTAAACTACATTGTTATAAAATCGTAAGATCTTGACAACAATGACATACTATAAAATTAAGTTAATACAATTAATCTTTATATATATTTCTCTTACGCGGTGATCGAAAAACGCTATATTTATATACTTGGAATGGCAGCACAAAACTTTTGTATAAATAAATTAATTAATTTTTTTAAACAATTAAAAGTTGGCGATCAAAAATTCGTTTGGCTAAATAACTATTTCTGACAATTATGCTGAAACGGAAAATCTAATTAAAAAGGTAAAATTCCGGAGATGTACCCTGAGATGTCTGAACAATTGTTATTTTGACTTTGAAAAAAATTAAAGAGAAAGAGAAAACTTGGCGAATTGTTTTGGCGTAAATTGTTTTTGCAACATTTGTGAAACCGCGGGTAACAGCTAGTCCAGAAAAAAATAAAAAGCACAAAGTCGGTATTTAGTATCACGTTACTTTCAGAGAGTTGTAATATTAAATAGAGAGCGCCTTCAATGCCAAGACTCTCGTAAGGCCGCGGTGTCAACATTGAAAAAGAAAAACTTCCATCACGTGGTTATAGCGCTGCCACATTTGGCATTCAGATATCTGCAGGAGTTTCAAATTTGGCGCACTTTCTTCTCTTTTGGTGATAAGGAGTTTTGTCCGTATTCAACTTTTTAACATATATGTACGTATTTACTTATTTTCAAACAATATGCGCTAAATATTTCCTCTTCATTAACGAAACGAAAATATTTGATTTGTGTTCAATACTCGAAGAAGACTCTTTATATTTCTCAGGTTTTATTGTTCATATTTTCTTATTGAAGTATACAAAATAACAATTGAAAGAACTTCGCTCATTGTAAATTTTTTACATAAAAACGTAATGCAATTATTTCAAAACTACAAAATAAGAAAAATCTCCTTAATATATCTGTTAAACTCTCTTAAATTGTGCCACTCGTTCAAAAAAAACAACTATATTTAAATACAAAATTAAACACAAAACCGTATTACAATACTTCGATCTTGTTTAGTTCTGAAAGTCGCCAAGGCCTGCCAAGTAATATTGGCGCATGAATGAATTAGCATTTCTACATATCACGTGGTTTCAATGATGGACACACGGAAATCAGCATTTTTATTCCTCTATTTGTATCATTACTCTATGGTTACTTTATATTACCCTCCATAAAAATTATACTTACCGATATCAGAAAAAAAATAACATTTTTTAATTTTCAAATCCAAAAACAACTCATACGATTCGTTTAAAATTCGGTACTCAGCTACTTTTAATAAGAAATAATTGACAAAATTGCTTTAAGTTTGGAAAAAGTAACTTTCATTAGAATAATATATTTTTCTTTATTTCTTATATTATGACATTAAGAGTCTAAATGCACATTGTCATGGTTATTTGGGCAAAAAAAATCGTTTCGGTCGCTTTCGAGGTATTATTTACAAGGTTAGAAATTTGATAATTTCGCCATTTTTAGCTTTGAAGATTTCGAAAGTCAAACTTTAAAAATTGCAAAATCTGAGACCTGACCGCCCCAATTTAAATCTGAGACCTGCAATCAAATTAAAGCGAATTTAAATTTGGGAATACAAAGACTGCCGAATGAGTTATACAAAGTCGTGCAACAATAATAATAATAAATTTTCTTCAATAAAATAGAAATACCTGGTATATAAAATAAAATTTAATTTCCTATATATTATTCGTTACTTTATGGTACAGTATTCAACTAATATACATAATTGTATGTTACAGACATTAAGGCTAGCTGCGTACGAGCAACAATTATACTTCAATTTTAATCAATTGAGCAACTAATAAATCATACGCCAACTGAGTGCGATTATTTATTTGCATCCAACTCGGTACTGCCAGATCTCAGATTTTGCAATCTTCGATTTTCGAAATCTTCAAAGTTAAAAATGGCGCCGAAATTGGAATACCACAATCTATACAGAATCGTCAAATCGTCGATTATTTTGCAATGGACAGCGAACAAAAAGATATTTTGCGCAATTAAAAAGTTGCTCAAATCAGCAGATACAGTTTGAATATTTTTCCCAATTGAGTGCAATTAAATAGTTCAGCTGCATGCCTGATAGTGGATTATTTTTTATTCCAAAACTAATTTTTGTTCCAAATCGCATCAACGCCGTGGAATATCACTAGTTTATGGTATTATATGAAATTAATACATATATTCATACGTAAAATTTCATATATTAAACTTATTTCATCATTTACAATTTAATTAAAGTGGTTGTAAATCCAAACGATAAAAATTGAAGTACTTCCATTTCAGAAGAAAATTTGAGAGAATACGACATTAGACAGTTCATTTAAAGGATATAAAGAAAATCAAAAAAGCTACAAACTATCGTTCGATAAATAATACGTCTGCTCTAGGAAACAAATAATTTAAGTTTCTAATTTCTTTTTTTAAAATGTTTTCAACAGAAATTGATCGGCTTCCATTAATCCTTCTTTCCCTCAGACTATTTTTCGTCAATTAAGAAATAAAAATTCGAAACTAGGGGTAAAAGCTATTAAGCCTGTATTTGATGCAGATTTAGTTGAAGTCTCGAAACTCATTTTCGAATTTTGTATGGGAAAATATTATTCCGATATTTTTCTTTTTATTCGTTAAATTCTTTCACAATTTATCGTACATGGAATATTTATAAACCTGATTAATTTTTCGTGGTTTACAAGCTTAGAATTTTCAGTTTCTAAACTCTTTAAGATGGATTTGTTTGCGAAGTTTTCGCTTTTTTGAATTTAATATAAGGTCTCTTTACATTGATAAAATGAATTTTTTTAAAGAATGTTTTTAGGAATGTCATTGGTATTAGTTTTCTTTGAAATAATCAATGATTAATAAATAAAATAAAAAAAATTAAATATAAAAATTCAGATAGATGAATTGGCGCATTTTTTTTAATTCCTGTAATAAGTTTTCCTTTAACTTTAGAAAGGATATCAGCTGGATAGTTTGAAACGGTTTCAGCTGGCCAAAAAAATAAAAATAGTAATACAAATAACTGTTCGAAATTGAAAATAAGTATAATATCGTAATATTATAAATATTTTTTTTGCATTTTTGATTCCTTAAAAATTAACATTTACAGAAAAATTTATATTCGCAAAATAATTACGAGTTTATGCATTTTTACAATTTTAAATTATTTAGACTTAATCCAAATGATTTGTAATTGACACCTGGTGTGGCGGGGATAAATAATTGATAAATGATTAAGAAAGAAAGAAAAGTACTGGTATTTAACTATTTAGCTGTCACTAATTTTTACCAACTACAGCGCGCAAACATAAATCGCCAAACGCACCAAGGAGGAGGTTATCAATTCGATTTTTACGTATTTTTTTATTGTATGTCCGCGCATGATTTATGTTCTTATTCAGATATTTGGATAATTTTTTTTGTTGAATAAAGGATTTTAACAAATGAAAATTGGCGATCAAAAATTGCTTTGGGCAGCTTTTGTAACAAATATCCAGTTATCCGTCATTTATCTATCTGGAATTCTTAATTAACTGGACCAGTTAACAAGTTGAAATATTATAAATATTTGATATTAATTTGAAACTTATTGCAATTTTTTTTTAATTTGGTGCTAATTTACAAAAAAAGAAACTAAATTTGGCACCGACGTTGGACCCCGATCAGATTTATCGTGCAACCGGTCCCGTATACACGCCAGTATAATTTGTTGGATGTTCTGGACGACTTTCTAGTATTTTTGTAGCGAAGCTGGCAACCCTCCGATCGCAAGATCACTACTTTTTTAATTTTCTTTGTCAAGTCCATCGCACGTATACGAACCACCAATCCTCTGATTAGTAGCTGAAAACCTTATCCGCTGAGCAACTGGTGCTCTACGGTATTTGATAGCTGAATTATATTTAGTGCCAAAATAATATTTGATATGTGAATTTTATTTATTGCTTTTAGAAAATGGTTGTCTGTAAGCCATCTAAAGGTTAGGTTGGTTGGTTGGTTGGTTGGTTTGGTTAAATAACGTCGCACTAGAGCTGCACAGTGGACAATTGGCACAGTGGACGGTTTGGAGTGGAAAGAACCGGGAATGATGCCTTGTCGAAATTTGGTCAGATGACTATGACAACACCTGAGCTAGCACCCGACGCAACATCAATAGACATCGGGACATTAGACCCCGATCATATTTATCGTGCACCAATATTTGTAGCGAAGCTGGCAACCTTTAGATCACCAGATCACTACTTTTTTAATTTTCTTTGTGTAGTCCATCGCACTGGCTCGAACTAGCGATCCTCTGATTACCAGCTGAACGCCTTTATCCACTGGGCTACCGGGCCTTCTAAAGGTTAGGAACTGATCTAGGCCATGTATTTAAAACAAAATCATTCTTTTATTTCAACACACAGACTTTGCGAAATTCATTTATTGAGGTTTCATTTTTCGACACCTTTCACACAATTTGACGCCTTTTGCGATAGAGTTAACATTAGAAATGGATCATCGATTTCGAGGGTGACTATTATCAATGTAAGTGGTGTCTATTTTCCCTTCTGCTTCCTCCTGCCGGACCTCTCAATGCATGCGTTCTGATGCACCATCACTCTGTCCGGGTTGAAGGTCCTGCCGCAGAACGCGCAGGGCACCAAGTTCCGTAGATGACTCTGGTAGGCTGCTTCGGCTGCCGGATTTAGGTCCGGGAGGTTCTGAACGTATCCAATGGATCCGGGAAGTATCCCGCTGGAATCAGACTCTGGAACGAATGGGATGTGTTTATAATATAAAACTTAAAGGTTGGTTTAAGTGACATTGCCGCCCGTCATTGATAAACTTTAAACAGCGTGTTTTTTGTGAAATGACGGGGTTTCCCCTTGTACTCTTCAAGTGTACTTGAAAGAAATGAGTAGTCCAAATACAAAATAAATTGATATCCAAAAATGCGAACAGCATTTTGAAATGCGAGCTTCGGCGATAGTTCGATTTCTGACTGGCTGGAATGCGATTTTGGTTCTTGAATAAAATCGAGACGGTGAAGCATAAGTCACGAAACCAGATAAAAGCTTTCATTCAGTCTCAAACCAAGTTATGTGAACATTAGAATCTTGATTATAACTTATTCAGTAATCTGAGAACATACATATCTAAGTAGTAAAAAAATGTTGTACTTTTACAAAAAATAAAATAAAAAAATGTTAAGTTTTGGCAGTTTTCAAGTTTTTTGGCTGCAATTGTTTTTTGCAGTAGTAAACCTTTATGAGTATTTTGAATGATTTGCATACTTATCAATTAAAACTCCAGTATGCTTCAAATCTCATTGTAAAAAGGAAATAAACACTGAACTAGATGAAAAAACAACACTTCAGGTCGCAATACATGTATTCTACATAATATGTTTAGTAAAAACTAAAGAATAAGATAAAAACTCGTCTTATAGAACATTGCGTTAAGAATATTAAAATACAAATGCAACGTTAAAATACGCAATTTACGGATTATTACGGACTTTTATTGCGTATTTTAACGTTGCATTTGTATTTTAATAAAAACTAAAGAGTTCTGTATACAGCAAATTTGACTAGAAACCAATGATTACAACTAGATAAATGATTTTTTTGTTTGTGAAACAGCTTCAGAAATATAGAACTTAGAGAAATAATTTTTTGGGCCAAATGGTGGCACTCTGTATTTACTAATTGTCATTTAATGTGGAGCTATGGGTCTTGGATGTGATTTTTCGACTTTTTGTGTAATAGGTAATTACTATAACCATCTGTTTGTCCAAAACGATCGTCCAGCTCGTGTTACCGTATTGACTATTTAAAGTGATCATTACAAGGAATACCATGCAAAAATTTAGTTTTTAATATACATAAAATCCTCGTCATGGGGAAAGGCTTAAACTTAACAATAGGGGAGCACTCCAGACGTTCCAAATTTATGTCATCACAGACGATTTATCATCCTAAAATTTCATATTTTTATAACTTATTTTTTAAGTTTTTTTTAAATACAGCAATATTAATTTTATATTCAAACTTAGCCTCAATAGTGTTAGGTAAGCTGTTTATTTATTCTATCTGATTGGTTAAGGCCAGCAAATGGTTCAACTCCCTGGTTATAGACATTTCCTGACAATTTGTCAACATTGTTGGCGATCAAAAAACTGATTTGGCGGGATGCCCCTTATAATATTTAAGTATTACCAGGTTTTGACGTTAACTGAAGATTGTATTGTATTAGATAATGGAGGTATTGAATTGAGTTAGATAAATTCTCTCTCTGGCTAAGTGGTTAAAAATTTACTGTACGGTCACCCTTGGCGACTTTTTCAAAATCTCGCCAAAAGTCGCCATTTTGGCGACTGTTGTCCAATAGGGTTGTTGCAATTGCTTGTCGGTTCGGAGGGGACCTGCCATTTAAAAAAATGTATCGCCAAATGTGGAAAAAATCGCGCCAAGGGTGACCGTACAGTAAATCTGACCCGCAAAGTGTTCTGAATGGAAATTACTTGAAATCCTACTCAAATAACTTCTGTCGAACAAATTAGAATTTTTCACTTACCAGTATGTACTACTTTTTCCGGATAAACGCCAAGTGCATTCGCACCAACATCCACTTTCGACGATAGAGGGCACTCATACTCGCATTGAAACGCTTGCATGGTACCAGAAGAATTCGAAATCTGGAACACCAGTGACACACTTTCTAGACCATCGCTACCATCCTCAATTACATCATCAACCGCAATATGACAGTCCTTGCAAGGAGTCACAGATCTATCCGTTATAATCTCGTATTTTCTAGATATTTCGCTGCGGGTTATAATTCGTTGGCAAGGCAGTAGGCGATATCTCTGCGAACCCACATAGCTGACGCTGTCAACCGAGCTGTGACCGCTTTGGGAATCTGGCCCAACGGATGGATCATCGTTCGTCAAGTCGGTTGAGGCATTACTTGATCCATCGTTACTGCTTCTGGGAGTGGTGTGAAACTTGCAACTTAAGCTGTCACTTGAATCATGTCTAGAACTACTTGGTAAAGATATATTTTCGTTACTGGACGCACAGCTATCACTTGAATCATGGTTGCCGAAACTTTCTAGTTGATTACTTGTACTTGAAGAAGCGCAACTGTCACTTGAATCGTGGTTGGCGAAACTTTCTAGTTGATTGCTTGTACTTGAAGCATAACTAACACTCTGCTTTATCTTGATGCAACTTAAAGCGTTATTACTTTTGCAAGATGGACAGCTGCCGTTTGAAGCTGTCTTGATGCAGCTCAGTGAAATGGGGGTTCCCTCACTCGATGCGTCGTCTTCACTGTCCATAGAATTTTCTTTTCTCGCGTGAAAGGGACTTGTGCTGTTCTTGCTGCAGACAGAACCGCTGCTTGCATAGCTTTGGTTGGACTTTGGCTGCAAGAATGGCGGACAGATGGTCACAAACACCGACTGGAAGCCTGTCATTTCGCTACCACATCTGATGCATCGGGCAGAACTGGTATTGGGATTGAAGAAGTCTGATTGCTCACTTTTTGTAATACCGGATGAAGAAATGTAGATCTTGTAAGGAGTATCTTTTTGAAAACCATGAGTGCCTAGGAAGAAATCACTATTCGCCATTAAATCAGTGCTGAGTACACAAAGTAATATTCTGAATTACAAATGCGGATGTGTAAATTGTATATCTATTGATTTTTAATAGAAAATTTTAAATCATTAGGTTCAAGAGATATTTTAAATTATCAAACACGTAATTAATCTACTGAAGTCTATGGAATATTTGGGATATTATTGGTTGGCCATATTACAAATAGATTAGGTTTTGTCAGCTCATCACCAAAAAATTAACACGCTTACACGCGTAATTTTAAAAGCAAATTTATAGCACAGCACCATGATTTAATGTGGTTTGGTTAATTAACATCGCACTAGAGCTGCATAGTGGGCTATTGGCGACGGTTCGAGGCCTATCTCGAAGGAAAGACCCGGGAACGATGCCTCGTATTTTTGAACCATGGTCAGATGACAACACCTGAGCTGGCACCCGACGCAACCTCAATAGGCGTCAGGACATTGGACCCCGATCAGATTTATCGTGCACCAGTCCCGTATGATGAAATTTAAAGCTGTAAAGGGAAAAATAATATATTTTTTTTTAAAAAAGGAAGAACTATTAAAAAAAATAGGCTAAACAAAGTAAAAAATATTTTTTAATTTTACAAACGAGTTGAAAAAATTGAATTATTTAATATCAATTTTATACTTACTACAACTTTTTGACTTTGGTGCCAATTTACAAAATTCATACCTAAATGTTAGCGCCAATTAAAAAAAAGTTTTAATAAGAATAAAATTAATATTAAATAATTCGATTTTTTCAACTCGCTCGTAAAATCAAAAAATATTTTTTACTTTTTTAGCGCATTTTCCTTAAGTCGGTTTTCTTTTTTTTTAAATTTATTTTTTATTATATGTGAGAACATACGGAATAAAAACAATGCGTTTTTGTTTATCCATGAATTTTAACCTCGTGCATAGCGTCTACTATGAACAATTACAGGCAATTTAGATAATGATTTCATAGCATTTCCTTTAAAACAGCAGTAACCCATAGTTCCTGTATACACTTCAAACTTAACAGAAACATTCTTAATGAGTTATTTTCGAGCAAAATAATCAAAATTTACCAATGCAAAAAGAATTCTTTGTTCTACTATTTTGACATTGTCTTCGACGTCGCACTGAAACTTATATATACTTGAATATACTGGGCTTTTAATTAAACTGTAGCTTTTGACAATATATTTAAATAATACTGAATTAACAATTTCATTGGAAAAAGAAAAATGTTTTACCAATAAAAAAAATACTTCTAATTTGTAAGGGAACTAAATTCAGAATAATTTTAACGGTTTTTTCTTCCTCGTTTTTTTCGAAAACCAACACGAACAACCCAGCATAAAACTTAAAAAGTTTGAACTTGAAGAGTTTATGCAAGCTAATTTCACTTTATTGGAAGATTTATTTAATTAAAAGTTGTCATTCCAAATTCTTTTATACAACCAGTAAAACAACTTTAAAAAAAACACTTCAATTTTAAAGCATTGAAGTTACTGAATGGAAAATGCTGATATTTTAAAGGTTTTAAGGTGGAAAATAAAAAGTTTAATAAAGACTGCTATGTTTTGGCTCCAAATTCCTTTATAAAACCTTCAAAAAGTCTATATTTTCACAATTTTGATGATGGTTTTATGCTGATTTTTTTTGCTGCGAACCATTTAAACCGTAAATTAGTTTAAGATTATTACTCCTTTATCAAAAACTTTGCTGAAATCTACAGTTGACAAAATAACAAAGTTTTCATTGACACGCCATTTTTCAATAAAAATGGTCAAATTTAGGTATTTAACTTGTATAATTAAGCGTAAAGTCTTGTCAATATAACAACTATATAATAGCATAAAGTGTCAGTATCATATCCCTAAAACATTTCATCCCTTTTGCAAACAGTCCTTATGAATACTGATAATAAATTTTATGACTTACTATATATTCTGAGAAAATACTGATTGCCGTAACAAGACCATAACTTTTGTTGCATGCATAAGCTGCTTGTTAGGAAAGAGATATTGCTATAGCTATTTTTTATGGATAAGATGCTATCACAGGAAACGGTGAATTTGATGGGTTATACGATTTCTATTATTATAATAAATTTATTTATTTACCAATATTCGAATTTTTAGACAGGTGATAATATTAACTATATAACACTATTTGGTTGATGGGAAAACGTCACACTAGAGCTGTAAAGTGGGCAATTGGTGACAGTTCAGGGTCTATCCTGAAAGAAAGACCAGGGAACACTGCTTCGTACTTAAAAATAGTTACTCAAAAATAAGTAAAAGGTACTCATTTTTGAGTAGATTTGATGTTTCTCATAGCTCCAAATACATATGTATCAATTTAAGAAAATACATGTACGCAAAAATGAGTGCAATGAGTAAAAATGAATAAAAGACCAGTTGCTTGCCTACATAGGCTGCCTTCATAAATCATTTTCAATAAATATTAATAATTAAAACCAAGACTTACCGGGAATCGAACCCAGATACTCAGGCACCAAAGTCATGTGATTTATCCGTTAAACTACCAGAGCGACGTGAAGAAGTTATAAACAGAAGAAATGTTAAAAAGGTGTGCCATAAGAATGGGAAGTAAGATAATTGAGTTGTAGTTTTGAGCTCAGTTTTCATTTTAGAAAATCGACATCAAATAATGAAGAAACTAACCATCTGTTAAAATACAAATACTACGTTAAAAATACCCAATAAAAATACATGAGATCCGGACATGTTTCGGGAGATACATCTTTCTTCATCAGTAGAAATGAAAAGTCCGTGTGTACAATAAAATGATAATAAACCCAGAATTGAAAGTGTTGCCAAAGAAAAGATAACTATCTCAATCGATTGGAGTTAACTATTGTGTGCCAACAAGAGGGAAATACCGGAACAGCAAAGGTTTCATCGACAATCATCGAAATATCCGACCAACAAGTTAAACTAGTATATAAACTAAATATTTTTGTTACTTATAAAATACGTTTTAACACTGCAAAAAGTACTTAAAAACGTGTACCTGAACATATTCGTTTTTCTTGGAGTACAATTGCATCGTAAATGAGTGAGGACGTATTCAAACTTAAGTAACTGTACTTTCTCAAAAATAATCTCAGCCTTTGTTCAAGCCATCTTAACAAAGCGACCTGACATACTTAAAATAGTTGTTCAGAAGATGATTTTCCACATTACTGGATGTCGATTGCTTAAATGGAAACAGAGTTATTAAAACTCAATTTTCTTACTTCCCATTCTTTTGGCACACCTTTTTAACATTTCTCTAGTATCCCTGGTTTTTTAACGGAAAAGGCTCTGAACTGCGGTGGCTAAGGATCTGGGTTCGATTCTCGGAAAGCATGGGTTGCAATTGTTGATATTTATTAAAAGTGATTTCGGAAAACAACCTATATAGGCTAGCAACTATTCATTTTATTATTGTATTTTACAATATACTCATTTTTGAGTACATGACTTTTTCAAAAATTAAACTTATGTATTCGGAGGCATGATAAGCATCGAACGTACTCAAACATGAGTACATTTTATTAATTTTTGAGTACCGATTAACATTGGGGACAAATCCAAGACATGGTTTTCTGTTCCAACTAAGTGTTTAGGATTTGCGAATGAAAGTCTAAGCTTTCTAATTTTCGAACACACAAAAAAATATCTTCGGACAGGACACCAATTTAATTCATCTGATCTGAGCACTCGTCTATCAGTTTTAAATGAAATTGAAGTAAAACAGTTTTCAGTAAATTCTATAGACTTTTTTACAGCACCCAAAGGAAGATTTTTCTTAAATTTTATAACCATAAATCTTTGAGAAATCTTGAATCTTGATCTTTGGGATCTTGAGTTCACTTTACCGTACGAGACTTTCTTATCTTTTTTTCGATCCGATTTTCTTCTTTAAAGTGTTTTATCACAAACTCCAAAGTAGAAAGGAATAAATTTACTAATTTACGAATACTCTGAACTTATTAACCCTTATTTTGATGAAAAAAAAAATCGAATTTCGAATGCTGTTTGGTGTTTACTTACGACTACGAGACATTTCTAAATGATAAATAGAACAAAACGAAAAAAAAAGTTAGCAAACAAACGATTTTTTAAATGTCACCAGAATGTAAAAATAAAATCAGCAGACGATAATTTTATTTAGGAATATTTCCCAAAATGTTTTGGTGTGCGATCTCTTTTGTAACATGTTCTTCCTCTGTCTTCTTGCATTTTCGTTTTTATAAAAAGAAAATGAGTCCATATTAAAAAAAAATTAGGAGATAATATGAAAAAATATTGGATTTTATATTCGAATTCATGTCTAGACTACAGCGCTATTTCTATAAATTTTTAAAGTGTACGAACACTTTTGGGAGACATTGCATAATGTATTTTTAAGTGTTTTTTAATGCCTATTTTATCTTCACATTGGTATTTTAAAATTGTAGTATGTTATGTCCTTGTCTTCAGGAATAATAAATATATAGACATTTTGGAAGATAACATAATTATTATAATTTTGGATCTTTCGTTATAGAATGACTTTGTGTAAAAATAAATGAGTATTTTAGAATTTTCATACTTGTGCAAACTTCTATTTTTAACCGACTGCCCAGCGCTCCCACCAAAACTCCAAAATAAAACCGTCAGAAACTGTAAATTAAAACCACCAAGTTTTGAGGTTATCAATTCATCTGTTATGTATTTTTTTAATGTACGTTCGCGTGGGATTTCGGTTCTACTTCAGATATTTACAAAAAACAAAAATGTTGGATAGAGGATGTTTCACTTGGGAGTAATTTGAAAAAAACATCCGGTGTTATCCGGCATTTAACTATCCGGAATTCTCAATTAACCGGACCGTTTAAAAAACCATGAAATTTCTTTAAAATCCGCACCATGGAAGAAACACAATGTTACGGTTTTAGGACAATCTATTCCGACAGTATAGCTCCTTGACAACACTGTAAATAAAAAGGTACTTAAAAATGAATACATGAACATTCTCGTGTTTCTTTGAGTAAAATTGCACCATTAATGAGCGATGACATACTCAAATTTAAGTAATTGTACTTTCTTAAAAATGAACAGTGTGATTTAATATTGCTAATATGAGCTTCTGTTCAAGCCATATTAACAAAGCGACTTGATACACTTAAAAATGGTTCTTCAAATGATAGTTTTCCACATTATTTTATGTCAATTGCTTAAATGGAAACTAAGTTCCACTACAGCTCCATTTATTTATTTCCCATTCTTTTAGCACACCATTTTAACATTTATTTTGTTTATAACTCCTTCACGCCGCCCTGGTAGTACAATGGATAAGACAATTGTCTGCGGTGCCTGAAGATGTGGTTTCAATTTCCGATAAAGTCTTGTTTGTAATTGTTGATATTTATTGAAAATGATTTATGAAGGCAAACTCACTAGGCAAGCAATTGTTCTTTTTATTTATTTTTACTCATAAAAATATCAAATTAGATTTTTTTAGAAGTTTTTTTTATTTACTAACAAAATATACCTACCTATCTATCTATGCATTGTATAAAAAGTACTTAAAAACGAGTACCTGAAATTACTCGTTTGTTTTAGTACAATTGCATCGTAAATGAGCAATGACGTACTCAAATTTAAGTAAACGTACTTTCACAAAAATGAGCAGTGTGATTTAATATTGCTAATCTCAGCTTCCGTTCAAGCCATCTTAGCAAATCAACCTGGCTAATTTAAAATAGTTGGTTAGTAGGTGTTTTACCATGTTATTTGATGTCGATTGCCTAAATGAAAATAATTATTTTACTTCCCATTCATTTGGCATATCTTTTAACATTTATTCTGTTTATGACTTCTTCACGTCGTCCTGGTATAACGTATAAGGCACTGGACTTCGGTGCCTGAGGATTTGGGTTTGATTCCCGGTAAGTCTTGGTCGTAATTCTTGATATTTATTGAAAGTGATTTATGAAGGCAGCCTATGTAGGCTAGCCTTTGCTCTTTTACAATAAAGAGTCATCACTGAGAAAAATAAGTTCAAAATTATATATTAAGGCAATTTTGAATCGAACCTTGATATGATTCGCCAAAAATAATTAGTTGTACTTAACGTATAAATATAATTTTGATGTCATTAGATTGAAATAAAATATTTTTTAAAGCAATAAAATATTTTAGAATATTTTTAACGATTTTGAATAATAGAAATTTTAAAAGTTATTTTTCAACACAAATAACTACTCAATAATTCAAACGATTTACTACAGTTATAAATTTTAATTTCATTTATTATTTTTATCAAAAGATACAATTAAAATTAAAATTTAAAACATATTTAATGTATTATTTCTTTTCTGCACTAGATTTGAACGTTAATGAATACAATTCCATCAAATATATTTAAAGATTTTGTTATTATAAACATAACCCTATTTTTTTAAACCCCAAATGCGAATATTCAACAAATTAAAATATACGATCACGCCTTTCTGATGATTACTACTTATTTTTTACATTACGCAGATGTATTAATCACGCTACTTCTTCCATGTAACTACTTAAAGAAATTATAATAAATATTCATACACTTTTATCCAAAAAGTATATTATTTTCCCGAGTGTATCTAAAACATAAACTATTTTTTGTGTTTTCCATTTCTCTTGATATTATAAAATAAACAAAAATCCCGTATTCGACGATATTTCGCACCGAAATGTGAATTTCGACAAAAATTCCATTCAGTTGAATTCTTTGGGTAGAATGGCGTAGTTTTTTTTTCTCGAATTTTCGGAAGGTTAATTAAAAAGTTAATGACTTTTTCTTCTGCTTTAATGGCATTCTTAGAATATCGCAGATGAAGTTGGATATGGTCAATTATGTGCTTTCGGAAATGGGATTTTATGGAGATCGGTAAATTATCTTTTGCTTTTTTATGGAAGATTTTTACGAACAAATGATGAGTTTTATTTGATTTGAGATTCATATTTTTATTCGATTAGATATATGTTTATATGTGTTTTGTTCTAACTTTCCCAGATTCGAAGTTAAGAAATTTTACAAAATCGTCTGCGTTTCCTTTTGTATTTATTTTGAATCGTGGAATGTTTTAAATATTTTATGAGGAACTTGCATGAAGTTTCAAGAAAGTTTTGTTAAAGTTTGTTTTCGAAATTTTGATGTTTTGACTAATTAATTGTGTTAAAAATAACATTCGTGAAACAAATACTAGTTATATAAATCAGTGACTTATTTTGTATAATTTAGTTTTAAAACTTTATAGTCATTTTGAAGTAAGCGTAAATTTTTTTGTGAAATTCGAAATCATTTGATTAAGTCAACCGATGACATATTAAGTATCAGTTGTTCACCGAAGATAGTTTTATAAGTATCATTTGATTAAGTTAATCGCTGACTAAGTTAACGAATGTTGGACCGAATTGACAAGTTAGCATATCAGTTAAACGATATATTACTTTTGTTAACTTTAGTTTTTTAATTTATGGAAATATTTATAATCTATTAAACATTCATAAATATAAATTCTCAATTAAAAATTAGGTTATTATATAATTTTGATTAATCGTTCGAAATTTATTCATTTTTCATCTACAGTGGCTCCCATAAGTGTTCGTACACTTACGAATTTCAAAGAAATACTGCTCTATTTATTATAAAAAATAACATTTCAGAATGGGAATTTTTTATTAAGATATATAAGTTGTTCTTAACAAAACTATGTAAAATATTTTAAAAACATAGTAAAACTTTTTTTTTGGAAAATCAATAATTAAAAAGTAACAAAAAAATTATCCCACAAAAGTCTTCGTACACTTTAAAAAAATCTCTACACATTAATAAATATTGCATTTTTTCGGTAAATTAGTACTTAGTAGGATGTCCTGTAACATCCACAACAGCTTTTAAACGTCTAGGTATAAATTTCATTATTTTTTTTTGTAATTTTTGTATCAATTTCTTCTATACTTCGATTATTCCTTTTTTAAGTTCGCTTTTCGTTTTAATGTCATATCTTCGTACTCCTAACCTCTAGTTCTTTACATATGGGTTTTATTAGGTTTAAATTCAGCGACTGAGGTGTTTTTTCAGAACTTGGGGACAATTATATAGGCAACAGAGGCAAATATTAAGAACCGTGTTCTAAAGATCGTAATCTTAATAAGAAACAAAGTTGATTCCGATACCCTAATTTTGAGCTTATAATTTGAAATTGTGTGTTAAAATATTTAAATAAACTGACTGATTCATTATGCTATCATCAAATACCAAATTACCTAGTCCTGATGCTAATTTGCACCCTTGTACAAGGACACGTCCAAAGCATGCTTTACTGTTCCGATTAAGTGATTGGTATTTGCGAAGGTAAGCCTAAGCTTTCTATTTTTCGCACTAACAAGAAATTTTCTTCGGCGGAACGCTCATGTAATCCGGCTCATCTGAGCACTTGTCGAACAGTTTCGATTGAAATTGAAGTAGAACATATTTCATTAAATACTGGAGATATTTTTACAACACTCAAACGTGAATTTTTCATAAATTTTCTAACTGTAAATCTCTGATCACGTTTAGTTAACTTTGCCGGATGACATTTTCTTACCTTGTTTTTGATTCAATTTTCTTCTTTAAATCTTTTTATCACATACTGCACGTAGAATTGGATAAATTTATTGATTTAGAGATACTTCGAGATGATTTACAACCATTTTGATGAGAAATTATCAATAATTGAATTCTATTCTTTGTTTCCTTACGACTACGATCCATTTTTAAGTAATAAAGAATATTACAAAGTAAACAAGCAAAAATTAATACCAAACGAATATTACATGTCACCACAATGCAAAAATAAAAAAAAAGCGACAGGCGATAATTTTATTTATGAATTTATTCGAAAATGTTTTGGTGTACGATCACTTTTGTGGCGGTATTATTCTCTGTTTCCTTGCATTTTCATTTTTATAAATAGAAAATAATTCAATATTTAAAATATATATATTAGGTTTTATTCAGAATAACATGGAGATGATGTGAAATAATATTGGACTTTATATTCGAATTCAATTCCAGACTACAACGCTTTTTCTGCAAATTTTTAAAGTGTACGAACACTTTTGGGAGCCACTGTATAAGAATAAAAGAAAGTGTTTCTATTTGTCTATGGCACGGAAAACGCATACTTCCTCTGAGTTTAAAAGGTTGAAAATTTATATGTATTATTTATCCTCAAGTTTTACATATGAAACTTGGAATTTAAAAATTTCCCGTTTAGGTTTGAAATGAATTATAACGGTTTTAGAAGCCATTTTTACATGTCCATTTAAAAACAAATAGTATCAACAGTGTTATAAAATTCTCATGTTCTAAAACCCTATGTTCAATATATTTCTGACAATAAATTACTTTAAACTAAATTAACAGTATAGGTTTATTGCTTTAAGCATTTACAAAATAAATCTTTAATAATAGTAATAAGTGCTTCAGCAAAAAAAACTTAAAAAATTGAAAGAACATATATATATATATATATATATATATATATATATATATATATATATATATATATATATATATATATATATATATATGGGTAATTCCACGTACAAGTGTCCTAAGAGTGAATTTAAAAATATTTTTTTACAAAGTTGAAATTTTTATATAATATAGAAAAATAATTGTATTTATTATATTTTGCATTAATATAAATTTTGGGCATATTTTGTGACAATGGTGCAAATTCAAAATGGTTGCTATGCAATGAAACTAAACTTGCTTACATTTGCATTATTTGTACTCCTTGATTCGTAATATAAGTTACATTTTCTGAATATTTTGAGTATGGGTTCTTAGAAATACAGTTAATGTACAATCAAATTCCTTACTTTATAAAAATTTATCTTGATTTAATTATTGATTTAGAACCAAATGAAATATGTATTTTTCAAACGTAGTGTAAGCCACAAAAAAAGAACAAAAGTTCTTCTATTTTTTTTAAATTGAGCCACAATTAAAACAAAATCAGTGATTTCCTCCTCTATACTAATCTCTATCAGACTGCAGTTTTGATTTTTAAAAGAAGGAAATTTTTTAGTGAATATTAAGTAAATTGAAACTGTAGTGTAAGTCACAGCGTAGAGTAAGTCACAACTATATGCTGTGTTTGTAGAACAACAACGATTACAAAATGCACAGTAACAATATTTAAAAATAATATCATAAGTGATCTTATTTTTAAATATTGTTATTTATTATACTTTTCTTATTTAAACTGTAAATGGGGAAAAAGTAGCAAAATGAAAGATAGAGATTAGAGAAAGATAAAAACAAATGGAATATTTCAAGCAGTTAAAGATAATTAATCTACATAGCAAGAGGAAAGGTGTAAGAACGTGGAAATTACAATGAAAGTTGATCAAAGGGATTTTTAAAGCAAAGAAGAGGGAATAGATAAAAAGAAATACAGGTAAAAAAGAATTTCCGCAACCGCTTAAAATGAACCAAGCCCTTCTAATCCAAATTCAGTAGATTCTCCTAAGAAGGCCTATCAAAACTGTAGCTCATTTTTTAAAGATATTGCAAGAGTCAAGAAAAGTCCACCTTAAAGCCCAAATAAATGTCAGGCCATTGCAAAAAAATAGCACATCAGTTTACACCGGAGATAGGTCAACCTGCCTGCTCAACATTCAAGAATTACTGCACTAAGGAATGAAATAAAATCTTTGATAAAGATTTTTATGAAGAGGCATATTATATTCCGGTAATCAAGGATTTTGTAATTCTTAGAGAACTGAACAAAAAAACGAGAAGACCTAAGAAAAAGATAACAATCGAGATGAACTTAAAAGAGGCAATAGGGTATAGGTTTCATCAGTGCCGTTACACAAACAATATTTTGGGGGGTTGAAACAAGAAATTTCCCAACTTAGCGATTCGAAATTCTCAACCCTACTATTCGAAATTCCCAACAATGCTGAAAATTCCCAATTCCAACTTATCGACCTTTTTCATGATTTTTTATATATTTTTCAGGTAATATTAAACAGTTCTCTCACAAGCATTGATTTGTTGCACCCATATTTCAATGCAGTGTCCGTTCTGAGGTTTAATTTAAATATAATCTTACAAGTTGGGCAACAATTTGTTAATAATATTAATTTTCTTCCGGCATAAATTTTCCCAACTCGGGGTTTTTGGAAGTTGAAATTCCCAACTTTCAGGGTTTCCGGACTCACCCCACCCCCCGGTGCGACGCGCCTGGGTTTCATTTGTAGGAAGAAGACAAGTGAAATATTTTGCTGGACAATTCATTTTTAAAGAAGGCTATAACAGTGGATTTTTGCAATGCACAAGGAATAATTTTCATTGGCCAGAAAAAGCAGGTGCCGCAAATGTTGTAATTGTTGAAAAAATAAAAAAAAATTGCCTGACTGACACTTTGATTGTAAATTCTATTATAGTTTTTCACATTATAATTTTTCAAGTTATGTAAAGTTATATTTTAATTTTATTTATATCATTTTACCAGTGCTTATTTTGAGGTGCAGTGTAAGTCACGTTTCAGTTGTAGTGTAAGTCACACAGATTAATTTAAATTAAAATAATTTGAAAACACATCTAGAAATATATTTTTTACCTGATTAAACTTCAAACCCTATACAACGAAATTGGCATAACATAATTTTTTTTATATCAAAGCATGAGGAAGAAAACGTAAATTGAAATGATATCCAAAAAACCGTGTCCTTTTTTGTAGTGTAAGTCACACTGTGACATTTTTATTTTTAAAAATTAAAGTTAAATAAAATGAAAAAAGTTTACATTGTCAAAAAATAAAACATATGTCTGGTATGTCTTTTGACATAAAAAGTTTTTTTAAATCACAAATTGCTTTTTTTGATTAAGCTTACAATGTGGCATAAATTGTCAAATGTAGTTTAAGTCACGCTTGGAATTACCCATATATATATTTTAGTTATACTTCATAAAGTTATACTATACCAATAATGGTTACATTTTAATATTAAAATACTACGGAGTTAAAAAACTAAATTAATATATTAATTTCTACCTACCTACCTACCTTACCTACCTACTTACCTACCTACCTACCTACCTGCCTGCCTACCTGCCTGTCTGTCCGTCCGTCCATCCATCCATCCATCTATTTTTAACATTACATTCATTCTATTATAGTTTTTAAGTGGGCTTCTAAAATGTATACTTAATTATTAATTGTATCAAATGTCTGCTGAATTTATTTGTACTGTTTAAGGTTAATTTTAACAATAACCGTAACAAACAGTAACAATAACCAAGGATAGTGGAGACTATATATAAAAGGTGTGCTGGTACTCGCTCTTGCTGATGGAGGGCGGGGAAAAGGATTCTTTTGACGTCATAGTGACGCCTTCCTCCGCCTTTAACTGTCTGTGGGCGTGTCTAATGCTCTCGACAGTCGTTTTAAGAGTAATTGTCGCTATTGTCAAGGGGTACTTAATTTAACAAGAATTCTTGTTTTTAACTAATCATGAATTTATTTAAAAGAAAACAGTTAAAATTTGCTTCAAAAAACAATTTGAATCGATTTCCAAAGTCGTTTCGTTATTAAAATATTCAGAAACCATTTGAACCAATGGTAATTGACGTGCTGCCATCTATTTGTTTTTTTGTGAACTATTTAAAAGTGATAATCGTTAATTTTATTTAGAATTCGCTAAATTTTAAGAGTTTAAATTATATTTTAAGGATTGTATTTAGTATGTAAAAAGTGCAAAAAAGTTGCTTAATAAATTTAGCGTATTAAAATAATATTAGCTGCCACAAGAGCATGTCCATGAATTTTGAAAAAGTAAAATGAGGTTAGGAACCATCAGGTCAATGCATTTGTATTGGACATATTAAATGAGTTACAATTTCAATCAAGTAAAATACGGGGACATAACAAAACAAGGACGGATTAGTAGTGAAGCTACCTGAACACAATTATTTACAGATATTTACATTATTTTGCTAATTAAAAATTAAATCACCAGTCGTTACCCAACCGGGGATCGAACCTAAGTAGCAATGCTTGAAACACACAGCCAATGAGAATTATCAAAAACCCATTGTAAGGCGGAGCTAAAATGACGTCAAAAGAATTCTTTCCTTGCCCCTTTCAAAAAGCGAAACACGAGCACACCTTATATATACGAGTGTGGCTAGAAAAAAACCGAACTGATGCTATAAAAAAATTTTATTTTCCATTATTTACAATTTGATGTTATCTCCTTCAATGTACTCTCCTCCTCGGTCTACACACCGCTCCATACGAATTTTCCACTGTTCATAGCAATGCTGCAGATCATTTTACAGGCAAGTCCATACATTACTTCCGTCGCTTTTTCTTTTACTGCTTCAACACTCTCAAATCTAGTTCCTTTCAAAGCTGACTTGACTTTAGGGAAAAGAAAAAAATCACAGGGGGCCAAATCAGGTGAGTAGGGTGGATGGTCTAAGATGGGAATGTTGTGATTGGCTAAAAACGTCTTCACTAACAACGCATTGTGAGCTGGGGCATTGTCTTGGTGCAGGATCCATGTCTTTTTTTTCCACAAATCGTTCCGTTTTCTCCGTACTCGCTCACGTAGGGTAGTCAGGACGCTAATGTAGTAATGCTGATTCACTGTTTGTCCCTCTGGTACCCAATCAATGTGTACAATCCCTTTGACATAAAAAAAAACAATCATCATTGCCTTGAATTTCGATTTTGACATTCGTGCTTTTTTTTGTCGTGGAGAATCAGGAGATTTCCAATGCATCGATTGGCGTTTGGTTTCGGGATCGTAAGTAAAAAACCACGATTCATCACAAGTAATAACATTTTGTAAAAAGGTGGGATCACGTTCAATGTTTCCTAGGATGTCAGAACAAATCATTCTTCGGCGTTCCTTCTGTTCAATTGTGAGACACTTTGGAACCATTTTTGCACACACTTTGTGCATGTTGAAACTTTCATGAAGAATCTGCCTAACACTTTCCTTGTCAATTCCTGTCAACTCAGACATTGCTCTGATTGTTAAACGGCGATTTTCTCGAACAAGTTTACCGATTTTTTCAATGTTTGCATCAGTTTTTGCTGACAATGGTCTGCCAGTGCGAGCGTCATCACTTGTGTCTTCGCGGCCATCTTTAAATCGTTTAAACCACTCAAACACTTGTGTTCGCGATAAACAATCATCGCCGTACACTTGTTGCAACATTACAAACGTTTCACTTGCAGATTTTCCAAGTTTGAAAAGAAATTTGATGTTAACACGCTGTTCTTTCTGTACACTCAACATTTTCCCGACGCACAGACAAAACGTCAACTACTTAGAACAGACGCCACGGGCAGACTGAGTGCAGGAGGCAGATAAAACTCGAGCAGTAGGCGGAGCAAGAGTCACGTGACAGGCCAGGCGACTTTCAGCCTTATTGCATTCGTTTTATTGTTTCACCTGTGCTAGTTCGGTTTTTTTCTAGCTATATATATATGGTCTTCACTATCCTTGAACAATAACAAAATAATGCATAAATTCGTATTTTTATATTGTTTTTAAAATCAATATATAATGATTGTTCATATTATAAATTTAAGCGTTTATCAAACAATACTTGTTTAAAATTAAATACTTGCCTTATTTATAAAATATACAATAATACACAACAATATAAATACAATTCTAAACAATGTCTTTCTATTTAACTTTTTCATTCTTGTTTTTGTAAAACTGTCATACGAAACAAAATAATTAAAGCAACAATGCTATTTCTAACAATCATTGCGTTCTTTAGAAAATATTCTTTCATCAATTACTACTCCGGTATCGAACTTGAAGGATCTTATTATATTTTACTCATTTTGTTAATATTTTTACTTATAAATTTCAATCATTTTAACCTTGTAACTAATTTTTGAATTGTTAATTGCCGTAATGTTGTTCCAAGGAAATAGTCTCGGTCCAGTGAAGTGAGTTAAACTTTTATATCTTCGTTAATTACTTGGGAGTATTCATTTAAAAATACGTTTTTTTTTAAAAATTACCACGATGGAATTGTCATGTTCTAAACGAACCTTCAAAAGTGTTTAAATTTCTTTTGAAAAAACTATTCGTTGGTGACTTTTTGAAAATTAATTCCGATAAATATTCCAGATCTGCAAGTACTTCAAATTTTGGTACAGATGTAGTATAGGACATTTGGCGCGTGAGGTTTTATTTGGCGTATTTTATAGGGGCGATAAATTTATAGTATAAACCCCACCTGACATTGTTGGAATCTTCCGATTCTTGTGGCGACTTTCAATCTGGCAACCCTATGACGTCATAGCGCTGTTTAACGGCAATTTTTCGTCGCCAAAAACAAAAACGCGCCAAATGTCCTATACTACATCTGTTCCCAAATTTTATTTGGATTCGTTAAATCTTTAAAAAAAATGTGAAGATCCAAAACATCGATGTTGTTTTGTTGCATGTATTTTGATTAATTAGACTTTTTTTCATTTCTAAAGGATTTTTATTTTTTTAAAACTTATAATTTACAATTTAATATCTAAATTACATAAAATATTTTTTGTTCTAATTGTAAAACCGTGTCGGCCTTTCTAAATAATAATATGGAGCCAAAACATTACTATGAGCTATTACAAGTTTAAGTTTTCTTAAATTTTGTTTTTTTAGTTTTTTTTCATTTGTTTGTTGAACTGCAAATTGCTTGCAATTGCAAAGGTTTTCTGAAGTCTTTAAAAAATATTTTGGTATTCTAAAACAAGGTTCCTTATCTAAAAGTAAAACGGATTTTTTCTTAACCCTCTAAACGGTTTCAGCGTCAATAGTCTTCCTAGAAACCCCAGTTTTCTCTGCAAGGAACGCAAATTTTTAAACTCATAAAGATGCTCAAATTTCAAATACTGATCAAATCAAATATAGGGTATTTTTTTAAAAAAAAATCTATATATATAAAAATAAGTAAAATTAGAAAAATAAATATAAAATATATGTATTTGAAATATAAACTAAAAAGCTCTTGTTGAGAAAATAACTTTAACAGTTTTGATATTGTCAGCGTAGTTAACATGATTTATTTTCTCATTGAAATTGTTAGTTTAATTCCATTTCTATATATTTGAAATTTCGAAAAACTCCCAAAAAATCTGCGATTGTTCATAAAAAATTCCTGCAATTATCTCCCGGCGATAGTGAAATGACTAACTCAACAATCATTCAACAACTCTCGGTGATTATTTTAATTACATTCGACAAAAGGCTGCCATGTTGTATTTCAAAATCGCCAAAGTAAAGATGAAAAATCGCCAAACTCATATTATCGCAATCCATACAAAATCGCCAAATTGTCGATTATTCGCCAGTTATAAGCGCGGTATCAAGCGAAACGGTATTTAGTCCGATAGTCGCATGTCCAATAATTGCTGTGTGAGAGGATAGAATTTGAGTTCTTCAATTTCATGCAACTAAATAGTTCAGTTGCCAGTGCTCGGCTAGCCTAAAAGAAATTCCATTAAATTTATAACCTTTATTTAAATGAATAAATAGATGAAGCAAAAATTCAGTTATCATAAGGAAAAAATATATCTAATTCATACAAGTACAGCAATCATATACCATATTCCCTAGTATCAATAATTCCCCAACTCCACAAATATTTACTTATTACCACATTGCATATTCCTTTTCAAATATTAAGTTTAAATACAGATTATTGTTTATCTTTTGAATTAATACCGGAACAATGCCTACTTTATCAGAATTATCATTTTTAGAATTCAGAATCTGGTCCTTGGCGACAAATATCGTATTGCAAATATCGTGACAAATATCAAATATCGTAATTTAATAAAAGAGGAAAGGCAAATACTCTCCTTACATTTTGATTGAAGATCAAATTATGGTTCTACTTTAAAAATTTGAATTAATACTGTATGTATGGTAGATGATTAAGAAGCAATAAGTTAAATTATTACTTTAAGTTCTATTTAATTTTTAACCATAAATTATAAATAATAAAAAGTTAGAATTAAATAGTAGTGTGTGTGGGGATTGGGAAGGTTGATTGATTTAATGTTTTGTGTGTGTTCGTTGGTTAAAATAATGTCTTACTCGTATTATACGTTATACAATAAGCTATTGGTGGTGGGTTATGCGAGCGACAGCAATGTTGATATATCTAGAGATGCTTGAGCATTTGTGTTCTTTGGACATTTGATACTTTTAGGGGGAGTCCGAACTTTCAATATCACCAATGTTAAATTTCCATTTTTCGATGTTTTTTTGTCAGAATGTGCTAATAGATTTAGCTTTGGAATTTTCTCTATGTAAACTATAGACATTTGTTAATTTACCAAAATAATCTTTTAAAGAAAAAATTTATAAGTTTAAAAAATATTTTTTTAATAAAAAGCAACTTCAATTGTTTAAAAAAAAATCCCTTTTAATAGCAGAAAAATATTAAAATATGTATATATAAAAATTAATTTTAATAGCTCATTTCAGTATAATCTTAGGTATGTGTAGAGCATATATACAAAAAGAATATGCAGATACTGAAAGTTTCTGTAAAAAGGTAAATTGAACACAAAAGAATCCCACATTGAGAAAAATAGATTTGAAGAAGACAAATATTACATGTTAACATCAGTAAATTAATATATTTTATTACATTTTGCACACTTGTTCACATTTCACTTTTACTTAACAGTAAGAAGACAAATAAACCAAAGTGAAATATTCACTAAAAATAAAAATGAAATCTTCATTAAAAATAAAAGTTGTTTTAGATATTTAATCAAATAGTTTATTTAATACACTTTTACAACTTTTTTTGGTACAATAACAAGTCAAGAATATGGGTAAAATATGAACGTTTATACGAAACGTTTTTGTAAGCAAACAATAGATTTCATTGGCTTTACCAAAGGTCGAGATCTATTAAAAAGTACCGTTAATTGTATTTATTCAATGTTATAAGGGATGGAAAATTAACTTCTTAATTATATCAAGCAACAATACAAAATACCTAAACAGAAGTTATCAATCAAAAAGTGAGTCTTTTTAAGGTGTTTATTTGAAAAAATTTCTTTTCAATGCATTTGAAATAATATATTATTTCTTCAGGTCGATAACTGGATCAGATTACAAGTAAAAAGTGTAATATCTCATTGAAATGCGGGATGCAATGAGAAATTTATCTTCTACATCCCAATACCAGAACAGATCCCTACATTGAAGTCAAGAATCGGAAAAAGGGGGCTTGAGGTAATTATTTTGAGAAATCTTTGATTGAATTTTAAATAACATATTGTTTTTTCTCTAATTAAAAAATGGACAGACTCCAAGAAATAAGTGCAATTTCTCATTGTAATAAGGGAGACAATAAGAGAATGCACTTATTCACCCCAGTAACAGGACATATCACATAAAGTGACATCGGGAATAAATAAAATATTCTGCTTGAGGAAATGTTTTGTAAAACTATTTTGATTTAATTTTAGATAACATATTTTTTCTAGGTCAATTACCGTGAAGGGCTATAGAAAGAAGTGCAATTTCTCATTGAAATAGGGAGGCAAGGAGAAATTTCACTTCTACGCCTCAGCAACAGGATTGATCACATAAGGTGAAATCGGGAATATAGAAAAGATTCTGTTTCAGGTAATGTTTTGTAAAATCTATTTTGATTTAATTTTGGATGACATATTTTTTTTTCTAGGTCATAATCGAGAAAGACTGCAAGAACGAAGTGCAAATTCTCATTGAAATAAGGGAGGCAATGAGAAATTCCACTTCTACACCTCAGCAACAGGATTGATCACATAAAGTGACATCGGGAACATAGAAAAGATTCTGTTTTAGGTAATGTTTTATAAAATCTATTTTGATTTAATTTTAGATAACATATATTTTTTTCTAGGTCATAATCGAGAAAGCCTGCAAGAACGAAGTGAAATTTCTCATTGAAATAAGGGAGGCAATGAGAAATTTCACTTCTACACCTCAGCAACAGGATTGATCACATAAGGTGAAATCGGGAATATAGAAAAGATTCTGTTTCAGGTAATGTTTTGTAAAATCTATTTTGATTTAATTTTAGATGACATATATTTTTTTTCTAGGTCATAACCGAGAAAGACTGCAAGAACGAAGTGCAAATTCTCATTGAAATACGGGAGGCAATGAGAAATTCCACTTCTACACCTCAGCAACAGGATTGATCACATAAAGTGACATCGGGAACATAGAAAAGATTCTGTTTTAGGTAATGTTTTATAAAATCTATTTTGATTTAATTTTAGATAACATATATTTTTTTTCTAGGTCATAACCGAGAAAGACTGCAAGAACGAAGTGCAAATTCTCATTGAAATACGGGAGGCAATGAGAAATTCCACTTCTACACCTCAGCAACAGGATTGATCACATAAAGTGACATCGGGAACATAGAAAATATTCTGTTTCAAGTAATGCTTTGTAAAACCTATTTTGATTTAATTTTAGATAACATATATTTTTTTCTAGGTCATAACCGATAAAGACTGCAAGAACGAAGTGCAATTTCTCATAGAAATAAGGGAGGCAATGAGAAATTTCACTTCTACACCTCAGCAACAGGATTGATCACATAAAGTGAAGTCAAGAATCGAGAAAATGTGCTTGAGGTAATTCTTTGTAAAACCATTTTTTTAGAGTTATTTCTAGATAACATATTTTTTTCTATTTCGATAATCGGGAAGACTGCAAGAAAGAAGTGCAATATCTCATTGTAGTAAGGGAAGCAATGAGAAATTTCACTTCTACACCTTAGCAATAGGACAGATCACCGAAAGTGAAATAGAGAAAAGGGTGCGAGGTGTAATTATTTGTAAAATCTTATTTGGAAACCTGAAATACCTGAAATTGGTAATAAAACCCTGGAATATCTGAACCTACTCTATTTTCTTCAAACAATTTTATCGTAAATGAGCGATGACGTACTCAAATTTAAGTAATCGTACTTTCTTAAAAATGATCAGTGTGATTTAATATTGCTAATCTCAGCTTCTCTTCAAGCGATTTTAACAAAGCGACCTGACACACTTAAAATAGTTGTTCAGAAGATGGTTTTCTATGTTATTTGATATCGATTTCTGAAATGGAAACTGAATTATTACAATTCAATTAGCTTATACCCCATTCTTTTGAAATACTTTTTTTAACATTTGCGGTTCTTGATGATCTGGGTTCAATTCCCGATAAGTCTTGGTTGTAATTATTGTTATTTATTGAAAGTGATTTATTAAGGCTGCCTATCTAGATAAACATCTTCTCTTTTTATTCATTTTTACTCATTTGAGTCATTTTTGAGTACATGGCGTTTTAAATTGAAACTTATGTTTTAGGAATCATGATAAGCCCTTGAATGTACTAAAAAATGAGTACATTTTACTTAAATTTGACTACATATTTTCTATGGTGTAAATTTGCGTGGGGAATCTGAACATTGAATTAAAAATGAGCTTTAATTAAAATGAAAAGCAATCCGTTACTAAGTTACACAAAGAACTTTCATAACATTATAACAACTAGCAAAATAGAATATACAATGTTCAAAGTGTTCCGAAAATTCACCATTGCAACGTGCATTAAATATACAAATTCCTTAAGGCCAACGAAAAACTAATTCAGCACATAAGTGACATAATTCCAAATAGAAATGTCATTCTGAATATTTCCCTATCCCATTTGTCCAAATGACTTTTGCGGCACACTCATGAAGATTGAGATCTGTCCGAACAACTTAAGCAAAACAGTTTTGGGCGGGTCCTCTCACTAATAAATTAAATGGCGTCATTTCCGAGTCTGAGGTGAATGAAGATTGATTAATGCAAAATGGAAAGGATATAAATGATAATATGTTTTTTTGGTTTACTAAATAAAGATATTTTGAAACATCACAAGACTTTCTTTTTTTCACGCCTTCGAATTATTGCATTTTTAAACAAAATTGATTACATTACTTATCAGCTTCTTTAGAAACAGGTACTCGAAAATAAGTAAAATTTACTAATTTTTGAGTACATAATGGCTCTGAATACATAAGTATCTGTTTTGGAAAAGATATTTACTCAAAAATGAGTACAATGAGTAAAAATGAGTACAATGAGTAAAAATGAGTACAATGAGTAAAAATGGGTATAGTTATAAACATAAGACTTGTTTAAAAGGGTTTGCCAAAAGAATGGGAAGTAAGATAATTGAGTTGTAATAACTCAGTTTCCATTTAAGCAATGGATAACAAATAATGTTGAAAACCATGTTCTGGACAACTATTTTAAGTTTGTCGGGTCGCGTTGTTAAGATGGCTTGAACAGAAGCTGAGATTATCAATGTTAAATCACACAGCCTATTTTTGCCAAAGAACGTTTGTTTGCATTAAGGTACGTCGACGCTCATTTACGATGTAATTGTTCTCAAAGAAAAACAAGTAGGTTCAAGTATTCATTTTTAAGTACATTTTTTACCGTTTACCTTTACAATTTAGTGCGAAAGGTTAGGACACTACGTCATGTCCCGTATTTGGGATAAAACGGGGCAAAAGCTCTTCTTTGAAGAAATTCAGTCTATTTAAAAAAATTAAGAAAATATTTTATGTTCAAATCATATTTCTACACTGTTAAATATAGGTACTTAAAAATAAGTAAAATTTGCTCATTTTTGATTGCTTTCAATGCTTATCATAGCTCTGAATACATTTTTCATATTTGAAAAAGAGATGTACTCAAAAAGGTGTAAAATTAATAAAAAAGCTGTTGCTTCCCTACATAGGCTGTCGTAATAAATCACTTTCAACAATCACAACCAGGACTTGCCGGGAATCGAACCCAATCCGTCTACCTGATGTCGTCCGCACCAAAGTCCAGGAGAATATCCATTGTACCACCACAGCGATGTGAAGAAGTTATAAATAGAAGTAATGTTCAAAAGGCTAGGTAAAAGAATAGGTAAAAGTAAGATGATTGAGGGTTCTAACCCATTTAAGCAACATACCTCAAATAATGTGGAAAACCATCTTCTGAACAACTATTTTAAGTTTGCCAGGTCGCTTGGTTAAGATGGCTTGAACAGAAGCTAATATTAGCAATGTTAAACAATACTGCTCATTTTTGCGAAAGTACGATTACTAAAATTTGAGTACGTCATCGCTCATTGACGATGCAATTTGTACTCAAATAAAAACGAGTACGTCCATGTACTCATTTTTAAGCACATTTTTTTACAGTGTATATACGAGTATCATACTTTTATCCATAACTTTCATTACACATTTAAATATTTATTTATTGCATATTTAAATATTTTTCGTAAAATATTTTCACATAATTAAGAAGTCTTAAAAATGAATTTCCTCGCTAAGTAATACTTTATACACCATTTAAACATATCAAGTAACTTTTTGTTTCAACTAAAGAGAAGCTGCTTTTAAAATAGTCATTCAAAAAGATTAACAAGTGTGTACATTTTGTTTGAAGTAATTTCTTGTAACGTGGTCCTTCGAGACTTTCCTTTCTAAATTTGAAGATAGCTTTTACATGACTTATTTAAAAATGTTAAAGTTGTAAACACATTTTTTACTTTTTCAGAAGTCAACAAAAACGTAATGAGATTCATTTCAAAATGAAACTTAGAAATGTGTTTTGAGAAAGTTATATCTCAGTTCTAGTCACTAGTTTTAGTCTGCAGTTTATTTAACATAGAAGAAACAAAACTAGTTTATATTTGTTGTTGTGTGTTTGATTCAAGTGTCATAAAGTAATTTATAGTATATTTTGAAAAATCTAGTTTAATCCATAACTTTAAATTAGGTTATCATTTTCCCTAAAATATTTAACAAGTAATAAGGCATCTAAATTTAATTGAAACTTTTCAGAATCCACATTAAATACAAAATACTTAATAACTCAGAATATAGCTATAAAATCGAATCAAAATTTGATAACTAAATCCTAAATGATTAATACATTTTAGCCTAAAATTCTGGTTAAAGCAATGGCGTGTAACAAATTTAACTATTAGAAGAATCACAACGTGTTAAATAGTATTTTTTTCAATTAAAAGTGTAAAATTTGTCAATATATAAACAAAACTTTAAAATATGTATTAAAAATAATAGCAATTTAAAAAAAATACGTAATTTCTATTTTAAAAATTTGCAGTAAATTAAAAAACACAAGTTAGTAATTAGATATTTTTAGAATTGAATATATATTTTAATAATTTATAATTATTATATTTTCCTCGATAAATGTTTATGGTATTTTTGTTAAATTAAAAATAAAAACTTCCTACAAAAACCTTCCTGGAAAAACAAATTACTGAGGATGTGATAAGTTAGAGATTTACAAAAGCAATCGACTTGTAAACTTTCATTTTTTTTATCCCACAAAAAAGTTTAAATAAAAGTTTAAAAAAAAATCTGTACTTTCGGAAGTTGCTGGGATACTTGAGAATAGCCTAAAGAAATTTGAAGGTAATTGCAAAACTTGTGAACCGAGTAAAAAATATCAGTTTTAAATGTAACTTATTGAAAAAGTTTGTTAAATGTTTTCTTCATACATGTTTTGATAGGAGTAATTGAATGTGTGTAGGTATTAAAAAAAAATTTAGAGTATAACATGCGAGATTCTCAAAAATTGTTTATAATTTGGTAAAATATGACCCTATTATGGAAATTGAAAAATCTTTTAAATTTAACACGAATTCAAAAATGTTTCTTAATGTATTAAGAAAATAATATAAATAATATTTTGCAGCTGTAAAATAAAGAGGCAAACTGGTGTACTAAAAAAAGGCTAAATATTCAGTTGCATTTTATATTTTCATGAGTTATAAAGCCAGAGGGAAAAAAAAGACAGATAAGAGATTAAACATAAATATAGCGAGAAGGGAGAGAAGACTGAGAGGTAACAAATGAGAGAATGACAGATAAGAAAAGAAAGAGATAGAGAGAAAAGAGGAAGAAAGTGATAGAGAGAAAAGAGGAAGAAAGAGGGGAAGAGAGAAAATGAGACTGAAAGAAAAGGGAGAGAGAGAGAGGAATATAGAAATAAAATAGGACGAAAGAGAGAAATAATTAGAGAACGAAAAAGAGGTTTAGATAAGGAAATAGAGAAATAAAGCGAGGGAAATTGAGGAATTAAGGGAGAGATAGGGTGAGAGAAATATAGAAAATAGAGGGATAAACTGAGATAGAGAGAAACTGTGAAAGAAAAAGAGAAAGAAAGAGAGAGAGAGAGAGAAATAAAGAAAACGGAAGAAAGAGAGAGGGAAATTAAGAAAGAAAAAGAGGAATAAAAAGAACAATAGAGAAATAGAAAAATAAAAGAGAAAAAAAGAGAGGTATAGAGAAATAGAGAAAGAAAATAGAAAGATAGATAACGAAATAGAGAAAAAAAGGGGAAGAAAGAGAAATAGAGAAAGAAAAAGAGGAATAAAGGGAGATAGAGAGAATAGAAAAATAAAAAGAGGAACAAGATGGATAGAGAGAAACAGAGAATGAAAGAGGATGAAAAAGAAAATCGAGAAAGAAAGAGAGAAATAGAAAAAAAGAGGAAAAGTGTGATAGAGAGAAATAGAGAAAGAAAAAGAGAAATAAAAGAGGGAAGAAAAAAGAGATAAATAGAAAAAGAAAATTAGAAGAAAGAGAGATAAATAGAGGAAGAAATGGAGGATGAAATAGAGAACTACAGAAAGAAAAAGAGGAAGAAAGAGGGAGGAAGAAAGAAAAAGAGCAAGAGTGAGAGAGAGGGTAATGGAGAAAGAGGAAAAGAAGAATAAAGAGAGATAGAGATCAAAAGAATAAAGAAACAGTTTTGTACTCAGAAAAAATAAAGAACCAGACAGATTTTAACTATAAAACAATGAACAACCTATTAAAACATTTAAGTCATTTTTTTAAACAAAGAAACATGAAAACCTTGCATTAAACACTGGAAAAGATATTACCGTATATACTCGCGTATAAGCCGATCCGCGTATAAGCCGACCCCTTAATTTTAGGACGATTTTTTGTGCAAAATTGAAAACTCGCGTATAAGCCGAGTTGTATTTTCGTACCTGAAAAATTCCGATTAAAATCGGTAAATCCTCGAAAATAGAGTGAAATGTCAATTCTTAAAATAAATATTTAAGCCGAGAAATCAAAAAAAATCAAAAAACAGTGGCTGGAGGAACGGTCTTCCTCGAAGTTCGCGACGATCCATCGCGCTTAAAAAGTATATACCACTCGCGATGTTCTTATGTCTTTCAGCATTTTTTTTTATCCACCTCGGAAGGAAATACTAGTATATTATGGATGAATGTATACTTCTTATTAAAATATTTAGTTTTTATTATGAAATAAATTACTTGAAAGTAGAGCTTGAATTCGCCGGATTAGCGACGTCCCGATTTTACCACTTTAAAGTCAATTCCATCCGAAATTCTAATAAGACAACTATTAATTTCTTTACATAATATTATCAAAGAATAAAATATGTATTGAGGAAATAAATGTTGTTTAATTATTGTGATTGAGTAAGAAATACATCGACTTTTAAGAGGTGTCATTCGTTACGCACGATGTCAACTTCTTAGTCTTCCATCAAAAATCCTATTAAAGTAACGTATACTAGCTTCATAGATACTACAAACCAATTAAATACTTATCAAAATATATACTTTTTATTTAGTTAAACTGATTATTTGAGTACAATTTTGCGTTATGATTACGCTGCGCAGAACGGTCTTCAGTCAGCACATGTGACGCACATTCTCGATCTCGAATCGGGGAAATCTGTCGGAGCGTTCTTCAAGAATCCGCTTAATTTCAACTTCTCTTCTTTTCCAATTTTAGACAAATTATTTTATAAATTTTACTGACCCGCGTATAAGCCGACCCCCCTACTTTTTGATGAAGATTTTGACTTAAATTTCTCGGCTTATACGCGAGTATATACGGTACATTGTTAGCGAATTCTCTTTATACGAATAGTACAAATTCATATTAATCACTGAAATTTCTCTACGAATCCCAAACCTGACTCAACACATTTCCCATTGACGACAGATATCAAGAAATTCATTTCCCCCTTTCTCCGCATCTAATACTTTCTCTCTAAGATGTTGAGACTCTGAAGAACAGTCTCTAAGAACTTACTTCGTCTCTGAAGAACAGGGGTTTTGCTCTCAGGGTCACGTCTGAACGATCGAAAGTCTCGGGGTAGATTAAGCTGATAAAGTGCTTGCTCAAGTGGACTCTCGATGCTTCGGACAACGAGATCTTTTCCCCAAACTCCTTTTATGGCTCGTTATTTCCCACATTAATATCTGCAGCCTATGCTCGATGGCTAATGTGACTTAGGTCTTTATCTTCAGGTCTTTGGTTTGAGGAAAAAATATAGGAAGCAGTTTTTAGACTTTTGATACCATTTAAAAATAATAATAAAATTAATAAAAGTGTAAATTTAACTGAAATTCCAATGTTATCGACACACAAGAATATGCTGATATAAAAAATTTGATCAAAATCTTTGTAGATATTTTTAGGTAATCGCTAAAAATAAAAATTAAACAAATGCAGCCTTCTTTTTTAACCGACTGAACAGCGCGCCAACCAAAACTCCAAAATTAAACCGCCAGAAACTTTAAATTAAAACCACCAAGTCCAGAGGTTATCAATTCGACCATTATGTATTTTTTGTATGATCATTGTTCATAAAAAAAAATAATAATTTGAAAAACTGCTAACAAAACTGCTAACTGAAACTAACCGTACTTTCACAAAAATGAGCAGTGGGATTAACTATTGCTCATCTCAGCTTCTGTTCAAGCCATTTAAACAAAGCGACCTGAAAAACTAAAAATAGTTGTTCAGAAGATAGTGTTTCACATTATTTGATATCGATTGCTTAAATGGAAACTGAGTTATTACAACTCAATTATCTTACTTCCCATTCTCTTGGCAGAGCTTTTTCACATTTCTTCTGTTTAAAACTTATTCATGTCTACTGTTTTTAGTAATTTTTACTTATTGTCCTCATTTTGGAGTACATATCTGTTTCAAAAATAAAACTTACGTTTTCGAACCTATCACAATCATCTAAAGTACTCAAAAATGAGTACAATTTACTTTTTTCAAATGAGATTAAAATTGAGTACATTTTACTTTATTTTTGTGTACCTATTTTTAACATTGAACAGATATTTTTTTGAATACAACCTAAAATATATGTTAAAATTATTGTACTAAAATACAGAAATAAATAAATTGATTCGTTTGTGAATACCTTTTCGTCCGCACATTTGAACAATCCCGTATTTTCAAAACCGTCGAAGGAAAGTGTCCTATATATTTTCAGTGAGTTCAAAAATACTCAATGAAAAAATGCAGTTATATTATTTGAACCCTTTTACTTTGACGGACAGTGGAAGGAATCCTAGACATTTCCTTTTAAGGATGTGTGTTGACTGTTCGGAAAAGTTGGGCCGTGGAAAATATGGGAGTTTTTTTTTTTGCGTGGGTCAGGAACTCCTATTTATCTTACAGAAAACAAACTCAGAGGATCTGCGAAATAGATATGAATAAGAGTGGAGAGGAGGGAAGATTTTATTTGCATTGAAGACTTGTATTTGATGTCATTAGTGAACATTATACGAAAAAACTATGTTTATTTTCTTATAATATTATTTAGATAAAACAATAATTATATTTAGAAATAGCTGTTATAGTTTCATACGCGGTAAAAAAATGTTATCTCATCGCTTCGTTCTTCCCATGCATTACTTTTATTTTATTATATTGAAGGCAGAATAACTGGTCTAGTTCAGGCATCTCCAAACGTTAGCTTTTCCGTTAGTTTTCCTGTTTAAGCCTAATTGACAGAAATAGTTATTTCGCCAAAGCAATTGTTGATCGCCAATATTCAATCGTTAAAACAATTAATATATTAATATTAACTATACTAATTTATTTTTATTACTTATATTACTATTGTTATATTAATTATATTAATTTATTTATATTAATTATAATAATTTATTTATATTAATTATATTAATTTATTTAAATTAATTATATTAATTTATTTAAATTAATTATATTAATTTATTTATATTAATTATATGAATTTATTTATATTAATTATATGAATTTATATATATTAATTATAATAATTTATTTATATCAATTATAATAATTTATTTATATCAATTATAATAATTTATTTATATTAATTATAATTTATTTATATTAATTATAATTTATTTATATTAATAATAATGTATTTATTTTACTTATAATAATTTATTTATATTACTTATAATAATTTATTTATGTTAATTATAATAATTTATTTATATTAATTATAATTTATTTACATTAATTATAATAATTTATTTATATTAATTATAATAATTTATTTATATTAATCATAATAATTTATTTATATTAATTATAATAATTTATTTATATTAATTATAATAATTTATTTATATTAATTATAATAATTTATTTATATCAATCATAATAATTTATTTATATCAATCATAATAATTTATTTATATTTATTATAATAATTTATTTATATTAATTATAATAATTTATTTATATTAATCATAATAATTTATTTATATTAATCATAATAATTTATTTATATTAATTATAATAATTTATTTATATTAATTATAATAATTTATTTATATTAATTATAATAATTTATTTATATTAATTATAATAATTTATTTATATTAATTTATTTTAAAGTATTTCATTGTTGTTAAGATCTTACGATTTTATAACAATGTAGATACTATTTTTTTTTAATTGGAGATTAAAAAAAATTGCTTCTAAAACCGTTACAAACAGAAAACTAAACGAAATTTTAAAATTTCATTCTTCGGGAGAGCATAATTTGAAATTGAATAGCCAATACATTTTCAATACATCTGTGAATACATGTTCAGACGTGTCCGAGCAGTGGAAGATATTGTTTTGCCTGTCATAGACACACGCAGACAGACACTTTCTTTTATAATTATAGAGTCAATAGTAATGATTGTTGGTTAAATGGAAGAATTTCGAACTAAATACATTGTAATTTTGTGAACAGAAATGGGGATATACAAAGACAAACAATGTCGATCAACTGCAGACTTTATTCCCAGCAAGCTTCGTCTTGCCATTCCAAAAACATCTTCCCGATTTCCCAATGCCGATATGGATTAAATTTGTTCCTGGTAAAACATTCCATATACTGTTAAAAATTATTAACACCTTGCACCAAAATTTGTTACCCATTTAGCTACAACCAACATTTGGCGCTTTGTTTCATCATTTTACGGTGTAACCACGGATACCATTTAGTGGTGAAACGTTGCACCAAAACTCATAACGTTGCATAAAACTCAAAATTCGAGTTTTCTTAGTATTTTAGTAGTAGTATTTTTGTAGCGAAGCTGGCAACCCTGCGATCTCAAGATCACAACTTTTTTACTTTTTTTGTTAAGTTCACCGATCGGGCTCGAACTAGGATTAGTCTGATTCATAGCTGAACGCATTTATCCACTGTACCATGTAGGCCCTTGTTCGTCGTTGTCTTTCTTGGAGGGGATTCCCTGGCATGTTGGTGTAGCGACATCGAAAATTTCGGTTGCAGTTAAAGAAGTTGAACCAATTATCGGTGAAACCTCCGCTTTCTTCCAATAAAAGATTTTTGGTTTAACCTAGATTCCACTTTAAAATGGCGCAATTTGCTGCAGACCTGTGGTTTGCATCAAGATATATAGTACATCGTTGAACTGAATTTTTTAACCGTGTACAGTAATAAAGTAGTAATAGTGAACAAATTCTTTGTTTTTAGTGGGAAAAATATTTATAATAATAACATGAACCTTTCATTAAAAAATATACAAAACAATCTTTTGTAACTACATTTTTAAAGTAGGAACTTTAAAATGATTTTATTGCTTTTAACAAGGAAAAATAACGATGTTCCCAAAAGACTAAGCAAAAAAATAAACATAGAAACTACTATTTTATTAAAAACTATATTTACCAGTAAGTTTAATTGGAATCAGAAAATTTTACAGGATAGTTTACGAATGGAATTTACATATGAATTTTATTTTTAAGAAATATTTTCGAACTTTTTATAATGCAAGCTTCCAGTGTTAAGAAAATTAATGGCATATCAATGTCATTTAAAATGTTCAGATGTCGAACTTTTTTTTATCTTTAACTAAATTGGGACAACATTCGCACAATTTACTTGACAACTTTCAGAGAAATCCTTTTTAAATTGCAAGACCTACAGCATTTACCAAAACATTTTTCTCCATTAACTTCCAAAAGATCCAATCAATTTTTTAAATGAAAACTGCCGTATTAAATCGAAAGGTGAATATCAAATACTTAGTTGTAATCTTTTCAGAGTGACAGAAAATTGTTCGAAAGTAAATTGGGGTTTCGAAACTTTTGCAAGAAACAGGCGAACTTCTTTTCAAAAGCATATTTCACACTTCTGATATCATTATCGTAAAGTAATTTGGATATGTAAATTCAGTATGCAATCTTTTTTCAAACAGAAAATACCTACGCTTGAAGCACCAAATCAGATAAAATTCTGTTTATAGTGCAATAACGTTAACAAGAAAGAAGGTGCAAGATATTCACGCAGTCTCATTATAGATAAATTGTTATTACTGCTATTACCAGGAGGGTTTTTAGAATATAAGTCTTATGATATTATTCCTAGTGTATAACATTCCGAATTCCAGAAAGAAAGCTGCGTGGTAAAAAATGCATGATGTGGATATAGTTTTCTTTAGAAATAAGATGCAGAATGCTAAGTGTTGCTTTTGCCTTGAACTAACAATGCAAATATATTAGAATTAATATTTGTTGTTTCTTTGTATCTGTAAGATATTTTTCGAAAAAGGTAAAAAAATAATTACATTTTGCTGTTCATCTTTCAGAATATTTATACTGAAATGTTAAATAGTTTTTCTATTATTTAAATGAACTATAGTGTGGTTCGGTTATTTCTTAGAAAATATACTCTGAAAACTAGTCAAACAAATATTCTTGGAATTAAAAAAATATCACTAGTTTTCGATAATTTTAAAATTTAATTTTCCTTATTATCTCATAACTATATTATCTCATAACTATATTTATTATCTCATAACTATATTTATTATCTCATAACTATATTTATTATCTCATAACTATATTATCTCATAACTATATTTATTATCTCATAACTATATTATCTCATAACTATATTTATTATCTCATAACTATATTTATCATCTCATAACTATATTTATTATCTCATAGCTATATTTATTATCTCATAACAATATTTGTTTAGCTTGTATAGAAAAGCTTTACTTGAAACTTACAATTTAAGGGTACAGTGGATTCTATTTTACTATAAATAACACTGTTGTTTATATTTATAAGCACAACTATACACTGTTAAAAATTATTATGACCTTGCACCAAAATTTGTTACCCATTTTGCTGCAGCCAACATTTGGTGCTTAGTTTCACCATTTTACGGTGCTACCACGAATAACACTTATTGGTGAAACGTTAAATAAAAACTCATAACGTTGCATAAAACTCAATATTCGAGTTTTCTTAGTATTTTAACAGCGAATCTGGAAACCTCAGATCACAACTTTCTTCGTCAAGTCCACCGCTCGGTCTCGAACTAGGAATCTTCTGATTCAAAGCTGAACGCATTTATCCGCTCGGCCAGGGAGGCCCTTGTTCGTCGGTGTCTTTCTTGGATGTCATTCCTCGGCTTGTTGATGTATCAACAGGGAAAATTTCGGTTGCAGTTAAAGAGGTCGAACCAATTATACATGAAACTTCCCCTTTTTTACCGATGAAGAATTTTTGGTTCAACCTAGATTTCACCATAATATGGTGTAGACCTCTGTTTTGCACCAAGATATGGTACATCGTTGAACTGAAATTTTTAACCGTGAATAAATGTCTTATCTAATGAGTATATAAACCATTTTTTTTGCAAAAAAAGTTTCAATTAATACATTTTTGTCAAAAATGCATTTTTCTCATCTTCTTAAATTTGAATACAGGTAATATTTCGAACTGTTCCATGCACATTAGTTTTTTTTGTTCGAATTTTGAAACCTTTAAAAAATGTACTACATACTTATAAAAAATTGATTTTTGCATGTTTCTTATATGAAAGTTGAATAATAATTTTAATATAATGAATATTCTTTGGAAATATCTGTATTTTTCAAAATTGTTTAATGGAAATCTAAGTAAGTCAAAAATTTAAAAATAATATATTTAAAAAATGCTTTACACATGCAAAAATTTAATTAAGTATGTAATAAGTTGTCAAAATTCCTACAAAAAAATATCCTCCCCCCCACAAAAAAAAAATCTGCAAGGAACGAACATTTAAATTTTTAAAAATTTATTACATTTTTTTTTTATAAAATTAAAAAGTTTTTATTTTTTTCAAACCAAAATTGCTTCCCCTTGTTGAATGAGCATTATAAATATATGATAAAATATTCAGACTGTTAGCTTGAAAACTCAAAAAGAAAAACTATTTTGAAAGTCTACTGTATCCTTTTGTAACCTAAAAAAGTTTTAGTATCGACACTATTCACGACGTAGTTTCGAGATTAAAATTGCGCAGTATTTTGACAGATTAACAAAAGTACACGATTGATTAGTCTCTGTGATTGATTAATAACAAACCACGTGGTCACCACCAACCAATAACAAATCTTCAAAGTGACGTCATGTAAAATCTTGACACTATGTCTTGCATAGAATCCATTAATTAATCTTAAACAATAAAATGAATTTCTTGCTTTGAACTTTATTCGTAAGTAATAATTAATTTTTAAATGATATACATTCTATGTACTTTGTTCTTATGAAGGGGATTTTTAATGTGTACTTTGTTCTTGTGAAAGGGATTTTTAATGTGTACTTTGTTCTTATGAAAGGGATTTTTAATGTGTACTTTGTTCTTATGAAAGGGATTTTTAATGTGTACTTTGTTCTTATGAAAGGGATTTTTAATGTGTACTTTGTTCTTATGAAAGGGATTTTTAATGTGTACTTTGTTCTTATGAAAGGGATTTTTAATGTGTACTTTGTTCTTATGAAAGGGATTTTTAATGTGTACTTTGTTCTTATGAAAGGGATTTTTAATGTGTACTTTGTTCTTATGAAAGGGATTTTTAATGTGTACTTTGTTCTTATGAAAGGGATTTTTAATGTGTACTTTGTTCTTATGAAAGGGATTTTTAATGTGTACTTTGTTCTTATGAAGGGGATTTTTAATGTGTACTTTGTTCTTATGAAAGGGATTTTTAATGTGTACTTTGTTCTTATGAAGGGGATTTTTAATGTGTACTTTGTTCTTATGAAAGGGATTTTTAATGTGTATTTTGTTCTTATGAAGGTGATTTTTAATGATGCTTTTCTTTTTATTTTATTATGTCGTACTAAAGTTGGATAATTATAATTAGAATCAGTTACAGTTGGATATCCTTAAATAAATATCATTTATATTCAAAAGAATTTTTTAATTTTATTGCAGTGTTTAATTTTGTTAAAAAAAACTTTATAGTAGTATGTGCTAGTTGATTTTATTGTAGCATCATCATCTTAACGAAAAAAGCTGGTAACCTTTTATAAAATAATAATAATAAAAATATGTGTGAGGTTTCAAACGTTATTTTATAATTTTAATGAAATTTTTTTTTATGAAATATTTTAATTTGATTTAGCTATTTATTTTTTTCTTAATTATTTAAATTATATGAATTCCAAGACCAATAAAAATTATTTAATTATATTTATGAATGTTATCATTAATAATTACTGTTCTTTAACTTGTTAATTATTTAAATAACGGTTTCTTTTGTTTCTATTATAATTGAGCGTTTAATTAAAATAGTGAAAACAATTTTTTTAGGGTGACTTACGTTTTTCGTTAAATACAAAAATGAAATAAATCCTTTCTACGAAAAATTTATTTTTCGTTTTAGTAAATTGTAATAAAACCCTTCTATTTTATATTCTTTAGGTTTTTTGTTAAAAATGCGCAAGGGACAGCGACAAACGATAACAACATGAAAATTAATACAAATACAATTTTTTTAAAGAATAAATCCCTATTTGAAGTTTCTGACTTCCCAATACCTCTTTGTTCCACAGTTCATACAAAGACACATGAATTATTTATTTAAAATATTTTTATTATTTTAGAATCCTGCAAACTGTATAAAAGCATTTTTGCTGTCAGATATTTAATGTATTAAAAGATAGACTACAGGTTTACTTTATTTCTTTCGTTAAAAGTTTATTTATGCAGCATAGAACGCTTAATAATGAAAGAGGTCACAAATTGTTGCACTGTAACAAATAGGTATTCAAAAATAAGTAAAATGTACTCATTTTTGAGTTTTTTTCGATGCTTATCTAACTCCGTATACATAAGTTTCAATTTTGAAAAAGACATGTACTCAAAAGAGACTATAATGGGTAAAAATGAATAAAAAGAGCAGATGCTAGTCTACATAGGTTGCCTTCATAAATTACTTGAACCCCAGTTGCTCAGTGGATAAAGGCGTTCAGCTACTAATCAGAGGATTGGTGGACTTGATAAAGAAAAGTAAAAAAGTAGTGATCTTGCGACTGGAGGGTTGCCAGCTTCGCTACAAAAATACTAGAAAGTCGTCCAGAACATCCAACAAATTATACTGGCGTGTATAGGGGACTGGTGAACGATAAATCTGATCGGGGTCCAATGTCCTGACGCCTATTGAGGCTGCGTCGGGTGCCAGCTCAGGGGTTGTCCTCGTCATCTGACCATGGTTCAAAAATACGAGGCATCGTTCCCGGGTCTTTCCTTCGAAATAGGCCCCGAACGGTCGCCAATAGCCCACTGTGCAGCTCTAGTGCGACGTTATTTAAACAAACCAAACCAAACCAATCATAAATTACTTTCTAATATCAACAATTACAACAAAGACTTATTGGGATTCGATCCCATATACTTAAACATTGCCGTCCAGTGCGTTATCCGTTATACTACCAGTACAACGTGAAAAAAAGTTTTAAACAGAAGAAATGTTAAAAAGATGTGCCAAAACAATGGGAAGTAAGATGATGGAGTTGTAATAAATAGGTTTCCATTGGAGCAATCGACTTCAAATAATGTGGAAAACCATCTTCTGAACAAATATTCTAAGTTTGTCATGTCGCTTTGTTAAGATGGCTTCTTGAACAGAAGCTGATGTTAGCAAAATTCAATCACACTGCTCATTTTTGAGAAATTACGATTACTTAAATTTGAATAAGTAATCGCTCATTTACGATGCAATTCTACTCAAAGAAAACACTGCTAATTTTTCAGAAATTACGATTACTTAAATTTGAGTACGTCATCGTTCATTTACTATGCAATTGTACTCAAGACGAGTAGACGAGTAAGTTCAGGTACTCATTTTTAAATACCTTTTATTTTACGGTATCAGAATTAATTAGTTTATCTCTTTGTCTCTAATTGATACCCTGATTTTTAATTTAGTTGAGAATATTTATTAAAATAGTTTTTATTCAATTGGACCTTTAGGAGTTTTTATAAAACATAGCGGTACTAGTATGAGAACTAATCTAGATAACCTCATTTATTTTTACTCGACCTCATTTTAAAATGAAGGAATAAAATGAAGGAATAATAATAAATAGTACTTTCCTTCAATATATTAATATTTATCATTCCTGAAGGAAAAAACAACATAAAGGGGAATGAGTGTAATTTTTCAAGCTCTAAACTAAAGTTAAAGTAAACTCGAGACGATTTTTTTTATAACCTTCATCTACTTTAGGATTGATTTATTAATCGGAAAGGGGTGTATTGTAGTGTGAGGATATTTATAGTGGAGAGAAAGCTTATGCCTGTTTTGAGGAGGTGATTTATTCATCTTGGAAAGAAAGAATGAGTTAAGTGCATCTATAACGCTATGCATTTTTCGGACGTCACTCGGAATCGAACCGAGGACCTTCTGCGTGATACGCCGATACTCTCCCAATCAGGAGTAGTGCCGTTACACAAAACAAGAAATTTCCCAATTTAGCGATTCGAAATTCTCAACTCAACTATTCGAAATTCCCAACTCAACTATTCGAAATTCCCAACTCAACTATTCGAAATTACCAACTCAACTATGCTGAAAATTCCCAGTTCCAACTTACCGACATTTGTCAACTTTTTTAACATATATTTTAATAATATTAAACAGTTCTCTCACAAGCATTGATTTGTTGCACCTATTTTCCAATACGGTGTCCATTCTGAGGTCTAATTTAAATGTAATCTTACAACTTGGGCGATTTCAAATCTTCCCTAGTTTTCATTTATTTGTTAATGATATTAATTTTCTTCAGGCATAAATATTTTGGTAACTGTTCATTGTTTGGCAGTTGAACAGCACATAATAAACTATTCGTTTTGCTATACTTTACCTACTTTGTTGCAATTAAAGTCTAAGCAACTTGTTTAAATTATAAGCGAAGTAGTTGGTTAAAAATAAAGTTTTATTATGAATATACAACTAAATGTGTTACAGCTAAAGAATGACCACCGCTAAACAATTTATGACCACCTTGTACAATTAAAACATATTGAAGAAAAAACACATATTAACGCAAATTTATATTTCCTTCAGGTTTTGTAATTTCCTTCAAGTTTAAAATTTCTGTTTTAATAATTTTACAAATAAAGTAACACTTTGTGATCATTTAGTTTAGCAAGAAAATAAACATTTAAAAAAAAACATTTTAGAAACTGCTGCTTTTAGAACTGCTGCTTTTACTGCTCCCCCCCCCCCCTCCCCACCCCCTTCGAATTTTATTGAAAATAAACTGACCCAAATTTTTCAACTGACCCAAATTTCATCAAAATATAACAACCTCTACGCAAATGACACTAACCCCGTTTGTAGCTTCGGTGAAACCGACGTTAATTCAATCAATTTACCAACTGGACAAATGACAATAAATAGTTTGCTTCTTACGAAAAAAAAAGTGTCGAATCTCTTTGAACATTCGCAATAAAACTGTCAACTGACTTGACCTCGATTCGATTCAACACAATATAGTTACAACTTGTTGCTGTTGATAGTTTAACATTTAAGGTTCTCCATTCTTCTACCAATGATTCCAGTCTAATATCGACATTTGTGGCAGCAATCCTTTGGTCATTTCACTAGTCATTAAGCCAGTTCATAAGTCCTTTGTACATTTCATTTCGGGATTCTGCGATGACTGAGTGATTAAGACGTAGATGTTATAACACATAAATGGTTATTGCATGTGTTATATCTTAAACTGGCATTTTATGACAGAAAATATTCGAAGTTTTGCCCTAGGTCAGATGTTCTCAACCTGTGGTACGCGTACCCCTCGGGGGCTACGTGGCGGTACGGTTGGGGGTACGCAAAAATAATTTTAGTAACGACAGATAACACCTAAAAAATGTAATAAAATATAAAATAAAAGGCTATACACTGTTAAAGATAGGTACTCAAAAATAAGTAAAATGTACTCACTTTTGAGTACATTCGATGTTTATCGTACTTCCAAATACATAAGTTTAATTTTTGAAAAAAAACATGCACTCAAAATGCGTACATGTTAGGCTGCCTTCATAAATCACTTTTAATAAATATTAACAGTTTCAACTAAGACTTACCGGAAATCGAACCAAGATCCTCAGGCACCGCAGTTCAGAGACTTATCAGGTAAACTATCAGGGTGACTTGAATATGTTATAAACAGAAGAAATGTTAAAAAGGTGTGCAAATAGAACGGGAAGTAAGATAATTGAGTTGTAATAACTCAGTTTCCATTTAAACAATCGACTTTAAATAATGTGGAAAACCATTTTCTGAATAACTATTTTAAGTTTGTCAGGTGGTTTTCTTTAATTGAACAGAGGATGAGATTGGCAATATTAAATCAAACTACTAATTTATGCGAAAGTACGGTTACTTTAATTTAAGAAATTCATCGCTGATTTACGATGTAATTCTACTCAAAGTAAAATGAATAGGTTCATATACTCATTTTTAAGCACCTTTATTTACAGTGTATTATTAAAAAAAACACGTAAAATTACACACACAAAAACAAAACAACAATATCAATAACGTACAATATTACAAGAACGTTCCATTACAATCTCAACGCCTAGCAATCTATAGTCTATATGTATTTTTTTTTAAGTTTAGTTTTTTATATTTTAAGGAGAAATTTTACTTATATTTTTGTTGTATTTGATAATAATTCTACAGCCACATTATGAAAGAAGGGTACTCTTATATTAAAAGTGTTATCGGTTGAGGGTTGGAATCTAAAAGCCTTGGAGTAACTTTTGAAAGACATCGCTAGTAATATAAAAGTATATCAGGCACAGGTACACTGCAAAAAAAAAGAAAAGGTACGAAATTAAAAAAAAAATATTCGAACAAAAAGTTAAACTAGCCTATAAACTAAATATTTTTGATAATTATAAAATACGTTTTAACACTGTAAAAAAAAGTACTTAAAAATGAGTACCCGAACCTACTCGTTTTTCTTTGAGTACAATTGCATCGTAAATGAGGGATGAAGGACTCAAATTTAAATAACCGTACGTTCTCAAAAATGATCAGTTTGATTTAATATTTGTGGGCAAAACGCAGGTGTAGTCAGAAAGCAATCAGAAAACCAGCACCACCTTTAAACGTGAACATCTTTATTTGAATCATGCACAAAATCCCAATGACTCTGGGTAGCAGGGCGTGGTTATATACATAAACATAAATTTGAATATTGGAACCTCTTCTTCACAATATCTCCCCTTTCACAATATTCTCAAAAATTCTATCAACAAAATATGAGAGTCTTTCATATAACAAAGGTTTTGTAAGTAAATCGGCAACATTACATTTCGATGATACATATTTCAAAGTTATTAAATTATTTTCAACCAAACAGCTTTTGAAGCAGCTGCATCTAGGGCGACAAATTCCGATTCCATGGTACTCTTGGCAATGCACTTTTGTGTGCAGGATCGCCATCCTAAAAATACGTTACCGATAGACCAAATAAACCCTGAAATAGATCGCCTGGAATCGGCAGCTGTTGCCCATGATGCATCTGTAAACATGACAAGATCAGCATTATTAGCATTTGACAAATTAATAGAATAACATTTCGTTTGACCAACATATTTTAGAATTCTTAATAATAAATTCCAATGATAAAGATTAGGTTTAGAAGAAAACTGTGCAACATAAATCACAGGAAACAAAATATCCGCTCTAGTTCTATTAGCTAGAAATAACAAGCTACCAAGCAATTCTTTAAAAGGAAATTTCCCAGTAACATTTTCTTTAAATAACAGTTTACCCAAACCTACATCCATTGGAGTACGAACTGGTACAGTTAAATCAACTGGATAAATCTCAAGCAATTTATTAATATAAGAATGCTGATGCATATGAATTCCACCATTAATATCTTCAAACTGAACACCCAATATATTCTTAATTGGTCCCAAATTAACAATTTCATAAACACGAGACAAAGAATTATAAATATCAGTTAAACATTTATCATCTTTACCAAATACTGCTAAATCATCAACATATAAAAGAATTACACATTTATCACTTATAAATAAACAAGGGCAATAAACTGATTGTACAAATCCTAAATTTTTCAACGTTTCTGTCAAGTGATTATACCAATTCCTACCCGAATGTTTAAGTCCATATAAAGATTTTTTTAATCTCAATACATTATTATCACTTACAGTTTCATAAATAGTACACCCTTTAGGAATTTCCATGAAAATAGTTTCATCCAGAGAACTATATAAATATGCACATTTAACATCATAGTGTTGGTGTGTCCAACCTAAAACAATCACAAGCATAACAAAAAATAATTTAATTAGTGAAAAATCCACAACAGGTGAAAAAGTGGTTGAGTAATCTATACCACTCCTCTGTTTGTGACCATGTGCAACTAATCTGGCTTTAAATCTTTTAATACTGCCATCAACATTAGTTTTCAATGAATAAACCCATCTAGATGTTATTGGTTTATAATTTTTCGGTCTAGTAACAATTTCCCATACATCCCTACTTTCTATAGTTCGTATTTCATCTATCATTGCATTTTCCCATTCATTACGATATTCCGACTTAATCATCTCGTCAAAAGATCGAGGAATAGTTATGTGGAATGCCGTGAGCGGCTTAGAACTCCAATTTTCAGACTCGTCTGAATCTTGACTAACTTCGGATTCAAGGTCAGAAACTACAGTTTTCGAAAGAGGTTTGAAGTTAAAGATGCTCGCTAACTACAATACCCGTTGATGTTGCGTACTTTCTTGCATCGTTTATTGATCTACAACGAGTTTTGTCTGGTGCATAATAATACACGTCAATGCGATCGCTTTTTTTAAGTTTAACTTCCTTTCTAGTCCAACCATCCAAATTATTAGAGTTACCAGCGTTTGAGAACTCATTTTTATTTACAATATTTACAACTTCAGTATTTAACCTTGATACTTCAGGTTTTGTATCGGAATCAAGTTCATCCAAATACGATATTTCCGAAATGTCGTCCACGACAAAATCTGAAACAGTCGATTTCTTTATGAACCCACTTTTAACTTTAACTACATCAATTCCCAATACTGACTCGTCTATTTTAACATGCTTTAACTCGATAACCTTATTTTGGTCAGGATCATAAACGCGATATCCTTTGGTGTGAGCAGCGTATCCCAGCAAAATGCCTTTTCTGGATTTTGGCTGTAATTTATTCCTATTAATTTTGGGAATATGGAAAAAGCATAAACTTCCAAAAACACGGAAATGAGATATATTCGGCTTTTTACCATTGAACCTTTCGTACGGCGTTGCCTTAGAATCAATTGAATGTCGCACTCGATTTCTTACGTGAACATAACACTGCAGAGCTTCAGCCCAAAGTGCGGGTCCGAGTTTTGAGGATAAGAGAAGAGTACGGACTGCGTCCATAGCGTCACCGTTAACCTTTTCAGCCGTTCCTATCATTTCTGGCGAGTACACATTTGATAGTTGGTGATTAATGCCTAAACTATCACAAAACGATTTCATTTCTTGATTACAGAAGTCAAGAGCATTGTCTGTACGTATTGCTAAAAGTTTATGACTAGTTTGACGTTCAACAGATTTTACATAGTTCATTATAGCCCCTACAGAATCACTTTTATTTTTTAATGGAAAAACTGCCAAATAACGCGAGTAATCGTCCACGATACCCAAGAAATATTTAGCTCCACCGTTACTAGTTACCGGAGAAGGACCCCACAAATCGGCATGCAATAATTGCAAAGGCTTTTTAGTAACAATTCCTTTAATCCTCTTAAACGGGCCCCTTTTAAGCTTCCCTTCAATACAATCATAACAATTAACTTGCTCTTTTACAATTTTTGATACACCCGATACAATTTCAGAATTTATTGTAGTATAAATCGTTCCAGCTCCAATATGTGCACAGCGTTTGTGCCATAAATTTAATGAATTTTTATCTGAACTAACAACGTTAGAGTTAACTTGCTCAACATCAGGTTTATAACCTTTTATAGGATAAAGACAGTTCTCATTACGCACCTTAAGGAACAATTTTCCTTCGGGATTCAATATGAATAAATAACCCTTTTTCCCTTCGTAACTATAGCCTTTTTGTTCAATTAAACCCAAACTTAACAAATTTCTATTTAATCCTGGAACATAATACACGTCGGATAAACTTATATTTACAGATCCGTTTAACCCTTTTAACTCTATTTGTATTTTACCAATACCTTTAGCGTTTATATTACCTTTTCCTTGTTTAACCGATTTTGTAGTCTCACTAAACGTAACAAATAACGTACGGTCATTACAAAAATGATGCGACGCACCTGAATCAAATATGAAGACAATATCTTTAGAACTATCCAAACTACAGGCTTCCGCATACCAACCACAATCGTTTAAACAATTAGCCGATTTCGAAGATTCACCGTAATCGCGTGACTTTCCTGAATCTTTATATTTACAAAAACGAAATCCGTGTCCATATCGACCACATTTAAAACACTTCATTTTATCGAATCTCCCACGAGAATTACGAAGCATTTGTCTACCTCTATTAATAAACTTCGATTTTTCGTTAGTTACATTGACATAAGATGAACAATCAAAATTATTAATTTTATTTACAGTAGTAGGCGGGTTAACATTTTGCAGTCTGCCTTCCTCTGCTAATAGAGCTTGAGATACCTTGCTGGAGGTAAACTCCTCATCAGACAATTGATATAACTGCTGAACAATTAACATAAAATGGGAGGGCAAGTTTGAAATCATTTTGTATGCCAAGTGGTTGTCATCAATTTCACATTTTAAATTTCTTAATTGACGTTTAAGGTCTTGAAGTCGGGCAATATAAAGTGAAACAGTCTCACCTTCTTCAATTTCTGCACTGAAGAACTCTGTAAACAACCGTCCGATCAGAGCTTTACAGGAGGGCTCCAAATTTTCTAGTAGAATAGTCCACGCTTCGGAAGGGTCTTTCACATCAGCAATTAGAGGCTTTATCGCTGGTTCCAACGCCCGGTAGATAACTGAAATGGCTTTGTCTTGACGCCTAGCGTAGTCATTCCGCTCTTTGGTTGATGCTTCTTGGCCGGGAGGTATCTCCGTCTGCAACACGATCCCGTGTAGGCCGCGGTCCCTCAGGAGCATCTCCATGTCAATCCTCCACTCTCGATAATTGCTCGAACCCTTCAGTTTCGGAAAATCCAAAGTGCCAGTAGTCGAACCATCCATCGTTGGTTTATTACTTGGACAAGCGCCGTTCATAAAACTAAGCATGCGTTCTACTCGAAAAGGCTTTCATTTAACTAAACAACCGTTATTTTTTAAAACATTCTTTCTACACACGTGTACCTGGGCACCATAACCATGTGGGCAAAACGCAGGTGTAGTCAGAAAGCAATCAGAAAACCAGCACCACCTTTAAACGTGAACATCTTTATTTGAATCATGCACAAAATCCCAATGACTCTGGGTAGCAGGGCGTGGTTATATACATAAACATAAATTTGAATATTGGAACCTCTTCTTCACAATATTGCTAATACCAGCTTCTGTGCAAACCATGTTAACAAATAGACCTGATAAACTTAAAATAGTTGTTCAGAAGACGGTTTTTCACATTATTTGATGTCGATTGCTTAAATGTAACCTGAGTTATTATAACTCAATTATCTTATTTCCCATTCTTTTAGCACACTTTTTTTTAACATTTTTTCTTGTTTATAACACATTCAAGTCGCCCTAATAGTTTAACGGATAAGTTTCTAAACTGCGGTGCCTGAGAACCTGGGTTCGATTCTCGGTAAATCTTAGTTGTAATTGTTGATATTTTTGAAAGTGGTTTATGAAAGCAGTGTATGTAGGCTGGAATATGCTCATTTTATTCATTTCTACCGACTGTACTCATTTTTGAGTACATGTCTTTTTCAAAATTGAAACGGAGCCATGATAAGCATCGAATGTACTAAAAACGAGCACATTTTACTTATTTCTGAGTACCTACCTATTTTTAACAGTGTAAGCCACACGAACTGTCCCAAAGTGTGTAAATTCAATTCCGTGAGGCCGGTATGTGCCGTGTCAAAATTCACATTGAAAAGTGCTCAATTGGTGTTTGATGAGTAGCTCTAAAAATATATTTTTAAAATATTATATTATTATTTTGTAATCTCAATATAGTCAGTATGTACCTTAAAATATATTTAAATTATTATCCAATGCGTTACAATCTCTAAGATTGCCTGAGAGTCATCGGTGTATTGAATCAAAATATCATTAATATCACAACCACTGAAGATACAGTATATTTAATTATAGACATTCATATCTAACAACTAGTTAAAATGCGCTCTCGGAATTCCTTTCCCATAACAAGATTTCTCTTCCCTCCATTCGAATCCCACATTTTCTTATCGCTCACAGAATTCGAACATTCCGATTCCTAATCAAATGAACATTTTCAATCTGTCACCCGCAGTAAGCAATGCCCCATTCAGCCTTTCGGCAAACTTTGATTAAGCCTCAAGAATTCTTTGATGCGGAACTTCCAATGTAATAGAATTCCGAGGGACATGTTCCCAATATTTATACAGACAGGTGAGAACCTGTCCCCTGAGGACTAGGGTAGCTAAACGCTCTCTCATCTTTTATGGGGGGGAAAAGGATTATCTGTGGACATTGAGCGTTAGTTCCTGCTTATGGGAAGTTCCGTTGATTTGGAATGTGTTTATTTGTGAATGTATTCATTGATTTGTAGCCTGGGATATGTGTTTGGTTTGTGGATAGTGTTACGGAACCATTATTTTGTTTTAATTATACTAAGTTTGCTTTGCTTGCTGTAAGTTGGGACACACTAACAATGTGTTCTAGTAACAATCATTTTTTAATTATATAAATAAACACTGAAAACTTTAAAATAGTCGAAACTGAAAATTTAATTTATAATTCACCTTGGCATAAATAATTTTTTTTGCTATTTAAATCAATATAAAAACATTTAAACTAAATTTTTTTTAACATGCCTACCATTTTTTACTATTTTTCATCGTTACTTTCATACCTTTCCTGCATTTTAGCTCAATTTCTAACATTATTGGTATTTTGTTTTGGATATAATTGACGTTAAATTTATAATTATCTGGCCTACCAGAAATAGTGAGTGATGACGTCATACAAATGGAGTTTATGGAAATGTAATGTGCGAAACTGCCCACCTCATTTTTCCGTAAGTTTGCAGTTTAGATATGTCTTGTTATTTGTATTAAATATAATGAGGCTTATATTACTCCTAATTTAAGCTAACATCATCAAAATAATTATTCACCAATAAATTGTGAAGGAGTTAATCGTCAAAAGGGCTTACATAATGGCAAAATACAAATGCGGACACAGCAGATGTTTGTAAACAAACTAACGTTGCCATTCAGGGAAGAGAAAAACAACGTTTTTCGATCACAATAAGATAATTATATATGTTGGTAATAGGTTTCTCTAACCCTTTCGTGATTTCCGTAACATTGCCCAAGGTTGAGCCTCAAACTATAAACCCCTTTTTTTTGCAAAACTCTCATTTAAGCATTTAAGCATTGGTCCGTCTTGTTTCAAGCCACATATTAAGACTATACGTCAACTTCAATTAGAAAATATAATACAAAACAATAATTTGAAAATCATTTCACTATACATAACAATTCTAAAATCTGAAACGTTAATTCTAGTCTTATATTCCACACAATTTTTTAAATTATTTGAATTAAGGTAAGTATAAATGCATAATTTATTCAGAGGGGTACGAGATCTGTATACTAAACCGAGATGCCAACCACATACTTGGATATTAACTACATTTTCAACTCCAAAATCAAATTGCATAATGTATATAAACTCAAAAAATCAACTCTCTGTGATAGTATCCAAAGACTGACTATCATAGTTTACACGCAACGGATTAACATTCCACAACAGTCTTGGAGTAAAAATCTCACATTCTAAGTCACAATTCTTTCACATACCCTATCACCGTCCGAAACACATAACCAGCAATCCTTCTTCAACAAACACGCTGCCTACATTAATCCCCCGCATTAGAATACCCACACTCCCGGAAAGAAATCCCTCAAGAAAAGAAATCCCTCATCGCAATCCCATCAAATAGATTTTCACCCCCCTTTCCCTATCCCATTTGTTCTTATTAACTCGCCTTTTTCTTCTAAAAACGGTCTCCGCGCCTTCTCCACAAAGAAGCGCCAATTAACACAATTCGCTCCCCCCCATCCCCTCTTGTCAGTTGCCCCTTATTGAATAGAGGGGGCTCTCATTAAAGACTAATATACCTGCCTGAAATGTGCGACCCCCCCCTGCCCACCCCCCTTTAATACCTGTCTTGCCTTCAGCGAACGATCGATGGCTTTGAGCGAATTGAGGTGTTTCGTTATCTGTCTGAATACGGAATTCTCGGCTCTTTCAGATGGTTGTGTGTTTGAAGGAAATGATGATTGGTGTGTTAGTCGACGAAGATGTGCTGTAACGACTTTGTTGGCAGTCTCGGTTGGTTGAATAACGTATCGATTTGGGCTATGCAATAGGCTGTTGGCGAAGTCGTGAGTTGAACTGGCACCCCTATCTCCAAGCTTCGACATCCAGAACTAATTTGTCATTTGACCATGGTTTCTGGCCTTCAGTGGTCCAGTGGATAAAGGCATTCAGCTGGTAATATGAGGATTGCTAGTTCGTGCCCGTGCGATAGATTTTTGGTTTTTGTAAATTAACGTCGCTCTAGAGCTGCACAGTGGCGACGGTTCGGGGTCTATCTCGAATTAAAGACCCGGGAACGATGCCTCGTATTTTTGGACCATGGTCAGATGACGACTAGTCGACGAAGGATCCTCTGCGTGAGATATTAATTCAACTAACCAACCAATGACAGATGAGTTTACATAGCTAACCATTTAACCATGAAGGAATTAATAAAAACAAAGGAAACAAGTTTTTAGGTTTAGCCTTTGTAAATGAATTAAAGCCACGATAATCCTAAACTAATGATTGGTCGGTTAATTCGCGCAAGAGTTGCACAATGTGTTATTGGTGATAGTTCGGGGTCTACCTCGAAGGAAAAAAACCGCGAATACTGCCTGGTATTCTGAACAGTGATCAGAGGACGGAATCGTGAAAAAAGAAAATAATAAAAATGTATGTCATAATGCAAAATGTGATGAACTAATTAATAGTCTGTAGACAGATCAACTTAGAAAATACAATAACTTAGTCTGTAGACAGATCAACTTAGAAAATACAATTACTTAGTCTGTATACAGATCAACTTAGAAAATACAATAACTTAGTCTGTAGACAGATCAACTTAGAAAATACAATAACTTAGTCTTGAAACACAATATCAGTTATATCACATCTGATGCCGATGTATTCAAATTTCCCAATATAGACCACAAATTAAAAGGCTATAGTTTTGTTTGAAAGTCTTCTGCAGACATAATTCCTATGATAGTGACGAAGCTCTGAACAGTTTGAACCGCAAGCTTAAAACATGCATGCTGTGTTAAACCCTATTTGCAATTTAAATGAGCTGGATGATGCATATTTTAGCAGATACTTTGCGCTTCTCCTCTAAGCTAAAAGTCCGGATTACGCTCTCATTTACGGATGGAAATGTAAAATAGTTCGCAGTTTGCTTTTTAATGCTTCGGCTCCTTTATACTGCATTAATAAAATATCACCCCTGTAGAGTTTGGGCAATTTGACATGAATATTTATTAATCGACGCACAATGCATTATCCAATATGTGATAAAAGTAACGATATTTATCAACTGGGAAAAAGGTTATGTAAAAAAATATCGAATTTAAATTTGAATAAAAAAGAGGTGCATAGAGTTATTCGGGAAAAGTCAGGATCAGTTATGGCTTAACTGGAAGAACAGTGATATAGTCATTGGAGGATTGCAAGTTTGATTCACGTCATTCGGCAAAACATTCGCTGTGTAGAGAAGATTGGGGCATGTTACATCTGTTCGGGTTGGAAATTACGCAAAGTTCCCGGATTGTTTCCTTTGGAATCGATCCAGACTGTTTCTAAAGCCCAATTTGTAGCTCTAGCGTGACGTTATTTCAACCAACAAGCGGGAGAAATTGGCATATGGTAATGTCTATGCATGACTAGAGAACATGTATCGAGCGTATACAGTGCAGTCAAAAATTGTTGGACACAAATCATTGCTTGGCTCTATCACATTCGGCTGTATTGACGAAATAAGACATTTTTTTGCCTAACTACTTCTTTTATAATTTAAATAAGTCGCTCAGCTATAGTAGCCACAAATAAAATAGTTTAAGTATAGTAATAATAATGGTTTATTGTGTGTATTTGAACACCCGAAACAATTTTCAGCATCCAACTATTTACGACCTATATACTGATTATAGTTATATAATGTTAATTATTTAAACTAAATATTTTTGAAATCGGATGATTTGTTTGGAATAACTTTAATATTAGTACTTTCCCAGCAAAAAAAGTCAGCATGAAACCTTCATCCAAATTGTCGAATTGAAAGTTTTTAGAAGGTTTTATAAAGGATATTAAAACAAAAAACTGCAGTTTTTTTTAAGTTTTTAATTTTTCTGCATAAAACCTTTAAAATATCTGCATTTTTCCTTCATGATTAAAAATTGATGGTTTTTTGCAGGTTTTTATGAAGGTTTTTTACAGTTTTTATGAAGGATATTGAAACAAAAACCTTTAATTTTATAGATCTTCAAAAAAAACTGCAGTTTTAATGCATAAAACCTTTAATTTCAAAATTTTGATGAAGGTTTTATGCTGACTTTTTTTGCTGGGTTGTATTGGATGTAAGTAAACAAAACTAAAAAAACACGGACATATGCGAAATCCGCTGGCAACATGAACAAATACGTCGAAGCCGTTATCAAGCATGTGTAAATATTCGCTTGAAAATATTTTTTGTTGTGACCTTGTCGAGATAAAGGCGGTCAAGTAAAGTGTCGCAATCTTTCATTATATTTTTTCTGATAGTAAATAAGAAAAATTGTGCAATTACAATGTAAATTGCTCTTTAAGCAGTATATCAATAACAAAATCGACTGTTCTTTGAGTAATCCATTTTAAGAATGGGCAACTGCACATTCTGTTCACTGATAATTTGTTGGAGCAGTTGTTTGGGATTTCATACCCTCTTTAGAGCAGTTAAATATGGAGCAGATATGAAAATAAGATACAAATGAAATGACAAATTGCTTTTTCTAAACATCTAATACCCCCTTGGAGCAGTCGTTTGGGGCTACTCTCACCCCATCCGAGCAGTTAATATTTTAGGCACCGGCCAATGGCACATTGCTTTTCAAAAGCAGTTGGTACCCCCTTTGAGCAGCCGTTTGGGGTTACTCTTCCCATCCGAGCAGTTGGTTTAGTCATCTCAAACCCCTTTCGGACAGCCGTTTTTTGAGAATCAAGCATAACAATATTTTATTTTTATTTGAATTCATCCTAAACCAAACACAATTAAATTCTTAAATTAATTAAAAAAAAACATGTTCAAATTCTGCAAATAATAATTTTAAAAATCTATTTGAAAATTTATATACAAGGTTAAACAGTGCACTTTACTTAATATTAGCATCACTACAACTTAGAGGGCTGCCAACTTTGGCATAGTAAATGGCTAAATATTGGCGAGAAAGAGCAAATTACGTTTGAGCGGATTTTTACATATCAATTTAGAAAAACGAAAAAGTTTGAGGAGATTTTTACATACTCCGACAAACACCGCCAAAACAAAAAAAGAATAAATTAAAAACATTCCATAATCAACTTTAATGAAATTCTTTGTACACGGACGTTTTCACACAGAAGGAAAAGCTAAATTTGGCTAATGAATAAAGCGAATTTAGTTTGTTTTGCCAGCTTTGATTATGGCGTTAGCGTACACTTAGTCATAGATGGGAAAATAAGATACAAATGAAATTGCCCGCTCTATTAAATTGTTCTATTCTGTTTCGCGTTTCGGCGCGAAAAAGTAAAAGAAAATAGAACCAACGAAATTAAAAGGAAGGTGAACGAAAGTAGAATAAACTTTTTTTTTGTTCCATTCCAAACTATTTTTTCCCCTCTCTTTAATAATGTATGCAAAAAAATAAAAAAATGTGCTCTTAAGAAATAGGAGGTAATTAAAATTGTAGGTCTTGAAATAAAAAAAATCGCAGAATTATACAAGTATAGTTTTTGAAAAGTGAAGCTTTTTCCTAGCAATTTAACTTTCGGTACAAAAAAAAACTTTTGATATTTAAACTTAAAAAAAAAAATTCGAAGATTTTTCGTTCTTAAGCTCTAATTTTGAGTATTTTATACACATTTGCAAGTTATTAAAAAAATTATGTTCTATAGTTTAATAACACATATATCCATACTTTGCAAAAGTTTAAATTGAACGATGTTCCATAAATGTAAATAAACATATGTCATAATTTAATAAAAATGACGGTTAAAGTAAAGAATAAATTGGTGATAGCGATATATTTTATTATAGCTAGTGGAAGCAATTTATGGAACACAATGAGACAATGATTTATTAAGAATAAACGTACGGTAAAACTATGATTGATTTTGAAGATTTTGAGATATATATTTGTTCACCAGAGACGGTTGCTTTATCTCATTATTCCTATAGGGAGAATAACGGTGTAAAACTATTGCGTTCAAGCTTTAAAATGTAAACAAAAAGAGATTGCAACAGACGTTGCCACGTACAAACTAGAAAATATCACAACTCATATAAACGATTAGGATTATTTACAACAGTATCGATAATTTCAACAAAGGGAACGCAACCAAATCATCATCGACAACTTTGGAGTGCAATGTCTAGGATTTCCATTTCCATCACCGATATGACGATGTCACGTAAACAGTCTACAACCAAGGATCAACAACTGCAAACAAGGATCTACTTGCTGTAGATTGAAATAATGGGATACATGGCACGGAAAACCACTGAGTTAGAATACAATATAACTATAAACACTGAAGCGAAGACTCACATTGAGCGACATTGTATTTTACCATGCCGCGCGGATGTATACAATTCGGAAAAAAGGTAAAGAAAACATTCGTCCTTGGATATGACGACTCACGTGACGTCACAGAAATGTTTAAAACGGGGTTTTCGACGCTTTTCATCTTTTTTTTCTTGTAAGTAAGTATGGAAAAACATTAAATATGCAACATTTAATGTATTTTTGAAAGCCAGAAATGCGTTTTTAAATCTACGCAAACCTATGCGAGAGGATTATTTTTTCTGCCTTCGCTCAAAAAGGAGTAAAGTGGTCAAAAACTCTTAGTCCTCGTTCCAGTGTTTATAGTTATATTGTGTTTTAGCTCAGTGGTGAAAACTTATCTTACGTCATTTTGGCTATGGTTTATAACCCATTAAAAAGCTTTTATTATATATACGAAGTAACAAGTAATATGAAACAGAAAATGGTCAAATTAGCGAAATAACTAATCACAATATCTCGATTGGAAAACTTACGAAATTACGATTTGGATTAAAATTTGCGCATGCTTGTAAAATATATTACGCAACTAATTGCGCATGCGTGTGAAACCTGTATTTGGCGACATTAACTTTGGCGCCTTGGTGGACTGCCCCCTTATTCTTTACTTTAACCAAAATTACATTTTAATAACGGTTTTATCGTGTGTTTTTTCTTCAAATTTTCATGATCTTAAATTTCTAAATTTTTGAAAAATTCATAGGGATACCATGGGATTGTTTTTAACCACTTAAAAATATTAAAATTTTGATTTCTGGTGTCTGTCGTATTTCTTGTTTTTATTGCTTGTATTATTTTATATACAAGCAATAAAAACGTCTAAACACTTTAAAAGGCGTTTTTAAAAGAATGGAAAGTAATAGAAATAAGGTGTAATAACTCGGTTCCTTTTTAACAGATTACATTTTTATTTTATTTGTAAACAAGAATATAAGGGTTTAAATCATATACACATAAGATATTTTATAATGAAAAGCAATGTAGTAAATCAGCAAGTAGGTTAAGCTTTTATATATATGTATAACGTCGAAATAAAACTACACAATTGGATATATGCGATGGTTCGGGATTTATTCCGAAAGACTGACACGGGATGAATAACTGGCAATTTTGAACTACAAAGATCTTGCAACCTACTTATCTGTGGAAGCGTTAGAACGTTTGGATTCCAAAAGCACCAATCCATCCCAAATCGGGTATTTTTTTGGGAGCGACGAGGAACGAAATTGGCAATACTCCGATCACGATTACACTTTCGAAGTCGAAATACTGAACCTTCGAATTGTAAACAATATTTACCTTCACCACTAAGTCAACTCGAATCCTTTTGAAGCAGTAATATGAAATTATTTGCAAAGAAAAATAAAACAGCAGTTAATTAGTTTTACAAAAAGTTTTAACAAAAATAACGAATAAAGTTTATAAAACAACAGTGATGTTACATTTAATACTGAGCATCGTGATAACAAACGATACACAAGAATATCGTTAAGAAATAATTGCACATTCAATTATTTTCATTTTCTATACAGAAGTTGAACTTTAAATTCAGATATTTTTTGGTAATCATTATTTTCCATAAAGTAGGCAATAAATATTCTATTATAATGATAACTAATAAAAAAAAACTCATTGTGTGTGAATGTAAAAAAAAATATTCGAATAAGTACAGGTTTCTTATAATTATTATTTCGAAGTTTTAAACGCAAAGAATCCATTTCTTTTAATAGTATTTTCCCGAAAGGATATTTCACAAAAGAATTTTGCGCCCGTGGAATTCGTTTTCGTCTTCTTTAAATGGAGTTGTAATTAAAGTTATGGAAATTTATCCGAATTTTATTCTCTGTCGAGGAATCTTTTTATTAATGATTTCTTCAAAATATTTCAATTATTTTTTGGAATTGAGATTCCTATTAGGAGAAGTATTTTATCAAAAACTTTTATTAAAGCGCGTTTAAACGGTTACGAAACTTCTTTGTTGACATTCTTAGAAATATGTAAAATTTTTGTCACACGTTGGGGAATACTGTAAAACGAAAGATTAATATAAACTTTGGTTTATATTTTCTAACGTTTCATCTATATTAATAAAATAAAGAGTCTGTGCCACTCAAAACATTATCTTCACTGTAAAAAATAGGTGCTTAAAAATGAGTATACGAACGTAGTAATTTTTTTTGAGTACAATTGCATCGTAAATGAGGGATGACGTACTAAAATTTAAGTAATCGTACTTAATAAATGATCAGAGTGATTTAATATTGCTAATTCCAGGTTCTGTTCAAGCTTTCTTAACAAAGAGACTTGACAAACTTAAAATATTTGTTCAGAAGATGGTTTTCAACATGATTTGATGTCGATTGCTTAATGAGTTATTACAACTCAATTGTCTTAATTTCCAATCTTTTGGCACACTTTTTTAACATTACTTCTGTTTATAATTTCTTCACGTCGCCCTGGTAGCTTAACGGATAAGACTCTGGACAGCGGTGCCTGCAGATCTGGGTTCAATTCCCGATAAGTCTTGGTTGTAATTGCCGGTTGTAATTTTACCCATTGTATTTATTGAAAGTAATTTATGAAGGCAGCCTATGTAGGGTAGTTGCTCTTTTTATTCATTTTTACCCATTGTACTAATTTTTTCAGTACATGTCTTTTTCAAAAATTTAAACTTATGTATTCGAAGCCATAATAAGCATCAATTGTATTAAATTTTTTTTAATTTTTAAAAAATTTAAATTTTTTAAAAATAGTTTTATGTCAATTATAATGTAATAATTACGGGTTTTGAAAAATATTCGATTTTTTATATATACATAAGTAACACTTATTCGAAATGATTATTCCTTAATGTTTTTAAAATCACCGCAGTTCGCTGTTTGCAATAGTCCCGCATATACGATTACGATACGTTAGGACGATACATTATACGATACATATACATTATAGTTAATACGAGTCCTGTATATATTTATGTATTAACGATAATGTTTTTAAAATCGTCGAAGTTATCGATAAGCTTGATCTTTATGCTTATTGAGTATTTAATAGTGTATTTATAGTGTATTAACGATAATGCTTCTAAAATCGCCGCAATTCACAATAGTCCTGGTCTTTATTATTTATAGTGTATTTAAAAAAATAAGGTTGTACTCATTGGGTTGTAATTACTTAAAGTGGAAATAAATAAAAGATTATATACGAATATTATGTACTTTACATTTATAAAATAGCTATGCTGCACTTGATTTATCAGTTTTAGTGCAATATTAATAAGATTTTGAATGGATGCAGTCCCAAATTTATGTTTTAATAATAAAGATGGCATAATACGTATCAATAGGATTTATGCATGCGTAACTATAAACGATAGTTAGAGTTGCCTTTTATATCTCACATATTTTGATCTTTACGTTACGAAAATATAATATTGCTGTACAGAAAACATAACTCATATAACTTTAAAATAAAATACCACGCAAATAAAATTTGTTGTTGTTCTCATGAGATTGGGTCCCCATTGTTGATTCATAATCTAAATGGAAAATTTACTCAGCCCATAGGAGCCGCTTTGAATGAAACAATTTGTTGCTATTTCATTATTCATTGAGCTTCTAGTTGATTAGCTAATGATTTCTCCTCTCCATTATTCCATTTCCAATGTTGTCGCCGAACATTATTAGTGATTGCTGCTTTGTTATGCTCTGCTTTTGAAAGGATGATAAGATTATTACTTATGATATGATAAGTACGTAATGACTGGCTAGCTTATTGAACGCATATTTCTAATAGAATACACCAAATGACTGTTGCAACATATTGATTATTTACACATTTATCAAAGCTTTTCGTAGTCTTCTCTATTAGGGGTGGGGTCGGGGTATAATGGACATATGTACAGAGGTAATACTTAATATATTTTACTAACTTTAAATTAATTAAAATTGGACTTTTAATTAAATTTAGACAATGGTGAAATGGAGATGGCGCCATATGTAGTTAGCTTTAATTCAATGCTCGGAAGTCACCAATTTGAAGCAAATTGCACAGAGCTGAACCAGGAAACTTTCGTGTGCTACCCAGATACTTTTACTTTCGGTCAAAAAAGGGGGGGGGGCTGGGGAATAATAGACCTATGTGCAGAGTTAATACTTTAAAATATTTCACTAACTTGATTTACTTTAAATTAATTAAAATTAGATATATATATATATTTTTTTAAATGGTCGAATGGAGATGGCGCCACATGTAGTTTTCTTTAATTTAATGAACGGAAGTCACCAATTTGAAGCAATTTGTGCACAGCTGAACAAGGAACCTTTTGTATGCTAACCAGATACTTTGCCTTTCGGTCAAAACGATCATAGAGGTCGTATGGATGTATCTGCTTTTTAAAGTGATTAAATGATATTAGTGACCTTGATGTATGAAAGCTATATAAGCTAAAAGAGAAACAGCCATTTTATTATGTAGATATTTTAAAATTGCCCAGTTCACGGTGTGCTACTAGCGATGCAACGGTTCGGGGTCCATCTCGAAGTAAAGACGGAACACTGCCTCGTATTTTTTAATCATGGTCAGAAGAGAAGGCCACCAACTGCCCTGGCACCCGACGCAACATCAATAGGCATTATAGTCCGGGAGGCAGTTACATTTTTGGTTAGTCATTTTACACCGGTTGATTTGTGTAAAAATAGTTAGATAATGTATAGGTAATATCAAAAATCGAATTCAGCTGGCACGACCGCGGTGGGTGTAGGCGGGGGGGGGGGGGGGGGGGGGGGGGGGGCGTTCGGAACATGTAAAAAAAGTTCAAAAATAAAAATATTTTACACCGGCTGAAAATTTATTTACGGGTTATTTGGACTATTTTATGATGTTTTTGGGTATTCAGCTGGTATGCTGAGGGTGGGTTGTACTTCAGCTTCTCGTTTGTTTATGTAAAAAAACACGTTTTTTCAAAATATTTTACACCGTATGAAAATTTAATACGAGATAGTTAGTTAGGTATTAATCAAGAAAATAATATTCAGCTGACTCGGTAGTGGTGGAAGGACCTTCAGATTTGGCTATGAAGTGGTTGCGCACTAAATTATATTCGAGCGCCGCGCAGTATCTTCAAACATCCAGCTGAAGGTTATTCCACCACTACCGTGCCAGCTGAATGGGATTTATTTAAACCTTACCTTTCATACTAATAACCTACTCGAGTTACTTGTCGTGTAAAATTGATTTGATTGGGAAATTATTAGCAGACATCGGGAAAACATTACAAATTTGACTAGGTTTTATTTTGTTTCATTTCGTTATATCTCAAAAGTGGAAAATACGGTCTATTATGACATATATGAATATTAATAACGTTAATAATTTAAAGAAAAATAAATATTCTCATTATTGGAAATGTAAAAATTATCGGCAATATCACGATCATCGTCTTCAAATGTCCTTGCTTCAGAATAGTCATCTATATGTATTTCCTGTGATTATGTGTACATCATGTTCTGCTTTAGGGCCTTTTGATAAAATCAAGAATGTTTTTAGTTAAAAGAAATAAAATAATTGTGTAAATTGAAAATAAACGTCTGTTATACATGCAGTATTCTCATCATTATAGTGATGATCTCTACCGATGGAGGTAGTTGGTCACCATCGAACCACTTGAAACTGTGTCGATTATCTACTATCTTCCAACCGTAATCAACTGGATCAAAAGCGATTGGCTCCTTTTCATGCTGATGTCTCTATAACTGAGCAATGTAAGTTTTTCGTAGAAACTGTTGATACAGTTCTGATTGGCATGGTGCCAGTATCGAGCCGTCAAAATTTTTATCTAATCTCAGGATGTAATTCTCATTATTGATATAATATTTTTTCACGAATAATTCACGAATATCACCTTTGATCGCTACTTCTGTCTGTCCCTCGACCAAGAACAACGAAAGCATTTTAAAATGAACTAAATATAGACATGGCTTCAATATCAGTGGGCCGGACCAACTTCGTCCATCAGGTTTTCACGCTGAATTGAAAAACGTTAATTTCAAAAAAGCCTTGGTGAAGTTCATATGCGATGATTGGCGAAACAATCACCTAGCTCCTTACATCAATGAAAAATCATTTATGTAAATTATGTGGATTATTTCAAATATGAGGTGATTAATGATGAAGTTGTTCTATCAAATCAAGAAAACCAATCGTGTACATCTTATGAAGAGGCCAACAAGAACATTATTTAACACGTGTACAATGTCGATTTTAATTACTTTATTCCTTTTCTGATACGGACAACCTGTTGGGAAACATGATCTTCATTCATCAAAATCCGAAAATATCTATGCATATTGGCAATGGAAATAACCAAAGGTTTCTTGACGTAAAAAATTATACAAAGACGGGTCCAGAATTGTATACAGCATTACCAGCCTTCCATTCTTTGACGGGGTGGGATTTTAATTCCGCTTTTTTCAGGAAAGGGAAGCAAAAACTATTCAGTATTTTAAAGAATTCTAAAAACTACACTAAAGTATTTATAGTCCTCGGGGAGTTAGATGAAAAAATATTATATCAATAATGAAAATGACATCGTAAGATTAAAAACTTTAACTGCTCGAATACTGGCACCGTGACAATCAGAGCTGTATCAACACTTTTTACGAACAACTTACATTGCTCAGTTATGGAGCCATTAACATCAAAAAATGTAATAATTTAAGATCCAGTTGGTTATGGTTGGGAGATAGTAGATAATTAATACAGTTTCAAATGGATCGAAGATGACCAGCTACGTCCATCGATAGAGAGCATCACTAATGATGAGAATAATGCAGGTATAACTGACGTTTATTTTTAATTTACACAATTATTTTATTAATTTTATCTAAAAACATTCTTCATTTTATCAAATAGCCCTGAAGCAGATCATGATGCACACATATCACAAGAAATCGATCTTGATGAATATTCTGAAGAAAGTTCACTGAAAGACGATGATCCAGATGAATATATATTTCCGATAATTAGAATATTCAGTTTTTCTTCAAATTATTATTGTTATTAATATTCATATATGTCATAATAAGCCAGATTTTCCGCTTTTAAGCTTGATATGTAACTAGGGCTAACAGACGTCCCGGTTTCGCCAGGAAAGTCCCATGTTTTCGCCATTGCCCCGGGAGGTTCCCTGGCTGACTCAAGTCCATGTATTTTCCATCATTCATACATATGAGCCCAGTTCACATACGCCCTAAAACATAGTATTTCTTTTGAAAATCCCCGTTACCGGTGTAAAAATATCCCTATTTATCGCTGGTGCGATTGACTGTCCCAGATCCCCCCCCCCCGATATTTCTTTTTGTAGCATTGCTAGAACCACTCTCCCCTCTCGTCAAGCGGTTTATTCAGAGCTAAAAAACTAGTCAAATTTTGAATGTTTTCCCGATGTTTGCTAATGATTTCCCAATAAAAAAATTTTACACGACACGAAACTCGAGTATGTTATTAGTATGAAAGGTAAGGTTTAAAAAAAATACCATTCAGATGAGTGGTGGAATGACCTTCAGCTTTGAAGATACTGCGCGGCGCTCGTATATAATTTAGTGCGCAACCACTTTATAGCTAAAGCTGAAGGTCTTTCCACCACTACCGAGCCAGCTGAATATTATTTTCTTGATTTACACCTAAATAACTATCTCGTATTAAATTTTCATACGCTGTAAAATATTTTGAAAAAACGTGTTTTTTTACATAAACAAACGAGAAGCTGAAGTACAACCCACCCTCAGCATACCAGCTGAATACCCAAAAACATCATAAAATAGTCCAAATAACCCGTAAATAAATTTTCAGCCGGTGTAAAATATTTTTATTTTTGAACTTTTTTTACATGTTCCGAACGCCCCCACGCCTACACCCACCCGAACTGGACCAGCTGAATTGCGTTTTACAGGTTATCTATCCAAGACCAATTACTGGTGAGAAAATCAGCCGGTGTAAAATAATCGTCCCAAACTGTTGCTGCCTCCCGGTCTATTAGGGCATTTGACCACGATCGGATTTAACATGCAACAGTGCCTTACACACGGCAATTGAAATTGTGGATATTTTTAGACGACTTTTGTAATTAAATTACCTAGTTAAAAGATAAAACTTTTGTCAAGTCTACGTCGTATTCGAACTCGCAATTTTCTGATCGCTGGCCGGATGCTGTACCACTGAGCCACCGGACCCTCTAATGTAATGTTTGAATTGTTCCTGATGAAAATTTTTCAAGATGATGAATGTGAGGATGAATTAACTATGAATATAAATTTATATTAACTTCCACAAAGAAAAAAAATATTTTGTTTATACTTATCGATTTAAAAAAAAATATTCGTTGTAAAATTTCTGTTACTATTGTATTCATGTAACATTAGTAACATGTAATAAAATAAAATTAAATAAATACATGGCTTAAGTAAAACTGCGTTATTTATATATATCTATAAATAATTAACTTAAGATATTTGACACATCTTCAGGTAATTATTAACAAATAAAAACATCTATTTATTGCTGATTATTGTAAGTTTTCTAAGAATACACTAGATACCACACAGTATCGAAAAATATCACCATTAATATTATTGTCCAATTTCTTATAGCGTGTAATGAAATATAGTTACACTATTTCTGATAATGAATCACACACAATAATTAATTTTATCTTGTTTATTCACCTTTTCACTGAAAGCGATTAGGTTAAAGCTATAAGAAAAAAAGAATTAAACATCCTTCTCTCATTAGAAGTGGTAGACTATAGCCAACAAAATCAATCATTAATTGATTGTATCTCCGATTAATTATTTTAATTAGATATCTTTGCGCAGTCACGGTTAATTTACTTTATATATAATGAGGCCATTCTTCCTTTGAGCTTTTGCCGAAATCTTGCTTAACAGCTTCCACTTAGGATTTTAATTTGTCGTTAAGACTTCGAGAAATACAATGTATTTCTTATTAGATTCATCTTCAAAAGATTGGCTGAATTTATTGTGTATTCCTATTGCTATGTGCCATTGCGAAAATGCGTTTTAATTGGCAGCATCCATTCGTTTTGAGTAAGTGGCCGTTTTGAGCTTAAATAGCTGTTTGAAAAGGTAAAATCTTTCTTTACAGGAACGAAAAAAAATGAATGGAAAGTAGTTTAAGCTGGAATAAAATAGGTAATCCTTATCTAAAAAAAGTAATCCTTGTTTGTTTTGGAAATGTAACAGAATGTAAAGAGATTATTTTACGAATAAGGAAACTTATACGGTTTGAAAACATAACGGCCAAAGGGAAAACTTGTGATAATGAAGTTATTAAAAAGTGTCATTACAAATGCTTTTTTTACATAAATAATTCGAGTGCTGAATTGAATTTATACGTTAGAAATTATGCTTAAATTTCAAATAAAAATATTGGGGTTGGTACGGGCAGCACTGTACCGCTAGGTTTGGTTTATAAATACTTTTGGGCCCCCCGGGTTATAAAAGTCAGAGGGAGGAGAGATACATGACCAACCTGGTTGACGAGGTCCAGCTTCTTCCGCAGGATGGTTGGTCATTTATCCCCAAAGGCTGATTATCCGTGGTTTTATAGGGCGAAAGTGCATATTGCAGCCAAAGGCAGTGTTCACTCTAGGCGTTTTTTGAAGAGCGGCCCGCTCTTCCCGCCCTTTTTACATCTCAATAGCGCCCTCGTGCCCTTTTTTTCGAAAATTCCGTCCTCATTTGAAAATACTCCGCCCAAATATTCAATATATTCAATTACGGCATGGGTAACATAAACAGATTGAAAAAAACACTATAAACACCATACAGGTTGAAAGACCAACAAAATAATATCAAGATGTGTCAACTTATGACAAGTGCGGAGAGATCTAGAGCTTACCGAAGACGCAAGAAGAATCAGGTTTGCGTTCAAAGTATCCATGACCCGAACCTAACGGTACAACAGGAAACTGTGCTTTCCCGATTTTTACAAAACGCTTAAATTTAATGCTCATGCCACGAAAAGTACAGCGAATTTCTTCAGATCCGTACGAATTATGAATTACATCATACAAATATTTGGTTTGGTTTGTTTAATTAACGTCGCACTAGAGCTGCACAATGGGCTATTGGCGACGGTTCGGGGCCTATCTCGAAGGAAAGACCCGGGAACGATGCCTCGTATTTTTGAACCATGGTCAGATGACGAAGACAACACCTGAGCTGGCACCCGACGCAACCTCAATAGGCGTCAGGACATTGGACTCCGATCAGATTTATCGTGCACCAGTCCCGTATACACACCAGTATAATTTTGTTGGATGTTCTGGACGACTTTCTAGTATTTTGTAGCGAAGCTGGCAACCCTCCGATCGCAAGATCACATATGAATTATGAATTACATCAATACAAAAACTTGGCTTGGTTTGTTTAAAAAACGTCGCACTAGAGCTGCACAATGGGCTATTGGCAACGGTTCGGGGCCTATCTTGAAAGAAAGACCCGGGAACGATGCCTCGTATTTTTGAACCATGATCAGATGACGAGGACAGCACCTGAGCTGGCACCCGACGCAACCTCAATAGGTGTCAGGACATTGGACCCTGATCAGATTTATCGTGCACCAGTCCCATATACACGCCAGTATAATTTTGTTGGATGTTCTGGACGACGTTCTAATATTTTTGTAGCGAAGCTGGCAACCCTCCGATCGCAAGATCACATATGAATTATGAATTACATCAATACAAATACTTGGTTTGGTTTGTTTAATTAACGTCGCACTAGAGCTGCACAATGGGCTATTGGCGACGGTTCGGGGCCTATCTTGAAAGAAAGACCCGGGAACGATGCCTCGTATTTTTGAACCATGATCAGATGACGAGGACAGTACCTGAGCTGGCACCCGACGCAACCTCAATAGGTGTCAGGACATTGGACCCTGATCAGATTTATCGTGCACCAGTCCCATATACACGCCAGTATAATTTTGTTGGATGTTCTGGACGACGTTCTAATATTTTTGAAGCGAAGCTGGCAACCCTCCGACCGCAAGATCACTACTTTTTTACTTTTCTTTGTCAAGTCCAACGCACGGATTCGAACCACCAATCCTCTGATTAGTAGCTGAACGCCTTATCCACTGAGTGTTAGTTGTATTGGAGCCCCACTCCAATACAACTAACACTATTTACCTTTTATTAAAACCAACATTTTAATACTATTCGAAACAAAAGAATTAGTATTACTTCGAAAAGATTAATTCTATGGTTATTCTGATGTTATCTACGGGAATCGGATTCGTTGATAAGGACTCGCGAACGCTTCTTTCCCAAAGAAAAAAAAAATAAGGAGAATGAAATAAACTTTAAGGGATTAAGGATCTCAGCGACATCGAAACAGAATTAAAGGATCGGAAGAGAAAGAAAGGATTTTGTCTCCGATGGCATTTTCAATAGGCTTGTTTTCTACACTTCAATGAGAACTCCGTTACCTTTTCGTTTGTTTCGAGCCATTGCGCCTCTAGTATTTATTTCTTGTAAATATCTCAATGGTTAAAGTTTATATATTAAGTTAGAGACAACATTTATTTGTTAAGTCACACTATTTTTATCCTTTTGTACACCCCCCTTTCCCCATGTCACGTACTGACGCGTTAGGTTTACCACTGTTACCTTGTTGATAAATTTTTGCAGTTAAAAAACTGGCATTAAAAAGTTTTATTATGTGTGTTTTAGAAAGCGTCCCGTTAGAAAGATAGCGATATCTATAAAAAGGACTTATCATTGTTTGTAAATTAATTCTCAAATTTTTTCATCGTTTTTCTACGTCGCGCAACTACTGAGACCCCTCCCTCTGTCAATCTGCAGTCATGTATGTTACGCCCACTTTTTCCCCTAAGAGTGTGGTGACGTTATTAATGAAATGCCCGTAAGGTTTTGTAAAAGGTAGATTTGATGAGAATGCGATTAAAGTATTTTTTATATAAATAATATTTAATTTCACCCTCTGAGATTAATCTAATTATATCTGAAATCTTTGTTTCAAAGCCTTTTCTTCCCCTTTTGCATATTTTTTTAAGCAAAACGTCTTTATGATAAAAACATTAAGTATTAAGTTAAAAATACTATGTTATGCTTTAAGCTTGATCTAGTTCGACACTTCAACTCAGTGACAAGTAGCACAGTTGACATAAATTTGATCTCGTTATACAAGAAATTATATTTCACTGCGCGTAAAAAATGCTTGTTTTAATTAAATTCCAGTATCATCCAGACGTGTCAGAAGAAACAGAGTGCATATCCTACTTTTGTTGAGGTTGTTATTTGCGACCTATCCCTATATAAAATATGAAGAAATGATATATAAATTTTATATTGATATTTGTTGTTGATATTTTTAGAATGGAATTTGTTTGAAATTGCTCTTTCGACGGGACCTCATACCTTAGCAGCAAACTGAAGAATTAGGGTGTCTACCTCGAAAACTATACAAGATATATGAAAATATTCAATTAACCAATTGTAGAGTAGCATCGATTTAGTAGAAATGAATATTTAGGGCATATGAATGCTATGAATAGAAATCATACAACGTCATTTAATTCGTTGACCTACATACTTCGGGATTTCTGTTTTTGATATCCAGCAAGAGAGCGAATGGTAAAATTATAATATCTTCTAATGTGTCATGTATTGTACTTTTCAGTGTAGGAAATCGTGAAAAAACAAACAAATGTGCGTTGTACGCTTTCTATTCATAGCATCCATAAGCGCAAATTATCTCTTCTAACTAAATCGATGATGCCTTATAATTTTGTAATTGACTATTTTCATGTATTATGTATTGTTCACGAATTACAACACTAACTCTTGATTTTACTACTAGAGATTGCTGTAATAATACTTTTTAAAACCATTTTTTTTACTTTATACGTCTTGGCGCTTCATCAATTCACCTCTTTTCTCAAATAAAACACTATGCTTAACCCTCACCCCAAAAGCGGTGCCAATTACAGATCTCTTAATGCGACATGAATCATCAATTCATGATTTTAATTAGATTACTTCCTCGCAGTCTAACTCAATTCATTACAAATAATGAGCTTTTCCAACGTTTAAACTTATTCGCTTTCCTTTCGCCCTTCTCCAAATACGGCATCTAATTTTCGCTAAGAGATCACGAACTACAATGCTTCATTTGCAATTCTATCGCAATGTCATAGTCAAAAGATTCTTTCTCATTTCTACCATTTAATTAGTATTTATGAAAGAGATAATTTCGGTAGAAGTGCATGTTCTGTTTCAAATGAGTCTTGTATAGCGAGAAAGGTTTTGCGCTCACTAATGAACATTTTTCTCACTCAGTATATTGATGTAAAATGATGTGAACATATGCGAATATATATATGCTTAAAAATGAGTACATGAAGATACTCGTTTTACTTTGAGTACAATGGCATCGTAAATGAGCGATGACGTACTCAAATTTAGATAATCGTGAAAAATGAACAGTATGGTTTATTATTGTTAATATTAGCTTCTGTTCAAGCTATCTTAACAAAGTGAAGTGGCAAACTTAAAATATCTGTTCAGAAGAAGGTTTTCACACATTATTTGGTTTGGTTAACTAACGTCGCACTAGAGCTGCACAGTGGGCTATTGGCGACGGTTCGGGGTCTATCTCGACGGAAAGACCCGGGAACACATACACATTCACACACACATTCATACATGCATCTCGTTATTTTAGAACCATGGTCAGATGACGAGGAAACACCTGAACTGGCACCCAACGCCTTCAATAGACGTCGGGACTTTGGACCTTGATCAGATTTATCGTGCACCAGTCCCGTATACACGCCGTTAATTTTTGCGGATGCTCTGGACGACTTTTCTAGTATTTTGTAGCGAAGCTGGCAACCCTCCGAACACAATATCACTACACCTGACGCCTTTAACCGCTCGGCCACGGTGGCCTCCACATTATTTGGTTGGTTTGGTTTGGTTAATTAACGTCGCACTAGAGCTGCACAGTGGGCTATTGGCGACGGTTCGGGGTCTATCTCGAAGGAAAGACCCGGGAACACATACACATTCACACACACATTCATACACGCATCTCGTTATTTTAGAACCATGGTCAGATGACGAGGAAACACCTGAACTGGCACCCAGCGCCTTCAATAGACGTCGGGACTTTGGACCCCGATCAGATTTATCGTGCACCAGTCCCGTATACACGCCAGTATAATTTGTTGGATATTCTGGACGACTTTCTAGTATTTTTGACAGTTGATGTGGAAGAGTGTGGTTTTGTTTCCCAAAATTCGCTGTCTAGTGCATACATTTTGGTAGGGTGGGCGGGAACAAAAAGTTGTGCGATGTTGTAAAATTCCTTTTTTCCTACACAGAAATGAATTGGCATCATGAAGTACAAAAATAGGACAGAAGTGGTACCAAGAAGCACAAAATCAATAAAATCGGATCTTTTTCCTGTAGCTGAATAATACGAACATGGATTAAAGGATCAAATAGAAAATTGGATTTAGGGTTGACATCCAAGGGAGTGTTTTGATCGGATTTGCGACAATTTAGTTCTTTCCTGATAGTTTTCAGTTTTATTTTTAGAAACTAAAAATTTTATTGAAAATGATTTTTTTTCTTAATAAAAAAACTGAAGACACATAAGTGAAAGGATAAGTGGATGAAGCAGCTGTTTATATACAGGTGTATATTCCATGAATATATTTTAAAAATTCAGTACTTGTCACGAATAAAAGGCTTATGTATATCAGGGCTCAAAAGCAGATTTTGAAGCTGGCAGCAAAAACTGCTGAGAGCTTTTATAAGCTCTCAGCAAAAGTTATGGATCTCACGACAAAACTCAAAACAAAACTGATTCTGTTATCTGTAATGCTTAGTTTGTTTTTTATGAATTTTAACTCATCGACACTCACATGAATTTTGCAATTGTAAAGTTGTCTTCACTGCTTAAATCATTTTTTCTGAGTTGAGTAAGTATTTTTATATTATTTAATTTTTTATTTAATTAATTGTAAATATATAGCTTGTAAGTTGGACCTAAAACATTTAAAGTTAAAAAAAAAATATTGTAAAATGCAGTATTTTTTTTAATTAAAAAATTGGGTGTATTGCTAGAAAAACTGCAGATCCCTGGACGTATGTATAAGGCATTGAGCGTCCGAGAGTTTAAAGCAATTTAACATATAAATTATCAAAAAACTTGACTAATTTAGTCTGAGAAATGTATAATTTACAAGAAACACAAAATACATTCAAAATAAAATATAAATAAATATTTACATTTGTACACACACATCAGATTTAAAAAACACGCTTAAATGCATACAAATATTTTGCACTATTATTAGTCCTACAATTCCTACGCTGATACAATTCATACAATTCTTGATTTTATCCATCAACGACATTTGCTTCACACATTATTTAAAAGCAAAGTGTATACGGTAAAAAAAAGGTATTTAAAAATGATTAATGAAAATGATAAATGAAATTACTTGAACATACTCGTCTTTCTTTGAGTACAATTGCATCGTAAATGAGCGATGACGAACTCAAATTTAAGTAATCGTACTTTCTGCAAAATGAGCAGTGTGATTTAATATTACTCATCTCAGCTTCTGTTCAATCCAACTTAACAAAGCGACCTGAGAAACTGAAAATAGTCGTTCAAAAGATGGTTTTCCGCATTATTTGATGTCAATTGCTTCAATAGAAATTGAGTTATTACAACTCAATTATCATATTTCCCATTCTTTTGGCACACCTTTTTAATATTTCTTCTGTTTATAAATTCTTCACGTCGTCTTAGTAATACAACGGATAAAGCACTGGACTGTTGTGTCATAGGATATGGGTTCGATTCCGGTAAGTCTTGGTTATACTTGTCGATATTTATTAAAAAGGATTTATGAAGGCAGCTTATGTAAGCAAGCAACTTGTTTTGTTATTGATTTTTAATCATTGTACTAATTTTTGAGTACGTGTCTTTTTCAAAAATGAAACTTATATATTCGGAGCTACGATAAGCATCGAATGTTCTCATAATTTAGTACGTTATCTTATTTTTGAGTACGTATTTTTAACATTGGTCTATTACATGTAGAAAAGCGTTTCTTTAGCGTTTGATCAGTCTTATATTCGGAAAGTAACTGGAGGGACACTTGTGCTTTTTCTGGTAAGTCTCATCGCTTGTCTTCATTTAAAGAAGCGAGCCAATTAGAACGTTCCTGTTTTGCGCATTCAAAAATTCTTTTAAGGCATTTTTGAAATCGAACATTTTTACAGTTTTCTGGAGATTCAATAAAAAAAGCATTAGTTTCATATAGCTGCTTTTGCTTCTGAATCACTCAAATGAAACCTTTCTTTCATTGGAAGTCACCAACAATCTGTTGTATAGCTGGAGTTCAACGCATTTGTTGCTCAAACAACCACTATCCTATTATTAAAAGTATTATATAATCTAATATATATATATATATATATATATATATATATATATATATATATATATATATATATATATATATATATATATATATATAACATCAGTAAGCAAACTTAAGAATGGGACACCAATTGAACTGGTCAGTACATCAAGTTAAAACTCCAATTTTAAGTGAGCCTCGTTATAATTATAACAAAGGACACTAAATTCAGTCACAGAAATCCCTTAACAGGTACCTCCTAAACGCACGAAAGACCATTCCCTTAGTTAAATAAAGGACCTGATTGCTTTGAATCATCTAAAGCGGTTGCAACATCCAATTGCGGTCTGAAGGGAACTGCTTTATAAGTCTACGAACAGTGCCCTGCATTTGTTCTTTGTTCATGGATCATTGGATAGTGCGTGTATGGGCATGTGATGGATTCGAGATTACATCTTCAAGGACGCAATCAGGAATCTCTCTCTCTCTCTCTCTCTCTCTCTCTCTCTCTCTCTCTATATATATATATATATATATATATATATATATGTATATATATATATATTTATATAAGCATTAAATAATCGAAGAACTTCTACTTTAGATAGTGTAAGTCGGAAAATCTTGGCGGGCAGGGGGAGGGGGTAGGGTCAAGTATTGATCTATGTATAGGGCACTCGGGGCTAGTGTCCTATAGCTAGTCCCGCCACTAGTCTTTACGAGCTTTTAATTGCGCCAATTGTTTTACATGCGACAAAGACAAGCCTTCAGTAGTTAGTGATTGGGTTTCTAGGTATGTTTCGATTTAGATTGATGTGTACAGTAAATATTGGCTAATTAGAGTAAGCCTGAAAAATTTATGACATTCTTATATACATTAAAAATTTTAAACTTATATACAATTAGTTTAAAACTAAAATGACAATTCTTTTAAGCGCATTTTTTAAAGAAACCGTTGATATTTATGAGATGGACGTACGATTTGGCAGTGTAAGAGAGATAAAAATAACATATAGGATCATGATATAAAATTTTGTTTAAAGAAGCAAAGGAAATTTCAAAAATGCTAAAACTAATGTGAGATATGAAACAATAATTTTGTCTTGTAAGTTAAAACTGTAATGTTTTATACAATCATTTTAAAGTTTTCACTGCAATAAAATTTTTTACAAGGTAACATGTAAACCAAAATAACATGTCTAGTTAGACATGTACACCAAAATAACAAGTGATAAGTATTTTTTGTTAAACAAAACTAAACGTTTGATTCACTATATATGATCGAATTTGTCTTTCATATATATTTTTTAATCTATTATCTATAATAATAAAAGAAAGAAAGAGTCTGTGGCACCAAAAAATCTATCTTTCACTTCTCGGACATGTCTGAAAATATATATAGATAATACTCAAATTCTAATTATGCACCTGAGGCTTGAAATTTTAAAATTATGTTTAGTTTTCCATTTATAATGGTTTGAGATGCTATTTTTTAAAATGGCAATTAAAATAATAGTATTGCATTGTTATAAAATCATAAGATATTGCCAACAATGATAAACTCTAAATAAATTAATTTATATTTATTGCTCTAATGTATTGAAAGTTGACGATCAAAAATAGCTTTTGGCGAAATAACACTTTCTGAGAATTATGCTTCAACCAGAAAACTAACGGAAAAGCTAACATTCGGAGATGTCTGAACAATGGACCAGTTATTTTGTCTTCGAAAAAACAATGGAGAAAGAATATACTGGGATAACGAATCAATGGGGTAAAAAAAAATCTTTAACATCTGTAACTGTGGCTAACATCTAGTTTTAAATAAAGAAAACGCCTTACTTTTAGAATTGGTAGTTTTAATTTTGTACTAGTTACACCTGTCTCAGTGACAGTTACCTGTGTTAAAAACAGGTAATTTTATCGAGAGGTTTCATATCGATTACCATTGTTGCAATGTAATTTAAAACAAGACAACATTCTATAAATAAGCAAAAATGTTTTCTAAAAATCTTAATCTTTTAGATCTCTTACCTTACAATAAAAGCTTGACAATCTAGTTTTGTAATCAACAACCCTAAAGGAAAATTAAATAATACGTCTACTGAAATTTTCAATTCTCCTTTTTCGAATTTACAATTTCAATACACGTTTCGGTGAGCAAACTAATTTAATTTTCAAATTGGAATTTAAAGCTAGGAAACCGAGTCGTGATTTTAATCTTGAATTAATTAATTGAGTTAAGTCTTTTTTTCATACCCTTGATTGGATGAAATTAATTTAAAATAAATTTATGTGATTAAATATTAATTTTTTTAATTGTCGGTTTATAATAGATAGTTTTAAACACCTTAAAGAAGCAATTTTTCATTGGAAAAAATTGGATATATTTTGTGCGGTTAAGTAGTATGTTCAATAAAATATTCATTAGTTAATCTATTTAGGCATAATAACGAAAAACTTTTATTTATTAACGTTAATGGTAAAATTTATAAATAAAATTTTCTAAAAGAAATATTTGGTTAATAATTTAAAACATTTACGGCAGTCTTTCGATGATTACAATAGAATTTTAAATAAATAAGCATCTATGAAAGTGTAATAGCTTCAGTAATAAGAAAAAATAAATAAAACACAAAGTGTAATTATATAGTGCAGAAAGTAATGAATTCGAAAATATATTATAATTAAAATATATCTATATCTGTTAATAGTTAAATTATTGTGCCTATTAGTATTAAAATAATAAAATTTAAAACTACTAGCATTACCGTGCGATAATTATCGCATGGAAAATTCACCAATCAAAATGATTAACGTCTGCTCACAGATGGCAGCATTGTCAACGACTTAAAAAATTGTTTAAATGAATTATTTTAAACGCATTAAAAAAACGTTGATATTTGTGAGACAAAATTGTGAATCGTCATTGATTCATGGAATTTTCTTTCTTTTGATACCTCACGAAGATTCGTTGCGTCAAAAGGGTGTAAAAAGAATCTTTAATATAAAAATAATATATCTGATTAAAACATAGTTATTAAATTAGATATACTAATTAATATATATTCTATTGAACTTGTTTGAGTGTTTTTCTTATTATATTAAGCCTAAAAAGAATATCGAAATAGAATAAATTAAATACAATTTATAAGTAATAAATATGAAGTTAAATAGAATTTAAAACACTTTTATATATAAAAATGGGATAACAAATTTAATACCTCATATTCAAAGGTTACAAATGGAAAAAAATTATCTCATGATAAATGCGACATCTTCAAGTCCTCAAATATATTATTTCTGTAGTAAATATCCCTTTTACGAACCTTAGGCCAAACGGATCTTAAAACATGAGGTATCAAAAGAAAAATAATGTCATGGACCCTTGACGAATTGTACTTTCATCCCATAAATATCAACGTTTTTTTAATGGCTTTTTATAACTGATTCCTTTTAAAGTTTTTTTAAACAAGCCGTTCATAGTGCTGCCATCTATGATACAATTTCTTGGTATTTTGGCCCTAAAAGAATCGGGGGGAGGGGGTGTTCATGTGATATTTATCTCTCGTGCATGCTAGTAAATATTTATTTTCCATTTAAACGATATTTTCTCTCGTTTAATAGAACTATTATTTTTCAGTCTAGGTTTAACTCTTTTTAAATATCCAACGAAACTACAGAAACAGTCAACGAAAAAAATTCTCTTCCTAGACAAAATAAAATAAACTTGAATAATCGAATTGTTTATTTATTGACTCTCAATGTCTTTTGTTCTTTTTTCCGAAACTCCCCTTTCCTAATTCCGCATTGAGAGGTTTAGTGTTTTAGATTCCTTGTTTGAAGAAAAGTTTGAGTTCAATCTGTCTTCTTTAGTAGTGAAAAGAAAACAAAAGTTCGGTCCCCTGCAGTGGCGTAGGAAATGGTTATTTTCAGGGGGGGGGGGGGGGGCTGAAAATTTTCTGAACAAAGATATATAATTTTGATTTTTTTTGTGTGATTAAAATAGTATGGAGTTAATCTATCAAAAATAAATTAACGTGTATTATTTTTTTGTCTGGACACCTTTAAAACATAAAGTAATCACTAAAACGTATTGTAAGCTAAAATATGAATTTATATATCTACTATTTATTAGATTAGTAGTTGTTTGAAGGAATTTATTTAAATTTAACCTTCTATAACAAAATGTAATTTTCTAAATAGGAAATTTCAACTACATAATCTGTTTAGAAAATAAAGTATAAATCAGTTGGTTTCATTTCTAAGAAAATAATCACTCTTAAAAAATAACTTTTTTAATCATTTTTTTATCAAACTAATTTTTTTCCTTGTTTAATGCTTCTAAAAATAGTCGAAAATAAAAAATACTAATTTTTTTTATTCTAATAAGCATAAAAATTATTCATCTTTCATATACAACAATGTGAGAAGATTGATTTATGAAATATATTTTGGAAAAAAATACTAAAATTTTAGGGGGGGGGGCTGAGCCCCTTCAGAATATTTCCTGGGGGGGGCTTAAGCCCCCCAGCCCCCCTACTTCCTACGCCTATGGTCCCCTGTGAATTTGAATGCAAGCGATATCGATATCGTTTGAAAAAGAGTTGACGAGAGAAGAGTTATAAATATAGTGCAATAATAGTCCAATAGTGTTATGTGTGTCTTATTTATTGTACTATCTTACGGGATGTATGCTGGAAAGTATACTGCTAAAAATAAATATTTAAAAATAAGTAAAATGTACTCATTTTTGATTACATTCGATGCTTATCATAGCTCCGAATACATGAGTTTCTTTTTTGAAAAAGGCATGTACTCAAAAATGAGTAAACATGAATAAAAAGAGCAGTAGCTTGCCTACATAGGCTGCGTTCATACACCACATTAAAAAAAATACCGGCAATTACAACTTAGACATAATGCGAATCGAACCCACGTCTGCAAAATCGCTCGCTGTCCACAGTCTTATCCGTTCGGCTACCGAAGCGATGCGAAGAAGTCACAAACAAATGTTATGTTAAAAAGGCGTTCCAAAAAAATGTTATCTCGTTAAAAAGATTTTCTTCTTAAATGTATTGTTCTTTACAAATAAATGTTTTCCAACCCGAACACAAAACTAATTTATTCTCCCAAACGGACAGAAAAAAAATCATAAAAATCGAAGGAATTTCCACGCGCGATAATAACAATAATCATAAAGAAACCATAAATTCAGCGGCATTTTATTTTCTTTGATCTCCAAAAACTCCGCCAATCAACTACCGCATACGTGATAAACAAGAAGTCATTTCGGCTCCGACTCCGCCAATCCGCAGGGAATGGATTTTAAGTGCGCAGCGAATGAAAAAGCAAATTGTCAGCAATGCCGCCTTGGCGATAAAGACTTTTCTAGAAATTTCCAGTCGCCACTTCACTTTACGTCAGATCGTAGACACCCAATCTGGAAAAATGCGCATAAAATTGGTTATGGAATTTTTTTCTGTCATGAAAATATGTTTTTATTGACCTTTCTATATTGATTGTGAGAAAGTGAGGTTGGGTTATGTTTTTATTACATTTTAAGCTTCACTATTTAGAATGTAAAAGCGATGTATTTTTTAGTACATATAAAAATATTAATATTTAATATAAATATTAATAATGCCATTTTTATTATGGTTTAGCACGTATTTAATACTAGTTGTGTAGTCGGTATTGTTGGTTCCATTTTCACTTTGAAAGATGGTTTTTTAAATTTTCTGAAATAGGAAGAAATATTTTCTGAAATGTGAAGAAATATTTTTTGAAATGTGAAGAAATATTATCTGAAATATGAAGAAATATTTTCTAAAATATGAAGAAATATTTTCTGAAATACAAAGAAACATTTTCTGAAATTTAGAGAAAGTGTTTAATGTATGTTGGAAATGTCACGAAATTAACAAGTAGTCCATTGTATATGTAGTTGGTTTATTTAATTGAAATACTAGAGTTCGTATTGGGATTTGAACGACCGCTCATGATCTATCCCAAAGGAAAGACCAGGCAATACTTTCACGTCATTTTGAATGAGGTTTAAGTTGGCGACCAATTTTATTTCAATAATCTAACTAATCTGAAAATAGCTTCCTCTAAAATCAGCTGTATATGGAATATCAGGATAATAACACTGTGTTACGGTTTTGAGACCATTCATTCAAACACTATAATCAGATGCAGAAAGTACACATTTCAAAATTTCAATTCAACGATGTACCATATTTTGGTGCAAAACAGAGGTCTACACCATATTACGGTGGAATCTGGGTAGAACCAAAAATCCTTTATCGGAAATAAGCGGATGTTTCAACGATAATTGGTTCAACCTCTTAAACTGCGATTGAAGTTTTTGTTTTCGATACATCAACAAGAACCTCCAACAAATACAACGACGACCCTGGGCCTCCATGGCCCAGTGAATAAAGGCGTTCAGCTTTGAATCAGAGGATTCCTAGTTCGAGCTCAATCGGTTACAAGTTGTCATTTTAAGATCGGAAGGTTACCAGCTTAGATACAAAAATACTACTACTAAAATACTCGAATTTTGAATGTTATGCAACGTTATGAGTTTTGGTGCAACGTCGCCCCACTAAACCACCGTAAAATGGTGAACCTCAGCGCCAATTGTTGGTTGAAGCTAAGTGGGTACCAAGTTTTGGTGCAAAGTCGTAATAATTTTTAACAGTGTAGCGCAATCTTCGATTATGAATGGTCTGTAGTAGAGCGAATATGACGTCATCATCGTGATGCATGCATCTCAGAACTGATGGCACCAGAAACGGGACTTCCTTACAAAATTTATGAATGAAATGACATTCGAGATTGACTTCTGATTTGGAAATAATAGTAAATGTGTTACTTCAAAAAGTACAGGATATTTTTATGAATGAATTAGACAAAAATTATGAATGGATGACATAGTAAACCACGTGTCTTAGGCCATACATGTTGGCCTCACTTTGATGTTAGCGAGATATTAACCTTATGATTTCTCTACTATGAGGGATCCATGCTCGAAGAACGCAATTGACAAAAATGTAAACTTGTTCGACAGGAAATGAGATGCCGATGCTAGAATCATAAAATAAGGCAAATCAAAGCGAAAAAGTGACTTGATTGACTGATGCACAATAAGTTTTTGCATAAACCGTTCGAAACTGCACTTTGGCACATTTACACCCTATTTTGAAAGAATGTGTTTTTCATCTTACATTTTTAAAAAATATCTTTCTTTATAAAACTTTTATAAATAAAGTTATGTTTGTTATATTCGGAAAGTTATGTTTTGAAACAATTACATGCGACGGAAGCATTTAAGTGTACAATATTCTTATTCAAAAATCAAACAAAAAAGTTTATTGTCTGTATAAATTGACGTTTGTGTATAATTTGGTTGAATAAAACTTTAAACTGTAATAAACTATAATTCTCTATAGTAAACTATCAATAATTATTTTGAGTGCTAGTTATTCGCAAAATACTAAATATAAACAAGGAGAAAAGTAAATGTTTATTAATTTTTATCACAAATATGAAAATTTGAAGCGCAATACTTTAATTTAATAAAAGTAAAATGGAATTTTTAAAAAAATATCAAACAGTAGGCTTTAAAATATATATTAAAATAAAAAAAAAATCTGTAAGTAATTAAAATATAAAAATTAAGAATTATTTAAAAAAAGGTATACATAAATTAGGACATTTATAAATGAGAATAATAAAACAGAATTATTAACTGGAATTTATGTAACTATACATAAACACTTTGCTTTTCATCTTATTTATAACCTAACTAAACTTCCGTTCCCTAAAGTAAACTAATGACTCCCTTGGAATTTCCTAACAATTTTGTTGAGATTAATGGGAATAACTTAAGTCAGCAAATGCTATTTTTTCATTGTATAAAAAAGTACTTTTTGAATAGTTTAGGTTAGAATGATCAATTCTAAAATTCCAATTTTGTTGGTAACTTTTTTCAGTTACTTATAACTCTAATATAAATTTTTGTCGCATTTAGTGTTGAAATATACGCAGAGTTATTCATATGCAAATATATTTAATATTATTCTTACATTGCAATTTTCAAAACAGTTGTCGACATTTTAGTACAATAGAATGTGAATTTTTGTCGTTTACAAAAACTGCCGATATTTAAATTTATTGCTTGGGTTTGAAAAATATAGTTAAAAACCGAAGGTAAGGTTTTAAAGTTATTCCATGTTCCCTTTAGAGTTAAAGTAAGAGGGTGTTTAAGAATTATCTTTTTACAACTTCGACATGTTATAAACATAAAAGAAATTAGATTACGCTCGGTGAATAATAATAATAATAATTGTGATATGATATATTTATATTATTGTGTTCTATTAAGCCGACGACTCTTTGTCCATATCATTGCTAAGAATGAAAACAATAATTTCAGACGCAGATCACTTAACAATTTCTTAAGATGAGGTACTTTTTTCTTTATTGTATAAGAAAATAATGCTGTTTCAATCATGGTTACAGTTAGGAATTTATTACATTTGAATTAGATTAAAGACCTTTGGCATTAAATTTACCATAATATAAGCATAAAGGTTGGTTTGGTTTGTTAATTAACACTAGAGCTGCACAGTGGGCTATTGGCGACGGTTCGGGGTCAATCTCGAAGGAAAGACCCGGGAACACATACACTTTCACACACACATTCATACATGCACCTCGTTATTTTAGAACCATGGTCAGATGACGAGGAAACACCTGAACTGGCACCTAACGCCTTCAATAGACGTCGGGACTTTGGACCCCGATCAGAATTATCGTGCACCAGTCCCGTATACACGCCAGTATAATTTGTTGGATATTCTGGACGACTTTCTAGTATTTTTGTAGCGAAGCTGGCAACCCTCCGTTCGCAAGATCACTACTTTTTTACTTTTCTATGTCAAGTCCATTTCACGGATTCGAACCACCAATCCTCTGATTAGTAGCTGAACGCCTTACCAACTGAGCAACTGGGGCTCCATAAGCATAAAAGAACATATTCAAAATAATTAAAAATAAATTTCTAGTGAATATGTTATTGTTAAAATAGTGCATTTATTGAATGTATACCTTAGTATTTGTGATAATGTATAAAAGTAATTATTTTCAATGTTCCTTTAAAGTATAAAATAAATATTAAATAATAAGAATGTCTCTAAATGAACTAGTTTCTATTAACAGTAGCAAAAAAGGAAATTATTTAATAAGAGTTTGAACAAAAAAATTTAAACATGAACAGTTTACCATGTGACTTTTCAAGAGCATATGTCTCTTTAAATTGTAAAACTCAGTATTGTCCATATTGTTAATCAATATAAAATATAGAAAAAACTTGTTGATTATCAAAAAGACAATGCAGATTCTTACAGCTTTTTTTCTCTTTCCAGTATTCATTCAGTTGTTCAAAGCAGTGTTTGTAAATTCTTTCCTAGATAAGCTATTCATAACATGTCTTCTAATATACACTTCTATATGAACATCTTTATTGGCTGAAGTATTGTTACCTGAAATGGATTGATTAATATCTTCGATTTTCTTTATTTGATGTTGTTTGTTTGATTTAATAGATTGAATTTTTTTTTCTTTTGGGCAAATAATTAACAAGTTAGAGGGTTGATGACATCTTAAATTAGAAAATATATACAATAAAGTAGCTTTTTATTATGAATTTATCTGAAATTATCATCGACTGTTATTTTAAAAGGTTTTAATTTATGTGCCTTGTTTATTTTATATTAATAATTAATTTAGTTAAATATACCATTATATTTATTTACTTATTAATTCATTTTTTACATTTACTTGCTTCCACATTTTGTTTATTTACCGAAATTGTGAAATAGAAGTAAGATGTCAATGTAAATTTTGAATCGTCGTTTCCTATTTTAACTACAAATTTGTTTCCCTTTAAAAATAAGGAAGTCGCTGAATTGCATTATAATTTTAATTTATCGATCCATTTTTTGTACAACAGCCGAATTGCATTTTTTTACGAACTATCCTCATTTGTAGAAGTATTTAAATAAAGAAAAACACAGATTGCTTGTTTACACTCACCAAGCAGGTCAAATTTGGCCTTCAGTTCTCCGGGAAAATTTATTTGACTTAGAATGCATATGAAAATGGTAATTTATGATACATGCATATGAGATAATGCTCCACTTTGCTTTTTTAATACTTTTTTCGCGTAATTTCCGAAACAAAATTTTGCCTCATTCAACGTTTTGAGCGAGAATGTCAGCAGAAAAGTTATCTGTGAATACGAATGGTTGGTATTTTATAATTCCTACATTTTAACAGCCATTTTTATTCTCGTTCCCTCGGTATTTTCTATATTTGATTATTAATTACAAATAAATGCCATAGAAATATTCGTAAAATATACAGAAATATTTCTGAAAAGATTTTTTTTTGTGAAACGATTTCATATCTTTTTTGAGAGAAAGAGTGTTACGATTTATTAATTATGAATATTAGATTTGGAGAATGATTAGACATGTATCGAAATTCCGGAAGAAAAAAAATATCGATATTTGGATTTTACAATTTTAGATTTGACCATTAATCGATTTGACGATTAATAGATTTGGCAATTAATCGAATTGACGATTAATCGAATTGACAGCTAATCAATTTCACGATTAATCGATTTGACGATTAATCGAATTGACAATTATTAGAATTAACGGTTAATCGATTTGATGATTAATCGTTTTGACGATAAATCGATTTGACGATTAATCGAATTGACTATTAATTGATTTGACGATTAATTGATTTGACGATTAATTGATTTGACGAATAATTGATTTGACGATTAATTGATTTGACGATTAATTGATTTGACGATTAGTCAAATGTATACACGGAAGTCCGGAAGAACAATTTGTATGCTCGGGACAAAAGTGGCAAATTATCTTTTTTTTTAACAATAAAGAGGAAAACGAAATCACACTAGTTCTTTATTTGAAAACCAAAAATCCGGTTAATATAAAATAAGTTTAAGTTACACAACTTTGTGTTTAAATATTTCTAATGTCCTTACTATACGCATAAAATATCGAAAAATCAGAAAAATAGATATATTAACAATTGACAATTGACGAAGTTCGCGTAGTTTCACGTACGATCACTCCCAATTTTACGTTGTTTTAAAGGGATCGCAGATACAATTCCTACAAATTCTTGCTTTTTTCCTTCAACAGCATTTGGCTCGTGTGGTTGTTTATGTTTTACGAACTGAGTTATCTGAATCTCTAACATTGACGAAGACCACTTGGTTTAGCATACGATCACTGCAGTGTGTGATGCAGGATTAAAATGTTAGAGATTGCAAATTGCATGGAAAAATATTACAACTTTAAAAATCAAATAATTTTATTTCAACACATATAAGTTATAAATTGAAAGTTACACAAAAATGTAGGTTTTGGACTCATGTGCAACATGTATTAGTAGACAGTTCAACATCATATAGCAATGGAATAAATAAAAATAATATATGATAACATCGATAAAATTTGTTATAAATCACATATTAACGATATAAACGCTATTTAATGTAAGTATAATAATAAATTTTTAAAAAGAAAATTTTAAATAAAAGGCCAATTCCTGTGAATAAAGTATAATACATTAATTTTAGAATTCGTATAGAAACAATTTTGTATAGGAATATTAACATTAAAATTTACATGTAATTACAATAGAGAAAATACTTTTTGAATCATTAAATTCTGCTTTGATCCCATTTCACATTTGCACATGTAACAATTTTGAAGAATAAATTTATTTATAGTTTTCAAAATATCATTCAAAGTGTTTAACATTTTAGTATATTTCAAAAATTCAACACACCTTTAAAAAAAAACATCGGCTTAAATTAAATATGTCTGCCATAGATTCATAAATAAACACATGAAAAAATAAGGTATTTCTAAGGTATATATGAAGAGTAGGATGTTTGAAAGAAAAAAACGTATACGTGTTTGTTTAACAGGAACTTTAAACAAGTAGGAGTAATTGAATCGTTTATTACAGAAAATAGTCAACAAATATCTCTCATTTTTTTAAAAAAGGAATTAGAATCTCATACGGACAAACACATAATTTTGTGCGCAATCTCGTCAAGTACCACTCCGTTTTATGGGTTTGTAGCTTCGAGTATGAATGGACTGTAGTAGAGCGTATATGACGTCATCATCGTGATGCAAACATCTCAGACCTGATGGCACCAGACACGTGACTTCCTTTCAAAATTTATGAATGAAAATACGTTCGCGATTGACTTGTGATTTTGAAATAATAGTAAATGTGTTACTTCACGAAGTTCAGGATATTTTTATGAATGAACTAGAATTTTTTTATGAGCAGATGACGTAGTAATTCACGTGTCTGAGGCCATACATGTTGGCCTCACTTTGATGTTAGCGAGATTATAACCTTATGATTTCTCTACTATGAGGGATCCATGCTCGAAGGTTTAGATGGCATGGTACACTGTTAAAAATTTCAGTTCAACTTTCTACCATACCTTGGTGCTACCACAGCTACTTACACCATATTAGGGTGCAATCTAGATTGAATCAAAAAATTTTGTTCAAGAATAGCGCAGCTTTTATAAAAAATTATGCAATTTCCTAAACTGCAACCGAAACCTTCGCTGAATCTACAAACCTTTGAGCATGGATCCCTCATAGTAGCGAAATCATAAGGTTATAATCTCGCTAACATCAAAGTGAGGCCAACATGTATGGCCTCAGACACGTGGTTTACTACGTCATCCACTTATAAATTTTTTCTAGTTCATTCATAAAAATATCCTGTACTTCATGAATTAACACATTTACTATTATTTCCAAATCCCAAGTCAATCGCGAATGTTTTTTCATTCATAAATTTTGAATGGAAGTCACGTGTCTGGTGCCATCAGGTCTGATATGTTGGTTTCACGATGATGACGTCATATTCGCTCCACTACAGTCCATTCATGCTCGAAGCTACAAACCGGGGAATCTACTCAATCCTTTTACATTAGGAGCTCGGTTGCCCAGTGGTTAAAGGCGTTCAACTGGTAATCAGAGGATTGCTAGTTTGATCCCGTGCGGCGGACTTGACAAAAAAAAGTAGAAACGTAGTGATCTTGTGATTGGAGGGTTGCCAGCTTCACTCCAAAAACACTAGAAAATCATCCAGAACACTCAACAAATTATACCGTCGTTTCACCAGAATATGGAAGTAGCGAAAACGCGAATTTTGTTTCAACGTTTTACCATAAAATGGTGAAACGAAAATATGAGTTTTGATGCGACGTTTCACCACTAAATGGTATCCGTGGTAGCCGAGCACCAACTAATGGTTGCACATAAATGGATACCAAATTTTGGTGCAAGTTCGTACTAAATTTTGAACAAAGTACAGACATATAACGTGAATGCAAAATTTGAAAAATGTCATATATATGTATATATATATATATATATATATATATACATATATATGACATTCTAATTACAAAAAAAAATCCCGCCCCCCCAAAAAAAAAAAATTATTAAAAAAAAACTCATATTTTTTTTTTCAAATTTTGCATTCACGTTATATGTCTGTACTTTGTTCAAAATTTAGTACGAACTTGCACCAAAATTTGGTTCGCCTCGGCAGTAATTGTCGATATTTATTGAAAGTGATTCTTTTTAAAAAAATATATGTAAAAATGCAATTAGCGTTTTCTACAATAAAATACGTTTTTTCTTTGAAAACGAACATTTTTAACCCTCTGAGCGATTACAGAAAAAAAAATTGCAAAATTGTTTTTTTTAAAACAAATTTACTTTATATTTCAAATGCATGTATGTTACATATATATATATATATATATATATATATATATATAACATACAGATCCTCTGGCACTGCAGTTCAGAGCCTTATCCATTGTACTACTAGGGCGACGCGAAGAAGTTATAAGTTAAGGAATAAATATTATAGTTTAATTACAGGCTCATCCACTTCGAAAGATATTAGCTAATACATAATTTTTTTAAAAGCGAAAATCTATATTAATATCAAAGGCAGAATGTTTTTTTTTGTTTCCAGAAAATTAGAAAAGGTACACTTAGCACTTTTCTGAAATAAATGATTCGATTTCCTTCTTAAGAAAAAAATTGCTTCCAACTCAAAGTTTTGAAATCTCCCAAATTGTGCTAATAAGTGAAAATCTCCAAAAAATTTACACACACATTTTTCAAAATAAAAAATATTAATAAATTGAAATCATTTGTAAAATAATTTATAAACTGTACTAAAATAAGGATTTTTTCTAAAATTGACGGCGATACCAGAAACTGACCATGTACAAATTGATTATTTTTTTGTGTTTTGTTGTTACGTTCCCTATTTTCTCTTAAGTCTCCTGTTAAATTCAATAGGATTTCGCATGATTTCCACCATAATACTAAAAGCAAAAATATTTGTGATTCACGTATGAAACCTTATATTTTATGACATAAAATACCAAACATCTACCTCTTAAGAACATTTCTACAACCAAAATAATGTATTGCTTATATATTTCAAATATATTGGTTATATTTATAAGCAATTATTTAACAATATCTTGCTTATATATTGTAAATATATAAGTATTGCATGTATATTATTCATTTATGTATGAGATTAGAATCTTTTTAAAGTTAGATTGATTGAAAAGATTTGGCTCACTTTCAGTTCCGCTAACTTTTAAAATTGGAAAGCATTTTAAATACTTTTCATTTGAGCTCTTTTGCTTATTTCCACTTGACTTGTTCTGTAGAAAATTTGAGTGCAAATTTATATTTTTCAATGCAAATATGTATACTCATTCATATTTAAAGTTCAAAGTTTATTTTTCAATAACGTTTTGTATGTAGCTGAAGCTATACGCTATATTAAAGAACTAGTTACAAAAATCACAATTTGAATATGGCGCTTCGATTCCCAAATATTTCCTTTAGAGAAAAATTATATATTCATAGAATAATTTCAAAATATGTATTTATTTATCTCTTGTATTATTCTTGTTCTTTTAAAATATAGGTGTACAAATAAATATTATTTTTGTTTAAAAAAATGTGATATCTCGTTCTGTATTTTTGATTATATAGGTTTTACTAAACTCTAACGTTAAAATATCAGGATTCATGGACAAGTTTTTAAATTTTGAGATTTCAAAATAATTGATATTTTCTAATGTAAATATTTATTTTGTAAAAATATTTTATTTTATCTTTAGACTTTCGATTACAGGTTTTAAATGTATTTTACCGAGTAAGAGGAAAATACAATATTAATGTTACTATTATTTATAGTGCTGCAACGACAATATATATATATATATATATATATATATATATATATATATATATATATATATATATATATATATATATATATATATATATATATATATATATATATATATATATATATATATATATATATATATATATATATATATATATATGTTTATATATATATATGTTTATATATATATATATATATATATATATATATATATATATATATATATATATATATGTTTATATATATATATGTTTATATATATATATATATATATATATATATATATATATATATATATATATATATATATATATATATATATATATATATATATATATATATATATATATATATATATATATATAATAGGATTAGATTAACTCAGAAGTCTGAATGCAAGGCTGAAGTAGTAATATTAAAAGATGTTGCTTTTATATTGTTACTGTAGCACCTTTCATATATTTTCGGTAACTTTTTTTTATATATATAAGTGATTATTGAAACTATTTTTGTACAAAATTAGTCAAAAATTTACTTTGTTTTATAGTTGAGAATATCTAAAATGAAATTAATTCAAAATAATGTTAATAAATGAACATAAAATGTCAATTTTCAATTTTATTTTCCTTATAATTTATGTCAGAAATGTAAAGGCGTGGTATTTTCGAGATTTATAATTGATGACAATTAAAACAAGAAAGAGAAAATACGAAATTTGTATACAAACTAGGAGCTAAACCAAACTATTGGTAACAGCGTAATATCATTCATAAAGAAAATATTTAAAATATGAACAACTTTATTTCTTAGCATTTTAAAAGGAGGTCAACACCAACATGAATAGATTTAATTTTTAAGTTCGCAACATAGATGAACTGAAAACATTGATCAACAGAATATATCGATATCTTAGTGCACAGATTTGGTAAGTTACAATTTACTAATATTTCAGGACAGCCATTTTGAAGTTTGTATCGTTATTGTAAATAATGGTAATCAATAATCGTTAGGGATTTCTGCCTATCAAAATAATTGTTTCTCAACTACCAGAATTAGATAGGAAAGAACATTGTTCCTTGATAACAGTGTATTTTGGATCACTTCTATTGTTATTCAGTTGATAACACTGTTAAAAATAGGTATTAAAAAATAAATAAAATTTACTAAATTTTGAGTACATTCGATGCTTATTATGGCTCCAAATACATAAGTTTTAATTTTGAAAAAGACATGTACTCAAAAATAAATACAATGAGTAAAAATAAATAAAAAGAGCAGATAGTAGCCTACATAGGCTGCCTTCATAAATCCCTCAAAAAAATATCGACAATTTCAGCCGAGGCGAACCATTTTAAACCATTTGACCGAGGTTTCCATTTCCATCCTCAGACAATGCAATTCAGATCCTTATCCATTGTACTACCAGGGCGACGCGAATAATTTATAAACTTATTTAAAAAAAAAAGGTGTACTAAAAGATTTTGAAGTAAGATAATTGAGTTGCAATGACTGAGTTTCCATTTAAGAAATCGACATCAAATGAGATGGGAAACAATCTTCTGATCAACTATTTTAAGTTTGTCAGGTCGCTTTGTTAAGATGGCTTGAACAGAAGCTGAAATTAGCAATATTAAATCACGCTGCTCATTTTTGAGAAAGTACGGTTGTTTAAATTTGAGTACGTCTTCACTCACTCACACTTATTTGCTACTTAAGTACGGAAAATTAAATTAATAAAAAAAATCTGCAGTTGACCAAAATAATCCAAATGATAAAAATTGTTATTTTCCACACTTTACAAGAGTGATCCAAAGTACAAGGGCTAACCAGGGGCAAAAAGAAAACGAATTTAAAAAAAAAAAAAAATTTCATTACAAAAAGAAAAATTCATGCACTAAAGGGTTAAAATTCACGAAAAATGTTCTTTACAAAACTGTGCACTAAGGCATAGACGTGTTTAGTGTGCAACGCACTGGAATGTGAACACGTAATGTTTTGGTGTTTAGGCATACAGTGTTAAAAACATCTGTTTAAATTGTTCAAAGGTATTTGAGTAAAATAAACAGAACTATGGCATTTTAATCTAATTTTAATTAGCAGAGGTACTAACGTAATTTCCACTGTGTACAATGCCGAATCTGGTAGGTTGGGTTGAAAATATTTTACCCCTTTTTTTGACTTTGCAAAATGTAAAGAGAGATAGGGATTTTTTTTCTGGCTTTTCTTGACTGGTTGCTGATATTGTTACGAATTTATAAAAATGAATGAAGAAAAAAGAATATTGGGGATGTATTATTTGCATACATGATTAATTTATTAGTTTTTAATTAAAATTTAAATTTTGGAAAAGTAATATTTTTTCTATTAATTAAAAACACTAAACTATGTCACTAAAAATTACATGCATAACAAATTTTGAGGAAGTAACCAGCTTGGTTGCTTAGTTTATGACGTTTTTTTTATTAAAAAAAATAGATTTGGAATTACATTGATTTGAATTGCACCATGTTTAAAATAAATTAAAAAACTTGTATTGAATGAAATGCAATTAAATGTTTAAGCAATTTGGAATTTGTAGGAATCATTTATTTTACAACGAACATACAATGATAATTTTTAGAAGGTTCAGATGGAAAAGGAAATTTAGGTTTTTTACATAATATCTTTTAATATTTTTTGCTATTTTATTTGAATTAAAAAAAATCTCAAATAAGCCTACTCGTTTATCGCTAAATATGACGGATAATTAATTGTTTTTACAAACGAATACTGAAACAACAACAAAAAATATGTGTGTTCATGGTGTGTGATTGAAATTGTAATAAAGCGATTAAAAGGACTGACTGCTAGCGTTCAACTTGTATTATTTTACAGACATCTTTTTCACCCTCTGAGATATAAGAAAAATATCAAAACTGTAATTTTCGTCTTACTTAAGAAGAATTAAATTTATATTTTCAATAACGGAAAATGTTTCTATTATTAACAAAACACGTTACCAAATGATAATGTAAAATGTTTACTATTTTGCTGTGGAAACAGACGAATTTTTAACAGTGTGTCTCACAATCATCATATCTGCTAGTCCAGTATATCCTTCGCTTATTCTAAAGCCTGTATCACATTTACCTTTAACAAAAAAATTATGTATAAATTTAATATACATTTGATTATGTCCCTTTTTTACATAAAAGTACTCTGCATTTGCTTATTGTTCGTTACGCAGCAGTCCAGCTTGCGCGATGTGCCAGTTGCGTTGGTGGCCGGCCCGATTAAGGCCTTACCACTGGACGACTGCCACGTGGTCGGCTGAGGCCCAGAACACATGGGCGTATCCCCATACTGGTCCCTGTACGCCTCTTCGCGAAAAGTCTCGTTCACCAAGTGGCACCTGAAACACAGCATTTCTTTGAAAGATTTCCGAAAGTCTTGGTGAAAAGTCACGTAAATAATGGGATTGAGCATGGAGTTAGTATACCCAAGCCACAAAACACAGCTGCGAACGGCGTATGGCACATCCAAATTAGTGAACAGAGACCTCAGGAGGGCAACCACAAAGAACGGAAGCCAGCACACCACAAAAGCTGTCATTATAATGCCCAAAGTGATGGACGCCTTTCGGTCTTTCATAACGGAAGATATTTTCGGTCTGTGGACAGCCGTTACCGCTCTGTCCCCGACCTTGTACGCTTCCAGAGTACACATTTTGGAGCTATCCCCTCTGTCCACAGACGAATGGCGTCGGTGGTTGTTCAGCTCGGACGACTTCAACTGGACGAAAACGTCCAGCTTCTCCGGTTTGGAGTCCCAGATGGCCGAGTAGGACTTCGAGGAATCGCTGGTGCTCTTCGGGAGATACCTCTGCGCGACCAATCGTCCCTTTTTGTCCGATTCCACCACCCTCTTCGCCGCCAGGTATATCTTGCAGTACATCATCACCATGACCAGCATGGGCATGTAGAACGAACTCAGAGTGGCGTACAGCTGGTAACCGAAATTCTGGCTCACTTCGCACTTTGGATCCTCCTCAGTGCCGTGTTCATTACCCAGAATCAACACTGGCGGAACGCTCACCAAGGCAGACATAACCCAGGTGAGCCCTATACTGACGTAGGTCCTTCTGGATCTTCTTCTGACGCCATACGTCAGCGGTTTGGTGATTGCCAGGTACCTGTCCACGGAGATCATGCACAGGTTGAGTATGCTGGCCGTGCAGCAGGTGACGTCGAACACCACCCACATGTTGCAGATGGTGGACCCGAGGCGCCAGTCTCCTGCCAGCTCGTAGTGCAGGGCCAGGGGCATGACCAGCAGGGCGACGCAGAGATCTGACACTGCCAGGGAGACGAGTAGGAAGTTGGGGGCACGTCTGAGTTTGCGGACTATGCAGACGGATAGACAAACCAGCATGTTTCCTATGGCCGTGATGACGATCATGATGCCTAAACGAAGAAGAAAAATGTGTTAGAGGGGTGTAAAGTGAGGATCGGGCGTGGCTGTGTCGACCATACCCTTAAAATTGTTACTCGATTTGACGAAAGTTTGGTTATATATGATTTAAGATTGTGTGAAAAATAAGAAAAAAAAATATTCATTGAAAATCACAAAATATTTCGTCGTTTCGGAAAACATACAACAAAAATATTTCGTCATATTTGACGAAAAATTTAATTGGAGATCCTACATATAAAATCTTTCGTTTAATTTGTGTAATTATTTTAAATGTTGATGAAGTTATTATAAAGATATTTTGAATAAAATGGAGGTTTTATGTATTTTTTGATAAAAGTTTTATGAATGTTTTCATAAAGGTTTTATGAACGTTTTGGTAAGACTTTTATGAATTGTTTTGATAAAGGTTTCATAATGTTTTTTAATGAATGCTTTGATAAAGATTTTGTGTTGATTAGGGTTTTATGAAGGTTTAAATAAGGCTTTGTGAAGGTTCTAGTAAAGGTTTTATGCTGATTTGTATTGCACGGCCAGGAGGATTTAACGTGAATTGTGAATTCAACAGATTACAGAAATGTACTGGTCCCCAGCAAAAAGAAAAAAAACCTATCAGCATGAAAAGTTGCAAAATTAAAGGTTTTATGCAGGAAGTTCTACTACAATTAAAAATAAAAACCTGCATTCATTGACTGTTATTGTTTCAAATTCCTTTATAAAACCTGCAAAAAAATGTCGAAGCATTGAAATTATTAAACAGAAAATGCAGATTGTTTCATTTATGCAGAATAACTTAACAATTAAAAAAAAACTGCAATTTGTTTTTCAAATTCCTTTATAAAATCTTCAGAAAAACTTCAATTTCACAAATTTGACGAAGATTTTATGCTGACTGTTTTTGCTGAGTCCCCAAAGCAAGCATCCCAAGTAGAAGTGATATAAATAAGCAATTTGGCCCGACACACCAATCTACACCCATATATTTATATAAAAAAAATTATACGCATCGAGCGATACCGAATTTATGTAAATCGTGCTGTTCGTCACGGATTTAAAGTGTTGAAATGGATCACCCTAAGAGCGTAACGTAGTCGTTACCTATTTTAAATGTTTAAGATCCGCTGTGGGGGAGACTCGCTAAAGGGGTCTTTACTAATGAAATAATATATATGATGATTTATTATCAAAATCAATTCTACATGTCATGAAAAGATCAAAAACCGATATATCAAGAATGCAATTCTTAATAAATACAATCTAGACATTTAACATGATAATCGAAACAGACAAATGTGAATTTCAGGCATAAAAAAATTTAAAACATTGAAAAAATAATTCTGAAAAAACTCCGCAGCACAAATAAAAAATTGACAGAACAAAACGTTTAGATCACCATCTAATGGTGATTCAATTTCAAATTGTCTGTGGTAAAAGATTTATTGGTATTCGTACTAGAAAATCCACTTACGAATGAAATCAAGTTGCATTTACGTGAAAGATAGTAGTACAGAAGCTACTATGAAACTCTAAAAGATTTGTTTCTACCCTCGCAAAAAAAAACCCATAAATGTCCCTGTGTTGAAGCCACAAAAATACTATGGATTGGAACGAGCTGAAAAGAATGGAACTTGGTGGAAAATATGTCTACATATATTTGCAGGAATGAGAAAATCTTGTTTTAAAATTTTGGTTAAATGATCTATGCCAAAAGCAATGTATTCAGGGAAGAAGTTTGCTGTATAAGGTAGAGTGGATTTTACCATTGTTTTGTTGTTGATGATCGTTTGAATTTATGATCTTATGATGAAGAATATTCTATATCGCAAAAAGTCAGTTCATGTTTTTTTTTTATGGGATAGGGCAGAAAATTAAAGTGTAGTTTCAAACTCTTTAAATGTGTGAGATTGACCTTTTAAGACTTTTTTATAGTAGCAATATGGCCGTTAAGTGAATACAGTTATACTCTCCTAATTTGGCATGGATAAGATTAAAAATAACAACCGATATCGGTGATATAACTTTCTTATTTTTTGAGAAGATTTATTTATTTAAAGAAGTAGGATTTGCTTATTTCAGAAAACAAGAAACGCACTTTAAATTTATTTTTATAAATGCGTGAATTAGAAAAACATCGTATTTATGGTAACGAATTGGTTAAAGATTCGGTTTTGCAGAATTTGGAGTACTTGAAGTTATGTTTGGAGTTTCAAATGTTCTGTAATATAAGAAATCGTAAAATAATTATAAATGACTCACAAAATTTATTTGAAAAGAATACAGATTCTTAATTCCTATTTTCTTCCTGGTTTAAAATAAATTACATTTTAAATTAAACGTAATTACAAAAGTTACAAAATCATATTATTTAAAGTTTATATTTAAAATTGACTACCTTAAAGTTTTGATTTTATTTTGATCATTGTAATAAGCATAACGTTGTTTAACATTTATAAAAATGGTTGAGATCGTTAGGATTTGAGTAGATAGAATATTTATTGACCAAAAACCTTATAAATAGGTTCTCTATTAAAAAGAATATTTCACATGCAGTATTCACTCTTATCCCTAAATAAAATTAATCTTTTTATTTTAGTATACGATCCCCTTTAATCTTGTATAATTGTAAAAAATGAAAGTTTGTTATTTGTGGTCGATAAACTAAAAAACCGGCATGACTGAATACAGTTAAAGTTGGCACAGAATTTAACCTACATAAGGAATAGGCTGATTTTTGGAACGCTGTAACCCCAGAAAGTTGTACAAAATAAAAAAAAAATATTAACAAAAAAAAAGTTTTACAAGTGAAGTCATTGAATGGCAGCAGCTTAATCTATTGAATTTCGTTTGAAATTTATTTTTCAACTTTGTCATGGAACTGTTATTTGAAAGTAAAACTGAACTACATAAAGAAAGGAAATGTTTTGTTTTAAATTGCAACACATTTTATTGTGAGTATTTTCTGTTTGTGCACTTGAAAGTAAAACGTTTGTTTAATATGACCTTTTTCTGATATTTATGAAATGAAAGTTTAATTTTTAAACACTTGCGAAATAAATGGTAACAGCTAGTTTTCCCATATTAAATAAACCTAGATGGAACAAATGTTGCATGATCATATGCCTTGGAGTTCCGCAGTAAATATTTTATTTGAAATTTACTATTTTTAAAACTGATTTTTTAATCGTTTTTATTATATTATAGTTCATAAAGTTCTTTTGAGCTTATTGTAATGTATACTGTTTACCTACCTCCAACAAAAAAAAGGGAAAAGTATGACTACTCTTTTTTTGGTGCGTCAAATTGAATGGAAAGTGATACTCAAATTCTGGATGTTAGTCATTCTAAGTGTCAATTATGTAAAATATTAAATTCAGTGTTTTCATTGCAACATACATTTTTCGACATCACTTAAAATGTCCATTAACTCTAAGGATTAGTAATTGTAATTAGCTTCAGAATAAATACATTGAATTTATAAAGTGCGAACTAAGCTTAACTTTTACAATCTCTACGTCTTATACCCTTGAGCACGTATATTTTAAGGGTTGCTGAATATGATCTAATTGCTTTAAAACAGAGAAAAATGAAGTGTACATCATTGTGTTTCAAAACATTGTATTGGAATATTTAATGAACGATTCCGTGAATCAAGTACTTGTCGCGAACACTCGTCTTTAAGAGATTTGATCTTTTATTAATAACGTTGATAAACTTTCTTTGCAGATAATTGGAACAGAGGGAAAATTGGAGAGAGGGAAAAGGAGAATCCCTATAAGTGGCATATCTGTATCCCAAAATGCATTGCACCGATGCGTTTTTTTGTGCGCTCCGACAGGTTTTAAAGTTCTACGCAGAACGAAACTGTTGACAGTATCCCAAGATGTATTGTGCTGAGGGCTTCTTTTGTCCGCTACTGCGCAAGTACTAGTATCGTGGAAGAATTAATTGGGTTTGGTTTAGTTTGATATATTAACGTGCACTAGAACTGCACAGTTGGCTATTGGCGACGGTTCGGGGGCTATCTTGAAGGAAAGACCCGGGAACAATGCCTCGTTTTTTTATTCATGGCCAGATGTTGCAGAAAACACCCGTGCTAGCACTCGACGCAACCTTAATAGGCGTCAGGACATTGGACCCCGATCATATTTATCGTGCACCAGTCACGTATACATGCTGTCCCGACGTCTATTGAAGGATCTGGGTGCCAGTTAAAGTGAAGCCCTCCGTGGCCGAGTGGTAAAAAGGCGTAAGTTTGGAATATAAGAATTCCTGGTTCGATCCTAGGTGATAGACTTGACAAAGATAAGTAAAAAAAAATACTGATCTTGTGATCGAAGGGCTGCCAGCTTCGCTACAAAATACTAGAAAAAGTCGTCCACAACATCCGCAAAAATTAACGGTGTGTATACGGGACTGGTGCACGATAAATCTGATCAGGGTCCAAAGTCCCGACGTCTATTAAATGCGTTGGGTGCCAGTTCAGGTGTTTCCTCGTCATCTGACTACGGTTCTAAAATAACGAGGTGCATGTATGAATGCGTGGAGCCCCAGTTGCTCAGTTGGGAAGGCGTTCAGCTACTAATAAGAGGATTGGTGGTTCGAATTCGGGAAATGGACTTGACATAGAAAAGTAAAAAAGTAGTGATCTTGCGATCGAAGGGTTGCCAGCTTCACTACAAAATTACTAGAAAGTCGTCCAGAATATCCAACAAATTATACTGCCGTGTATACGGGACTGGTGCACGATAAATCTGATCGGGGTCCAAAGTCCCGACGTCTATTGAAGGCGTTGGGTGCCAGTTCAGGTGTTTCCTCGTCATCTGACCATGGTTCTAAAATAATGAGGTACACGTATGAATGTGTGTATGAATGTGTGTGTGTGAATGTGTATGTGTTCCCGAGTCTTTCCTTCGTGATAGACACGAACCATCGCCAATAGCCCACTGTGCAGCTCTAGTGCGACGTTTTTTAAACGAACCAAACCAGCCAGTTAAAGTGTTTCCTCTGTATCTGACCATGGTTCAAAAATACGAGGCATCGTTCCCGGGTCTTTCCTTCGAGATAGGACTCGAACCGTCGCCAATAGCCTAGCCCACTTTGCAGCTCCAGTGCGACGTTATTTAACAAAAAAAAACGTATACAAGCCAGGATAATTTGTTGGATGTACTGGACAACTTTTTAGTATTTTTGTAGCGAAGCTGGCAACTCTTCGATCACAAGATCACTACTTTATTACTTTTCTTTGAAGTCCACCGCACGTGCTCGAACTAGCAATCCTCTGATTAACAACTGAACGCCTTTATCCACTGGGCAACTGGATGCCTCTAGGTAATTGGTACTTTGCAGAGAATCTTACATCCCTCCGATTACAAGTTGGGATCCTCTAGCCCAGTGGATAAAGGCGGTCAGCTGGTAATCAGAGGATTGCTAGTTCGAACCTGTGCGATGGACTTGACAAAGAAAAGTAATAAAGTAGTGATCTTGGGATTGAAGAGTTGCCAGCTTCGCTACAAAAATATTAGAAAGTCGTCCAGAACATCCAACAAATTATACCGGCATGCATACGGCACTGGTGCACAATAAATTTGGTCGGGGTCCAATGTCCTGTTGCCTATTGAAGGCGTGATGCCAGCTATCCTCGTCATATGACCATGGTTTAAAAATATGAAGCATCGTTCGCGGGTCTTTCCTTAGAGATAGGCCCCGAAACGTTGTTAATAGCTTACTGTGCGGCTCTAGTGCGACGTTAGTTAACCAAACCAAACCAAACCATACTGATGTTCACTGCATTTTAACATTTTTGACAAGTCTCTCGAATCAGCCGCGTTTTTCATTCTCCAGAAAGTGCTAAAAACATTGTCCCATCACTTAATTTTCATTATTTAATATATTAAGAATTGTTTAAAAATATTAATTAATAAATGCGTATTTTTATCTTGACACTACAGTGCTTCAATCCTAATTCTTTAAAAATTTAATATAAAAATTCGAGTCGACAGACTATGATAAATCATGTCCGTGGCCTGTCCACCTCGACTTTAACATGTTCTTTGGTTTCTAATTCCACAAAAGATCAGCTTGTTTAATTAAATGCATTTTTTTTTCATTAAAAATTAACATATTTTATAAAAAATACGAACTTTTTATTTTTATGGTTATAGTTCAATTAATCAAGTAAAGTACATATGTCCCACACATGTCATCATGTCCATGGACCAAATATTAATAAGTGTTTCAAAGGTCAACAGATGGCAGCAACAATAAACTTTGACACTAATAGAATTTAATCAACCATCTTAAGTATTTTGGTAAATGATTATTTCATTATCTTTTAAAATTGCAAAGTAGTTTGCAGATAAAAGTGGAAAGTGGGGGTTGGAAAGATCATGCCACCATATCTGTGGTTAAGAAATTAAATAGGTGTGCTACTATATTTTTATATTTTCTCTTTTTATACAGATAGTAACAGATAGCCTAGTCTCAATTACACTGCATCATGTTCTTAAACCTAAATCTCCATTTGGTATCAGTAATAACTAGAAGTTTCCTCATGTCCGTGGACCATCATGTCTGTGGATCCGCAGATCTACGGACATTATGAAGGTTCACGGACATGATCTGCGAGAATATTAAAAGACACCAATAACATTGGTATTCTACAGATATCACATTATACCAAATGTATAATTCTTTCATTTCAACATATGCTTTTATTAAAATAAATAAAACATTCAACATTTCCGTGTAATAGTGATTTTCAAAATTTAAATTTTAATTTAAAAAAGGTTGTGTGATGTGGGCGGATGTTATGGTTACAATGTAAGGGTAATTAAAAACCCAAGTTTGAAAATGATATCTAAAAATTTTGTTTCTTCTATTTTCCGTCTAAAACATTTGAGTTTTCTTAAGAATGACCCGTATTTGAAATCAGTTCTCTGGTTATGAAAAAGAAATATGATGGTATGATGGGCTCGTAATCGTTTTTTTTTTTAAATTAATGTCGGACAAAAGTTACATAATGGACTATTGGTGACAGTTTCTGGTTAATCGAGAAGAAGCTACACGTGATATTTTTATCGTAATTATAAACTATGCTCAAATGGATATGTATATCTGTGTAACACATCTGTAGAGGAATCCAAAAGAGACTTTATGTTACCCAAATTACTAAGAGTTTTAATGTTGAATTGTATTAAAATACAAATACAACGTTAAAATACGCAATAAAAATCCAATAAATTCGGACATGTTTCGGGTGATACATCTCCCTTCATCAGCAGAAAATGAAAAGTTCGTGTGTAATAAAATATAAATAAACCCAGAAATTGAAAGTGATGCCAAAGAAAATTAAATTATTTCAATCGGTTGGAGTTAACTATTGTGTGCCAACAAGCAGGAAATACTGGGACCGCAAATGTTTCATTGACATTCGAATCAATATTGCTAAAAATATGAAACGCCTCCAGGAAGTCAAGTTCAACTGGAGATTTGGGTTTGCAAATTAAATGTGGGTTTGAAAAATTAAATATACGACCATGTTCCCGAGAGTGCTTGGCAATGGAGGACTTCTTTATTTCTTGTTTAACAGTATGTGCTTGGTGCTACTTAATACAAAATCTTAATGCTGTCTTTGTTTGACCGATATATTAATGAAACATTTGCGGTCCCAGTATTTCCCGCTTATTGGCACACAATAGTTAACTCCAACGGATTTAAATAGTTTTTTGTTCTTTGGCAACACTTTCAATTTCCGGGTTTATTTATATTTTTTTACACACAGACTTTTCATTTTCTGCTGATGAAGGGAGATGTATCTCTCGTATTTAAGGGATTTTTATTGCGTATTTTAACGTTGCATTTGTAGTTTAATATTCTTAACGCAGTGTTCTATAAGACGAGTTTTTATCTTTATGTTAAATTGTACTGAATGATTTTCATGTTACGCACTATTTCAAAAAATAATCATTGGATTACTAAATAATGATTTTTTTCTATCGTTTATTCCACAATTTTGTATGGATTTTTATTCGGTAATTAATTTGTAGACACCATGTATATATTCAAAAAGTAGTTCAAAAATAGTTTTTCTATTTATGTCAGTATTCCTGCTCCTTATCTATATATTTTACTACCACATTTTTGTTTGCAAATATTGTGCATATTATTGGTTCTGATTAAAATACATGGACCTTTAAACACGCTTTTTAATATATTGAATTCAAAGGAATGCACTTTTAGTGTGTTTATAGATATATTTATTATTCATTTTCACATCTTAATATTGTTCGATATTGATTTCTAATATCTACAATAAACACAGAACGATCGAAAAAGCCAAGAAACTCACTTGTCTCTATTCTATTTTTGCATTCAATGCATCAAAAGAGAAACGTTTGAAGATACGGATTGAAAAATCGATACCACTTTATGTTTCGCAGATACTATTGACAAAAGTTTAACTCTTTGAAAAATTATTCAGCAATATTGAAAGGAATGGAACTGTAAATATAAGGCAGGCATTTGGCACTATTCTGTGGACTAAAAGCTGAGTTCATAAACTGGAAAAAAACAGAATTAAAAATATTTAAAACCTATAGTATTCTTGCAAACCAAATAAAATCTGTGGCTTAGTATAATATGATTTTAAGAATATCCCCTGATGAGCATATTTTACACATACTTTTATAAATTTAAGATGTTTGGTACACTGTTAAAAATTATTACGACCTTTCACCAAAATTTTATACCCATTTAGCTGCAACCAACGTTTGGTGCTTACTTTCACCATTTTACGGTGCTAGCACGGATACCATTTAGTGGTGAAACGTTTCACAAAAACTCATAACGTTGAATAAAACTCTAAATTCGAATTTTCTTGGTATTTTAGTAGCAGTACTTTTGTAACGAAGCTGGCAACACCAGATCACAAGTTTTTTACTTTTATTTGTTAAGTCCAGCGATCGGGCTCGAACTAGGAATCCTCTAATTCACAGACCAGAGAGTTGTAATATTAAATAGAGAGCGCCTTCACTACTAGACTCTCGTAAGGCCGCGGTGTCAACATTGAAAAGAAAAACCAACATCACGTGGTTATAGCGCTGCCACATTTGGTGTTCAGACATCTGCAGGAGTTTCAAATTTGGCGCACGTTCTTCTCTTTTGGTGATAAGGAGTTCTGTCCGTATTCAACTTTTTAAAATATATGTACGTATTTACTTATTTTCAAACAATATGCACTAAATATTTCCTCTTCGTTAACGAAACGAAAATATTTTATTTGTGTTCAATACTCGAAGAAGCGAAACTCTTTATATTTCTCAGGTTTTATTGTTCATATTTTCTTATTAAAGTATACAAAATAACAATTGAAAGAACTTCGCTTATGGTAAATTTTTTTACATAAAAACGTAATGCAATTACTTCAAAACTACAAAGTAAGAAAAATCTCCTTAATATATCTGTTAAACTCTCTTAAATTGTGCCACTCGTTCAAAAAAACGATATTTAAATACAAAATTAAACACAAAACTATATTACAATACTTCGATCTCGTTTAGTTCTTAAAGTTGCCAAAGCCTGCCAAGTAATATTGGCGCATGAGTGAATTGGCATTTCCACATATCACGTGGTTTCAATGATGGACACACGGAAATCAGCATTTTTATTCCTCTATTTGTATCATTACTCTATGGGTCGAACCAGTTATCAATGAAACCTCCGCTTTTTTCTGAAAAAGGATTTTTGGTGCAACCTAGATTCCACCATAATATGGGGTAATTTTCAGCAGTCGTCTGTTTTGCACCAAGATATGTATGGTACATTGTTGAAATGAATTTTTTAACAGTGTAGGACGATGATTCCATATATATAGAAATTCCGGAATTAAAAATCATCGTTATTTCGATTTTAGAATTTTCGTTTTGACGATTATTCGAAAGTACACTCAGAAGTACAGAAGTACTCATGTCCGGAAGACCACTCGAGCTGTTAAAAGCCAACTCCAGAAGAATTGAATTTGTTTATCAACAAACGCAAGAGTAGTAAGGCTCATTCTACACAAACAAAAAAAACTTGTGGCAGCTTCTCGGTGATTCGAGGATTAATACCACGTGGTATGAATTCTCGAATCACCGAAAAGCTTGCGGATGTTTTTCGCGTTCGAGTAGAATAGGTTTAATACTTTAACAAAAATGACAAAATATTTATATTTTTAAGGGAGACCCAAACCCCAAATTCCGAAAAAGTTAATAATTTGTGTTCTTCATAAAACAATGCTATACATACTTAAGAAGGTGTGTACAAAATTTCAAAACAATAAAAGAAACAGAACATATGTTTTTTTAGATGTTTATATACCATTTATCATCTTTATACACACTTTTCGTCGTCAACAATCGTCATTTACTCAAAATATTATTTTTACATTTTTGTTACGTTTAAATTGCTAAGGCTTTGTAACTAAATAACTTAAAACTTAACTGTTAATATTTTTTGAAGCTATAATATTTGTTTTATAAACGTATGAATAGCTTTTTTAAATTAAGTTATAAGTTATTTTTTTTACGACTTATTAAGCATAAATATTTGAATATTTTTTGGGTTTTGGAACTTAAAATAAGTTTTTGAAAATTTTAAAACCCAAAGCTGTAAAAGTCTATTCATATGTCTGTAGTATATACTTTAACGTTATTTAATCAATTAAAAAATTATAAAAACATTCAAAATTTAACGAGGAGTAGTGTTTTTTAATAAAGTATATTTAAGCTTAAAAAACTCAAAACATAACAAAAATATATTTTTGTTTTTGATTAGTGTTTAGTAAAAGATGTCCTAATAATAAAAAAAATTGTATTTCTGAATTTCTTAATAAACAAATCAGGATTTGGGTCTGCCTTAATAACAAAGGGGAACGCAAAATTGTATTATTCCCCATTTTGAAGACAATTCAGTTCTGAAAATAAAGTTTAATGTATGTATTTTTGTGTTTACTTAAAGGGGAGGGGGGGGGGGGTATTATTAATTTTTTTCTTTAATTTTCCAGATATCGTTAGAATTTTTTTTCTCACACATGTGTGCAAAGCATATTAACATAATCACATGTTCAAGTATTAAAAAAGTTATAACTTTTTTTTTATAAATTTTTTTTTTACAAAAAATTGATCTTACTTATTTTTGATCTAACTCAAGGAAATATTTTCTGCAAAAACTATATTTTTGCCTTTTTATAAACAAACGAATGTGTTTCACAAACTGTCTTTACAGATTTTTGTTGTTTGCAAAAACGTTTTATTGAAAAATCATTGAAAAAAATGCTAATTTTACTGATTTAACTATACTGATTAAAATATTTAATGAAAAAACATTATAAAAGATCTCAACTTATATCAATTTAAACTTGATCAAACACGAAGAAAGTCCTCAATATGAAAAATAAGTTCAAAGTTACGTATTCAGGCTATTTTGTAATGCAGTTTATTATCGATTTAGAAGAAAATAAATAGTTGTACTACTAATATAAATTTTGTTAATAATACAAGTTATAATTATGTGTTATAATATTAGTTAAATATAAATTTTGTGCTGTTAGAGGTAAAATAAAATTAATTATTTTTTAAATCAATTAAATAATTTTTTATGATAACTTGTTCCATACCCCCTTTAAGGCAACAAAACTTATTTTAATCATAAAATATCTATATATCAGAAATATCGATTTATCGGCAAGACATATGTTTTAAAAATATCGATTTATCGGCAATAGGTATGTTTAAAAAAAATATAGATAATTAGATATATATATTAACCGAAAATGTAGATTGCTCGGAAAGTATTGATTGATTGATCAAAAAATATGGTTTGTTCGGAAAATATGGATTATTGACTCGCAATTAATCGCGATTTTAAAATGTCATCATTGCCCAATCCTAATGTTTGGGAAATACATTGTTATAGTGAAATATTTTTCCTTTCATGGGAATTTCGAATGGGAATTTTTGGAATTTCATGCGAATTTGGAAATGGGAATTCCAATTTTCGAATTCGAATTCTCTACAAAATTACCTTAATATTAGTGACTAGCATGTATCGTGAAAGTTTTGTATTCACATTTCAAATTTTACTAGAAATATATGTCATATTAAATTATCTAATTGGAAACACAAACCTTAAATTGCTTCTTCTGAATAATACAGGAAATTTCACAGGTCTACGCATCAAGCCATAATTGAGTTCTGATTAAACAAACATTCCAATTATACATTTGTAAAGTTTAAAGATGATTAAAAATAATTAGTTTTATTCATACTTGACACTGTTTAAAATATGTTGCACATAAAGTAATTTTAAGAATGTGTACGTTTGTTTATTGAATCAGAAAAATAATAATACATTGATAATTTTATAAAATTATTAATAACTTGCACATCCAGCTTTTCATTTTATAAAAACGTATAAAACATAATAAAACTATGCAAACGTATAAAAATTAATAACAAAATTAAATTATGCAAAAAATAACGGTTCTGATGGTTTATCTTTAAATAAAAGATAACTATTCTATGAAGATTCTGTTTAAATAAGTATCATATCTGATGCTTTTGGACAATCATATATATATTTTTTGTTTTTTAAATTTTTTACAAAATAATTGTTTGCAATTATTATGTATATGACTAAAATTTGGAAAATAATATTATAATTTTTTTAATTGTAATTATCAAATATGCAAATATTCTACAAATTAAAAAAAAATTTAGACGTTTAAATAATTGTTTTCTTAATTCTTTTGTATTTTGTGATATATCCTTAATTTTTAAAATAAAACTTTTTTTTATATACATTTGGATATAGTATTAAGAAAATGAAAATATATGATTTTATGCAATTTTATTTTAAAAGTATCTTCTACTTTTACATTTAAAAATACATAAACAATATCTTTAATATTTATCCAAAAAAGTATTTAAGATTTAGCAATATTATGGTAAAGAAAACATGAAATTTTCCATCCGAAAAATGAATGAGTCTGGAGCATTTGAAAGTGGATTCAATCAATGGATTTTCCCTAAATGAGTAAACTGAGCTAAAAAGTAAACGATATATAAAGTTATTGAGAAGCAGAATTAAACAATGAAATATATATTAATGAAAATATACATGAATTGTGGTAGCAGAATTTGCAGATTGTTTGTATTACTAGCAAAAAAAAGTTCATAATTTTGGTGACTTGCCAGTTAGGCAAGTACATTGTGCACCTAAGCGAAATGTCTTCATTGTTTATAAAATTTTCTACGAGAGATCTTCCCTTTATTTTTCCCAAATTCAAAATCCACAGCGGTTAAAAAGAACCTGCCAATCAACAAAATCCGCAATTGCATCGAATTTTTTTTGGCCACCCTGACAAGATCGAACCTTCCCAATCCGTTTACCCTCATCAAAACTAAACAAAATTGCTCTGGGACACAAGATGCAAAAAAAAAACCAGGTCTCGAAGCTAACGCCCAATAACTCTGCTTATTCGCCGGAGCATTTTTCTTCGTGAGGACAGCCACAAAAAATAACAAAATGGCGATCATTTTTTCTGGAAGGGGTGTTAGGCTTAGGGGACGTAGAAGGTGAGGTCTCATGGATCTATTTTTGGGTAGAGGTGTCGTCAGAAAATCTCGTATGCAGTTCTATGTTTAGAGCGAGCGGTTGTTTGAAGTCATAACTTCACTGCACTCAAGCAAACAATTAGATTCCTTAAGAGAGTTGAAGTGAACGGATTTTAACCTTTTGCACTCAGGGAACATTCTTGATATTTGCGTTCTTTTTCTATAACTGTTACATTCTGTTCTTGTTCTCTTAAAAAGGAGCACTGTTTAAAATAGGTAGTCAAAATTAAGTAAAATGTACTCGTTTTTGAGTATATTCGACGCTTATGATAGCTTCGAATGCATAAATTCCAATTTTGAAAAAGACATGTACTCAAAAATGAGTACAATGACTAACATTGAATAAAAAAAGCAGTTGTTTGCCTACGTAGGCTGCCTTCATAAATCACTTTTAATAAATATCAATAATTGCAACCAATACTAACATGTAATCGAACCCACATCCTAGGGCACCACAGTCCAGTACAGTATCCATTGTATTACCAGGTTGACGTGAAGAAGTTATAAACAGAAGAAATGTTAAAAAGGTGTTCCAAAAGAATGGGAAACAAAATAATTGTAATAATTCAGTTTCCATTTAAGCAATCGACATCAAATGTTGCGGAGAACCATCTTCTGACTATCAACTATTTTAAGTGTGTCAGGTTGCTTTGTTAATATGGCTTGCACAGAAGCTGATATTAGCAATATTAAATCCCACTCCTCATTTTTTGAGAAAATACCATTACTTACATTTGAGTACGTCATAGCTTATTTACGAAATATAAAATTTGTAAAGGTTTTATGATGGAAAATTAAGAGCTTAAAAAAATGTGTCGATACCTTTTCTAAAACCTTAAAAAAAGCCTTCAATTTCCCAATTTTAAGGATTCTGGACAGACCACGAACCGTCGCCAATAGACCACTGTTCAGCTCTAGTGCGACGTTAATTAACCAAAACCAAACCCAATTTTAAGGATGGTTTTATTAATGCAGGTTTTTTTAACGTAAATTGAAAACTTTTGTGAACATTTGAAGGTTGCTTGCAAATATAATACTGGGGAATTCAGAAACAAAGGCAATTGTTCAAATAATAGCAGTTTACAGCAAAAAAAATCTGTGGGAATTGTTTGCCGCAATTCATCAAAATTATTCCGAAAGCGCTGTCAGTGTTCTAGAAGCCTCTATTTTTTAGTATTTCTCTTTTAACTGAATTATCTCACTTCCTATATTTTGACACACTTTTTCAACATTTCTTCTGTTTATAACTTCTTCCTGGTGCCCTGGTAGTACAACAGATAAGGCACTTGACTGTGGTGCCTTAGGATATGGGGTCGTTTCCCGGTAAGTCTTGGCTGTAACTGTTGATATTTATTGAAAGTGATTTATTTATGAAGGCAGCCTATGTAGTCAAGTAACCGCTCTTTTAATTCATTTTTACTCATCGTACTCAGTTTTGAGTACAAGTGTTTTTCATAAATGAAACTTATGTATTCGGAGGAATGATAAACACCGAATGTACTCAAAAGTGACATGTTACTTATTTTTCAGTACCTATTTTTAACTATGTATAATACTATTCTCTAATAATCTTGAAGAATAATTTGTGGATTTATATTTAAATGTAATTACAGGTAATCATTAAATATAATTACAGGTAATCAGGTGTATGAGGTTATACAATTTTTTAAATGAGCAAATTAATAATTAAAAAAAAAAAATTAAGTCATATTCATAAATTCATAAAGTTACAAACTAAATATTGTTTAATAAAATTACTAGTTTAAAATAAAAATTACTAGTTTAAAATAAAAATTACTAGTTTAAAATAAAATAATCTCCGATATGGATATTTTTTCAAATTATTGAAATTAATGGTATGGGCAGTAAGATCTATATATTCAACTTAATATGCTTTCAATGTTTAAGCTATAAAAGCCAAAACTGGGCCGAATAAGCAATGGCAAGAGACGCGTCTCATATATCTTAATGTCAGGATCTTTTGTTTCGATGACATCTTCCAAGAGTTATGAGTCCTTATAATACCTTTCATTTTGAAATGCCCACGAGGAGCTTTTGTTTGAATTAGACCCCATCCGTTTTTGGGAAGTACCTGATAACTGCCAACCGTTGTGCATTCATAGAGAGTGGTGACGGTCTAGAAGGTTTTTTTTGTGCCTTTTATAGTCTACATATATATAATTTATCGTAGAAATAACACTCTAGATTCGCTCCAAATTTTTTTCGGAACTTCATGTTTTCTAAACTTCGGCACTATTAAAAAAATATATACAAAAATATATAAAATGTGCTCGTTTTTGAATCTATTCGATGCTTATCATGGCTAAAGTAATACATAAGTTTAGATTTTAAAAAAGACATAAACTTAAAAATGAGTACAATGGGTGAAGATGAATAAAAAGAGCAGATGCTAATCTACATACGCTGGCTTCATAAATCACTTTTAATAAATATCGACAATTACAACCAAGACTTATCGGGAATCGAAACCACATCTGCAGGCACCGATGTCCAGATCTTTATCCGTTAAGCTACCAGGATGACGTGAATAAGTTATAAATATAAGAGAATGTTAAGAAAGTGTGCCAAACGAATGGGAAGTAAGATAATTGAATTGTAATAACTCAGTCCCCATTTAAACAATCGACATTAAATAATGTGGAAAACCATTTTCTGAACAACTATTTTAAATGTGTCAGGTCGCTTGTTAAAATGTTTTGAACAGAAGATGATATTAGCAATATTAAATCACACTGCTTCATTTTAGCGAAAGTACGATTACTTAAATTTGAGTTCGTCATCGTTCATTTACGATGCAGTTGTACTCAAAGAAAAACGAGTACGTTCATGTACTCATTTTTAAGCACATTTTTTTTTGCAGTGTATGTACGGCCTTGAGCGTCAGAGGGTTATTGGTTAATTAGGTGGGTTGGGCTGTATGCCAATTTGTTGTCATAAAAATTCGAAAATGAAATAACATTATTTTCTATTACTAAGCATCTATATCAATCATTTTGCCAAGTGTTGTTATTGTCTTAGTTCAATAGGTCGCCACATCGAGTTGTACATTTTAAAAGCTTTTGTCTTGGAACTCTATTTTTGGACTTCATCCATCTGGCAACCGATTCACTCAATTAATTATCTAAAAAGAACTATATTTATTTTCACCATATCATTATGATAGAAGATAACAATATAACTTTAACAAAATAACTACAGCACAAATAACTATAAGTTAACGTTATACTTTTTTTATCGAGAATTTTTCTGATTACGCTATAACCCCCAACCATGTAAATCTAATATCCGACTATTTATAACAAATTACATACTATTCGAATAAGCTGACTCAAAAAGTATTTTAACAAAAATATCAACACACTCTAATAAATATACACTCTCAATTTTAATACTCCCAATTTTGAGAATTTTGTGATCGTCAAGGCTACTTTCGTTATATTTGACAACTGTTTCATCATTGAATCACGAGATTTTGATTAAACAAGAATCCTCAAATTTTGAACGAAATACATTTACTCAGTTTCCTTTCGGAATTTTCCTGGGTCGTCAACTCATGTTTGGTTCTTATACTTATATTGTCAGAATTCAAGCGAGTCTTCCTAGTAGAGTGGATAGAGCGTTTGGAATCTGGAATGAGTGGTTCGCGGTATGAGTCAGCTCGTCGATTTTGAATTATTATATTATTTAAAATAGTCCTCGTTTTTGACAAAATAAATTTCTTTAAATAATTGATAAAATGAATTTCTTCAGTTTGATGAAATATTTAATCGGAGAATATATACAGGCGTCTGTTTTCTCTCAAAAATGACAAAAATTTCGTCAAATATATGAGAATGCATTTTTAACAGTTAACTATCAACAACACTGTTAAATATGAAGATAATTTTTTTAAGAAACTTTTGTCATTTCGACGAAACAACCGCCTCATAAATACTCCAATTGAATACTTCGTCAAAATTTTAAAGTATATTCGTCAAAAATAATAAAATATTTCGTTGTTTGGAAAAAACTAACAAAATATTTCGTTGTTTGGAAAAAACTAACAAAACATTTTATCATATTTAACAAACAATTTTGGAGCATATTTTATGAAATCATTTTTAACAGTGAAGAGCATATGGATCGTGTTATGCAACAACCGGTTAAGCCAAAAATTGACAAAAAAATTCGTTTTTAACGTAAATGGATATCCAAGGCTTCACTTTCTATGCTAAAAAAAATCAGTAGTGCCGACAATGGACATATATAAAACTGTTTCAGCGTCGATTTTCCTATTGAGTTTTCCTTTAAGGGGGTCTAGGACACAATTTACCTTTTTATTTAATTTGAAAATATCATTATATATTTTTTTCTACACATGTGTGCATGGCACATTAACATAATTAAAAGTTCAAACATTTAAAAAATATATAACTTTTTTTTTATAAAAAAAAATCTACAAAAAAAGTGACCGTTTTTATTTTTGATATGTCAAGATAACAATTTCTTAAAAACTATAATTTTGCATTTTTATAAACAAAAGAATGAGTTTAAAGAACTGTCTTTACAGATTTTTGTTATTTACAAAAAAACAAAAACAAAAAACCCTAATTTTACTGGTTAAAAAAATAATTACAAAAAATATAATCTATATATTACCAATCCCTTAAAGACAAATGAAAGTAATATGTTTGAAAATACGCTGTAGTAAATTTGGAACAGTTTATCCAAATAGATCTCAGCTTATTTCAAATTTAAACTTGTTCAAACATGAAAAAAGTCATTACTATGAAAAATGAGTTCAAAGTCACGTATTCAGGAAATCTTGTACTAAAGCTTAACATTAATTCCCAAAAAATAATTAACTGTACTTAACATAGAAATATTGGCTTCGTGTTGTTAGATTCAAAATAAAATGAGATATTTTTTAAAGCAATTAAATATGTGTGGATATTTTTTGATGATTATGTGTTTTAGTTAAGAAAAAACATATAATAGTTAGTTAATAAAATTATTTTTCTCAAAATGAATATTGTGTGGGTTGACCGGATGTTGCATAACTTTGCCTATATATAATACAAAAATTCCACCCTATATTTTACATATAAGTCTTTTTTAATTAGTAATAATTAGCCTAACAAGGTAATAGATTTAACCAAATGTTTTCATACAGGAAATAGCACAAATATATTCTTAAAATATGTTCCCCCTAGTGGCAGACACGCCCGTCTGGTCTCAAAATCAATTCAACAACGCATGTTCGTGGAGGTATACTAAATATTCCACCACAAATTAGTTATTTTGGGTTAAAATAAATAAATGAACAGAATTGTACTGAGGCCTAAGTACAGTTCGTTTCTGAAAGATTGATATTCAATTTTTAGGGTGGAGTTACGTCTGTGTATTCAACAACGTTTTACTAAACGGCACCAACTAATATAGACAAATGTGGTCGTTGGAATGACAGGGTTGAAAGAGATATATTGCACTAGTAATACCTCGTACCGCTCTTTATTTTTAAGGGAATTTAACTAAAGAGTGATACGATATATTTCTAGTACATTGGAAGTATGTAGAATAAGAAATAGTTGGGGGAAAATGATTTTTTAAATTAAATATTGAATTACACAATGCTAAACTTATGTTTCGATATCGTTTTTTTTTTTGTTAAATTACTTTGTTAATAAAATATTTTTTAAAAAAATTACATTTCTGGGTGTTTCAATTCAAGTCCAAATGTCGATATAAACAAAAAAATATAAAAAAAGTGTATATATAAAAAAGAAAAGTATATATAAAAAAGAGTATATATATAAAAAAAAATTGTGATCGTTTGATACATGAAAACGTCTTTACGTAAACTAGAAAAGCCGAATTATTTACGAATATTCCTGAGATTTGTATATAATAGATTCTTTTTAATACATTCCCATGAAAAATAATAGAAAAATTCTAATTAATTACGTTTTTTTTAATGATTTTCGAAGTGGGAAAAATGGAGTTTCGAATTATTAATATTAGAAAATAGGAAAATCGTAAAAATTTAACAATTTTTGACAAAACAGCAATTATTATTCAAAAATAAGAACCTCGAAGTTCATAAATGACAAGAACTAAGTACAATATATTTAACTCTGTTTATATTCTAATATAATGAATTAACATATCTTTTCTTTTAATAAAAACCGTCAACAAAAGAGCATATGCCGATACAAAAATGGCGTTTGCTTGCTTTATTCGAAGTTAAATATAATGTTTTAAATGAAATAAAAAATCGTCTGGGGAGCAAATTAATAATAAAGTATGTACATGACAGGTTCCTGAATCAAAACAAACAAAGAGTAATTTTATCAGTTGCTCTAGTTCGAAGGAAATAAACAATACCATATAGTTGATTATTTTAAAAGGGCGAATGGAGGATTACAACTTGCTTTTAGGAAGAAAAACAGTGCATTAATAAACAAATGTATTATTATTCGCAAAAATTTAACTATTTTTAGAAAAATTGCTTTTATTCTACAAATAAATGAATTTCGAAGCTTATAAATAATAAGAATGAACTACATTATATATTTAACGCTGCTTATTTATTAATACAATGAAGTTGCATACCAGTTTTTTTAAAAAAATAAAGTGACAACAAGAACAACATCCATTCATAACAAAATGGACTCCGTTTTATTGAACTATTAGAAAATAAACATAATGTTCGACATGATTTCTAATTTTGTATGAAAGAGGATTTTTTTAAAAAAATTCAAAACTGTTTTATTTTTTTAAAAAGAAAAAAAACACGAATTTGGCTCTAGAGATAACATTTTTTTTGTGTGTGGAAAATCTAACTATGTTATTATAATGAATTATTTTAAGATAACATAATATCAATTGAATTATGATGTTAATTAATTAAACTTTGTAGTTAGTTATCAGTCAATTTGTTCTATTAGACAATTAGTCTTATTTTTAATGCAATCATTCAGTGACTTTGACAAAGTTTTCAAAGTCATCAAACGTTATTTGAAAAACATATTAAAATAATATATTAATGAATATAAATAATTCAGCATGAATTTTTTTACGGAATTTCAAATAAAAGGGAATTTTAAATTCATAAACTAAACTTCAACAGATTTTATAACATACATTTTCTGTATTTTATATAACACAAGTAATATATGCTAGTATTGAGTTTAAGACGAAATTATTAAATCTCATTGATTTAATGTATACTTTTAACGTATACCAAATTTATTCAATAGTTTCAAATTAATATGATATTTTTTTAATTGCATGCTTTAAGTTTATCTTTCTTTTTTTTGTATAAATAAAATACTTTATGTGAAGGCATGAATAGTATTGTAAAGTAAACGATTTTTTAGCGAATAAAATTAGTATGGTTAAAATATCCTTCTAGAATTTATCTTGGCTTGCGTGTATTACATCCATTTTTCAGTTCTTTAAAATTCATGGACAGAACAGTTTAGTTGCTAAAGGAATTTTCTTGTTCATTTTAATTAAATGTTGAATTTTATACATGAAGCAAAATTAAGTAAGTGTGTGACAAGTATTTAATTAATCTTCTGTTCTGAAAGAAATATTAAGATTTGATGCATTAATATTTTTTTGGAATAAACCACTTTTTTTGCTGAGCTTTGCAACCCTCCAGCGCATTGTTATTTTAACAATATTTCATGGATTCGAAAAAATAGAAACGCGAAAAAATCGGCATAGTAATTAAAAGTGCTAATTAAAGTAGTTTCTAAATTTCCATTTAAAAGAAATTAAAAAAAAAATTTCGTTTTATTTGGATGACGTAAAATATACGATTCACCCATCGACGCTCACGGATCAGACACTCAATTTTGACTTGACGAAACTATTCCATTTTTCAATATTGTTTTAATCTAATTTTTTGAGGCATACTTTAAAAGCTATCTCATTACAATTAATAAAAAATTTGTTAAAAATAAAGAGTGCACGCTTAGGAATTTTTATTGCCAAAATCACGTGAGTGTCATTAGGTTAAAAATTATATAGCAATAATTTATTCATGCTACATAATGGTGTGATTGGTTGATAAACGGGAAGAAAACTGATGACGAAACATAGTTTCCCGAATAGACAACTGGTGACGAAATTAAAGTTTTACGCATAGACAATTGTTGACGAAACTAAAGTTTCACGAATATACAACTGATGATGAAACTAAAGTTTCATGAATATACAACTGGTGACGAAACTAAAGTTTTACGCATAGACAACTGATGACGAAACTAAAGTTTCATGAATATACAACTGATGACGAAACTAAAGTTTCATGAATATACAACTGATGATGAAACTAAAGTTTCATGAATATACAACTGGTGACAAAACTAAAGTTTTACGCATAGACAACTGATGACGAAACTAAAGTTTCACGAATATACAACTGATGATGAAACTAAAGTTTCATGAATATACAACTGGTGACGAAACTAAAGTTTTACGCATAGACAACTGATGACGAAACTAAAGTTTCACGAATATACAACTGATGATGAAACTAAAGTTTCATGAATATACAACTGGTGACGAAACTAAAGTTTTACGCATAGACAACTGATGACGAAACTAAAGTTTCACGAATATACAACTGATGATGAAACTAAAGTTTCATGAATATACAACTGGTGATGAAATTAAAGTTTTACGCATAGACAACTGATGACGAAACTAAAGTTTCACGAATAGACAATTGTTGACGAAACTAAAGTTTCATGAATATACAACTGGTGACGAAACTAAAGTTTCACGAATAGACAACTGGTGACGAAACTAAAGTTTCAAGAATAGACAACTGGTAACTTAGCTGAAGAGCTATTAGCTGAAATATTCCTTAACGGAAAGTGAGGGAAAAAATAACCATACCGTTGGACAATAGGGTTGCCAACCCTCACCGGAAAATATATTATTGACTTTTCTCGATGAATATTCCACCTTTTTTTTAAATGTTAAATTTCCCCCACCCCTATTTACGGTATATTTAAAAATGAGTGAAATAAACAGTTATTTGAATTATAATATAATTGTGCTTTTCAGCAATGGTACTTATTTATATAATCACGTTCTGGAACTTCACCTGTTGTCACTGTGTATGATGTTTGACATATAATTAATAACATATTGATAAAATATTACAGAGATTGCTATGATTAAGACTGAAACTAGACTGGTAATGCTATTCAATTTCCATCGACTAGTTTCTCCAGTGAGTCGAAGGAGCATTGGAACAAATGGGACCTATTTACATAGTGCAAGTACACTGATCAAAATAGGTACTCAAAAATAAGTAAAATGTACTCATTATTGATTACATTTGATGCTTGTCATAGCTCCGAATACATAAATAAGTTTCATTTTTAAAAAATACATATGCTAAAAAATCAGTAAAAATGAATAAAAGAGCAGTAACTTGTATATATAGGCTGCCTTCATAAACCATTCTCAATAAATATCGAATATTACATTGAAGACTAATCGGGGATCGAACCCATATCCTCATGCACCGCAGTCCAGTGTATAATCCGTTATACTATCAGGGCGACGTGAAGAAGTGATAAACAGAAAAAATGTTAAAAAGGTGTGCCAAAAGAATGGGAAGCAAGATAATTCAGTTCTATTAACACAGTTTACATTTAAGCAATCGACATCAAATAATGTGGAAAACCCTCTTCTGAACAATTATTTTAAATTTGTCGGGTAGCTTGGTTAAGATGGCTTGAACAGAAGCTGGAATAAGCTATATTAAATCACACTGTTAAATTTTTAGAAAGTACAGTACGAATTTGACTACGTCCTCGCTCATTTACGATGCAATTGTGCTCAAAGAAAAACGAATGGGTTCATATACTCATTTTTAAGTACTTGTTTACAGTGTAATGACGCAACTGAATAATTAATTGGGACCTGTTATCCGAGCTGATAATAACCCGCAAGTTGTTGTTGAAAAAAAGCGTTATAGGCCCTATTAGCCGTGTTGGGAAACTTATAACGTAATTCATTGTTCTACTAGTTTCCGTTGGCTAATAGCGGACAAAGTTCTAGATGTGTCAAGCAATGTAACTTAAATGAATTAAAATAAATCTGCATACAAGTGAATGTTGATGGCAATCTTGATAGCAATAAATGTAAATGCAAAACGAAAATGCAAATAAATGAAAATATCCTTTTCCATACAAAATTTCACTATTCAGTGCCGCAAATGTGTTTTATTCCATTTTAAAATGATCTATAAATTTGAAATGGTACAACATAAATCTAAGCAATTTATGTTAATTTAAGCAGACAAATGAAGGCAACCCGCTCCTCTACTCATCTCAAATAGTTTATAGTTGGTTAAGGCCAGTAAGGGACCCAGGAGTAGAGTGTTTGCTTCACAATCAGTGGGTTGTAGGTTCGAATATTGTCTCTGATAGTTTAACAAGCTTGTGAATGAAAGGCTACCAGCTTCGTTTCTGGTCGTCTGCAAAAAAATACACCATATATAGGACTGGTGCACGTTAAATCTGTTGTTGTCCACGGTCCTCACGTTCATGTAAGGTTCGTGGGATACAACCTGAGGACGTCTTTCAGTTTGGTTAATAGGGTGTCGCTTTCTAAAACCGCATGTAACGGGAGTATGTAGTGCGCTTGCGCAGATGGCACCGTTGTCGCTCCACCCACGAGGAGACAAATTTAGCCTCGCACTTGTATTCACAGAGGAGTAGCTTGGGAGTACGTTTGTCGATTGGAGTTAGAGGGGGTCGCGTTTGACGAATGTGTAATCCATTTAATTTAAATTGGTGCTAATCAGGAGTTGTAAAGCTTATAAGTGTTTAATTTGTTAAAGAAGAAGTTTCACCCTGTACCATCCAGTGCATATACACTCTCTGCAGCACGTACAAGACGTTCCTAGCACCCCACTGCGGCTGTATATCCGATACAGCCTCTCTTTGTTTCTTCACAGAACATTACCTTCTTGTCAATAAGGAGATACTTTTTCATCATCTCACCATTATCTACAATTATGAGGTTGTGTACCCGGATCTTTTTTTTAGGGTTACATAAAAAAACCGCCGCCAATACCCATGATGCAGCTCTATAGTGCAACGTTAATGCAACCACTCAACCTTATCATTTATTAAAATTCACGCTTCCTAGTTATTCCCAAGATTCATATAAATACGCTCTTAACCACTTTCAAAGTAACTGCATATCATCGCCAGCAACGTCCCATTTACAAATCTCGCATTTGCATATTCCCCGATTATCTCACTTTCTGCCCGACTGATCATCGAAGCATGTGTTTCCACTGGAGCAAGAGACGCTTGGAAATGCCGGGGGGACGTGTCCTTTTTTTTGTCGTCTGATTTTGATAGAAGCGACGCACTCGTCTCAGTTACAGGGGAATGGAAATCAATAGTTAGAGTAGCGAGCAACAATGTCAAGAGATTGAAAGACTTGTTGAAAACAGAGGTTTTATTCGGACGGAAAATATTAATATCTGATATTTAAGGAACATGTGCAAATTAAGATTGGGCATTGCATTGTGGCAATATTATATCTGATTGTAAATGTAATTATGTATCTACAGAGTCGTCTCAAATTGTTTCGCTTAACTACACATAATAAATCATTATGTTTGGCTGTGCTCTAACTGCTTAGTTTGTTGATACTAAGCTAAAATATAAGCGAAGTAGTTGGACAAAAATAAGGTTTTATGATTCCAATAAAACTAAAATGGAACAATTTCTATCGCCCAACAATTTTTCACCACCCAATATTTTACAAATAGGTTTAATAAATGACACAATTAATTTATAATTCCTCAAACAAATTACAAACATCAATGAATTATTTTTGTATAAAATTTAACAGACACAAACACTTAATACGCACTGCTCTCTGTAAACTTGTCTTCTAATAAGAGGCTATTAAGCCCGAATATAAAAATTCACTTAATAATATATATTCAGAATAACATGACCATGTATGAAACACTTTAAGTCATTTCTTGAAAAACAATCATTATTTTCATTGGTCTATTTTTGTATAGTCAGCCCTTCATATGATAATATCAATGTACTAATTTATCGGGTTCGAAACTTTAAATAAATAATTATTGTGACTAAATAGCGGATAACGTTGGGGTTTCTTAAGTATGTCAAGTTTCAAGTTGACAGGTGACAGGGGGCATATGTAAACGATTTTTAATGTTGTATTGTTTCTTAATGTCGTTAATTAACCAAACATAAATAGACAGACAGACAGACAGACAGACAGACAGACAGACAGACAGACAGACAGACAGACAGACAGACAGACAGACAGACAGACAGACAGACAGACAGACAGACAGACAGACAGACAGACAGACAGACAGACAGACAGACAGACAGACAGACAGACAGACAGACAGACAGGCGGGCAAGCAGGCAGGCAGGCAGGCAGACAGACAGACAGACAGACAGACAGACAGACAAACAAACAAACAAACAGACAAACAAAGCAAGCAAACAAACAAACAAACAAACAAAAAACAAATAAGCAAGCAAGCAAACAAACAAACAAACAAACAAACAAAAAACAAATAAGCAAGCAACCAAACAAACAAACAAGCAAACAAACAAACAAACAAACAAACAAGTAAATCAATAAATATATTTACACTATTTTTTCACTTTTACGTGTAGCTATTGGATAAAAATTCCCAAAATCTAAATTAATATTTTATTTAAGGGTTTGCTTTGTAAATTTCTAACAGCTCTTGACACAGTTTTATATTGATGGAAAACTAACTTTAAAAATTAGAAATGAAAATTTATTTTGCCAAACCATAAATTAATTTCTATATTACTTAAAACACATTGTCTATAATCTAAGTTAACTGTTTAAAAGCACTTTAAATAGAAGACTAAGCATTTGATTAATTATACAAAACAGTATAGCAATCAATCATATGTATCGACAAAGTAAAACTCTTGTCAGCCCATGTATCTTAAATATATAAAATGGCCCATTGATTGCTAACTCATGAAATATATGATTAATGTTTGACTAGAAGTGTTTAAATAAACAAACGGGCTTAAGCTAAAAATACTCATTTTATAGACGATATTTTGAAGGTTCATAGTATTCCAACGGACATTTTGGATCGAAGTTTCTGTTGGCTGTGTACACAGAAAATGTCGCCAGACAAAGTTGTGTTGTAATTCTGTAACCATGCAGTTGATTGGATTTCGAGAAAATCGTCGCAGACTCGTTAAGAAAAGATCGTAAATAAGCAATGAATATTTAATTTCACTGTCTCAATTGTTGTTTAATGTCGTCTATGACGCAGCATAGACCATAAGAAAATTAAAATCTTGTTTTGAGACTTATATGCGTGATTGAATTTCTAGTACAAATTTGTTAGTTGAATTAATGTAACACTATAGTTTTTTTCTTTAAATGGTAAGTAAATATAATATTTAAATCGTGCGTGACTGTGTTGGAGCAAGGTTAAAAAGGTTTTGCGTGAAACGTCATTTCAGGTGATTACAGACAGGACTATATTAAGTTCTTGAAGCAATGGAAGGTCACTTTTAAACGGGGGCTACATTGTTCTCAATACAACCTGAAACTATTAAGATACAAATACAACGTAGAACTATGTAATTAAAATACATAAAGTTTTACGTTGTATTTGTATTTTAATATTCTTAACGAAATGTTCTATACGACGAGTATTATAACTTGGAACTATTAATCGAACTTTTACTATATCTAAATTTCTTACTCATTGTCATTAATGTAGCTGAAATAAAATTTTAATTAAAACACATTAAAAAGTATTGAGTATCCTCATTTTTTATACATCTGTTGAGTTTTCTTTTTCATTTATATTCAAATAATTTAATATAGCTGGAATAAAAATGTAATTAAAACACACTAAAAAATATTTAGTATCCTTAATTTTTAACATCTATTAAATTTTCTTTTTCACTAATTTTTCAATCATTAATACAAAAAGAGGTGATATTTTTACAAAACTTTTAACGTTAGCTTTCCAACAGGCAAAATGATAGACAACTATGTTAGGAACTGTTAATAACTTGATAGTATTACACTTCTTTTTAGCTTTAGCATTTTGAAACTATTGTTGGTATATTTTGTTAATCTATTTGTTTAAAAAAAATTACTTTGTTGTTCGTATTGTTCAGTGTTAAGGTCTATCAGTTTGTGTAGTGTTCATATATCTCGAATTGTCTCCAATGGCCCATTATGTATATCTAGAGTACTGAACTCTAACTGTAACTTCTGGAACGTTCATAACCAGTTCCTCTATGCGCGCTGTTGGAGCCATACTTTAAGCAGTCATAATTAATTTTAAACTAATTTTAAACTAATTTTAACTAACTTAACTAACTTATAAACTTAACTAATTTAAAAAAAAGGAACGTGTGGGGTATATTTAATGTGAAATAGTTATAGAAATGTCAAATGCGTTTATATATTGTATTTTTTGCTTATAGAAATAATTTTTATATCGCCAAAAATATAGTTTTTGTTTTTGCTTGTTATTCATTTATCATCGGTGTTAAAAAGGATTTCAAAGAATTGGCATTCAAAATAATGGGTTTCAAAGAATAAAATAGAGCCAAAAGCACTACAATCGGCCTATTTTAGCATGAACATACGAAATATGGAGGTAGTAATAGAAGTCGGGTACATATTTTTTTTAAAACATTCAATTGGCTTCAAGCCGGAAACTGCCTTGCCCAATCCAGAAGTTACAGTTAGATATCAATAGTCCAGAGCGACGAAAATGGAAGCAATCAATCTTATCACTTTAATCTATTCACTTACCCTACCCTAATAAGAAATAAAAATCACAAAGGAGATTAATTGAAAATATTTTAAAGAAAATACCCATCGAACTATACTTAAGTACTTAACTAAAACCTTTGTTCGATTCGCACATCCAATCCGCGAACGACACGTGGCAAATCTTCACTCGACTCGAGAAAAGATTCGAAACCAATCAACTCCCAACAACAACAACACCGAAAAAAAAAAAAGAACCAATATTTTGAATAAAAGAAAACGGCGATTAATCCTCGGTTCCCTAAATGCCTTCATCAAGCTTTCTAAGGAGATTACATTTTACGGAAGAGATTAGAAAGTGTCAGAACCATCAAACTGAGAAAAGCAATCAAAATGGCGCTATTACTTCCGGACGGCCGGCGTTACAAAATTGACTGTGCCCCTCGTCCTGAGAAGAAATGTTCCGTTTTTGGTCTGATGATCCCTCGGCTAATCATTCATGAATATTTAAGGTTTTATACGGAAAGTATCATCTCTAATTCAATTCGTGTCCCTGGAAGGATTATAATGTAGGGATTTTAGGGGAAAGTGTGCCGATTTGGGGATTTTTCTTGGGTGGTAGGGATTGTGAGGCTGTGTTCTTTAATTTTCTCGTTTCGTATGTATCCAATTGTATTTCTTTCATTTAAAGGAAAGGAGAGAGATCTCAAGATTTATAATGTTGTAGATGTGAATTTGAGATGGAAATTACCTCTGCGTAGAAATGCTATTTTAGTTACTTGAGCTCTTATTAAATTCATAAGATTTGTGTCGCTGGAAGCTATTTATATGATTTCAAAATTGGTAAGCTTAAAATATTTATGAAGAGGGATGTTTGTATATAAGAAACAACTGCAAACTTGTCTGTTGCATTTCAAGTGCAATTAGCTGTTTGCCCCCACTTTATTTTGGTATATATATAAAAAAATCTATTCTGGCCCCCCGCCGGAAATCGAAATTGCTACTTCTTGTTCCGAAGTCCTGCCCTCTGCCGACTAAGTTACAAAGGCAGGTCCTAGATATTTTGAAGTTTTTTTTTTAAATTTTTCTTTATGCAATATTTCTGAAAGTGATAAAAATTATTTAAAAAAACTAAATAGAATTTTGCACATATCAGGTTCACACCTTGATGATGAATAATACTTATATAAAAAAATTTTAGCACATTTTTTAAAGTCATTAAGTTAAAAAAATATATATATTTACGTCTTTTATAACAGTCATAGAAAATTTTATTATTCATTTAAAAAAAAAAAAAAAGTATCGTTCATTCATTGAAAAAATAGTTCACGGAAATAATTCATTCATTTTTCAAATTAAAAATATATTCTTTTTTAATTAAAAATAATTCATTTTTAAAATTAAAAATAATGCATTTTTCAAATTAAAAATAATTCATTTTTTAAATGAAAAATTATTAATTTTTCAAATTAAAATTATAAATAATTCATTTTTAAAATTAAAACAAAAGGAATTTTATTTTGAAATGGAATGAAAAATAATTCATTGTTAAAATAAAAATATTCATTTTCGAAATTAAATTGAAAAATAATTAATTTTAAAAATTAAAATTATAAATAATTCATTTTTAAATTAAAATTATAATTACTTCATTTTTTTAATTGAAATTAAAAATAATTCATTTTTAAAATTTGAATTAATTTTATTTTTGAAATTAAAATTATAAATAATTCCTTTTAAAAATTAAATTAAAAAAAAAATTCATTGTTACACTTTTTACAAGGAATTTTGAAAAAAAAATATATTTTGTTTTATTGCGTTCATAAATATTTTTGAGAGTGCTATTTTTATAAAAAAGTTATTAATAATGTATTTATTAAATTTTCACCATGTAGTAGAACATCCAAATGTAAGGTATTTTCATATAAAAATAACTCGCAAAGTACTGAACAGTAGTTTATGTGTATTATCACTATTCAAAAGCAAATACAATAAATTGAAAGCCGTATTCAATTCTGGCACACAAATACATTTTCTAATTCTGCTTTATCAAATAAATAAAACATTGGCTTGGAGAACTTTATCTGTCTTTCATTTCAGCTTTAATGTAACAAAGTGTTTTATTGATTTATAAAAAGGGTTTTATGTCATTTTATTCAACAGATTGCTGGTGCATCTCTTCCATGTCACGTGATACAGATTTAGCAGTACTGTTTCATTTCTAGGAATTCTGAATATTCTAGAATACATTGCGCTTCTTCTTGCATATAAATTCTTGGAACCATGCAAACAGAAACCACAAAAGTAAACAAAGTATTGAAATATATGTTTGCAGCTTGGGAATACGTGGATACATTTTACGGTTTTGTATGAAAAAGTCTTTAAAATCGCTCATATAAAAATGTTTAATTTGAAGTATTTCATAGCTTTAATTTTATGTTGTTTTTATCTCCTTAAGAATATACCATATTTACATTTGAATCAATCTCTAAATGTAATGAAATTATCTTTTTTTAAAAAAGGAAAACCAACTTTAAGAAAAAAAAAAGCGCTCAAAAGTAAAAAAAATAGCTTTTAATTTTACGACCACATTTAAAAATTTTAAATATTAAATATTATTAAATTTTTTTTTTTAAATTGGTGCCAAAATTTAGGTATTGTTTTTGTAAATTGGCACCAAATTAAAAAATTAGCAACTTGCTCGTAAAATTTAAAACTATTTTTTACTTTTGACAGCTTTTTTATTAAGGTTGTTTTTTTTTAAAGTTTTTTTAAAGGTTATTATTTTTTTCCTTTTTAGTTTTTAATTTAGCAGGGGGCTTCGTCACCTATTATTATTCATCAAGAAATTCAAGATGTTTCTCGCTTTTTTTCCACGCCCAGGATCCAGTTTAAAAAGTGTCTTGTAAACACAACTATATTGTCCCAACAATGTATATTGTTACAACAATCTCTATCTAAAAATGAAAATATTTTGAAATCGGAGAAAATGTTTAAAAAAGTGCAGTTAATCAATGATTTTGATTAAATAATAGCCGGATAACAAATTTTTGTTAAAAACATTTTTCCATATATGGATGTGGCAAAAGTCATTTTTTTTTTACAGTAATGGTAAATGTAATGATATAATGAAAAATAGTCGCATAATTTGGACGATTTATATAAAAATTGTTCTGTCAAATTAATTATAATATTATTGCTTCACGGACATAGCTCTGCTAATTATATCATCATAAACGAATAACGTTATGTTATTAACGTAACGAATCATATCATGTTTTAAAATTTTAGGGGACTTGTTCATTTAATGAAATTTAGAAGACAATTCCAATTACTTAAAATGCGATGATTTTAACGTTTCATGTGTGTACTTTCTTTCTTAACAATCGTAAAAATCCATTATACCAAAAATAAAGCAGAGCTAACCGAAATTACGGAACTATTTAAATTAGTTTCGCATTTATACGCATATAAACAACATTTAGGGAGCATTCCTCTCAGTTTATAAACGTACTGTATTATTTATTCACCAGGCAACCCTAGATTAGCTAAGAAAAAGGTGCTCTCAGACATTCCCTGCATAATTACTAAGTTTAATAACAACCAGACATTGTCTTGGACCAACAGCTGTCCCATATGACAAGCGGGTGATTTGAACGCGTTCGTTGACTCGTTTAGCTAAGCTATTTTTCTGTGCTTACAAACTTACTGTGTGATTCATAAGGGGTTTCAGACTTGAGTTAGTTTGTTAATTGAATTTCATGGGGGTATGATACTCGTCGCTATTGTAGAAATAAGAATCGCATTTTAAGAGATAAAGAATTGTCAATCGCAAATTTAATATACAAATGAAACGAGGGTTTTGTATTTGAAATTTGCGCTGTTAAAAATAGGTATTCAAAAATAAGTCAAATGTACTTATTTTTAAATACATTTGAAGCTTATTATAGCTCCAAATAAGTAAGTTTCATTTTTAAAAAAGACATGTACTCAAAAATGAGTAAAAATGAATTAAAAAGAGCAGTTGCTTGCCTACATAAGCTGCCTTCATAAATAACTTTCAACAAATATCGACCATTACAACCAATACTTACCGGGAATCGAACCCTTATCTGCAGGTGCCGCTGTCCAGAGTCTTATCCTTTAAGCTACCAGGGCGACGTGTAGAAGTTATAAACAAAAGTAATGTTAAAAAGGTGTGCCAAAAGAATATAGGGTGTAAGATAAGTGAATTGTAACAACTCAGTTTCCATTTAAGCAATTGACATCAAATGATGCGGAGTATCATCTTCGGAACACCTATTTTAAGTGTGTCAGGTCGCCTTGTTAAGATGGCTTGAACAGAAGCTGGTAATAGCAATATTAAATCACACTGCTCATTATTGAGAAAGTACGATTAATTGAATTTAAGTACGTCATCGTTCATTTACAATGCAATTGTACTTAATGAAAAACGAGTACGTTCATGTACTCATATTTAAGCATTTTTTTTTTACAGTGTGAAAGTAAAAATAAACTTGCAATGAAAAACGAGTACGTTCATGTACTCATATTTAAGCATTTTTTTTTTACAGTGTGAAAGTAAAAATAACATGGAACAAGTATTAGAAACGTGTTATGTCAAATTTTAATTCATTAACTTTAAAATTTGAAGTTTTATCTATAATCAATATTTTTTCCTTTGCAATTTGTTATATCCTCTTAGGGGAGATCATAAAAACCATTTTTTTTGTCCTTGTTCTTTTAAAATAAGCAATCATGATATTGTGTTTAAAAGACACTGATATGTATTTTTAATTTGTTGTTTTGCAGATCAGAAACAGCTTATGACTTTGTACGTTACTATGAACATAAAATAGTTCCACCAAAAATAACTTAAAGAAGAATAACTGTTCCGTAGAAAGAACGCAAATGTCACAGATGTCCATGGAGTGAAAACAGTTAAAACCTTATACAAGAATACATTCTCTATCATGTAACGCTCCCGTGGATGTCTTACTCTCGTAAATCCAAGTTCCGTCAGCGTTCAGAACTTGCTAATGATTGACAACACCTAATGGCATATGCTAACCTCCGATGATTGAATACGCGCGCCATTAAAATTCTAGTTCATATTGCGTGTGTAATCTTCGCTGCAAATAGTTTATATCTCTGTCTATACATAGTTTGATCCTGCTTAAAATGGGCATTGGGATCTGGTCGTGACCCTTACCTAACGTATAGGATATCAATACATATGTTATGCTTGAGATAAAATTGGAATTTAGGAAATGTTCGAATTCCAATTTCGCTGTATTTGGTCAGGAAATTATTTGTTTCTGATTTAAGCTTCTAACATTCAAGGGAAAGTTGTTTTCGATACATGATGAAGGTTTAAAATTGTTTTTAATATATTTTTAAGATTTTTTTTTATCTTTATTTTTTTTTTAAATGACCCCCAGCAAAGAATTTTCTTTAAAAAATCTTCATAAAAAATCTACAGAGATCTGTATGTATTTGGGACTAAAGATTATTTTCTGTAGATTAATTTCCACAGAAAATTTGTCTATTTTTTTCTTCAAAAAGAAAATCTACAGAAATCTGTAATTATTTGGGTCTACAGTTTTTTTTTCTGTAGATTAATTTCTACAGAAAATTAGTCTATTTTTTTCTTCAAAAGGAAAATCTACAGAAATCTGTAATTATTCGGATCTTCAGATTTTTTTCTGTAGATTAATTTCTACAAAAAAAATTGTCTATTTTTTTCTTTAAAAAAAATATACAGAAATGTGTAGTTATTTGGGACAAAAGATTATTTTCTGTAGATTAACTTCTGCAGAACATTTGTCTATTTTTTTCTTAAAAAAATATACAGCCATATTTAGTTGTTTGGTATTAAATGTTATTTTCTGTACATTAATTTCTACAGAAAATTTGCCAATGCTTTTCTTCAAAAAATCTTCACAAAAAAAATCTACAGAAAATTGGATCTGTAGATATTTTTGATTAAATACTATTTTCTGTAGATTAATTTCTACAGAAAATTTGGGAATTTTTTCTTCAAAAAACAACTAGTAGATTTTTTCTTAAATCCCAAGTAGCAATAGATTTTTTCTACAGTAAATGGACAGATATATGTTTTCAAATAATGTGTAGAACCTCAAGTAACTACAGACTTCTTTATATTTTTTTTTTTGAAGAAAATTCCTAGCTGGGTCATTTCATATTATATCCGAAACCAATAGATTTAAGACATACACGAAATGTAGATTTATTTTTAACCCAAGATCAAGTGCAAGGGGGTGTTGTTTTACATCCCACGCAAAGTAATTGTACAAACTACCTAACTCCCTTATTTAAAAATGGATCAAACCCGGTGTAGCTGCTTTTAAGGTCCCTTTCTAATAGTGGAAGCACTTATGTTATAAATTAAAGTTCGGTTTAGTAGAATTTGAGATTGCGCGTCCTCATTTGACCTACAAGGAGAAGATGGAAATAAATTAGAAATATTAATGAAAGTTGTTTACACAGATGAAGAATCCACAAATAAACGCAATTTCAATTGTAGAAGTAGTATTTATTCTTAAGAAAATAAACTAAATACTGGAGTGTATAACACCTCCTTGCACATTCCCGTGCTCGCCGGAGTTGCGCGCGTACTTCCGGGTTAAATTAAAAAACAATTGAGTGTATTTATAAGAGTACAAGGGATTGTAATATCAAATTCACGAACATCAGTATTATGTTTATCGCTATTGTATCTAGAATTTCTCACGTTTCATTATGAAAAAAAGGTTTGAACTTGATAAACGGTAGATGTAATATCACTACAGCTTATGTTTAGTGAGATATTTGCATACAATACATTAATAAACTTATTTTTGCGAGCATAACAATTAATTTCAGTTCGTTGAAATGATACATGGAAATCTTATTAAAGTAAGGTATGTTCATAAATTCTAATAATTCAAAAAAAATAGAATATGTCTATTTTTTTATTGACTTAAGATATCACGAAGAAAAAACATGTAATTTACACCTTGATAAAAACATATGTTTGTACGTTGTGCTGTATGGATTTGTAAGACTTTCTTTTAAATTTGAATATAATTGTAAATGATTAAGTAATGTCATTGAGGATGCTAGCAAGAACTCAAATATTCATTGCTCATACCCTTCTATATATTATATAATTAGTAAATGTCTTATAATTGTTAAGCAAAATAATTCGATATATTTGAGTTTCTTGTAACCTAATCAAAATTTCATTTCATGTTGTATGATTAAAAAGAACATTATTTAAAAATTTATTACATTACAAAAGTATTGTGCATTTTACGAATATAATTTTTATAAAAAAGTAAACACATGTTTACTTAGGGTCTTTTAAGAGTGAATAATCTAATTATTTACTACAATTCAAATAAAACACCAAATGCTCTTGTTACGAAATTAATATGAATTATTAATTTATATGTATGTATACTCAAATTAAAACGTTAAAGTTGAACGGATAATTAACAGTAACAAATTATATCTCATGTTGGACAAGTTTAGTATAAACAGGGGGGGGGTGAAGGAAAGGGGGTCATGAATAATGAACAAAAGAAAAGTTTTAATGAGTATATACAATATTTTTTCATAATCTTCTTTATTGAGCTCTAATTTATTTTATAAATACAAAAGTGTAGTTGATTAACTAGATTAGTATTCTTTACTAGAAGAAACGATCATAGCAAAAAAGTTTTTGTTATTTTTAATTTTTTTTTTATAAAATATCATGACTGATTGAATTTTTTCTTAATCAATGTAAAACGAGTAATTAATAAAAGCAAAGTATGTATTCTAATGGATTTAATTTATAATGAGCAAGCATTAGTCGGTATTGTGGGCGAGGGATTATTATCTGTATAAATATAACTTTTATATGTATAATTAACTTCTGTACACATTATTATTCCGAGACTATTTTTATTTCGTTCGTAAATAGGAGTTTGATCATACACAGTAAAAAGAAAGTGCTTAAAAATAAGAACGTGACCGCACTCGTTTTTTTAAGTGCAATTGCATCGTAAATGAGCAATGCCGTACTCTAATTAAAGTAATCGTACTTTCTAAAAAAATGAGCAGTGTGATTTAATATTGCTAATCTCAGCCTCTGTTCCAGCCAACCTAACAAAGCGACCTGACATACTTAAAATATTCGTTCAGAAAATGGCTTTCCACATTATTTGATATAGATCGACTAAATGGAAACTGAGTTATTACAATTCAATCATCTTACTTCCCATTCTTTTGGCACACGTTTTTAACAATACTTCTGTTTATAACTTTTTCACGGTGCCCTGGTTTCTTAACGGATAAGACTTTGGAAAGAGGTGCCTGCAGATCTGGGTTCAATTCCCGCTAAGTCTTGGTTGTAATAGTCGATATTTATTAAAAGTGATTAACGAAGGCAGCCTATGTTGGCTAGCATCTGCTCTTTTTATTCATTTCTACCTATTGTACTCATTTTTAATTACATGATTTTTTCAAAATTGAAATTTATGTATTCGGAGCCATGATAAGCGATAAGTATCGAATGTATTCAAAAATGAGTACATTTTACTTTTTTTTTTGAATACCTACTTTTAATAGTGGAGTTATTTGTAAAACAATACTGTCCCATCACAGGATATTAACTTCTAAATAGCAAACTATCTCTGTAAACTTACTATTTTAATAACTGAAGGGGTAAGTGGGAGAAGGGGATAACTAACATTTTTTAAACAAACTTAATTTCGATTCAGATGGAATTTTTAAGTACATATGTGTCTTCCCTCAAAATTGTATGGCTCTGCTTGACTTATTTAGGCAGATACATATCAGTAAAAAGTATTTGATTCACTTAAAATGGTTCCATTTCATTAAGCCAACCTAAATGCCAAATGTGCGAAAACGCGCCAGTTTTTTAACCTATTACCAAGAATCACGCTCACGGTCGATGATTATAAAAAAGTCTCGTGTCAATTTTTTCTTTGGCGACAAATAGTGGATGCTCATTGGAAAGCGACCCTTTCCTTCAAGATTTTTGTCAGTAAAAAAGCTGTTTATCCTGGAAATGATTTTTGTCAGTTAAACCCATATCACACTTGCCCCTTTAACTGTAGAATAACTTAATAAATTAAAATTCTCTCACCAATAAATTTAAGGAGAACGCCATTGAAACTTGTGAATAAATAAGAATTTTAAACTTAATTTTAGCAAACCAACTTTTACCAAAATTCAACGAATTATAACAGTTTATCAAAGTTTTATAGAAATCTACGCTGCCACTTAAATATAAAAATAAAGATTTATGTGTTTGTGCCGCTGTAACACATTTTGCATACAAAAACCGTCACAATGTAGCATATACTTTTCCGAAATTTAGAATAAAATTTATTGTATATTGTTTTATTTTAATTAACTTATTTATGTTTTTTCAAGCTTTCAACTGATAAATGCAAATTATTAAAACTTTATTTATGAAAATATCGAAAAGTTTTATTTTTCAAGACAAGAACTTGATTTATTCTTCTGAAATATAATATGCTTCGATCTATTTACCAAAATTATTTTTTTATAATTTAAAAATAAATTTTATATATGTCATATACGTAATAAAATAGTGTTATGTTACAAGAACACATTTCTAAACCCTCTTCCCCCACCCTCCCCCCATATCGGTTATACGTTGAGATAAATAGTTTTATCTCAATTATATAGAAAAAATAGTAATTTTAAACAAATGGTATTTGACATAATACCCACTAGATTGTGAGTAAAGAATTCAAAACAATTAAATTTATTAAATTTTCTATTTTCTTCCCCCCCACTCCCCCCCGCTGAGTAAGTGTAACAAAGAGGCTATTTCCATATCGGTTTAGTAATGATTGGAACTTTGGAAGAATGCCAAACGTTTCGCACCTGTTTGACAGTTAGAGGTGTTTGGAAGCGTCAGTTAAAAGACATTTGTTTATGAACGGATCACGGAAAACTGTCTTTACAGAAACGTTTATACGCCTCGTTAAAAAAAACTAGAATGCGTACCCTAAAAATACATAATGCATACATCGATGCCTTTGTGCATAGATGTAAAAAGGGACAAGTCAAAAAATTTTCGGGACATCCTTTTAAAAGATTTTAGTGTTATTATTGTGTTATTAAAAGAAAAACAACAATCGTCAAAGGTGTCTGCCAATTCAAATGATTGTTTTTTTTCACTTGCCACAATTAGGGGCAGGGACTTCGTAAATAGACCCGGGACCCAGTGAAAAACTTTAAAATAGATTTTAAGATTTCTTTTAGCTTTCCACATGTCAATTATACACTGAGTTTAGAAAATATTTAAAGATTTATACGCTCTTTAAAATGAACGGAAACTTTGGCTGACAAATAAAGAATTTATCTATAAATATTTACTTGAAGAATAAACTTTTTTAATTAAGAAAACCTAGTCGAGAAGTGAAAAAGTAACTAAATTATCGTATAAATAAACATAAATTTACATTTAATACAAATTAGAAATATCCAGAAGAGGAAATTAAAAACTACGCAGAAAACTGGGACTTATTAAATCAAATTCTTTCGAATTTAATCAAGCTTTTATTATTTAAATACCCCCACAAAATCACTCTCACTTTCTTTATAGAAAATTCTTTAAAAAAACAGTCTGGGTTATAAATAATATATAAATGCTTATTTAATTTAAAATGATTTCAAGCAATTAAATAAAGAAATCGCATTTCCTTTAAACCCATAAATTATATATATTCGGTTATTTTCTATCGCCAAATACTAATTAACTCATAATTTTTTACTATTATCTGTGAAATGAAGTAAGCACGTTGTACAAATATGTTGCAAAGGCAAATTTATACAACCTTGAAAAGATACCCTATGAAAAGATACCTGTGGCGGCTCACTAGGGGTGGCCTTGGTCACATATATATATAAATACCACATACTGCCGAATTATCATTAAAGAAAATACATAGACAAATACCAAGGACAGTGAAGACTATATATATATATATATATAAGGTGTGCTCGTTCTCGCGCTTTCTGACGGAAGGCGGGGAAAGCATATTTTTGACGTCATAGTGACGCCTACCTCCGCTTTCTGTGAGCGTGTCTAATGCTCTCGTTTGTACAGTCTACAGAGCAAACTTAATTTAACGGGAATGCTTGATTGTAACTAATAATGAATTTATTTCAAAGAAAACAGTTAAAATTTGCTTCAAAAAATAATTTGAATCGATTTGCAGAGCGGTTTATCGAAATATGGTTTAAACGAATAGCTGCCTTCTATTCGTTTTTTTGTGAACTATTTAAAAGTGATATTCTCTAGTTTTATTTAGAATTTGATGAATTTTAAGAGTTTAAATGATATTTTAAGGATTGCATTTAGTTTGTAAAAATTGCAAAAGCTTTGCTTAATAAATTAGGCGTATTAAAATAATATTAGCTGCCACGAGGGCATGTCCATGAATTTTGAAAGAGTAAAATGGGGGTCGGAACCATCCGGTCAATGCATTTGTATTGGACATATTAAATGAGTTACAATTTCAATCAAGTAAAATACGGGGACATAACAAAACTACGACGGATTACTAGTGAAGCTATCTGAACACAATTATTTACAGATATTTACAATATTTTGCTAATTAAAAATTAAATCACCAGTTGTTACCCAACCGGGGATCGAACCTGAGTAGCAATGCTTGAAACACACAGCCAATGGGAATGATCAAAAACCCATAGTAAAGCGCAGCAAAAATGACGTCAAAAATGTGCTTTCCTTGCCCACTTTCAAAAGCGCGAGAACGAGCACACCTTCAATTATTATATATCCACTATCCTTGGACAAATACATTACTTTATACATGGTATTTGGACTTTAAATGAGTTTTATTACCATCCGAGAAAAAAAAAGAATATAAACACTCTATAATGTGTTTAAGCTAAACTCGAACTTCTGTTCTAATTTATATATTATTATATATTTTTATCTTGCTAATAAAAAATTCGTTATATGACTTTTAATTATCCGGATATGTCGATTAACCGGACATTTTTTAAAACATGTTCTCTAATTATTTTTTTTTTGTTGAATAGGGAATGTTTGATTTTAGAATATAATTAGAATAAATTTTTATCTATTTGACATTTCGTTATTTTGAATGTTCATACTGATAAACATTTAGAAATTTATTTCTGAGTCTGTGTATGTGGGCTTAAAAGGGATGATATTGTTTCCTGAAGAATGAAGAAAAGGGGAAATATATAAAATATTAGTTTTATTTATTTATTTAAATAACAGAACATTCAATTTTAAAACTCTTGTTTATAATAATTACGTTTGTGCTTGAGAATTTTAAGTTACCTCAGTTTTGATTGACAAGACGGTGTTTAAAAACAAAAAAATACATTAAAAGTCCTAAAACATTAATTTTATTTTGGTTTTTTATATTGTAAGTAGCCATAAATTGTAATTCGCTGAATGTATTACTTATAAAAATAGTTATTTCTGTTTTAAAGGAATAACTACATAAATAATAAATTAAAATGTTATAAAATTTGTTCTCTAGGTTCTTAATAAATAGTCATAGTAGTGTTTGTATAAGAAAAATTGTTTGTCTTTGCTTAAAAAAAAACAATATTTTAAACTTATTTTGTTTTTTATTTTGATTTATTTATATAATTAGTTTTGTTCACACCTAAATCAAACTTAATCACCCAATTACAATACATTGTGATAGAATTGCACGAAAAGTATTTTTTAATAGCTTGTTTTATTTTATATCTGTAATATAGAAACTAATTGTTACAACAATGCTTTTACATATTGTAGCAAAAGAAAACAAATTAATTGTTAAAACTTTAATCATACTTTTAATATCAATACACTAATACTGCAAAAATGCTATATAATGCAATATTAAACAATTCATTTTTTTAAGTTAAATCTTTTGTTGAAATCTCTTATTATTATCTTTTTATTCGGACGCCATTTTGAAGAAAGTGTAGGAAGCATCTTTGAAAGCATTAAACTTTTCAGTTTTCCAGCATATGAAATTTGATGAGGACATCGTTTTTTTACTTAAGTAAGTAGCATTCGTTTATACATATAACATATAAGACGTTTTGGCATGTAAATATAGAAATACTTTAATAAGCAACTTAATACACTGAATTAATAATCTGCATCGTTATGTGAGAATTATATTTTCGTTAAGAATATTTTATATTTGCCTATCCGTTTATATTGTATTCTTCAATTACCGTTTAATAATATTTAATGTATATTTCATTTTATTTCAGTATTTTATGACAAATAGTTTATTTGATGAATATGAAACCGTTACTAAAATTGTTTTTTTATGAACTTAACTTTCATGAACCAGAGAAATTATTTAAATGATTATTGATAATAAGCCATTATGTGCTCAACGAATATTTTATGTTCATTATAAAGTAGATTTGTAAATTTTCTAAAAAAAATATGCTTTTGTAAATTTTCTAAATATAGAATACGATTTTGTTTAATAAAATATTTTTAAATAAAATATGAGATTGTAATAAACGTGTTTATCAATTTTATAAAATATAAATGAAAATTTAACTCATTCATCCCAATAATAATCAAATAGTAATTCATTAATGTAAAAAGTAAAGTTTAATCTTCTGAGGGCTTAGGAAAATGTTAAAGTTGTAAAGTTATGTTCTCTATAAAATAGTTTACTTTATATTTCAAATATATGTATATTACTAAAATATAAAAATACAAATGCAACGTTAAAATAAAAATACAAATAATAAATAACAAGCAATAAAAATACAAATAATCCAGACTTGTTTAGGGAGACACATCTCCATTCATGAGCAGACATGAAAAACTCTGCATGCACAGCAAAATGAAAATAAACTCAGAATTGAAAGTGTTTCCAAAGAACAAAAACTATCTCAATCGATTGGAGTCAATGTTTCTAAAAGTGTGAAACGCCTCCAGGAAGTCAAGTTCGACTAGAGATTTGGGTTTTCAAATTCAATGTGTGTCAGAAAATTAAATATATGACTATGTTCACAAGAGTGCTTAGCAATACATGATTTCTTTATTTCTTATTTGATAGTATGTGCTTGGTACTTCTTAAGGGGGTCCGATACCTTCGACATTTTTTTCTTTATTTTTATACTTGTACAATCCAATTTTTTTTCTCTTTCTAAATATGCATAAAAAACCATTTTAAGACGCTCAATTTTTTTTTAATTGCACATTTATTTTTAAATTAAAATTTTAGTACATTTTTTAACAATTTTAAAATTCCTACTCCTTTTTTGTTTTTCAATATTTTGAAGCAATTTTTTTTATTTAAGATCTTGAATAATATGTAAATAGATGTATGCATTCAAATTTTGATTCAGATACATCACTTTAAAAAAATAAAATATATTAGAAATTTTGGAGAAAAAAATTGACGAAAAAATAAAACATTCAATTTTAAGTGGTTTTAAAAAACAAATTATGGTAAAAATAGGAAATCTGAATGCATACATCTATTTAAAATATACTTATCTTGCTGTACACACAAAAATTATGATTTTAAGTATAATAGTAAAAAAGCCTTAGCATTTTTAGTGTTCATTAAATTTCAAAACCACGAACAGAGATATTTGCTTTTAAAGTTTACATATGATACAACTATGTTATAGGAACACATCATCAAAACATTCATAACTAAAAAAGTAATAGGAATTTTTTGAAGCAGTTTTTTGTGAGTTATTAAGATAAGTTTGAATATTATTTTTTAAATATAAAAAAAATATGACTTTTTTTGCGAATTTTGGGTATCGGACCCCCTTAATGTAAAAAGTAAAGTTTAATCTTCTGAGGGCTTAGGAAAATGTTAAAGTTGTAAAGTTATGTTCTCTATAAAATAGTTTACTTTATATTTCAAATATATGTATATTACTAAAATATAAAAATACAAATGCAACGTTAAAATAAAAATACAAATAATAAATAACAAGCAATAAAAATACAAATAATCCAGACTTGTTTAGGGAGACACATCTCCATTCATGAGCAGACATGAAAAACTCTGCATGCACAGCAAAATGAAAATAAACTCAGAATTGAAAGTGTTTCCAAAGAACAAAAACTATCTCAATCGGTTGGAGTCAATGTTTCTAAAAGTGTGAAACGCCTCCAGGAAGTCAAGTTCGACTAGAGATTTGGGTTTTCAAATTCAATGTGTGTCAGAAAATTAAATATATGACTATGTTCACAAGAGTGCTTAGCAATACATGATTTCTTTATTTCTTATTTGATAGTATGTGCTTGGTACTTCTTAAAGCAAAATCCTAATGTTCTTTGTTTTGACCAATGTATGCCATGCTACATGGACATGAGATACTAAATATGCCCCAGTTATCAGTATAGATACATATTAGTTTTTATTGCAATTATTATAAGAGATATAGCTTCCAAGAAACTCCCCCAGCTATTCAGATTGGAAACATACTTCAACATCGAGTATTTTGTTTATTAATTTAAAGTTTATGTACATTGCTAGAAAGACTGGAAATCCATGGGCGATTTAAGTCTCCCAGCTCAGTTTGAGAGTAATTATAAATTTGGTTTTCGTTATTATTACCAACATAAAATAAAATAATTTTATTTCAGTACGTACGAGATAAAGAATTGATTGCAAGAGAAGAAATGCAATTTATCATTGTATTTAGAGGTAAATGAGAAACTTCCATTCTTCATTAAAATAAAAATACAGGACTTCAAATAGAATTCAACGATGCGAAAAGTACGATTTAATACGAATCCTTTTAATACTCTTATTTCTAATATCCTACAACTTATTTCAGGACGAGATGGAGAGACGATGCAAGAGAAGAAGTGCAATTTCTCATTGTAATAAGGGGTAGATGAGAAATTTCACTTCTTCAAAACAGTAAGAAAATGGACATCAAAGAGTAATTCATCGATGCAAAAAGGTAAGATTGAATACGAATTCTTTTAATATTCTTATTTGGAATATGAAATAACATAATTTATTTCAGGTCGAGATGGAAAAACGATGCAAGAGAAGAAGTGCAATTTCTCATTATAATGAGGGGTAAATGAGAAATTTCACTTCTTCAAAACAGTAAGAAAATGGACATCAAAGAGTAATTCATCAATGCAAAAAGGTAAGATTTCATAAGAATTATTTTAATATTCTAATAACATAATATATTTCAGGTCGGGACGGAGAAACGATGCAAGAGAAGAAGTGCAATCACTTCTTCAATACAGTAAGAAGACAGGACATCAAAAAGTAATCCATCAATGCGTAAATTAATATTGAATAAGAATACTACTATTTTTAATATGAAATAGTGAATCACGGTATTTAACAAAAATACCACTAGAGCTAATAATCCACTCTCCGAATTATTCCACCACTGTCAACGTGAGGACATTTGGGACAATGGCAGACCAATCATCCTCCAGCACCAAATCATGGTAAGCCTGGGCGATCTCGTGACCAAATGAGTCTGTTACTAATAACCTAATAAAATATCTTCGTTCGATAGCGAGACAGTGGAAGCCGTACAAAGCAAAAGTCTGAGAGGCTAACCTTCATTCAGCTATTACAGCTGACTCGTCGATATTTTAGAAAGAAGCGAAGAAAGAGCGGAAGCCAATGAACTGACAACGCTGTGGTTTATTTTATCGGATTATTTAAATTTTGTTACCAATTGTAAGTTTTTATTAATGTGCCGCAAAGTTAAAATTGATTTAAAGGACTTTTTATTTCATATTCTCATTTTTTGATCACTTTTTTGTTGTTACATTTTTAATCCAAGCAACTCAATGATGGTCACTTTTTAAATAAAATTGGATAATAGTATATTTGCGAAATGCTGATTAAAATACTATATTTAATTTCAATAGATTATATTTATTTTAAAAATAATTCATGTTTAAGATTTAAGGTGCAAGAGACAACGAAAACAAAAAAATATGTACAAAATTTTGTGTTTTTTAATAATTCAACATGTTTGGAAATTCACAATTAACTTTCTGTTTGTGATAAAGTCAGAGTGTAAGTATTGACTTCTTAAGACTAGTGTTTAAGTGTTTTAAAATCTTAACACAGCAAAAATAATAGTCTTTTAAAAAATATTTTTAAATATTTTATAAATTCTTTTTTGTTTAAACTTATGTCACAATTCTTTAACTCATTTTAATATTTGTATAAAGTAATGTTAATATAAATGATTGTGACATAAAAATTGCTTTTGAAAATAGAAAATATTAAAATACATTTCTGAATAGATTTTTTAAAAAATGCAAATTGTTTCTATTCAAAATTTTTTAATACGAGTATTCTTTTTTACTGTTTTGGAAAAAGCAACTATAATACCATATTTTTTAATAGAAAAAATATTTTTTTGGGTAGAAATATTTATAATTTTTTTTTGTGAATGACAGCTGTTAAAGTTTTGCCTTTTCCTAAGTTAATTTACTTAAGAAAATTAAGTCGACGTATGAATATTTTAAATAATAAAAAACGTCAATGATCTAAGTAATTGTTAGAAATATAATAAATACCCTTTAATAAATTAAAATATGAAAAAATAAATACACATTTTTTTAGTTTTGCATATACCGGATGGAAAAATATTTAAATCATGAAGGAAAAATAAAAGATTAGAATAATAAAAACTGGAAAATATTCTTTTCTCAAATTCCCGAATGCAAATAGCGATTGGTAATCGTTTTCTTAACATTTATTTTCTTAAATTATCATAAAAGAAAATGCTATTACTTCTCATGTATAAGTTATTCAATCTTTATTCTATTAAAAAAATAGAATATTGATAACTTCTTTTTCATATAAAGATAAGACATTGTATTACGGATTCGACAAAATGACATTTTTAAAATTAAATGGAATGATTAAAAATGATTTATTCGTAAATAGCTTACAAAGAGATCAATAAAACTTATGAATCTGTTCAAATAATTAAATAAACAAATTGAGTAATGCTCAATTATATATTAGTACGATATTCAGTAAACTTAAAAAATCAAAGCTTACCAGAGTAATAAAATGTAATATATTATTATTTGTGCAAATATAAAAGTTAAAAGTGTTACCATGCAGTATATAACTTTGAAACCTAATACTTTAAATGTTATATCGCTGTTGTAGAACATAAAAGTAATACCAAACGATATTTGCTTAAGAATATATTTTTTAAGTGTTTTATATTTTCATTTCTTTTGTGGCAAAATACATAACACATAATTTTACAAAAATAACACGGAACGCAAGGTACTGAAACGCGATGTAGAAATGAATGTTATTTTAATATGATAAAAATAAGAATATACGAAAAAATTACACGTTAAAAAATACATTTGTAAACAATAGTAATATAAAAGATTTTTAGATATAATTTTGAATAGAAGAGGCATGAAAATAATATTAAATATTTAACTTTATACATATTATAAATTGTATGAAAATTGTAATTCGCTATAAGTAGAAACAAAGGGAAAAGAAAACAAAAAGTTCTATAACTGACATATTCCAATGCAAACGATTTTCAAATTTTACTGATAAATAATTTGAATTCCATTTTAAAAGAAAAAATAACTTCATAAATTTTTATAAAATAAAATAAACCGAAAACTACAAGATTATTTTAGGAAAGCCTTAATAAAAAATACTTAAAGCAGAATTCGCAATAGACTTATTATTGCATAAATTTGGAATATTGCACGAGAAGTTTTAGATATGTATTGCACACAAATTTTCAGCAAAATGTTTATCCTAAATGAAATTCAAAATTTGTTTCTTTAAAAAGCACATAAATAGCATTGAAATTGTTATACATAATAACCAGAAACAAAGTAAAATAAACAGAAAAATGCTAACATTTTATATTCTAATGCAAACGATATATTAGAAATGTTCCATTTTATAACTTAAACTAAAATAAAACAAGGTTGTTTTATGAAAGCCATAATAAAAATACTTAAAGTAGAATTCGCAATATACAATTTATTATCGCATACATATGTAATATTGTACGCAAATTTTTAGATATGTATTGTACACGAATTTTCAGCAGAAAGTTTATCCTAAATGAATCTCAAAATTTGTTTCTTAAAAAAACACATAAATAATATTGAAATCGCTATGCATAATAACCAGAAACAAAGTAAAATAAAAATGCTAACATTTTATATTCTAATGCAAACGATATATTAAAAATGTTCCATTTTATAACTTAAACTAAAATAAAACAAGGTTGTTTTATGAAAGCCAAAATAAAAATATAAGTAGAATTCGCAATATACAATTTATTATCGCATACAATTGTAATATTGTACGCGAATTTTTAGATATGTATTGTACATATCTTGAATGAATCTTGTTGAAATAAATATATTGTTAACTATATTTTAGATATGTATGTTTTAAACTATTTTCAGCAGAAAGTTTATCCTAAATGAAATTCAAAATTTGTTTATTAAAAAAACACTTAAACAGTATTGACATTTTTATGCATAATAACCAGAAACAAAGTAAAATAAACAGAAAAATGCCAACATTTTATATTCTAATGCAGACGATAGATTAGAAATGTTCCATTTTATAACTAAAACAGACTTTAATTTTTTTAATAAAAAATGACAAGTTTAAAATAACAAAATATGACTTTTAAAAATCTTAGTACAAACGAAAAATGCATTTTAAGATATATTTTGATATTTGGAATATTTTTTAAACTTCCACTCACCTAAACTAACGAGTAGTGCGAAAGAAGTCCAAAAAGGATACGGAGGGCCACCGGCCCCTTCCCCAGCCGTCCCGTTCAGGCACTTGTCCATGCCTTACGCCACTGAAACGCCACTGGCGCTCCTCTTTTCACGGGATCTCCATTCCCCCCTTTTTCCCAAGACCCCTCCCACACGTCATCACCCCCCCCCCCTTATTCTGAACACCAGCGCCACACAAAGTCACTTGTTCTAATGGCTTTATTCGAAAGTTTAGAAAATTGCGTGCGTTCGATTCTAGCGATAGCTGGCTGTCGGGTTGGTAAAAGTGATAAATATTTAAGCCTCTAGCAGACGATAAATGGTGGGGAATTGAAATAAGGATTAAGGTGCCGTGATGGGTTGTTGGAAAGAGAAATGGGGTGCTGAAGAGTTGTAAATTGGAATGGATTGTGGAAGTAAATAAGGGTTTAGTTTGTCATGATTAAAAAAGATCCTTTTAAGTTGATATTTAGTGTTTTATAATGTTTCAGAAGTAGTGGATATTTTTAATTTGAAACGCTTTTCGCTCATTTTCTTTACCATAAAGGTGTGTTATGAATGTAATTGCACTGTTAAAAATAGGTACTCAAAAATAAGTAAAATGTACTCAGTTTTGAATACATTCGACGCTTATCATAGCTCCGAATACATAAGTTTCATTTTTGAAAAAGACATATACTCAAAAATGAGCACATTGATTGAAAAGAGCAGTTGTTTGCCTACGCAGGCTGCTTTCATAAATCACTTTCGATAAATATCAACAATTACAACCAAGACTTATCGGGAATCAAACCCAGATCATCAGGCACCTCAGTCCATTTTCTTATCCGTTAAACTACCAGGGTGCCTTGAAGAAGTTATAAACAGAAGAAATGTTTAAAAAAAAGTGTGCCAAAAGTAAGATAGCTGAGTTGTAATAACTCAGTTTCCATTTCAGCAATCGACATCAAATAAACCACCTTCCGATTAACTACTTTAAGTTTGTCAAGTCACTTTGTTAAGATGGCTTCAACAGAAGGTGAGATGAGCAACATTAAATCACACTTCTCATTTTTGAGAAAGTACAGATGCTGAACTTTGATGGATTTAAATGTAGAACAACTTAGATCAGAAATTTGGAAATATTTCATAATTATATTTTCAAACGTATCGTACAGTACAGCTTTGACCGTTTCGAAACCAGTATCAATGTGAACAGTTTATTAAAGAACTGTTAAGAGAAGATATTTTCGTTAAAAAAAACTACCAGATTTGTGATGGGAAATTCAGTATCCTGTTTGTTATGTCCGCCGGATATCCAATATCTGACAAAACCGCTATCCGGTTCATCCTCAGTTATAATTTTATCAAACAAATAAATAGGAGTAATTTAAATGAATGTTAATCTATATTTGAAAACAATATACAAATACAAATATTGACGACCAACAACAGGCTCAAGGCCCAACAAGGTTGATCCATCCAGTACCTCTTAACTATCCCCCAATGCATATCTAACTTCTTCTTAAAACCCGTTACTCCTTTACAATTAACAATATTCACTGGCAAGTTGTTCCATTTGTCTATTACCCTATTATAGAAATAGTGTTTTCTCCCTTCCCGATTAAAATGGGATTTGTTTAACGTAAATCCATGACCTCTCGTTCTATCACTCATATTAAAATCTAAACCTTCCACATCTCCTTGTTTGATAAATTTGAATAGTTGAATCAAATCTCCCCTAACCCTTCTCTCTTCCAGAGTATACATATTCAAATTTCTTAATCTATCTTCATAATTCATGCTTGAAAACCCTTGAACCATTTTAGTAGCCCTGTGCTGAATTTTCTCTAACAATTCAATGTCTTTTTTAAGATATGGTGACCAGAACTGTACAGCATACTCAAGATGTGGCCTTACTAAACCTCTGTACAATGGCAAGATAATATCCTTAGATTTTGATGAAACACTTTTTCTGATGTACCCCAACATTCTAGCTTTTTTGCTAGCCGCTGTACATTGATGACTCATTTTAAAATCCTCATTTACTAATACACCCATATCACTTACAATCTCGCTATTTTTGATTTCTGCACCCTGTAAAACATATGCAGCCTTACTATTTTTGATACCCATGTGCAACACTTGACATTTACTGATATTAAAAGACATGCCCCATTTAACAGCCCATTCTGATATTTTTGTTAAATCACCTTGTAATTGCTCTATTTGTTCTCCAGAATTCACAGTCCCCATAATTTTTAAATCGTCTGCAAAGATGCTGACCTTTCCAAAGATCAGCTACTCAAAACTACAATCAGTACTTCTGCAATCCATAAAAAAAAAATTTATGCCCATTCAGCAGAAAAAATTGTGTCATCGCTTATTTACGATTTAATTATACTCAAAGAAAAACGAGTAGGTTTGAGCACTGATTTTAAAGTATATTTTTTTTACATTGTTGTAAGATTTATTTATGCAAATAAATTTTGGAATTAGCATTTAATTATATTTCAAATGTCATTGTACAAACTTTTAAATTGGTAGCGAAGGTGTTTCACACAATAATTTAAAAGTAATTGAATATTTATTTAAATTTTTCAAATTACAATTTCATTTAATTTTAGCATTTATATGAACTACAGTATTTTACAGAACAAAAGTTTCTATTGTCTACTTCTATTTGTAATGGAAAATGGAAATGGGACGGCTATTTGAATTCTTACCTTCAAGAATCCTATCAAATTACTGTCAGATGCAAGACTTTTCTGAAACCTTCTTAAAATATCACAACGTTGTTTGTGAAATGTTATTTGCATGTGATGATGGGAATTCTACCTCGAGTTTCCATTTATCGAAATAAAAGTTGTAAATTTAACCCTCTTACGGTCATGAATGATGTCCAAGTATCTCCAATTTTTCTATCAATGCACTCATTTTCTAAATTTATGAAAATACTACTTTTACAATATTTTTGAAATCTAATTGTCTGAGGTAGACCTTAAAAACTATTGCTTTACAACAAATTAAAATTTGGTAATAAAATAAAAATGCACGGAATTCTTTTTTAAACTTCTAAAAAGTGAAAACAAGTTTAAGATTGCCAAAATCGCATGAGCATCGGGGGTGGAAAAATCACTCATCTAAACTGATAGTAACAGATGTGTGGGCATTTTGAGAATTAATATATGGTTTAGATATGGTTTTACTTTTATTTATGAGTAATGCATTTTAATTGCTTTTGGTGACAAGTTGAATATATATATATATATATATATATATATATATATGTAATATATTTTATAACTCTTTCCCCCTTTAAAATGTACTTTAATTAACTTTCTTTAACTATGGATATCGCCCTTTTTTCGCAGTACAAAAGCATCTCTCATGTGACTGCTTTCCCACCCACGCCACTTCAAAATCCCAAACCCAAACCTAAAAATGCGAACCAAAACCGAGATGAACCAATCAGAGGCGTCCACGGTCCAGTCTCCTTCTCATAATCTCCATCTTGATATACAGATTCAAGATGTAACCTCGAGCTAGCAAGTCGGGCTGTGAAGCCCGGAGAAATAAATGTTGTGAACTTGATCTGTCGGCCTTTAGTTTATCCTTGCATCATGGAACTTATCATCTAATAACTAACGACTGCAAATCTAAATAATAATCATTACATATATATATATATATATATATATATATATATGTTCCAGCGGGATTTCGGTTCTACTTCAGATATTTGCACAATTTTTTTTTTTGCTGGATAAGGAATGTTTCGCTTGGGAGCAAATTAAAAAAAATATCCGGTTATTCGGTATTTAACTATCCGGAATTCTCAATTAACCGGACCTTTTTAAAACAAATATTGTCCGATTTCAAAAATCTTTTTTTGTTGGATAGAAAAAAATCCCCTTAGGCAAAATTTGCAAAAAATATCGATTATCCGTATGTTATATATCCGGAAATGTCGATTAACCGGAGTTTTTTTTAAACAATTTATCCGATTTCTTAATAGTTTCATTGTTTACAGAAGTTTACAACAATGAAATTTCTTTTAACCAGCATTGATAGGGATTGTTTTACAATATACATTGTTGAGCACAAGTTGCTACTTGAATTTCTTGGTGAATAATAATAATAGAGGGCGAAGGCCCCTGCTAAATTAAAAACTAAAAAGGGAAAAAAAATCTTTCTAGAAAAAAGGAAAATCGACTTTAAGGAAAATACGCTAAAAAGTAGAAAAAATATTTTTAATTTTACGAATGAGTTGAAAAAATTGAATTATTGAATATCAATTTTATACCTATTACAACTTCATGAAGTTGGTGCTAATTTACAAAAATCATACCTAAATTTTGGCGCCGATTACAAAAAGTTGCACTAAGTATAAAATTGATATTCAATAATTAAATTTTTTCAACTCATTCGTAAAATTAAAAATTATTTTTTACTTTTTAGCGCATTTCCTTAACGTTGGTTTTCCTTTTTTCTAGAAAGATTATTTTATTATATTTGGGATAAACCGACACATTTTTTTTAACATTTCAGACACATTTTATAATTTTAACTTGATTGGATGTTTAATTATTTTTACAATACTTTAGTTATTTACAGATTATCATAACGTCACACTGTAAATAAAAAGGGACTCAAAAACGAGTACCTGAACATACTTGTTTTTTCTTTGAGTACAATTGCACCGCAAATGAGTGATGATGTACTCAAATGTAAGTAACCGTACTTTCTCAAAAATGATCAGCGTGATTTAATATTGCTAATGGCAGCTTTTGTTCAAGCCATCTAATCAAAGCGACTTGACAAATTGTTGCTTTTTTAATCATTTTTACTAATTTTTAAGTACATGTCTTTTTTTAAAATGAAACATGTATTTGCAGCTATGATAAGCATCGAATGTTCTCAAAAATGAGTACATTTGACTTATCTTTGAGTACCTATTTTTATCAGTGTACCTTATTTTTAAAAAGAGGGGTCCAGAACTAGACTGAGGAAAGATATTTCAAAACTCATATAATCTAATTAAATGGGTATTTTTATTAATTTAAAAAGTTGGACACACTGTTAGAAGATCTGAATCCAATAAATGTGATACTGTTCTTTTACAACTTATGAGTTAAAGCAACTTTTGAGTTATATCGAAAAAGATTAAATAAAAATAGCAGAAATACGGATATGTACGCTTCTAATGCTATTTTGAATTGTTTACATTGTTTTCTATGTATTGTCTTCACAATACAATTAAAATATTTAGTTATATTAATTTTTATATCACTATTAATACATATTAATTAATTTTATTAACATTGTGTTTATAGAAATATCTACTGTTATATTATATCCAATATGTTTTAATGGATAGAAGCATTTCTCAAACTATACAAATATACTTGATCCTCTTTTACATAAACACACAACATAATGAAACGGGGATCAAGCTCCTTATAACATATTCTTCATAATACATCTTCATCCGTGTACATAGAGGACAAAGTTGACTTCACTCAAAAGGAGCATAATTTGCGATGGTCAATGAATTAATGATGGCTTTGTCAAGTATTTCCATGTATTCATATGCATACATTTTAATCTGGAATATATTCTTCCTTCTAAGAATTATTAGCTAACAATTAACAATTCAGTTTATCCAGCATAATATTAAGAAATTCTAAAATGGATATACAGCGTCTTTTCAATTAGGAAATACATATATTTATTTTAGTTTGAGAAAATATTTTAATTATTATAATTGACTATCATGATTATTAATAATTTTAATTACATTTTGATCAATTAACATTTATATTATTATCACAATCTTCATCAATATAAGTTTTGTTTATTATGCTACTAATTATTAAAACTATATTACTATTATTATGAAAGTCGTTTATTATTAATATTACTATTACCTTCTTCAATATTATGATTATCTTTATTAACATGAGCATGATCTGATGATAATCATGAAAAAATTTATACTGATCATCATTTTATGATCATGATACAACCATTATGATTATTATTAATTATTATGATAAAAGTGATTATTATCATTAACAGGAGCATGATCTGATGATAATCATGAAAAAATTTATAATTATCATCATTTTATGATCATGATACAATCATTATGATCGTTATTAATGATTTCGATAAAAGTGATTATCATCATTATCACAACTTAAATCCTTATCATGATTATCACCATTATGATTATCATTATTATATTAATGATTAAAATTATACTCCTGATAAGCATCATCACTACAAAGTTTAAAATCATTATAATTAGTATCATCTTTATCAGTATTATCTGTATATCATAAGTAACTTTATTTATAATAAATCTTTAGTAATTATTAGTATTCGGATCATCGTTATTATCAGGCGCATTATTATCATCATTATCACAGCGACTAACGATATTCATTAAAAAAAATTTAATTATCATAAATTATATAAAAAAAATATTTTTAATATTGTAGTTGCTACTACCACTTTTTTCAAAAAAATAAAAAAAATATCCCTCAGTTACGTTTCTGAGACAATTGAAGGTAGAGGTGGCAGAAAGGGTAAACTAAAATTCTTGAAAAACTCTAATTTTGATGTAAATGAAAAATTTCAGGATATATACATCTTCCCTCAAAATTGTATGGCCCTGCTTGATTTATTTAAGCAGATACAGAACAGTAAAAAGTATGTGTTTCACTGACAATGGTTCGATTTCATTAATCAAACCTAAATGCCAAATGTGCGAAAACGCGCCAATTTTGTTAACCTAACACCACTAATCACGCTCACGATCGATGAAAAGGAAAAAAATTTTGGGCTAATATTTTTCCTTGGCGACAAATGGTGGTTGCGTATAGGATAGCAATCCTTTTCTTCAAGATTTTTGTCAGTGAAAACGCTGTTTATCTAGGAAATTAATTTTTGTCAGCTTACCCCATCTTCCACTTGCCCTTTCGATTATAGATAGTATAATTTTTACAAAACATAAAAATAGGTAACCGAAAAAGATAAATCTATTCAACCACCATAAAATATTATCATTTTACCCACAAAATCGTTACCCTCGTCCATACAAAAACCCACAGCGACCAAAACCCACATTCCGACCACGCAGCGACGTAAAAACGACGTACATCTCCAAACGTCAGTAAATATCGTCACTCCGACGTTGAACAGCATTTGAGTAGTGACGGATAAAGGACCGACCAGAGGCAGAGGTCCACAAACACTCGAAATATCGATTTTCTGTCCGAGACATTCGAACAAGGGGTTTTGATACCTGCGATCAACCCTTTAAGTGAGCCCTACTGCCCTATTATGGACATGGAACAGTTCACAATGCCCCATTTCAAGTAGAAAGGGAACTCTGAGTGACAGGTTTTGAAGGGGACTAGCATTAAAAAGTTTTTAAATGCGTACTTTGGTTGGGGAAAAATGCTGGGCATGTGTTTTTAGCTGAAGTGTTGTTTGTGTTAAAGGCTAATTGGATTAGTTAAGGAAAGCAGTAATGAATAGATTTCTTTATGGAATGTTGTCTGTGATAAAGTTTTATTATGATATTAGACTTTTAGTTGTTTGCGCTGAGTTACAATTTTTGCTTTTTAAGCGACAATTGCAGTGAACGAGGTGATAAATAGATCAACACTTGAATGCGTTTTAATAAAAAGTTCGCCAAAGTATAAAAGTCACACTTGAGTTTTAACCACATGTCAATTAAAGATTGTGAATGTTTTATTAATAAATAAATATAACATGACGATTTAGGAATTAGCATTATTGAACAATGTTACAAACATACATAAAAATTAGGAGGTTAAAACCAGTTCAACGGGGTTATAGTTAACCGTTTTTGCTTTACTGACAAAAGTCAGTAAGTTCAACTTTGCGTTAGCCAATAAACTTAATATTTAAAAAAATAAAAGGATTGTTAGAATTGATTGATAGGTATCAGACTTACCTGGAGAGGTAGTTTGCGTAATAAAACGTGGAATGACAAATTTAATCTAAAGTTCTTTTTACAGAATTTTGTTTGGCATTTAAGAATTTTTGAAGTTCTCGTAATTTCTAAAGCTTCTTCTCTTTATTTAATGTAATCCATTAGAGTGCAGCTTATAATATAAATTTAATGCAGCTCACAAGATCAGCTGCATTAAATGAAACTTGATCATTTCGTTGCAGTTCACAAGTTAGGGGCCTGGGTTTCAATCCCGGATAAGGAAAGCATGTTATTATGACTGTTATGAGGGGAACTGTATTTGTCCGATATAATCTCTGGAATTAATGATCGGATTTTGGTAAAATAATAGTAATCACTTTAAAAAAAAGGTTTTAAAATATAGTTTCGATATCTTAACTAGAATATAACTAATCAATTTTAAAAGGTTTCCTTTATATATATTTTTATAAAAATAGTTAAAATAATTAAAACATACATTTTGTTTACGTTAATCCTGGCATTTCTTGAACCGATTTAAATGCAACTTGACAAACTTAAAATAGAAATTCAGAATAAAGTGTTTCAATTTCTTTTGTGTCGATATGTTAAAAAGAAACTGAGTTATTGCATTACTTTTTTTATGCATTATTGTCATGTTTGTTCAAAGATAAATTTTTGCTTCGCACACCTATTTTGGTTATTCTTTTTATTGATAAGAGAAGATCCCATCGCATGGAATTTTCATTTTTTAACAGGAAAAATAAAAATTGAAAACCAGTATCAATATCTAAGAAACATTGTGTCAAAAGAATGAGAAGTAAAATAATTGAGATGTAATAACTCAGCTTTCATTTAAGCATTCGACATCAAAAATTGTAGAAAACCATCTTCTGAACAACTATTTTACGTTTGTCAGGTCGCTTTGTCAAGATGGCTTGAACAAAAGATGATATTAGCAATATGAAATGCTCATTTTTGAGAAAGTACGATTACTTAATTTTGAGTACGACATCGCCCATATATAACTGTATCAAAGAAAAATAAGTAGGTTCAAGTACTCATTTTAAGTACAATTTTGTTTTACTGTCTAGGCCTATTTATTTCTATTATGCATCATTTATATAAACCCCATAAGAATAAAGGATATTTTCGATTCTCAATAATAGAACCTTAAATAAATTTTAATATATAAATTTATTAGAAAAATACATACTTAGAAATAATCAAAGAAAATATAACTGCGACAAACCGCAGACATATTTTAGTGTTTTTAATAATTCCATTTTTAAAATTAATAAAGATTCATTCAAGCCGGTTTGATATATATGTAATTACTTCGACACTTCAACGTTGGTAAATTTCTATGCCTACATTATTTTCTTTATAAAAAAACACATTCTCAAATCCAAATAATCGGCTTGACAAATTCTTTCTTTCTCACTTTGAAAGGTGGCTGAAAAGTCTGATTAGAAACGCTTCGAAGAATGAAAATGCAAATTAATACGAGCTAAGATCATTCGAATCGAACTCCACAAGGGAAATGGTATTAGGAACAGAAAGAATCTTCTTTTAATAAGCATGCAAATACAGTATATACTCCATACATTCGACGATGAAGAATTTAACGTGATTGCATGTATCTTGCTATACGTATTAATGTTGCAAGCTACACTAAGCTACACTGTGGAAAACGGGAAATTGATTTAAGTTTAATTTTAGAAGCCGCTTTTGTGAGAGTTATTGAAATGTACGCTTTGATTACGGAGACGGTATAAATTACAAAGGGGCTGGGTTTTAATCAATCTTAAAGCCGATGAGACGCTTTCGTTCTAAAAGTTATGGGGCGGCGTGAAAATCATCTCAAGAATTTGCATAATTATCTTTAATGTAAAAACGTGTAAATGTGCTTGTGTGCAATAATCTTGTATTTATATGTAATTAAAATTTAATTAATGTTTTTTTTTATTATTTATGGGTTACTTTATTTTTAACTTGTATTAGAATTTTTCTAAATTTGTATTAGAGGAAGAAGGGGAATGTTTCCCATTGAAATGTGAATACAATAATTCAATAGGTTATTTCAGAAATCAGTTAAGTGTAATATTTCAAATTTTCGGTAAACAAAGGAAAATATCTTATCTTGGATATTTATAAATTTTGTCTTAAAAATTGTAGAATATTAGTTAACATATTCTCAAAGTGGGTGTTGTGTATAATTAAGTCATAATATTTATTCCTTACTTTAAAAAAATTGCAATTAGATAGTTTTTGCAAAAAGGAAGTTTATAATGTAAAAACGCACATTTTTACAGTTGACAAGATTGTGCTTAAAAATATGTGTTTTCCATATGAGATTCTGATATGGTAAAAACTAAATCCCATTTTTTTTCAGAAACCTGTCAACGCACGATTCAATTTTGCATTCACTCGCAACGTGCTATCTCATGTCGATTGACTGGTTTCTGCACTAAACGCAATATTCATTGTGAAAAATATCTCACAAAACGGAATGAAATTAGAATGGAATGTGGACAATAATACGTTTTTACGTTACCATATAAGATTCCGATTCTGGAAAAAAAAAATCAAATCAAAATATTAAATAAACGACTCAGTTATCGTTTTGAAAAAGGATATCCATAATCTACTCTTATTTTGAGGAAATAAACGTTATTCAATCTAGAAAACTTTGAGTAAAGTGGAATTATTTGATAAATAGTCAGTGATAACTGTTTTTGAAATTTAAATTATATGGATAAGGCGTAATTATATTTTAATATTCGTATAGTTAATGTAATTATTTAAATTGAAACAACATCGTGAGTTCGTTAAAATTAAAATATTGTGTTGAAGTGTTATTTAATGCTTAAGTGCAGTTATATGGTTCAATCAATGTTTTTTGTTATAATAGATCAATCAATTTTAATGCAATCAATCAATTTTTTCTTATGTTTGTATGTAAATATGTGTTTACTATTTTTAGTGTATTAGGCAAACTTACCAGTTATTACATATTTTTTTGCATAAGTTAAAAGATGCCGTACGAACGTTTCTTGACGTAAAAAAGATATAAAGTAATGGAAATAAAATAAATGTATAGGTCTGTAGTATTTTCGGAATATATATCTAATTGCGAATTAGAATTTTCTAAAATTCCCTAATGAAATTCTTATTATTAGTATAAATTTGTTAAAAATTTGACTAATAATAAGAAATAAGACTAATAAAGTATTTGTTGTGATTAATCATAATAAATAAAGCATTCGTTTTCTCCAAAAAGATACACTGACAGAAAAATGGTTTTCATATTTGGAATAAGCACACCAAATATAATCAAAGTTCAATTAAAGAATGCCTGGCAAAAAACGAAAAAGTTTTTTTTGTCGGTCTGGTTATTAAAAATATAATAATACATTTTTTAATAAACAATCAAACTAAAAATTGAAATATTTTTAATATTGATGAGAGAAAATCATATTTTTTTTTATAATTGTTAAAAAATAGAAAGCACATATAATTTTTAATACCTTGAAAAACTTGAAATATATGCAGTTTTTAAAAGATTGACTATCTTATTTAACCACTGCTGTATTTTTATACACTGTTAAAAAAAGTACTCAACTATAAGTAAAATGTACTCACTTTTTATTATATTCGATGCTTATCATGATCGAATATATAAGTTTCAATTTTGGAAATAGACATGTACTCAAAACTGAGTACAATGAGTAAAAATGAATACAAAAGAGCAGTTGCTTGCCTAGAGACATGTACTCAAAAATAAGCGCAATGAATAAAAAGAGCAGATGTCAGCCTACATAGGCTGCCTTCAAAAATCACTTTCAATGCATATCAATAATTACAAACAAGACTTACCGGGTATCGAACCCAGATCATCACACAACGCAGTCCCATGCCTTATCCGTTAAACTACTAGGGGGACTTGAAGAAATTATAATCAGAAGAAATGTTAAAAAAGTGTGTCAAAAGAATGGGAAGTAAGATAATTGAGTTGTAATAACGCAGTTTCCATTTAAGCAATCGACATCAAATGATATGAAAAACCCTTTTCTGCACAACTATTTTAAGTTTGTCAAGTCGTTTTGTTAAGATGGCTTGAACAGAAGTTGAGATTACCAATATTAAATCACATTGCTCAATTTTGAGAAATTACCGTTACTTAAATTTGAGTACGTCATCGCTCATTTACGATGCAATTGTACTCAAACAAAAACGAGTAGGTTCAGGTACTCATTTTTAAGTACCTTTTATTACAATGCATAAAGTCGTTTTGTGGGATTGATATGAATGTGTTGAAAGGGAAACTTTAATCAAAGCTCAAGGATTTTATGTTTAAATATTTATAATATAAAATAATTTTAATTTTGATGTTAACTTATCGACGTTCAAAAATACAGTGAAATTCAAAATTTTGATTCTTGAAAAAATTAATTTATAATGTACTCTACTAAAAATAATGTACTGATGCAAAATTGTGCATTGTACGTCTAACCATAATATAGTGCAATTAACACTTAAGGCGTATTGTTCGAAAACAAATGACATTTCAGAAAAATTAATTGTCATTACAATTTTATGTTTTTTTCATTGTTATAATTGAATGTGTAATATAAAAGTGTTTGCAAATATTGCATTTTTTCCACATATGTGTGCCAAATATATTAACATAACTACATGGTCAAGCATTTCAAAAATTTCTAATTTCTTTTTTTTTAAATAAAAATTTACAAAAAAGTTTATTTCCTTATTTTTTATATAAGTCGAGTTACAGCTTTGCATTAACAGCTACATTACGGCTTTGCATTAAAAGCTACATTACGGCTTTGCATTAAACGGTATATTACAGCTTTGCATTTAAAGCTGCATTACAGCTTTGTATTTAAAGCTGCATTACAGCTTTGCATTTAAAGCTACATTACAGCTTTGCATTAACAGCTGCTTTGCATTAACAGCTGCTTGGCAGTAAAAGCTACATTACAGCTTTGCATTAACAGCTGCTTTGCATTAACAGCTGCTTTGCATTAACAGCTGCTTGGCAGTAAAAGCTACATTACAGCTTTGCATTAAAAGCTACATTACAGCTTTGCATTAAAAGCTACAATAGCAACAATTTTGCATTTTTATAAACAAAAGAACAAGATTAATAAACTGTCCTTACATATTCTTTTTATTCGCAAAAGATTTTTTTTTAAATAAAAATTGAAAAAAAAAAATTGATAATTTCACTATTTAAACTATTTTTTTAAAAAAATACTAAAACAAATATAATTTATATATTGCTAATACCTACAGAAAAATTAAAGTAATATTTTTGAAAATACACTGTAACAAATTTAGAGCAGTTTTTATTAATAGTTCTGAACTTATATCAATTTACACTTGATCAAACAAAGAAAGAATCACGGAGAAAAATGCTTTCAAAATTACATTATTCAACCAATCTTGCACCAAAACTTAATATGGATTTGCAAAAAATAAAGAGTTGTTTTATAACGTAGTAATATAATTTTGACGCCGTTAGACTCAAAATAAAATGAACTATTTTTTTAAAGACATAAAATAATTTTGGATATGTTTGATGATTTTATGTTTCCATACCCTCTTACAATATATTTATTTTGTTTTTACTGAATATTTACTGCGTATTAAATCTAATTTAAATATACCTAATTTAAATCTAATGTAATAATAATTACTCTTATTATTCTTTAAACATTCAAGACCCATTGAAATCCTAGCTGTTTCTAAATCACTTCACTCCTCTAAGTACCTCAGCAATTCTTTTATTTTCTAATCCTGCAGTAAACTTGAGTTATAAACACCTTTAAAGTTGTCGCATAAATAATTATTGTTTTATGTTTAGTTCTTATTTTATTTCTAAATATGTAATCGATATATGAAGAGTTTTAGGGAAAGAGATAGTTTGGTATTGAAGGGGGAGGGGGGAGTACTTTCTTAGTTTAATTTCCATTATTTTCCCGATTACTTTTAATTCTTCACTCTATGAATGTAATCTAGTTATAATCAGTTTAATCCTCTTCATTTAAGCCTTTGATGACTGAAATACATTTCTCGCTTTAAAAGCTTAAAATTCGTAATTTAGTTAAGCACTTTCATCGCAATCAGTCTTGGATTGTTTTAATACAGGTAATACTTTAAGAGTGATTTCTAACTATTTCAGTTATACTAATAACTTTTAATATCTTTATTAGTACTTATATATTAGATATTTCACGTATTTAGATTATTAAAGAATGTCGTATAACTATATTATTTGAAGATTTGAGTTATCTAGTTTCACAACCAGATATATATATATATATATATATATATATATATATATATATATATATATATATATATATATATATATATATATATATATATATATATATATATATATATATATATATATATATATATATATATATATATATATATATATATATATATATATATATTCGATTTTCAGATTATGTCACTTATTTTTGAATTTACTACATATATATTAGTAGGCGAAGTCATAACATTCTGCAGCAGCTAGATGCTATTCATTTTGAGTTGTGAAAGTAGCGGTGGTTGTAAAACCTGACAGGTAAATAAATCAGTTTCAAAACCAGGTAGATCAAGGTGCGCGTATGTTACTGCGCACCAATACCAGCGCAGTAGTCGAGCTACATCTCACAGTTTTGTTTATTGCAAAACCAGATAGATCACATAGCTTGGTTGAAAACCAGATAGAGCCCAATTTTTTTTTCTTTCTCAAAGTTTTACTTATGCAGATATTACATTTCTTAAATACCTGTGTCTATCTAATACAAATTTGTAAAAAAAGAAGATAAAATTATTCCATAAATAGTGCAATTAATTAATTTTTTGTTTCTTTCGAAAAATGTGTCAAAAGTGATATATTTGGTTTATAAACTATACGGCTCATTTTAGAAGATGTGTCGACTAAAAAGTAAATACTGCTTGAAACAACAATAAAAAGCCGAGTTCCAATATATAGATTTAAACATACAGTATGAATTTATATGCTACATACATTTCATTCTCAATTTCATTTAAAAGCACATAACATAAAATTTTAGATATATTTATATATTAAAGTAATTATTCATACAATTTATTGATATTTTAATAAAATTGATATTCAGAAATCACCATATTCTCAGAATATAAGACGCTAAGATGATTAGAAAATTCTTTAATCAATCAGTGATGCAGAAAAACTTAATAAAAGAATCAGCTTTTGTGTTCTGTTTGTGTAATATCAACAAAAAAGCAAACAATTTGTAGAAGAATCGGAAATTACAGGAATTATGTTTATCTAGCAATAAAGTACATTACAAAATGAAATAAGTAATTCAATTTACATAAAATCATAGGTATATATATCGTCACTAAGCTATCTTTATTTGGTAATCTCAATAAAAATATACATAACAATCAGACTTTTATAATGAAAAGGAAATAACTGAATATATATATTATAATATCGCCGGTTGTAATGACACAATGCTTGATAACTTTTTTATATAATAAAATCATAGAAAGAATATCAAAATAATGCCTATCTAAAAAAATCTTGTCAACTGCATGGCATAAAATATATTAATTTATATACTACATAAAGTACAATAAAAATCAGAACATAAAAACGTGTCTCAGTTAATTTAATATGAATACAATATTTGGTGTATTCTAATATAATAGAAGTGCATTTGCTCATTTAGCGAGCTCCAATTTGGAATGAGTTAAGAAATGTACAATCAATAAAACAAAAACTGAGTGAATATTGTACTCTAGGATAACTATTTCAATAACTATTTCAAAGCTTTGAATCAACTTATTGTTATCCAGGTTAAAATTGAATCCGCCTTGAAAGTGTTCATTACCATTTATATTAGGCCAGAACATCAATTCACCATTTATTGAAAGTAGTCATTTTGAAATTCTGCAAGTATGCTGCAATAAGTGTTTGATTGCAACTAAAATTAATTGATTTTAGTTAAATGTATCAATCTAAATGTATAAAGACGCTTCTGTTGAATTTAATATGGATCTATGGACTTTGTCAGCATAGTCACGGAATTAAATATTAGATTTTAATAAATATGCATTTTTTTTATAAACATCACCTTCATTTTATAACGGTAAAAAAAAGTGCTTAAAAGTGAGTACATAGACGTATTCATTTTTCTTTGATTATAATTGCATTGTAAATGAGCGATGACATACTCGAATTTAAGTAATCGTACTTTCGCAAAAATGAACAGTATGGTTTAATAGTGATAATATCAGCTTCTGTTAAGTCATCTTAACAAAGCGACCTGCCAAACTTAAAATAGGTGTTCAGAAGATGGTTTTCCACATTATTTGATGTCGATTGCTTAAATGAAAACTGAGTTATTACGACTCAATTATCTTACTTCCCATTCTTAAGTCACCCCTTTTTAACATTACTTCTGTTTATAACTTCTTCTTGTAGTATAACGGATATGGTCCTGGACTTGTGAGCGGACGACATGAAGTAGACGGATTGGGTTCGATTCCAGTTAAGCCCTGGTTGTAATTGTTGAAAGTTATTGAAAGGGAGTTATGAAGGCAGCCTATGTAGGCAAAATGCTGCTTTTTATTCATTTTACTCATTTTTAAGTACCGGTCTTTTTCAAAAAATGAAACTTATGTATTCGGAGATATTATAAGTATCGAATGTACTCAAAAATGAGTACATTTTACTTTTTTTTAAGTACCTTTTTTTAACAGTGAGGTCAGCATAAATAATTAGACGTTAACTCACTGACTTTCAATCGATTTTGGCATTTTTAAAGTTTTTTTCACTGTTTGGATATTTAATTAATTTTTCCTGAACATCATATGTTATATTATATTTTTTAAATTTGTATTTAATTTTAATGGGATATCCTATAAGGTGAATTATAAACTGTACCTACAATTTTAAATTTCAAAAATATCGTAAAATGGAGAACTTTTATGACAGTGGTCATGATAACGCCCGGCTAAAGTGGACATGATAACGCCCCGAGCCTTAGAGGGTTAATCTATTTACCTTGCTATATAACCAATTCCAAAAAGGATTGTTATTTTCGTCATTTAAGAGCAACAAATATTTTGGAGTAGACGAACAGATAAGTGAATAATTTTTCCGTAGAATTAGTAAGTTTTAAAGATGTTCTTTGAGGGCGAAGGGTTAAATTTGGTTAACCGAATTTAATTGGTTAACCCTTTGCACTCCACGAACACTTTGCGATTTGTGTTCTTTCTATGGAACAGTTATTTCTCTTTACGTTCTTTCCACAGATTTTTTTTTATACTTATAAAGGGGAAAAAAATCCTACTCTGTTTTGTATTCGCAAGAGAACAAGTTGCAAAAAAGATTGATGTTATAAACACAATATCTCGCTGTTCTCGTTTATTTTAAAGAACAGGGAAATAAAAGAACTGGTCGTTATGTTGGCGCCTGAGAGACGCCTTCAGAGTGCAAAGGGTTAAAATATTAAATAAATTATTGGTGCAAAACTATTCGCAACCTTATAGTGAACTTAAAACTTATTCATCCAAGATCACTTAGAATCGGAATAAATTCAAATAACCATTATGAAACGTTTTCCAATACTTATTTCACTACTGAAAACAGACACCATAAAAGCTAGAGTTCGAAGCACTTTCATTTGGAACTAATAAACTCAACCAAACTTAAACTCAACCAAAACTTTTGCGCATTGTTAGCACACCAAAGATTCCGGATTAAACCAGTTCCTTCAATAATAAAACTACCCGAATTCACTTCGTAAAGTAGTAAAAAATGCGAATCAAGTTCCCCCAGACAAGAAAGGGACCAATTCAAGTTCAAAAAGCAGCTGATCAGAAGTCTCGTCGCTTCCTTAATAAAAAAGGAATCAAGTGAACTCTGTGTTCTTTTAAAGATGGGGGGGGAAAAGAAGGTAAAGGCCATTTCTTACGGGTTTTTTCACGGCTATCTGTCTTCTTTTAAAGGAGCGTTTGGGAATGGGAATTTTACAATAAATCAAGGAAAGCAGCACTTCGTCGGGATGGCGTTTGCGAGAAAGAAGATTTTGGATCTGGTTTTCAACTGGATTTGGAGGAAATACGCGGGAGATTTTGAAGGTGAATTATTGTTGCGCAGTAAATTGCATGCCTACTCTAAAAGGATGATATTTTACGCGTGTATATTTTTCATAGGTAAATAAAAGTTGTTTGGCTTTTATTCAAGTTTATTTGTCTGAAATAAAATGAACTGATGGGAATTGGGTATATATGTGAACTGCTAAAAATAAGTAGTCAGTGAAGTAAAATGTACTTATTTTTGAGTACATACGATGATTATCATGGGATTAGTGCTGTACTGAATCTTGAAGACAAGTCTTGACGACCAACAACAGGCTCATTTTGTCAAATTTGCAACTTTGGTCTTACATCCCTGTACTTCTTATAAAATGTCTTACCGTTTGGGATAAACATAATTTTTTATTTGATTTTGTGTGTGTGTTTACACTGTTAAAATTTATTACGATCATGCACCAAACTTTGGTACCCATTTAGCTGCAACCAATATTTGGTGCTTAATATTTCCATTTTACGGTGCTACCACGGATACCATTTAGGTGAAACATTGCACCAAAACTCATAACGTTGTATGGAACTCAAAATTCGTGCTTTCTTAGTATTTTGGTAGTAGTATTTTTGTATCGAAGCTGGCAACCCTAGATCACAACTTTTTTAATTTTTTTTGTCAAGACCACCGATCGGGCTCGAACCAGGAATCCTCTGATTCATAGCTGAACACCTTTATCCACTAGGCCACGTGGGCTCTTGTTCGTCGGTATCTTTCTTGGATGTGATTTCGCGGCTTGTTGATGTAGCGACAGCGAAAATTTCGGTTGCAGTTAAAGAGGTTGAACCAATTATCGATGTAACCTCCGCTTTTCCAGATAAAGAATTTTTGGTTTAACCTAGATTCCACCATAATATGGTGAAATTTGCTGCAAACCTCTTTTGCACTAAGATATGGTACATCGTTGAACTGAAATTTTTAATAGTGTAGTGAGCAAAGTTATATTAAATATGTGGCTATTCGCCTTAAATATCAGATTCTAATATACGACAAAGGTGACCGTTTTGGCCGCGATGTATTACGCGATCTGTTATGTATTAAAAGGTTTCATGATATAACTTCAGGCAGCCTCATTTTCTGCAAATATAACTAACATTTAGCATTTTCATATATTATGTATTCAGTGTATATTTCTGATTTATTTTGCAAATGATTTTTAATATTTTCTCTGTTACTTTCATCTATTGAATTTGTAGCGCTGTGTACTATTTGGATGTCATTCGGAATCAAACCGAGAACCTCATGCATGCTACGCCGATACTCTACCAGTCAGGCTAAAGTGATCACTCAAACCCAAGTTGGACTATCGGGTATATGAAGTGATACCCACCGAATTCAAAACCCAAAACTTTCAGAAAATTATGTTGAATTCAAAATGTGGGACTTACGTACCAAAGAACATATGTTATTTAAATACACAAGGACAGCGATATTAGTATTTTATATTTGCTAGATTTATATTAGTAGTAATCATATTATTATAAAGTAATACAATATATAGTTTCTGTTCTGTACTTAAGATAGGTATAAAAAGTAAATTCTAACTTTATGTTTTTGCTAAATTCATGAAGTTGAACAATCAAAGTGTTTAATGGGGGAGTTTCGCACCAAGAAGAAGAAGACCGCCGTTCCAACGGAACATGGAGAAAATTCCGCGACGCCGAAGAAGTTCCGTAGGGTTAGCATGAAACTTCAGTTCCTGTACTATAATTTTAAGTTTTCGTCATTAAATAATATTTCAATATAAAAATAATTACTTCATATACTCAGATATATTGTACTCATCCTTTTTGAAGCATTTTGTGTGTTGAAATAAAAATATTTTTCCGTATTTCGATGTAAATCTAATTATATACATAAATAATATAAGTATTTCTGCATTTAAATTTATTCACATACAGACTAAAAATATTACTTATTTGGAAAAACAAATATTATTAACAAACTTTCCCATAATTGCAAGCGTAGAGACTAAATAAACAAAAGCAAAGTGGTCTGCTGTAGAGAAGAAATCGAAACTACTAGTAAGTTACCATGGTGATACGTCACGGGAAACTTCCGTATTGTAACGGTCTTGGGAATTCCAACTGTCACTTGAACATTTTGTGTAAATTTAGATTTTGAGAACTACTTAGAATATATCAATAAGATTACTGAAAATCCATTTACACTATAACAGCACACGGATATGAAACACTACTAAATGATTTAATCCTTTGACTAAATTCAGCCATTGTCGTACAAAATGCCGAATTGTTTCAGACAAATATTGGATTTTAAACCAACAAAGATCTTTTATCCTTATGACAAAAAGCAATATCTTTACATCGCACAGAAGCTGTGAAGTCTTATTCAGCTGTCATCGTGTTTTCTGGCCTTCAAAATTACTTTTTAGAAAATGGAGCTTCTAATGTTACACGGGATTCAATATTGTTCCTTGCTAACAAGCTCTTCCAAACTTAACATCTTCTTTGTTGTTCCATCGGGCCTTATCCGTCAGCATTTGACAAGTTTATTTTTGTTCAGCTGAATAAACACGGATCCCGTTTCCACAACTTTGAGAAAGACAACTGTGCAGTAGTTTAATTATATTTTTTTATTGTCATGAAGTTCCCTTTTGGTATTCATTTACAAGCCGTCACTTGAAGATTTTGTTCTAATAGAAGGAAGAAACCCTCTAAGTCGAGTTGGAATTTACACACTGGGTGTTCTGAAGCAATTAGTTGTGTGAAAAGGTATAAAAGGTTTAGTTCTCGATTACTTTGTTAACTTTTGAGTGTTAAAAAATACAAGTATATAATGTACAAAAAAGTGTTCTTGAAAATGAGTATATGAACGTACTCGTTTTTGTTTGAGTACAATTGCATCGTAAATGAGCGATGGCGTAATCAAATTTAAGTAATCGTACTTTCACAAAAATGAGCAGCGTAATTTAATATTGGTAATTTTAGCTTCTATTCTAGCTTCTGTTCAAGCCTGCCATCTTAAAAAAGCGACCTGACGCACATAAAATAGTTGTTCAGAAGATGGTTTTCCACGTTAGTTGATGTCGATTGCTTAAATGGAAACTGTGTTATTAAGACTCAAATTATCTTACTTCCAATTCTATTGGCATAATTTCCTAATTTTTTTTCTGTTTATAACTTCTTCACTTTGCCCTGCTAGTACAACGGATAAGAGGTGACTTAGGATATGGGTTCGATTCCCGGTAAGTCTTTATTGTAATTTGCCGATATTTTTTTAAAAAGGGATTTGCGAAGACAGCCTATGTAGGCAAGCTACTGCACTTTTTATTAATTTTTACTCATTGCACTCATTTTTGAGTACATGACTTTTTCAAAAATAAAACTTACGTATTCGGAGCTATGATAAGCATCGAATGTTCTAAAAAATTAGTACATTTTACTTATTTTTGAGTACCTACTTTTAACAGTATACTAAAGATTTTCTCTCTATTTTAAAAAAAAGTAAGCCCTAGGGGGAAAAAGTCGGCCCTAGGGGGAATTTTCAGTTCTTTCAATGTTATTCAGATCGTATCTCAAAATGTTAAAGTCCTAAAATTACGAAATTAAGTGAATTTGTTAAGAAATGTTTGATAAATAAGAAGAATATATTTTTGTTTCAATACTGTTATTAGTTTATAAGTTATTTAATATTAAAGTCGTCGTTGATAAAATTTCGCTTACAAGTAATTTTGTCCGTCGAGTTTCTGAAACACTATTAAAAGGAGAGATCCAATTTTTTTAGGGAGTGTACAAATAGGTTTGAACTGGAAATTCAAGTAAGCATTTTTTAAAATTCGAATTAGTTTTGGATTTATAAATTTTTTAAACCTTTGAACACGCTCCACTTTTTGAAGTTTTTTCGCCCTCATTTTTGAAACGTGATTTCTAAATTGCTATAAGTCATTTAAAATTACATATTTTCTTATTAAAAAAAATATATTAATGTTTGTTAAAACTTCATCTTTCCGATGTTATAAAGATTATAGTTCTATCTTTACAATTAAATTAGATGTGGTCAATTAAGTTAGGTATAAAAAATAGTGAAGAAAGGAAAAATGTCGGATATTTCGAGAAAATTTTAATTTGCGAATATTTGTCTCATTGTTCCGCTTGCATCCTAAAAAGTAAATGTCCTAAAATTATGAAATTATGCCAGTTTATTAAGAAATGTTTGGGGGGTTGGTGAAGCGTTAGCGGAGCAGGGGGCGGAGCCCCCTAGTATTTTATAAATTTATAATAGAATGTTAACTAATGCGTTCAACATTTAATTTATTAAGCTCACCCTCCTCTTGAAATGTTTAAAAAAGTTAATTAGAACTAGAGAGAGAACGCATTAAGTGCGTTGTAGTTAGAGTTAGAGCATAGAATAATCCATACCCGTATACACTTATGTGCGCTTAGCATTCAACTCATGTCATGCATGTGTCCACATTTGCGATAACTGAATCATTAGGAGCCTCTGTGAGATATGCACATTCTGCTTCAACGACAATATTAGGAACGAAGATTATGTGACACATGTAAATGTGCATTAACTACCCGTACGTGAGACATGGTGCTTTTAGTTTTTAACATTTCGAATGTTTAATAGCAAGGAAAATAAATGAGGGTAATTTGTCGTTTTAAATGTAATATTCGGACACCTATTGCAATGAAAAATGGGCTCTTTAATGAATTGAGATTGGAAAAGAACGCCATTTTTTAAAAAAAATGATAGATCGAATTCGAAAGTTGAGAGCTGTTGGCATACATTGAGTGTTGTTGGATTTTCATCCAACGTCGTCGACGGGACTCTATGTAAACTTAAAAATCAATCCACTTATTAATTGCAATCTATCTGAACGATTTAAAGTTTTTGTTGTTTTGCCATATTTTCCTCAGATCAGCCATACAGTTTCTAAAATTCTCACTAAATTCAACATACGTTCGATTTTTTCACTTATTAATACAATCACTTTTACACAACTTAAAATCCCCATTGACGACATTAATAACTGGGGTATTTTTAACATCTCATGTCAATGTGGAATGTCATACATCGGTCAAACAAAAACGGCACTAATATTTGGCATCAAGGCCCACCAAGCACATATTTTCAAACGCGAAATAAAAAAAAGTCTTCCATTGCCAGGTACTCTAAGGAACATAATCACATATTTAATTTTTCTAACCCACATTTACTAACCCAAATCTCCAGTCAAACTTGACTTCCTGGAGACGTTTCACATATTTAGCAATATTGACTATTAATGCGATCTTTGCCATTCCAATTTTTTCCGCTTGCTGACACACAATAGTTAACTGCAACCAATTGAAATAATGTTTGTTCTTTGGCAACACTTTAATTTTTAGATTTATTTTCATTCTCCTATTTTTTTTTCATTTTTGCTGATGAATCGAGATGTATCTTTTGAAACATGCCCAGATTTTTTATATATTTTAATTTCGTATTTAGACATTGTATTTTTATTTCACATTCTTAAAGCAAAGTTCTGTGTGATTTTATCTTACTACTCTAGTTTTATTTTACGAATAAGAACGGCTTGATTAATATATAACAGTCTTCATAATAAATATTGTTCAAAAAATTTGAAAAAAAAATGAAATAATTAATTTTAGTAAATTTTACACTAGTATTAACAATTTTTTTTAATGGCAATATCTATATTATGACAATATCTTTATGCCATTTAAAATAACAAATATTAGTCGTTTCATTTAAAAGAGTCAAATTTTGTTTTGTGTGTTACATTAAATATTATTCATGGTACTTCTTATTACATACATATTAGTACCAAAGGTAATTACATATATTATGCGATAGTTTAAATTAATTCTAATTTCTCGGAAATGGTTCCATTGCTGTTAACGTTGCCTTGAACTTAAACTTCCACGTTCACCTTGTCGTTTAATGTATAGAATATATTCCGTAAATAGTAAATATTAAATACTTCATAAATGTATTAGGTTGTAAATAGCTCTCATAAGGACAAACACGTAAATTTCACGTCAATGTGAAATAAGGTATATTAAGAATATATACCTATTATTTATTTGCGAAAAATGCAAAAATAGTTACTTCTTAAAAAAAGTCCCGATAAACGATGGAAATTTTGTACGTTTTTAACCCTTGTTAAATAGGTTAATGTTTAACTTTTTGATCAGAAAATTTAAAACATGTTTGAATTTTCAAATAAAATTTTTAACCTCCAATAAAAGTTTTAACCTAATTAATATAGAATCTAGTGTATAATTTATAATTAATCTTAAAAATTCGTTTTTTAAATTCAAACTCATAAATATAATCAAATTAAAATTAATTGCGTTACTTAGTAGAACGTGTGTTTAAAGCTTTGAAACTATTTTCAATTCTCAGTGAGGTGCAATCTTGTTTTACTAATTAAGTTATTTTAAGTAACATTATTCTTATTGCTTTTTTCACAACTTAAAATTACAAAAATAAAAATTCTTCATTTAAGGTTTAATGTCTATAATGTAGGGTGGAGTATGGTGTTGGAGGAAAGTATGTAGTATTAAGTCATCTGATTTAAGGGTTTTGGCATTGGGCATGAAATATTACATATTACCCTAAGCACTCGCTATTTTTCAATTATTTTGAGTTATTTCAATAAATCGAACATTTTTACACAATTTCTAAAAATATCATTTACATATTAAATCATTCTTTAAGTTGCATAGCTAAAATACTCTGAGTTTTAAGTTCACAACTCGATTCTTAGGAACTAAGATTTAAGTGAAAGATACGTGTAGTAATTTTTACTATATAAAGAGCCATACTATTTAAAATGAAAAGAATACCAAACTTTGTAGTCTTTTAAACTAAAAATGTAAAATTACAACTAACGGATGTTAGCATAATAAAACCACTTTTAAAATTCAAGTAGGATTTATGTGAAAAATGCTTAGAAGATATAGTTAGAAATAATTGTTAAGATATTAGAAAAAAAACTACATTTATAGAAGTATTACTCTTATATTTTTTTTATTCACCACTGATTAACATAGTGAACCGCTATACATTCAATATATTATAAATATAGTAAATAATATTAATTATTACAACTGTGTTACATTTATTTATATACATTAGGTATAAAACTAATTTGTATTTGAATTTCGTATAAGTTTCTATAGAGCACTTATATTTCTAAACGATGAAATTATTAGACATTTCGTGTAGATACTTTATTGAATAATATACAAAATTAAGTTATCTAAATTTATAAAAACTGCCAAATTATAAGCCTAAGTTGTGTTGAAAAAAAAGTTTTTTTAATAGCTTTAGTTTATTTTTACAAAAAACAATTATACTTTATTTGATTAATAAGTTTTATGTTTTAAGAATAAAATTGCCGACATTAGGCTATAAAAAAGTAAAAGACAAAAATAAAAATATATTTTATATAAAGTTAAATTCTTTTGAAATCATAAATAAACACAATTTTATTTATTAAAGAATACTATTATTTTATATGCTCTAAAATTATAAAGAATCTAAATCAATTCTTATTTCAGGACCAACATTCCTGGGTTTATAGCTAGTAGTTTGTCACCGTTATTTGTATTCGGTGAATTTGTTGAGTACAGCAATCTTTGAACAATTTGTGAAAATAACCTCGTAACAAATAACAGATTTGTGTGGCATCCGAATTATATAGAACGGGGCAGGTGAAAAAATCGGGTCGAAGCAAAGAATCGGATTGGAAAGAAATAAGGTTAGGCATTAGCGACGAAGAATAAGATCAATATTCGCTCTGTGCTAAAATTCGATTTTATTTGAAAATAATGAAACTTAAAAGAATTTTGTGGAATAGGATTTGAAAAGCGAAGAGAAGTGGAATATATTGGAAGTAATACTGTATTACAACTATGTAGGATTACAATTATTGGAAGTTATACTGTATAACAACTATGCAGGATTACAATTATTGGAAGTGATACTGTATAACAACTATGCAGGATTGCAATTATTGGAAGTTATACTGTATAACAACTATGCAGGATTACAATTATTGGAAGTGATACTGTATAACAACTATGCAGGATTACAATTATTGGAAGTGATACTGTATAACAACTATGCAGGATTACAATTATTGGAAGTGATACTGTATAACAACTATGCAGGATTACAATTATTGGAAGTGATACTGTATAACAACTATGCAGGATTACAATTATTGGAAGTTATACTGTATAACAACTATGCAGGATTACAATTATTGGAAGTGATACTGTATAACAACTATGCAGGATTACAATTATTGGAAGTGATACTGTATAACAACTGTGCAGGATTACAATTATTGGAAGTGATACTGTATAACAACTGTGCAGGATTACAATTATTGGAAGTGATACTGTATAACAACTGTGCAGGATTACAATTATTGGAAGTGATACTGTATAACAACTGTGCAGGATTACAATTATTGGAAGTTATACTGTATAACAACTGTGCAGGATTACAATTATTGGAAGTGATACTGTATAACAACTATGCAGGATTGCAATTATTGGAAGTTATACTGTATAACAACTATGCAGGATTACAATTATTGGAAGTGATACTGTATAACAACTATGCAGGATTACAATTATTGGAAGTGATACTGTATAACAACTATGCAGGATTACAATTATTGGAAGTGATACTGTATAACAACTATGCAGGATTACAATTATTGGAAGTGATACTGTATAACAACTATGCAGGATTACAATTATTGGAAGTTATACTGTATAACAACTATGCAGGATTACAATTATTGGAAGTGATACTGTATAACAACTATGCAGGATTACAATTATTGGAAGTGATACTGTATAACAACTGTGCAGGATTACAATTATTGGAAGTGATACTGTATAACAACTGTGCAGGATTACAATTATTGGAAGTGATACTGTATAACAACTGTGCAGGATTACAATTATTGGAAGTGATACTGTATAACAACTGTGCAGGATTACAATTATTGGAAGTTATACTGTATAACAACTGTGCAGGATTACAATTATTGGAAGTGATACTGTATAACAACTGTGCAGGATTACAATTATTGGAAGTGATACTGTATAACAACTATGTAGGATTACAATTATTGGAAGTGATACTGTATAACAACTATGCAGGATTACAATTATTGGAAGTGATACTGTATAACAACTGTGCAGGATTACAATTATTGGAAGTGATACTGTATAACAACTGTGCAGGATTACAATTATTGGAAGTTATACTGTATAACAACTATGCAGGATTACAATTATTGGAAGTGATACTGTATGACAACTATGCAGGATTACAATTATTGGAAGTGATACTGTATGACAACTGTGCAGGATTACAATTATTGGAAGTGATACTGTATGACAACTGTGCAGGATTACAATTATTGGAAGTGATACTGTATAACAACTGTGCAGGATTACAATTATTGGAAGTTATACTGTATAACAACTATGCAGGATTACAATTATTGGAAGTGATACTGTATGACAACTGTGCAGGATTACAATTATTGGAAGTGATACTGTATAACAACTGTGCAGGATTACAATTATTGGAAGTGATACTGTATGACAACTATGCAGGATTACAATTATTGGAAGTGATACTGTATAACAACTATGCAGGATTACAATTATTGGAAGTGATACTGTATAACAACTATGCAGGATTACAATTATTGGAAGTGATACTGTATAACAACTATGCAGGATTACAATTATTGGAAGTGATACTGTATAACAACTGTGCAGGATTACAATTATTGGAAGTGATACTGTATAACAACTGTGCAGGATTACAATTATTGGAAGTGATACTGTATAACAACTGTGCAGGATTACAATTATTGGAAGTGATACTGTATAACAACTATGTAGGATTACAATTATTGGAAGTTATACTGTATAACAACTATGCAGGATTACAATTATTGGAAGTGATACTGTATAACAACTATGCAGGATTACAATTATTGGAAGTGATACTGTATAACAACTGTGCAGGATTACAATTATTGGAAGTTATACTGTATAACAACTATGCAGGATTACAATTATTGGAAGTGATACTGTATGACAACTGTGCAGGATTACAATTATTGGAAGTGATACTGTATGACAACTGTGCAGGATTACAATTATTGGAAGTGATACTGTATGACAACTGTGCAGGATTACAATTATTGGAAGTGATACTGTATAACAACTGTGCAGGATTACAATTATTGGAAGTGATACTGTATGACAACTATGCAGGATTACAATTATTGGAAGTGATACTGTATAACAACTGTGCAGGATTACAATTATTGGAAGTGATACTGTATGACAACTATGCAGGTTTACAATTATTGGAAGTGATACTGTATAACAACTATGCAGGATTACAATTATTGGAAGTGATACTGTATAAAAACTGTGCAGGATTACAATTATTGGAAGTGATACTGTATAAAAACTGTGCAGGATTACAATTATTGAAAGTGATACTTAGTCAGATCAATTCGGAAAAGAATAGGGGAAAGCTGGAAACAATTTTAATCGCTTCCAAAAAGTGTTCTGTATGATAGATTAATTTTGCACCCCTGCACCACCCGGCGTTGGCCGCCATCTAGGAAAAATGGCGGTCAAAATCAGTTTTTTGCGATTATCTCCTTAGTTATAAAATTTAGAGAAAATATTTCAATTACAAAATTATTCCTCAAGTAATTTTACACAAAAATGCAATTTACATTATGTTTCTGCAATTCACCATTTAGACGCAAGAAGCAAATACAGTGAATACTAATTCACTAAGTGGCATGAAAACTCAAGAAACCGCTTTGACAGGACATGTGTTGTTCCTTACTTCGTTTAAAAACCTCTCTATACCTTATGAACGTATATTTTAACAAAAAATGGTTGTTTGATCTTAAGATGAAGTTAAATTTACTGAGGGGATTTTGCAAATAAGTTATATTTCCCATTTCTGAAAGAGATTTCACAATGGGCTCCCATAGAGTTGAAGAATAAATCTGCTCTATACCTTATGCACGTATACTTTTTAAAATTAGTTTTTAAGTAAGTTATGTATTTCATATTCATAAAACTAAAATAAAATTCAGTTTCAATATAAGTCATATTTTCTATTTTATCATTGTATGCAGATAGTTCTAAAAATTTCTTTATGTACACTGCCAAAATTATTTACTTCAAGTCAGTTACCGTATATATAAAAATTACAACTACTATTTTTTTTATATTTCTTCACCTTCGTATTATAGTTCGGTATAACAAAGTACGCCTCATGTATTTGACTCCAGCACAGCTGGAGTGCTTTTTCTATATGGTGAGTGAGTATGTGTTGTATGGTCATCTTGCGATATCACCAGCTTTCAAAAGCCATGCGTTAGTCTAAGATCATTAACCGTGTACAATAATAATAAGAAACATATGTATACAATGTGTGTAGCACTAAACTATCATTATTGACTTAAATGTAACAAATGAGGTCTATTAGAGAAACACACCATGCCAACTATTCTGTGACTGAGAATATGAATTATAAACTAGTATATTTTTCCAATGGCATCAATAGTTATTTGCATTACAACATTAGAAAGCCTTTTTAGAATTTATTTTTAGTGGGCAAAGATTATTTATTGTCCTTCTTCACTGTGGGTTTGGTTTGATTAATTAATGTAGAAATAGTTCCACACTATGGGATTAAACACTGGGCATATGAGCAAACGTTTTTTAAAGAAATTATGTCCTCATTTAAAAGCCAGGTGAAAGAAAATACTCTAGTATTTCTGTAAAATTCGAAGACATAGATGCTAAATTTAAATGTTTCCTGAGATTAGAATAGGTTTTATTTAATGTGTGATTCATAACCATTGGTTAAATAGAATTTGATTAAGGACAGTATCAGAATTTTTTTTTAGCACAAGCAAGCCATTTTGGCGCTCTTCTTCCTTTTGAAGAAATTAATACTTTTCAGGCAATCAGACAACTAAAAGTAATATAGTACATTTGCTAATTTCCTTAAATGTAAAATTTGGAAACTCTCATGCTATGCAGACATTTTTTTAGTAAGAAAAAAATATTAAACTATACATCCTCTATAATATTAAATTGCACAAATCTAATACTATTAAACGAGCAATGTCACTATATTTGTTTGTTCGTTTGTTTGCACAATCTCCAAATCCGCTCTAACGATTTTCACGAAAATTGATGTACTACCAATTTTCGCGGTAAAAATTCGATTGGGATAGGTTTCATCTTCGAAAAATTTCATTTAGAGGGTGAAATAAGTAGATTAAAAGTTCAATTTAACGCTTTCCATTGCAAATTATTCATCGCGTATGAGTTAATAGGTTATATGACAATAACCGCTAAACGTTATTTAATTCGTCATATGTTATTTTAATTTAAAACGTGTAAAATATTTTGATGATAAATTTTTATTTGAGTTTTTATTCTAAAATAGTGTTATTTTTTTCTCATAAATAAACGAAGTAAACGTTATTTAATTCGTCATATGTAATTTTAATTTAAAACGTGTAAAATATTTTGATGAGAAATTTTCATTTTACTAATTATTCTAAAATAAAGTATTTTTTTTCTCATAAATAAACAAATGAAACATCAGTAAATTAAAATTAGAATTGGAAAATCGTTTGCGTTTTCAAATAAAGAAAAAACATATTCTAATAACGTGACTTTTTCGTCTACTAAATGACTTTTTCGTCTACTAAATGACTTTTTCGTCTACTAAATGACTTTTTCGTCTACTAAATGACTTTTTCGTCTACTAAATGACTTTTTCGTCTACTAAATACTATAAGTTTTCTAATAAAATCGTTTTTAAAATACCGCATAAGAAAATATCGTTAGGGAAACCATGTAGGTTTTGTTTATATTCCATGTAAAATGGATTATGTATATCCACAAATAGAACATGGAATTTTCAATTTAAAATATGTTTGATTAGATGAAATTTCGTTTGTTTTGCTAAGTATTTATATTTTAATGGAATCAATTGAATTATGTTTTATTAAATCAATGTGTTACGTGTTATTTATAAAATACATATCTATTTACTTTTAAAATTAAACTTTGTTCACATTGTTAGTTGATAAATTTTATTTTACCAACTGTTTAAAAATACTTTTTTAAGCTTTTATATTCAAATGGAATTAACTAAAAGAAGTTCTATTAAATTAATTTTACGCAATATTTATAAAGATAAAAATATAATTTTATACATTTAAAAAACAAACGGTTTTGTTCTATACTATTTGATAGGTTTTAATTTCCCAATTGTTTATAAATACACTATTATACTGATAGCATTAAAAGAGAAACTGAACTTTTTTTTGTGAGTTTAACAGTTTTGAAGATATGTTTTAGAAATTTTGAAAAATGAAACGTTTTTAAAAATTTGCGCTTGTTTACTGTGAACACTTTGCACTGCTTTCCGCTGTAATTAACATGACGTCTTTAAAGATATAAGAAACTTCATGCGTATTTGTTATTGGTTGATGGATCCCACGTGGTTTGTTATTTACCAATCACAGAGGCTAATCGACCATGCGTTTTTGTTATTTCGTCAAAATTTTAATCTTGAGACCATGTCATGCATAGTGCTTATAAAAATGGTTTGTTATTTATTCTACATTCTAATGAGTAAATAATTACTGAAAAAGTTAAATAGTTTGAAATGCTAATTTTTTTTCTAGAAAAGTGATACCAGTAAATTTGTCACATTCTGAATGTAAAAGCAACATTCCTATTACCTATGACCTTTGCGTAGAAAAATTTCGCGAGGTCAATTCTTACCCTATCTAATTTAATATGAAATAGTTCTCGATATTAAATTGTATTAGTTAGTAATAATTTAATAATGAACTGTTTCACGAATTACGTAAGTAAGTTTAGTTTCAAGAAGAGAGGGATTGAAAATGAGTAATGAGATTTTACAATAGAACATAGGAAAGAGAGTTTAAGTTTTTCATTAACAACATTTAAAATCACTTTTAGATATAAATTTGACATTTACTATAAATGTGTATTAAAATTGATTGACTTTGTCATTTCAAATAATTCTTTATCTTTATTGAAATATTTGTTCGAAAGCACCTGCCTAATTAAATATGAAATTGTTTTCGGCATTTTCTCGCATTACGTAAGTATGTTTAGTTTCAAGCAGATATTTAGATGAGTAACGAGACTCTACAATATAACAAAGGAAAAATGGTTTAAGAGTTTTCAATTGAAACGTACATAGTAATCTAAACCCTTGAAAGAAAAAGTGTTTATATACACACAGGGAATTTAATTTAATTTAAAACCATTTATAAAAATAAACTGTAAATGTTTTTTAATTATTTTAATCGTGTTACTTCAAATAAGTATTTTGTTAATAAAAATTTGTTCGAAGTAACTATTTTTTTCAGGACCCATACTACTAGCCACCTACACAAATTTTATATTATAGAACCTTTTCTTCTGTAACCTCTTCAAAATTATGAAATATTCCTAACAACAGCCACAAATTTAATTTAACCATTATAATTAATAGTTAATTGGTGTGTTATTCGATTAATTTGGAATAACACATAAAATAACTCAAAATAAGTAAAAATCTTTATTATTGATTAAACGTTTAATAAGAATATAAAATGCTGTTTAAAGGTTGAATGAATACAGGTTGAAGATAAAAAAAATGTCGAAATTATTTTGCAGTAGCAAAAAATAATTTGATATCCGTTATCATAATCTTCTTATTAACAAAGAGTACTTTACATAGCATTTAAAAATCCAGTCAGTTATTCCAGAGTTAGACAAAAGCAAACATCGTTACAAATTGTTACTTAAAATACTGAACAACAATAATATTGTCAGGGTTTAGCATGCAAACGAAAACATCTTTGTGCTACAATTGTGCGAATGGTCGTATTAGACGCTCAGGATCCTTTAAAAATATTAATTTAAATTACCTTTGCAATCTTGACACTTCTAACCAATCGTATGAGCATTTCAAAGAACTTAACTTATTTCGATAATTAAGACATTATTAGACGATAAAATATGACCTTTGATATGGGCATTTCAAAACATTTGCATTTGCTTCGATTCATTAGAAATATTACAAAGTAATAAAATATGTAAACGAGCTGGGCTCGGTCCCCTGGTACTATTTATAAAACAAATAATGTAATCGAAATTAGAATATAAAAATTCTTTAGTAATCTAATTTAAAATTGTTACACTAACTTGGAGTGTTCCTTAGTCTAACGCCTCAAGACGCTTCGGTCTTAATCCACACTTGTCGGTTTTGTCTTCATAACATAATTGTTTTATTTGCGGAAAACTGCTGTCAGGTTATAATACTCGGAAGTAAAATAAAAGGGGCTAAAATGTTAATTAAATAAAGTTTAAATAATGGGAAATATACACAAATATGAAGATTTGAAAATGTAACTGTTCATGAAAAATGTAAATGTGACATTCATACTTTGAATGATAATATTTAGTTTTGTAGAAATATATTAAGTTTCGAATAATAATTCAATATCGGAATTTAAAATGTTATTTGGATTGTAGAAGGGTGTTCCAAGCCGGAATAGCTACTTGGAAACAAATAGGGCAGATTTATTCTTCAACTCTATGGGAGCCCATTGTGAAATCTCTTTCAGAAATGGAAAATTTAACTTAATTTTAAAATCCCCACCGTAAAATTAATTTTATCTTAAGGTCAAACAACCATTTTTTGTTAAAATATATGTTCATAAGGTATAGAGAGGTTTTTAAACAAAGTAAGAAACAAAAGTTGTATTGTCAAAGCGGTTTCTAGAGTTTTCATGCCACTTAGCGAATTAGTATTCACTTTATTTGCCTCTAGAGTCTAAATGGAGAGTCGCAGAAACGTAATGTAAATTGCATTTTTGTGTAAAATTACTTGAGAAATATTTTTGTAATTGAAATATTTTCTCTAAATATAATAACTAAGGAGATAATCACAAAAAACTGATTTTGGCCGCCATTTTTCCGAGATGGCGGCCAACATCGGTGTGGTGCAGGGGTGCAAAATTAATATATCATACAGAACACTTTTTAGAAACGTTTAAAATTGTTTCCAGCTTTCCCCTATTTTTTTCCGAATTGACTCTTTTTTCATGCTTTGCTGACTGGACTAACTGTATTACAAGTATGTAGGATTACTATTATTAGAAGTGATACTGTATTACAACTATGTAGGATTACTATTATTAGAAGTGATACTGTATTACAACTATGTAGGATTACAATTATTGGAAGTTATACTGAATTACAACTATGTAGGATTACAATTATTGGAAGTTATAATGTATTACAACTATGTAGGATTACTATTATTAGAAGTGATACTGTATTACAACTTTGTAGGATTACAATTATTGGAAATGATACTGTATTACAACTATGTAGGATTACAATTATTGGAAGTGATACTGTATTACAACTATGTAGGATTACAATTATTGGAAGTTATAATGTATTACAACTATGTAGGATTACTATTATTAGAAGTGATACTGTATTACAACTATGCAGGATTAGTATTATTGGAAGTAATAATGTATTACAATTATGTAGCTTTAGAAGCATTTCTTAAAAATGAAAATATAAAAACAAACAAATATTGGATTCACACTAAATTTTTATAAGAATGATAAAATATGTGGTCTAACCAAATCAGAATTGGTCCTGTATTTGATATGTTTTAGTACAAAAGCATTCAATTTCATTGAACATAAAAAGCATTGAATTTTTCTGCGATTAAAAATATTTTAATAAAAATATATTTTTGGAAAACGAAAACATTTTAAGAAAAGTATATATTTGGAAAGCAAAATTATTTGCGTTCACAACTAGTAAACAGTTCATTTTGGCATTCGCAAAAGGAATAACAATTCAATTACATGAAATAAATCGAAATGACCAATTTTAGTCAAACTATTTGCTTTGACTTTAAATACAATAATTTATAATTTCAATAATAATTTATTCACTCACACCCAAACAAATGTATAGATATCAGAAACGATTTATATATTAAACTTCAAAAAAAAAATAAAGTTATTTAATTCAACATTTACTAACAAACATTCGCTTTGCAAGACAGAACATATTAAAATATTTTGATGTGATATGCTTACACTTTTTGAGAATTGCCGCACGGCATTGAACAAATATAATCGTCGGTCAAATCAGTCCCGTGATGGCCTGATCGGATAATATGACAGCGCTGTTGCACATGACATGGAAGCCTTATACTCTATCACTGAACTTTTGATTGCCAAAGTAATATTCATGGTGACGTAACTAATTGAATTCTTTTTCTAAAAGTTATTTTCAAAATGCTGCTATTATTAAACATCTCATTTTTATACAACTGTTTCCCATGTAAGTATTCGAACTTTACTGTATTATCCATGTAAGTATTCGAACTTTACTGTATTATCCATGTAAGTATTCGAACTTCTGTATTATCCATGTAAGTATTCGAACTTTAGTGTATTATCCATGTAAGTATTCGAACTTTACTGTATTATCCATGTAAGTATTCGAACTTTACTGTATTATCCATGTAAGTATTCGAACTTCTGTATTATCCATGTAAGTGTTCGAACTTTACTGTATTATCCATGTAAGTATTCGAACTTGGGGAATTCGAATTATATTGATTTTGAACTCTTCATTATGATAAAAATAAATACATAAGTTCTTTTGAAATCATTTAAAATAATACATAAGATTAAAAAAATATATTCAGTGTTATTTTTTTTGCAATTTAAGGTCGAATAAATGTTTTATTTATTTTATGTTGAAAAAATATTCTTGATATATTTTTGCACTCTATTCAAATTCTTAAGTTTGTAGCTTTGAGATACTAATTCTAACAAATAAGAACTTCTATGAAATAGCCATAAAAGATTTGAATATTTTATTCGACCAATGATGGTTAAATAATGTACGCACAAAAAATAGGATTAATTTTTTCGAAATATTATAGAAATTTAATAATTTCTTTAATATTACAACACAACATTATGTAATATATTTAATGTTTTTATTTTAAATGTATTCTTCATTTGAGTCCTTTTCTAGTTTTTTTAATGATTTCAATGATTTTTTTATAAATAAAACTAAAACAAGTTAAAAAAAAAAGAAATTCTCACCAAACTTTGCTCTCGGTTTTAATAAGAAAAATAATGAAAATTAGTAGCAATTAAAATAATTGTATACTTGAAACCAAAAGCAGATATTAACATTTCTAGTAGTTCCAATCGTTAATTTAGCTTCACTTTCTGATTCATTCGTTACGATTACAAAAAGAAATAAAAAAAAATCTTAAACTTTTAATGAATCCCTACTTGTAATGTGACATATTTTTTAATGAGAAAAGATTCTTTTTATTGCGACAAAAGTATAACTTTTTAATGAGTATATAGTCTTGAAGACGCTTATTTGGTACTCTTATATCTAACGATAACAAAGTCAAATGATAACAAGGACAGTACACTTTCCCGTTCGCAAATGTTAGATGTCCAAAATCAAAACAAAGTATAAAAATAATTGCTTGTGATGAGTAAAGTTAAGGGCTTTTATAGCTGTTCACGGTTTTCGTTGAGGCTATCCTTACTTGAGGAATATACCTTAAGAGAGAGAAAAAAATCAAGTACAAAAAAATACCTTTGCTAGAAAAGTTATTGAGTTTTGAATAATTGTGTTTTTTAGTTTCAACGAAAAGGACTTACTTGTTAACCGACTGAACAGCGCGCCAACCAAAACTTTAAAATAAATCCGCCAGAAATTTCAAATTAAAACCGCCAAATCGGGCGCCAAGGAAAGAGGTTATCAATTTGACTGTTATGTATTTTTTTTAATGTTTGTTCGCGCAATATTTCTAATCTAATTCAGATATTTGGACAATTTTTCCTGTTGGGTACGGGATGTTTCACTTGGACACCTTTTGAAAAAATATCCGGTTATCCGGCATTTAACTATTCAAAATTCTCAATTAACTGGATGGTTTGAAAAAAAATATTGTCCGATTTTGAAAATTCTTTTTTGGATGAATAGAGAAAAATCCACTTAGGCAAAAACTGCAAAAAATAATCGGTTATCCGGCTGTTATGATCCGGAAATATCGACTGACAAGTGTTTTTTTAGACAATTTATCCGATTTGAAAATATGTTCATTGTTGAATAAATATTGTAGAACAATGACATTTTATTCACCCAATATTTATTGGTATGAATAAGGATTGTTTTACAATATACATTGTGAATACAAAATGTGAGTAGAAGTTGTTACTTGAATTTCTTAGTGAATAATAGCAGGGGGTGAAGCCCCTTGCTGAATTAAAAACTAAAAAAGAAAAAAATCTTAAAAAATTAAAAAGGATAACCGATTAAAAAAAAAGGGGGAAAACCGACTTTAAGAAAAATGCACTAAAAAGTAAAAATAATTTTTAATTATAAGAGCGAATTGAAAGATTGAATTATTTATTATCAATTTAATACTTATTACAACTTTTTGTAGTTGGTGCCAATTTTCAAATATCATTCCTAAATTTTGGCGCAGATTTCAAAAAGCTTAAATAAAATTAATATTAAATAATTCAATTTTTTCAACTCGTCCGTAAAATCCTAAATTATTATTTACTTTCTAGCTCATTTTCCTTAAAGCCGTTTTTTTTAAATATTATTTTATTTACTTACTAATGAATAATGTTATCAGAAAAAGAATGGAAGTCGTCTCTGGGTAATTGTAGAGTTTAATTTCAAAGTAGCAAAATACACGGTCTTTGCACAAGTTTAAAACAAAAACATATATTATATAAACAAATGAAATAAGTTTTTTCTTAACCAAAGACTACCAACGCATATATTAAATTGGAATTTTGCCTCTGGTTTCATTAAGTGTAATTTAGTGTTAGAATGTAGTCCTTCGGGTTTGGTTGTGGTTAAAAAACGTCGCACTAAAGCTGCACATTGGCTATTGGCGACTATTCCCGGTTTGTAACGATGATCCAGAGTTACAATCTTACATAGCCAGATTAAATAACTGTCGAAAATTCGGCATATCCGGCGGCTTCTTGACTTTCTTATTATTAACAATATTACTTTTAAAGTATTGTTTTAGTAACTTTTGAATATTTCATATGTAAAAAAAGCAACTATTCCTGTTATGCTAAAAATGTTGCGCTTTATAAACCTTTGAAATAATTTTGTTTTACATAAGAGATCGATATCATATTAAAGAGATATTTCTTTCAATTATTTAAAATAATAAACATACAGTATTTATTTATTTTAAATTGTTTTATTGGTGTCAACATCTTATAATTTTATAACAATGTCAATATGAAAATGAAATATATATATACTTCTCCAAAATGGTAATAAATTTATTTTAAAAACTAAATGAAATTTAAAATTTCGGGGCCTCAGGTGCGCATTTTGAAAATGAATAGCATCTATAAATAAATGCTTAGCCTTATATCCACAAAAGAATTAGGTTTCTTTCGATCCACAGACAGACAGATTTCTTTTATTATTTTAGATTGAAAATTCCCATTGGAATATTAAGAAAATGTTTAATTTAGAAAATAAGCTCTTCAACTATAAGAAAAGAATTTGAACCAACTACATTCAAAGACAAATAGTTTAATTAACAAAATGTTTAATTAAAATTTTACGATTATTAGTTTTCAACAACTGCATTTTATATTTAAAACATAAATATCGGAAGAAAACTATTTCACCGTCATACTTTTATTTGCGTATGAAGCTTACTGTGTTAAATTAAGTTGTTAAAAGTAATTTTTAGTTTAAACTTTACTGAATAATTATTGACTTTAACATTTAAAATATGTAGAGATATGTAAGACTGAAATATGTGTAAATTAAAAAAATATATAATTAAATTATCGCTTTTATAATGAAAAACAATTATTTGCTTATCTTATTGTATGTACAGCCGCGGAAAAAAAAAAAAGAACCACCGATGATTATTTCGTTAGTTTTTATAGTAGAGCCAAACTTAATATACCATTTTGTAGGAAATAAAGTCTACTATACATTGATATACAAAAAATTTGCATAGGGGACTATCTTCATACTCGAATCAGCACCAACTTTAAAATTTTCAATAGCAACACCTACTTTTGATAGCACAGAAATGTTCCCCGCCCTCAAAATAATCTAAATACAAATTTTCGTTAATTTCCTACATTTATATGCAGAGATATTAGACAATATGTATCGATCTTATTTGAGGGGCTACTTCCACAGTGAACAAAGTATTAGTGAGACTTCGAAATAAAGTACGCTGGTAGAAAATGTTTTGGCGTTAGCCGTGGTTCTTATTTTTCCGTGGTCATTCATGCCCCCACTCCTGTATACCCTTTGCCTCTATGTAAGAATTTAGAATTTTATACCAACGTGATCACAGCGCTTTTAATTCTCAAAATTAGTAGATTTCTGTTAAGTTCTGCAGATTTTAAATTTGTGTATGACCCCTTAAATGATCATTTGATGCACATTATAATATTGCCAAAAAACTACAAAGAGGAAAATCATGAAATTTTAGATATGCATATAAAACGTTTTTCTGAATTCATCACTATCAAAATATAGCATGGTTTCTATTAATAAATTTTATGAATATTAATATCCTAATTTAAATAAAATTAAAAAATATACATATAAGTAATGAAAGTTAGTGCATTTTATTTGGGTCGTTTAGAAGTAACACGCATAAAAATTTCAGCTTAATAAAATTATTATTTCGAAAGATATGATAAAAAGTTTAAGAAATTCATTTAACATTACGAGTTTTAAACTTTCGATATTCATAATTAAAAAACTACTTAACCAAATGACTTGCAAATTGATATTCAACGATAAATTTTGTCGTAGATTTTAAATATTGAATCAAAATTGGGTGTTGCTATTGGAAATTTTAAAGTTGGTGCGGATTTTAATATGAGGATAGTCCCCTATGCAATTTTTTTTGTATATCAATGTGTAGTAGACTTTATTCCCTACAAAATGGTATATTAAGTTTAGCTCTACTTTAAAAACTAACGAAATAATCATCGGTGGTTCGTTTTTTTTTTCCGCGGCTGTACGTCTGTTTTAATGCAAGGCCACTAAACAATGTTTAAATAGATCTGTTTAAGAATTTCTAAAATTAATAAATGAATTCTAGACGTCATACAAATATTTTATGGATGTAGACTGCAACTGTAAATAAATACAGTATATTAATAATCAATATATGTATTTTTTTATGAATTAAATGTTATTATTTGTTTTATTTTATTCAAATTATTAATTTGACATAAAAAAAGTGTTTTCTAATAACGCCTTTCCATACGAAAAATTCTATAATTCCCTCAGGGTACCTATTTTACCACATCTATGAATCGTAGTAAGTTACCTTAGAAAAATAATTATTATATACACTTATAATCTTCAGAATTCATTAATAATATTCCATTATGTTTCCAATAAATAAATAAAGAGTTTTATTTGATAATTGTAATTTTACAATGTTAAATTTGCAAATTATTATAAAATTAATTATTAAATATATTTATAAACCTCAGAATTAAGTAAGAATATCCCATTATATTTCCAATAAATAAGAGAATTTATTTTTAAACAATTGTAATTTTACAATTTTAAATATTTAAATTATTAAAAAAATAATTATTAAAAATATTTGTAAACTTCAAAATAAAATAAGAATATCCCATTCTGTTTCAAATAAATAAGTAAACAGTTTTATTAGACAATTTTAATTATACAATTTTAAATATTTAAATTACTAAAAAAAATATTATTAAAAAACTCATTATTAAAAATTATTTAAAAAAAAAATTATTATTAGAACAATTTTTTTAGACAATTGTAATTTTACAATTTTAAATATATAAATTATTAAATAAATAAATATTAAAATTATTTGTAAACATCAGAATTAAATAACAGTATCCCAATATGTTTCAAATAAATAAGCGAACAGTTTTATTATACAACTGTAATTTTATAATTTTAAATATTTAAATTATTAAAAAATTAATTATTAAAAATATTTGTAAACTTCAAAATTAAATAAGAATATCCCATTCTGTTTCAAATAAATAAGTAAACAGTTTTATTAGACAATTGTAATTTTACAATTTTAAATATTTAAATTACTAAAAAATTAATTATTAAAAAAATAGTTATTAAAAAACTGATTATTAAAAATTATTATTAAAAAATTAATTATTAAAAAAATTATTATTAAAAATATTTATAAACCTTATAATTAAATAAGAATATAATATTATGTTTCTAATAAATAAGTGAACAGTTATATTAGAAAACTGTGTTTTTACAAGATTAAAAAATAAATTATTAAAAAACAAATTATTAAAAATAAATTATTAAAAAATAAATTATTAAAAATAAATAATTAAAAAATAAATTATTGAAAAATAAATTATTAAAAATAAATTTAAAAAAATAAATTATCAAAAAATAAATTATTAAAAAATTAATTATTAAAAAATATTATAAAATAATTAATTATTAAAATTATTTATGAACCTCAGAATTAAATAAGAATATTCCATTATGTTTCCGATAAATAAATGAACAGTTTTATTAAACAAAATATAATTCTCCAATTTTTTTCCCATGAGAAATTGGACTTCGAACGTCAAAAATCGACTTTTACGACCCATTTTCCTTATCGGTCAAACAAAAATAAATTAACAAGATTTTGATATTCCTTTTTTTACATAAAAAAAAAAACATTCTTTAAAAATACGAATTCAAATTGAATTGTTCAATACAATCGACGACTGTCGACTTCCATCGCGCCATTTTGAAGTGCAAGAAACTGTGCGTGTAGCTCACATCATCAAAAATGTATTTCCCACTCAACCGCTTGGAATTCGCACCTCAGTTTATTATTTTTCTGCGGTGGAGAAGTGAGCGACGGCCCACTACAAACAGCCGGAAATTCTATTCTCCGGCAATCGAAGATGTTTCCTGAATACAGAGCAGTTCTTTCATTTGATTTCCTACGGACCGTGTATGGGCAAAGCAGGGAACGTGGTCGGAAGGAACGGGCTGAGAAAAAAAAATGGCGGCGGTTGGTTAGGATGCTGGGAAAGGAATTATAAAGCAACATGAAATATGTTACCGTTGATGTTATCGATTGTGTGTTTAGGTTTATCAGAAGCTTTTGGTAGATGGATTAGGGGAATGTGTCTTCACCTTCGAGCGTGGATCCTTCATAGTAGAGAAAACATAATGTTATAATCTCGCTAACATCAAAGTGAGGCCAACATGTACGGCCTCAGACACGTGGTTAATGACGTCACTCCATTCATAAATTTTCACTGTTACACATTTCCCAATTCATCAGCCAATCGCGAGTATTTTTAAGTTCATAATTTTGAAAAGAAGTCACGTGCCTGAGGCCATTCGGTCTGAGATGTTGGTTTCACGATTGTGACGTCATATTCGCTCTACTACAGTCCATTCATGCTCGAAAGTTAGTACCCGCGGTTTTGTTTATGCAAATACGATGATTTAGTACGATAAAACCCTGTAAAAGAAATTACACACATTAAAACAAAGCGAATTGATTTTAGTAAAAGAAAGAATGAATAAATAAAAATAAAAGTATTCTCCAACGAAATTAATATTATTATCCTCAAAAGATTGGAAAATTGTTATACGGTAAACGTTAATGGACTACACTGTTGAAAATTATTACGACCCTGCACAAAATTTGGTACCCATTTAGCTGCAACCAACATTTGGTGATTAGTTTCACCATTTTACGGTGCTACCTTCGATACCATTTAGTGGTGAAACGTTGCGCCAAAACTCATAACGGTGCATAAAACTCAAAATTCGAGTTTTCTTAGTATTTTAACAGTAGTATTTTTGTAGCGAAGCCGGCAATCCTCCGAACGTAAGATCAGAACTATTGTTGTACTTTTCTTTGTCAAGTCCAACGATCGGGCTCGAACGAGGAATCCTCTGATTCATAGTAGAACGCCTTTATCCACTGGCCCACTGTGGCCCTTGTTCGTCGTTGTCTTTCTTGGAAGGGATTCCTGGGCTTGTTAACGTAGCAACAGCGAAAATTTTGGTTACATTTAAAGAGGTTGAAATAATTATCGGTGAAACCTCCACTTTTTTTTCCCGATAAAGGATTTTTGGTTTAACCTAGATTCCATCATTATATGGTGTAATTTGCTGCAGATCTCTGTTTTGAACCAAGGTATGGTACATCGTTGGACTGAAATTTTTAACAGTGTATACTTACTCACTAAAAAAAACGACTCAAAAATCTGATATTGTGTACAATAAAATAAATTAACTAATTATGATTCGTTAATAACGTTATAAAAAGGACGTTTAAGAATTAACTTTACAACTATGAAACGCAATAACATCCTAAAGAAATAAGATATCAAGTTGCTTGTACAATGTACATGTACAATAGGGTGGAGCGAAAAAACTTTTTTTTGAAATTCATGTTGCCTGAGTCATTCATTATACGGTGCCAAACTCACTAGAACAAATTTTAACTAAATTTCAGCCCAAAATATTACTATCTTGAGGTTCCACATCTCAAAAGAATGTTTATATATAGCCTTTTATATAAAAAAAATTCCTTTTATTTAATAAATAATTTCTATTAATTAACGTGTTAATTAAAATTATATTTAACATTAATTGTATGATAATTAATAGTAATTAATTATGATTTAGTCAATAAATTACTTAATTAAAACTTTACTGTCAGATGTTAGCGCTATAAACTACTTTCGTACTCTACATCAAAAGCAAATTTACTTAATTTTAAGAGATGGCAGCACGTGTTCTATTCTGATAACTATTTTTACCATGACATAGTTATCACGTGGATTCCATTTTCTGGGACAGTGTTACTCACGTTTGCTGATTTAATAAAGCATTTCCTCTGGATCAAAAATTATTTATTGTGAAAGGGGAATAAGAAAGATCCTTCAGTCAAAGATATCATCGAAATTGTTTCTTGGGATATTTCAAGAATTTGGAAGAAAGCCTCCTTGCCAGTGGTATAAGTCATTAACAAATTTTTCGACTTATAAGAAATTACGATGAAAAGTATAAAAATATGAAAAGAATATCAAAATCTCGAAAGGGGGCTAACAAAATTAGGAAATATTTCTTCGGCCAGACAAATAGTACTTCGTTTGATATTTCTTCATGCAAATGTTTGAATTATGAACAATGCAAGTGTTCTTTAAAGATTCCTCGTATGGAGCGAAATTTTTTAACAGGTCAACGGCATGTAAGAAAATGGCAATAGGGTCGATTGACATTTCTTTAAGCCGAAAATTGAAGTGTATAAGAAAAAAACAACATAAAAGGCAAAAGCATGAGGCCAAAGCAAGAGAATGCAAAACTAAAGCTTCTTCTAAGTATATTACAGATTCAGCAGCGAACGCCATTCTAGGATCTGATTCAGAATTAGAAGGTATCCCTGAAGATGATGACTATTACTTTAGCCTCGATGCCAAACGTCTGAAAGCAACTGATGATAAAACTCCCTTAACATCCAAGACAAGTTAGATGAAAATATCCTTGCTGCATTTAGCGGTTGCTTGTGATAGGACAGGAATATCAGATAGGTCAGCTGCTGTCATTGCGTCATCTGTGCTTCATGATATAGGGATTGTATCTAAAGATATTCCGGCTAAAGTTATCGACAGGAATAAGCTGAGGACGGAACGTCGAAAGTTACGGTCCCAGCTAAATACCGCAATTTTTGTATGCCCTCTACTTCGATGGAAGAAATGACAAGACTATTATGTACGAGAAGAAAGGGTATTCTTATACTACAGGACTACAGATGTAGTAGCGCATCTTACGCTCTCGTCAGAACCTGGTTCTGTTTCTTTAGGACCGAAAGACGTCTGGACCACAAGAGTTTTCCGCGACAATAGGCAAATCTATGAAAACATGCAAAACTCTTTCCGTGGCAAATTTTGTCTCTATTCCAGTTGCTTTTCCCGAAATTGACAAAAAAGAACTCAGTACAGACCCAAAACACCTCTTCGACATTTCTAGGCAGTATCATTGGGGGTATGCCTTCCAAAATTAGCAAACAGAAGACCCGGGAAGATGTCTCACTCAAGATGGCTCACTTCAGCCAACAAAATTCTTTGCCATTACGTATCGACCGCCAAAGCAATAATGATGCTCCATCAGACTTTAAGCTCATGGTATAATATGTTATGAAAGTTTATGTGCCATCCTGGTTTGAAATAAAGAAAATCCCGAATGCCACACATGGAACACGTCACCTTAATGGAATGATAAAAAAAAGTTCATTATTTCGAGAAGACTTTAAGGCAATCGTTCACGAATTTATTCAGAGGAACTGTTATTTTGCTCATTCTGAGAATATTCTGTTAGCGATGCTAAATGAACGAGCACACATTCGAGAACTTGGCTTCAGAAGAATACTGAAATCAAGAAAAACTGACTCAAAGGGGAAAATAAGATAATTTAATCTTCCCAATTTGAATTTAAAAGCAAATTACTATTTCGAGATGATTCACTATGACAATCCTATGGAACCACCAGTTACCACGAACTTCAGCAACGAAGACATAACAAGATTGATGAGAAATGGTTCACAATTTGAACAGGGAATCCATTCTCAAGCAGTGGTGAGGCATGTAAAACTGGGAACACAAGCACCATTGGCAACATGTGGTGTAGAAGCCGTCAGGGATGGATACTTCGCAGCGGAATAAAGTCACGAAACGAACTTCCGAAATTTGACACCAAGATTAACTTTTTTGGACCTTGTGTGAAATCTGAAAATAATGTGTGTTAATATGTTCATGTCTATTTTTTAATAATTAGAACCGTTTTTTAATCTAAAAATAAAATATTGTAAAAATTAAATTAAAATAAAAAAGAATGATTTTTTTTACTGTTTGAGTTTAATATTATATTTTATATCTCAATGTGGAACCTGAAGATGATGAACGATTCCGCTTAAATTTTTTCACAGTGATTTTTTCAACAAATGGCACCATTCGTTGGGTCAGGAAACACTAAAATTTGAAATTATTTTTTTTTTCGCCCTTTTCACTCCACCCTAATGTACAAGCAACACATGGAGTTTTATTTGTTGCACAGAGTTTCTTAGTTTTTTTTATAATATTTTTATTTTTTGAACGTCACTCCTTAAAGAGATTTTAATATTTAAACAAGATGAAGAAAATAATTATTTGAATGAAATTTTATTTACAAATTGCAATTTACACAGTCACAAACATACAACATGGGTAATTAAACACATTTTACAAGTACGTGATAACAGCGCGCGATTTTTCAAATGGCTCTAGCGGTTGGTGGATATAAACTACGTGGTTTGTATGCTCCATTCACAAAAAAAGACGCTTTCAAAAACTTGCGCGCGCTTATTTGGTCCGTGTAGAATGGGCCGTACGCACAAGATATCCAAGTGATAGTTTAAATACTCAGAGAAAGGCTCTAGAATGGCCAAGGGATTGTTTGCAATTTCAACTGTGACACTTGCCTTCTTCAAATCGCTGACTGCATACAAATAAAACGTCATGTGTTACTGTTATATGTACAAGCAACATAAAGTGTCTATCTTATTTCTCTTGCGTTAGGCGTCAAAGTTGCAGAGATAATTTTCAAACAACAGGTATTTTACTTATTTAAATGGTTTAACCATATTTAAACTTATTCTAATAGTTCTAAGATTGTCGAATAGTTAACCAAGGATCTAACATACGTGTTCGCATGTGAAATAAAGCAAACATATTCCTTAAAGAATATAATAATTGAACAAATTATATTTTAGCCAGATAATTATTAGTGGAAAAATAGATTAAAATAAGTCTTTTATCAATATCTTTCTATGTAGTAATTAAATAATAATTAAAAATATATTAATATCCATTAAGGTTTTCTTTTAACACAATACACTCTATTCTTAATTATTTTGATCACAAAAGAATTAGAAATAAAGAATGAAATTATCAAGGAATTTTAATGAGTATTAATTACGCTTTGCTGTATTGCTATAGAAAGTCTGGAGATGTTATCAATAACTTCTTATATGAATTTTAAAATGGTGGTATAATTTTAAACAATAGAAAGTAAAGTGATTATAAAATATCTGATAAATAAGTTCATTAACGATAAATCTTCTTCAGACATAAATGAAATAAATTTTTATTTATTCATTAAGATTAAATGTTTAACAAAACTCTTCGTGTACTTTTGTATAAAGTAATTAATTTTTATATAGGCAGTGCTCGTATGAAGGTATTTTGAATAGAATTTATAAGTAATTTTAATGGTAAATCAGTCAATTTTTCTCGAAATATCATTATGATGAATGTAAAACCAATTTTAATTAAAACAATAATAATTAACATAAATGTAAAAATTAAAAATATCAAGTGCTTCTATTTTAATTGTTTAAAGTTAGAATTATTAATTAGAAGATTGCTTAATTGCTATTTTTCGTATAAATATTCACGAAAAGCAACACGTAATATATTGAGGGTGGTCACAAATTGGTACACGATGGTCGTTGTTTGGTTGTATGATAACTAGCTGTATTTACATAATAAACCATTTTTTTGCCGAACTACTTCGCTTACTCTCAAAAACAATTTTCTCAAAAATGAGTACAGGAACCAATTCGTTTTTCTTTGAGTACAACTACAACGTAAATGAACGATGACGTGCTCAAATTAAAGTAATCGTACTTCCTCAAAAATGAGCAATGGGACTTCATAATGCTCATCTTAGCTTCTGTTCAAACCATCTTAACGCAACTTAAAACAAATCTTAAAACGCCATCTTAAAACAAATCGTAATGCAACAGGAATTTCACGAGTGCCCAAACAGTTTCAAATACAATTAAATTAAATTTATATAAATTTTTCTTAGTAAAGATATAGATTATTAATTTAGTTTAAAATATGAAAAATCATATTAGTTTTCAGTAATTTCTGCCCTTGTGGCGCCATCTATCGTTAATAACAACAACATTGTGAAAAGCAATTATGTTATATTTCTACTTATTTCGTTCAATAAAAGTACATATTAAAAATAGTTTTAATTACATTAAACATATATTACACAAAAATACTTTTATTAGTCTATAAAACATTTTGAATTTAACTCTTTTAAACTAAACAGACTTCCCTTAGTCGTAGTCCATTCACAATAAGACGCATTAACTTTTCTGTAACAAATTTACAAAATACATATTAATAAATATTTTAATTACATTAAACATATATCAAACAAGCATACTTATATTAGTCCTATAAAACATTTTGAATTTAACTCTTTTAAACCAAACAAACTTGTATTTGTCGTAGTCCATTCACAATAAGACCCATGAACTTTCCTGTAACAATTTACAAAGTGCATATTGAAAAACATTTTAATTACATTAAACATATATTAAACAAAAGTACTTTTATTAGCTTAAAAAACATTTTGAATTTAACTCTTTTAAACCAAACAGATTTTCATTAGTCGAAGTCCTTTCACAATAAAACTTATTACTTTCCTGTAACAATTTACAAAGTGCATATTGAAAAACATTTTAATTACATTAAACATATATTAAACAAAAGTACTTTTATTAGTCCTATAAAATATTTTGAATTTAAGTTTGTTAAACAAACAAACTTTCATTAGTCGAAATCCATTTACAATAAGACCCATTAACTTTCCTGTAATACATTCTCTTCTTCCATCGTTCCATTATGTCTTACAAAGAGTGTCCACAAAGGCAATCTTCGTTACACTTGTTTGTCAGGAAAGGGTAAAAGGTTATAAATGCATGTCCTCCCCCTCTCCCAACGTGACAAGGGAACCAATCCCTGTGTCACGGAACTCCGACACCCGAGTTTTTTCAGCAGATACCCGAGTCAGGAACAATAACTCTTTTCACACGGAAAGAGAAGCTAATCCGGGAACTTTTTAAGGAACGATTCCCATTAGGAGTAGTTGAAATCGAACCTCTGGGAATCGACTCGACTGGAATATAAGAACAGGGGGTAAATATTTACACCCATAAAGAGGTTCTGCGTTTTATTAATTTCAATTATTTTATGCTAGGAAAACAAGCTCATTCTTTGCACGGAGATCATCCCATAAAAAAAAACATAAACACTGAAAAATAGGTACTTAAAAATAAGTAAAATGTACTCATTGTTGAGTACATTTGATGCTTATCATGGATCCGAATACGTAAATTTCATTTTTGAAAAAGACATGTACTTAAATTAAGTACAATGTAAATTAAGAAATAAGTAAAAAAATGAACAAGAAGAGTTATATATATATATATATATATATATATATATATATATATATATATATATATATATATATATATATATATATATATATATATATATATATATATATACGTAAACTTCATATACATAGACTTCACATTTATGTGTTTATACACATAAATGTGAAAAAAAATGTGCTTAAAAATTAGTACATGGACGTAGTCGTTTTTCTTTGAGTACAATTGCATCGTCAATGAGCGATGACGTACTCAAATTTAAGTAATCGTATTTTCGCAAAAATGAACAATTTGGTTTAATATTGCTAATTCCAGCTTCTGTTCAAGCCATCTTAACAAAGGGACCTGGCTAACTTAAAATATTTATTTAGAGGATGGTTTTCCACATTATTTGATGCCGAATGCTAAAGTGTAAAATGAGGTATTACGACTGAATTATCTTGCTTCCCATTCTTTTGACACGCCTTTTTAACATTACTTTTGCTTATAACTTCTCAACGTGCTCTGGTATTACAAAAGGTAAGACCCTGGACTTCGTTGCGGACGACACCATATAGGCGGATTGGGTTCGACTCCCGGTTAGTCCTGGTTGTAATTGTTGAAATGTATTGAAAGTGATTTATGAAGGCATCCTATGTAGGCAAGCAACTGCTCTCTTTTTATTCATTTTACTGATTTTTGAGTACATGCCTTTTTCAAAAATAAAACTAATGTGTTCAGAGCTATGATAAGCACCAAATGTAATCAAACATGAGTATTTTACTTATTTTTAGTACTTATTTTTAACAGTGTAGGAGGTCCACATTTTTATAAATTTTCCTTAGTTTAATATTTTACATATGCATGGAAATTCATCAAATATTTTGGGAGTTCTAAAAGATGAAAAACTCAATTTTTCCGGCACTCTTAATTCCAAAACTATTAAAAAAAATATTTTTCATTTATTTCATCATTTTTTTGGACATTCGAAATGGACATGTTCTTATTTTTATTGGAATTCGAGGGTAAGACTAGACTTGTAATGGTATAGTAACTTTATTCCAACGAAATATACATGTGCATATAACTGCAATGCTTTTGTACTAAACCATTTCGTGATAATATACACTGTTAAAAATTCATGCTCGTTTATGAAGAAATGTTCGTGTCATTTTTGAGGAACCTAAGCACTTGTTATATGCCCCGATTAAATATCTTAAACTGCGGAATTTTCTTTTGTCGCTCTTTTAAAGTAATTTATTTCGTCAAATATGAGGACGACTTTACATATATATTCAAACGACTCTACGGAGTAAAGAAAAAGGTGGAGAGGGTTCAGCGAGATTTCATGAGACGTAAGTTAGCAACCCCAAAGTAGGCACAAACAAATCTAGTTTGCAGTGATTTTTATATGAGGAATGCATTATTTTCAAATTAAGAAAACGTAAAGCTAAAACTTAAAAAATGACTATTTGTGCAGTTGTGGGATGCAGTACAAGTTTCAAATAGATAAAGGATGCTATTATTTCCACTTCATAGGTAAATTAAATTATCGTCAAGTACTGATACAAAGTGGTGCTTTTCAATAGCGCCAAATACTTCGCCAGTACCTACTTTTCAAGCGATTGCTTACTTTGCATTGCAAACCGGCTTTTGACTTGATCGCACCTCCACCTTCTTCTTTACTCCGTGAACGACTCAAACCGCGGACCTCTCGGTCCAGAGTCCAACGTTTTACTGACCACGCCAGAATGATTCGACTAAAATGTGGAAATATACGAATATGAACTAAAGATGAACCAAAGATGTGTGGACACACACACACACACACACACACACACACACACACACACACACACACAAAAGGGTCGAAAATCAATCTGATGAAATTACTTTCTTTAAAACTATATCAGGATTCTCATTTCGTTAAAAGTCACGTGATTCGATATAACGAAACGTATGACAAAAGTCGCTTTGACGACCGCAGGATTCTTAAAAATAAGAGTGCCATTTTTGAGAGTGTAGGAGCACGAACGAAATAAATTTATTTCATAAAAGTATCCCCGACGCTGTTGTGTATCACAAAAGTTCCCGATTGCTATCTCGTCCCTGTCAGCACACGAGTCTCAAAACTTGGGACGTCTTATAGATTCCAAACTTTACGAGTGTCCAGAGAACCTTTTGGGTTGAGCTTCCATTCACGAAGATCCGGGGAAATCGGGGGGAAGATGTAGATAAACACGGACTGTCGATTCATCCCCTTCCGTTTCACTTCAGTTCCCATTTTTTGAAACGAAGGGGGGACTCTGTCAAAATTTATTTATTGTGTGCCCTCGGATGCGTACGTCCATTTCGACACGATTCGGTGGGGGGTGCTTCAATTTTTGGCGAAACTTGATGTTTTTTATCATGTAGGATAGCGACGTACTGGAAACTATAGGGTATGCAACTAAACTATTTCGTTGCATGCAATTGGAAAACTCGAATTGTATCCGTTCATTGAGCGACTTTTAATTGCACAAAAATCCTTGTTACCTTTCTAACAGCTTTGGCAGAAATGGACAATTTGGCGATTTCGTATGGATTGTGGTAAAACATGTTTGACGAATTTTCGCCTTCACTTTGGCGATTGTGAAATTTGAGACCTCGTTCCCCTGAGTTGGTTGCAATTAAATAACCCAGAATCAGGTGATGTGTAATTTTTTAGCTGCTTAACTGATTAAAAGTTAAAGTGAAATTGCTGTTAGTGCCTTAAGTTGCTTATAGCTGATAAAAAGTTAAATTGAAATAAAATCCTTTCGTCCTTTCTTAGCAATTTTGAAAAGTGGAGCTGTCTGGTTCTTCCACCCACCTCTTCAATTGTATAAGTAGTAGCGATGTCGTATTTCCTAGGAAATATTATGGTATAACAATCAAACCTATAACAATCCAACAACTTACTTGTATTTGTAGGATATCACACTTTCTTCAAAGATATTAAAGAACAGGAATATTAAGCTGTCACTACCCTGTTAAAAATAGGTATTCAAAAATAAGTAAAATTTACTAATTTTTTATTACATCCGATGCTTACATAGCACCGAATACATAAGTTTCAATTTTGAAAAATACATATACTTAAACATGAGTACAATGGGTAAAAAGGAATAAAAAGAGAAGATTATAGTCTACATAGGGGCCTTCGTAAATCCCTTTCAATAAATATCGACAATTACAACCAAACCTTACCGGTAATCGAACCCATACCATTTCCCAGTGCCTTATCCGTTGTATTAATAGGGAGAAGTGAAGAAGTTATAAGCAGGAGAAATGTTAAAAACGTGTGCCAAAAGAGTAGGGAGTAAGATTTGAACGAAACATTTTTTGATTGATTTGAATTTTTTTTAAGTGATTTGCAATAACTCAGTTTCCATTCAAGCAATCGACATCAAATAATGTGGATAACCATCTTCTGAACGACTATTTTAAATTTGTTATGTCGCCTAGTTAAGATGTCTTTAACAGAATCTGAGATTAGCAAAATTTTTGAGAAAATACGATTACTCAAATTTGATTATGGCATCTCTCATTTACGTTACAATTATACTTAAAAAACAAGTACGTTCATGTACTCATTTTAAGCACCTTTTTTATAGTGTATTTGTTTTCTTCTTTTATATACACGCGATTTTTTTAGAATGAGTTCTATAAAATTAATTAATAATAATTATAATTTTGTAGTATATACAATTATGTTGTCCAATTTTTTTCAGCTTGGCGATTTTGAAAATTCTAGTGTCAGCAGCCCTATTGCTCTGGGTTCGATTCCGGAAAAGAAGGAACTTTTATCTCACACAAGGGTGTTTCCCTTTATTTCTTCCTCAAAGCAATGTCAGATATTTTTTTTTATAAAAATGGAATGGACTGAAGATATACTTTATATACTTTTTTCATTCAATTTGAAGAAAAAAAATGTAAGAAGACCGGAATATGTCAAAGAGATCATGAGGTTCAAAAGATTTTTTTTCCACTTACACTTTTTGATGTCGACATCTTTTTTTTACCCCCGACAGTTGAATGCCGAGAAAATCGCTGTTCAATATGTTTGTCATCTTTACTTCTTTGGCTGTACATCAGGCTCTGATTTGAGATACTATAAGGTTTCTCACTGAAAATATTTTATATAAGGAAACCAATTAGATCGCAACAGAATGTAGAACATATTTTTTGTTACAATAAACAGTAAATATCAAGCACCTGTTGTGATTTTAAAATACTTTTCCAAATGTGTAAATAATTCCGAAAATCGATAAAAATAAAAAATTAAATGCATGGTATTTGTCGTTAGATTGCATTAAATGTCGATAACTTTAATACATATTTTGACATTTATTATACTTGTATAAGGTATAACGAGCATAAGTACATTTGTTATGTTTGCAAAAAGTATAGAAAGCATAAGTATATTACTTATGCCTGCATAAAGCATATAATGCATACGTATATTTCGTGTTACTGCATAAAGTATATAAAGCGTAAGTATATTTCTTATGTTTACATAATAAACAAAGAATAAGTCTATTTCTTATGCTTGTAAAAAGTATCAAACGCATAAGTATATTTTTTATACTTGCATAAGGTTGCATATGCTTGCATCTGTATTTCTTATGCTTGTAAAAAGTACAGTAGAATACCCAACTATGCAACTACTTATGTATATCATATGCTTGCAAAAGGTATATAATGCATAAGTATATTTCGTATGATTGCATACGGTATATAAAGCATAAGTATACTTCTTATACTTGCAAACGGTATAAAAAGCATAAGTATATTTATTATGCTTGCATTAGATATATAACGAATAAATGTATTTCTTATGGTTGTAAAAGGTACGGAATACATCAGTACACTGTTAAAATTAGGTACTTGAAAATAAATAACATTTACTGATTTTTAAGTACAATCGATGATTATCATTGCTTTGAATACAAAAATTTCAAGACATTTATTAAAAAATGAGTACAATTAGTAAAAATACATAAAAAGAGCAGACTCTTACCTTCATAGGCTGCCTCCATAAACCACTTTCAATGAATATCGAAAATAAAAAGGAAGACTTAACGGGAGTCGAACCCAAATCGACACCGCATTCCAATACCATATCCGTTAAACTATCATGGCCAATTGAAGAAGTGATAAAAAGTTTCAAGAATTGATAAAAAGTTTAACGAAGAAGTTCAAATTGAAGAAGTGACAGAAGAAGTAATAAAAAGGTGTGCCAAAGAAATAGGAAGTAAGATAATTGAGTTGTAATAACTCAGTTTCCATTTAAGCAATCGATATCGAATAATGTATAAAACCTTCTTCTGAACACCTATTTTAAGTGTGTCAGGTCGCTTTGTTAAGATGGATTGAACAAAAGCTGAGATTAGCAATATTAAAACACACTGCTCGTTTTTTAGAAAATACAGTTACTTAAATTTGAGTACGTCATCGGTCATTTACGACGCAATTGTACTCAAAGAAAAACAAGTAGGTTCAGGTACTCTTATTTTTTACCTTTTTTTTACAGTGTATATTCTTTATGTTGGTATAAGGTATATAATGCATAAGTATATTTCTTATGCTTGCTTAAAGTATATAAATTAGTAGTATATTTTTTATGCTTTGCATAAGGTATATAACTCAGATAATTCTTGATTAAAATATTGCTTTTGAAAATTGTAGCATCTCTACATGCTTGTTCATTTTAGTCGCAATTTTCTATATATAGACGAAAATTTTAATGTGTTAATATTTATAGAAACTTTTATCAAACCTTAATAAAAAAATTTAACAGTGTTTCAGAACAACTTTTCTAGAAAGAATTTTTTTTAAATTTTCTTAAAAATTCTACGATTTAAAACTCTTGTCTGCTCAAACAAGTCGCAACAGCACGATCATCATATTTGTAATTTTTATTACTTTTTTGTGAAAAAAAAACAGTTAATGCCTAAACGGGAAAAGAGATATCGGGAGTTCGACAAAAGAAGTGTAATTTATTACTTTGTTCTCACAACACTAATCCTTTAATTAGCGTGCAATGACAATACAATAGAATTAAGTTGTTGTTGTTAAACGATGAAAGAAGAAGTGATTGGATTCTGGCAAAAAAGTAATTAGTTTCAGTGTTTGTTCTTGAATCGCCTTTTAATCAAACCTTCTAATTGCAATTTTATTTATTTATATTTACATGTATGCATTCTGATGCTCATGAAATTATCATATACACTCAAACCTATTTTTGTGCGGTCTTTTTTTTGTGTGAGATTTTTTATTTGTGCGTTTTTATTTGAACGATTTTTTTTTGTGCGGTATATGAAAATTTCAATCAAATTGGAACATAATTGATTATCTGGCTACCGAGGCATATACAAGCGTCTAGTGAAACAACAGTCGTCGCAAAAACTGATCGCTGACATGGTAACTGAAAAAAAGTCAACTCTAAACGAGTGCGAGGTAGTATTTTCGATTGGTTCGAAAGCGATTTTGTACCAGTTTACAACAAGAAAGTTTGCGTATTGTCAGACTACGAAGGATAATGGTTATACGTTTTGTATGTATAAAATAAGTACTTATGTAAATAAAATATTTAATAATGTTCGCATGTGTATTTTCTAAATCAGATTCCAAAAGGTTTGGCGAGATACCAAGTAGCTCTCAAGCCTCGTGTCTTGATTTCGTTTAAAAAAGCAATTCCTAGTTATTTCGCAAGGTTTTGAGTTATTTTCTATGTGAGACTTTTTTATGCGGTCCCTATTCGCCGCATAATTTTTTTTTTTAATTGTGTTGCGAAAACTATTTTTTATAGCTGCTCGTGAAGTTTTGTGCGATTTTTTATGCGTTTTTTATGCGGTCCCTATCCACCGCACAAAAACAGGTTTGAGTGTAATACCTCGTTTTTTTATGATAGTTTAGATACCGTTTTGACGTGAATACATATTTTCTTTTGGTAAGGATACATTGTTGCATGGTGTCGTATAGTAATAAACGACATTTATAAAATCCTTATAACTCCACGCGGAATCAGTCTATAAATGGAATACCATCGTGTAGTATAAGGTGAGACGTTTCCAATTATTAACCTATGATCTTTGTTCCACGTGGTGTAGGAATTCCGATCAAATGCAGCATACAATTCTACCCCATAACTCCACGTGAAATCTTCCTATGAGGATAAATGACACACCATCATGACAGAAAGGTGAGCCGCATCGACCAGGTTTTTTATTAACCATTCCGCTCTGTAAATTTTGTTCCACTTGGGGGAAAACCGTTCGCCTACACAACTCAAAGTGGACTTATTCCGCCCAAACACTTCACGTGGAATTAACCTTTGGGGATAAATGACCAACCATCTTGTAGAGGAAGGTGAGCCGCGTCAACCTGGTTCACCATTTACCCTCTCTCCCTTTCACCTTTTGGATCCAAAAAGTATACACGAACCAGACCTTGTGGCACAGTGCTGCCTGTGCCTACCCGATTTTTTTTATGTATTTTCGCAGAAATGAACTATACATTTTGGAAATTCAGCTATTGCGTATTACAGAATTAGAGATTATATAATATTATTTTGCAATGTAAAAAAAATACTTTTTAAACAATATTAATTAAAATATTACTCTTCCTAATATTAACGATAATATATCCGCGATTATATGCAACATAGAAGATTATTAAAGGTTAAAAATAAAATGGCAGTTTTTATTAACAAATATTAACAATTACACACAATAAAATATTTCTTGTGCTCTTGGTAAATTATTTAATTACATTTTCTTTATATTCAAAGCATTATATCAAGTGGATATAAAATATATTTATTTTATTTAGTTTTTATCAGATTATAGAAACAGGATTTGACGCCAACCAAAACCTCGTCAAATAAACATAATACACAAAATGTTCTGTTTGTCTCCAAACGCCTCATCCACTTTCCTTACTTTATTTCAATATTTTACACGCATCGACACCTATATTCTTATCGAACTAGACAAAATTTAACGCTATAGAGCAATTGATCACAGATGTAATTATCGGAAAGCTTACCTAAAAATGTAATATAATGTTTCTATCGTAATATATTATGTAGTTGTACTTAAATAGGTTTTACATAAAAAATATCCCAGAAAAAATCAGCATAAATACTTCATCAAATTAATTTATGAAACTGAAGGTTTTATGGAGAAATAATGTAGTTTTTTATAAGTTCTAATCGGTTTTTACTTCAATATTCTTCATAAAACCTGCAAAAAACATAAAAAATAATTAAATTATTGAAGAGAAAAGTCAATTAAAAAAAAATTATGTAAGAAAATTAAAAACTTAAAAAACTGTCATTTTTGTTTCAATATATTTAAATAAAACATGCAAAAACTTCAATTTCACAATTTTGCTGACTTTTTTACTGGGATTTTCCGGAAGCAAGCAATTTGAAAAAATTTATAATTAATGAAATCCAGACACATAATATTTTATCGGAAAACAATACATTCATTATCCTATATTTCATTATACTATATTTCATATTCATTATATATCATATATGTTATAATTCATATTGGTAATATTTCATTTGTGTAATATTTCATATAAGTTATATTTGATATAGGTTATATTTCATATATGTTATATTTCATATAGCATGTATTGATGTAGGTTATATTTGATATAGGATATGTTTTATATAGGTTATATTTGATATTGGTTATGTTTTATATAGATTATATTTCATTTTGGTTTTATTTAAAATAGGTAATTTTTCATACGGGTTGTATATATAATTTATGTTTCATATAGGTTGTGTTTGATATAGGTATATTTGGTATAGATTATATTTGATATAAGTTATGTTTGATATATGTTATGTTTGATATAGGTTATATTTCATATAGGTTATATTTCATATTGGTTATATTTCATATGGGTTATATTTAATATAAGTTATATTTCATATAGGTTTTATTTAATATAAGTTATATTTTATATAGGTTATAATTTATATGCGTTATATTTCATATGGAGCATATATTCATATGTGTAATATTTCATATAAGTTATATTTAATATATAGGTTATATTTAATATATGTTATATTTCATTTAGCTTGTATTGATATAGGTTATATTTGATATAGGTTATGTTTAATATAGGTTATATTTAATATATGTTATATTTCATAGCTTGTATTGATATAGGTTATGTTTCATATAGGTTATATTTCATTTTGGTTATATTTAAAATAGGTTATTTTTCATACTGGTTGTGTATATAATTTATGTTTCATATAGGTTGTGTTTGATATAGGTATATTTAATATAGATTATATTTGATAAAGGTTATGTTTGATATATGTTATGCTTGATATAGGTTATATTTCATATTGGTTTTATTTTATATGGGTTGTATATTCATACAGGTTATATTTAATATTGGTTATATTTCATATTGAATTTTAATTCATATAGGTTATATTTATGTAGGTTATAATTCATATGCGTTATATTTCATATTGGTTATGTATAATCATATAGGTTAATCATAATATAAACTAATGGAAAGTAAAATTAATATTGATAAGTAACACACATTGCACAGAACTCATAGCTAATCACTAAGAACCAAGCAAGTTTATAAACACACTCAATTATTCTCATAAGTATACGTATTTCATTTCTAATGCTATTTTCAAATCTTGAGACTACAGGGACCCATTTTTATTTCGTTTCCTTTTTATTCATATTGAATAAGAAAAAAAGCTCCTATTTGTAACAACAAATAGATATTCCTTCTTATTTCCAATACGTTGTAAGTTAGAGAAATAAGAACAGAACAAAAATATACTTCCTGAGAAGCAAGAATTCCTAAAAGTTTTATCAGTTAGAAAAGAAGATAGCCGAGTTATTTTTTTTTTATTATCTAGGTCTGAGTTCTAGTTTTCGTGTTGTTTGGGGGATTATTATCGCTAATACATTTTGAGTAGTGTTCTTTCGATTCATGTATTCAATTATGTAGGAATGGATATATTTTATAAGCTACTAATGTGAATATATATGAGCTATATAAACTTTTTATTTCATTGTTTGTGTTTGGTTTAAAATGTTCGATTAATCCCTGTAAAAACAATTTACTTAAAAAATGAGTACCAGAACCTACTTATTTTTCTTTAAGTACAATCGCATTGTAAATGAGCGATGACGTACTCGAATTTCAGTAACCATACTTTCTCAAAAATGAGCAGTGTGATTTAGACAATTGCCCAATTGCGGCCGAAGGGTGCAGGGTTACTATATTCTCAAAGAAGAACATAATTGTTTATCGCCCAGACAGAAGGTTGACATGGGTCGCAATTGGAACTTTCCGGTGATTTAATATTGTTAATCTCAGCTTCTGTTCAAGCCATCTTAACAAACGACCTGATAAACTTATAATAGATGTTCAGAAGATGGTAGTCCACATTATTTGATGCAGATTGCTTAGTTGGAAAATGAGTTATTACAACTCAATTATTTAATTCTCATTCTTTTGGCATAATTTTTTAACATTTCTTCTGTTTATAACTTCTTCACGTCGCCCTGATAGTACAAAAGATAAGGAACTGGACAGTGGTGCCTGAAGATCTGGGTACAATTCCCGGTAAGTCTGTTGTAATTGTCGATAAGTTATAATTGTAAGTTGTAATTGTCGATATTTATTGAAAGTGATTTATGAAGGTAGCCTATGTATGCAAGCAACTGCTCTTTTTATTCATGTTTACTCATACTTCAAAATGAGTACATTTGACTTATTTTTGAGTACCTATTTCTAACAGTGCAAAAGCGTAAAATGTTATTTTTATCCTTATACGCCATGTGTAGTTGATTTTAAATTCAGCAGACTTTAGATTCAGAAGACTATAAATTTATTAATTGGTCGCCAACAAAAGGAATATACGCAGGTTGTTGCGCTCACGCTTCGTACATACTCTTAGGAATAACACTCTCATTTTTAAGAATACTGATATCGTCAAAGGTACTTTTATCATATTTCACAGTCGTTTCGGTATTGAATCTTCTGTCTTTTGAGAAATCAAAGAATATTAAAATTTTTAACAAAATTTATACACCCCTATTATTTTCAAGTGGTTTAAGATTTTATACGTATATTGCCTTAAATCAAACGAGTCGTTCTGGTATGATCGATAGAGTGTTTGACTTCGGGTTGATAGATCCGAGGTTTTAGTCGGACCGTCGATATTTATTTGAAATCTTCCTCATTTTTAACGAAATAAATTTCGCTAAAAAAATCCGACAAAATGAATATCTCAGTTTAACGAAATATTTAATCGGAGCATATAGTAGGCGTCTGTTTCGTCAAAAGTAACGAAAGTTTATCCAAAAATGAGCATGCATTTTTAACAGTACGTGTTTTGATTTATTTTAAAATTTTAACGAGATAAAAATATGTGTCAAATGTATCGATACTAAAATATGTATCGTCGTACTTGGTCTATAAGCGTCACATATTATTTTAATCCTGATATTATACTCAATGTAACTGATATTTTATAACCATTTCATGTCAAAATTATTAAAAAAAATCAAAAATCTATTATTAAGGTTTGCATTTGACTATTACTTAAATAACATTCCTAATTTGAAGTCAAACGATTTCAAACTTTTAAAAAACTAGCATTTCCGTGCGATAATTATCCTTTATAGTAAAAAAAATTCAAAAAGTTTAAAAGTCTGTTCATAGGTGTCAGCATGATCAACGGCTTGTTTAAACAAAACCGTTAAAATTAATTATTTTTAACGCATTTTTTTAAAAGAAAACTTTGGTATTTATGATATAAAAGTATAATTCATCACTGGTCCATGACATTAACTTTTTTTATATACCTCGAGTTTTAAGATCCGTTGGGTCTAAAGAGCGTAAAAGCGATATTTACTAGAAAAAAAATATACATTATATTCCCTGTACAACTCTAGATTGATTTTAATAAAACCTTATTAAAAAATACACGGAAAATATTGTTGATGTGAAAAAATACACCAATGCATCTGTTCATATTCACTTCTCAGCAGTGTTCATATTTCGTAAATACCTATTTCAAAATAAGCAAAAACATTGAATATTAGGTTTAGATTTTTGACACGTTGTTTTCTTTGCATTTCAATGTGGGATTTTGTCCTTTACTTTGATTTACAGAAAAAAAAATATCTCCACTTTTTGGAAAGCTGCAAGTTTGTTGTTGATATTTTTAAACAGATACTTTCTTTTGAAATCGAATTTTTTTTTTGTGATTGAATAGTTGGGTAATTCTTTTGAAGTGTCACAGCGTATTTAATTCTTCAATTATATGAATTATTTTAATACTACTTTATGGTTTGGTTATATAAATTCCAAAAGTTGTTTTGTGGCAAGGATTTTTGTAATCCTGTAAAGCAAAAAAATGATAGAAACGGTATTATTAACCTAACACAATGTAATGCTTTTTCCTTTTCGATGAAAACATCCATATTTAAAATTTAAAATTTGAAATAGTTCCAGTTTTATTTTATGTACAGTTCGTATTTATATGTATTAATTAATATATTTGTTTCGGAATGTTTTTACTTGGAAATTAAACGTTTCTGCATAATCTAAAAATAACAACCAGATTTAGTGGTATCAACTTTATATTAAATGGATTGTATCGCAATATTTATGTTGACCGGTTAGTAATGTTAGTATTAGTAGTATTATAAGGCGACTTATTTATTTAGTAATTAATTTGTTTTATTTTCTGAAATATATATTTTATTTTTAAATGGTGATAACAAAAGTTTTTATAATATTCTACAATATTTCTAAATAAAAAAAAACTATGAATCTCAATCTTCTTCAAATTTAAATAATCATTTATTCAGAAAATTTTATCCTAAATATCTATTTAACTAACATATGTATATAGTTTTTGAAATATAATATAATATATAATTGTAAAAATATTTTTATAGATACCAATTTATAGCTTTTAAAACTCTATTTCCTTAATCAATTCCATGAATTTTTAGATTTTTGATTATTATTATGGATTTAAAAGTCTTACTCCTACATGGCATTTTGAATACAAAATACAGACAAATAAATTTATTCTGCTCAAACCTTTGCTGATGCTTTATTACAATGCATTGTATTTCAAAATTTTATTTATTCTCTTTCCGAAATAGAATATTCAGGGTTCTTTATGGAAACGGACTTTCTCTGTTATGTAGATGGAATATATCCAAAACGGATTACATCTGGAATCTATAAGGAAACATTTTTTTAAAATTCGAACAAAAATATCTCTATTCGGAAAACAGCTGGAGTATTTTTTTACTTGGCTTGCATAATAATATATCGATTTCTTTATATCAATATGTTAACAGTTCGTTTAGAACTATTGAAAATAACAAAAATATCAAAATGAAATACCTTCGATTCTTTCTTCGCTTTGACTTTCCAAAAGCAAGAAACAGAGGGCATTTTATTACCTAACCTTTCTCTAAATGCATTCATGTTTGATTATACTTAAATAACGGTACTTAAAAATGAGTACATGAATCTACTCGTTTTTTCTTTGAGTACAATTACATTGTCAATGAACGATGACGTACTCAAATTTAAGTAATCGTACTTTCTCAAAACTGAACAGTGTGATTTAATACTGCTAATCTCAACTTACTTTTGAAGCCATCCTAACCAGAGAGTTGTAATATTAAATAGAGAGCGCCTTCAATACCAGACTCTCGTAAGGCCACGGTGTCAACATTGAAAAGAAAAACTCACATCACGTGGTTATAGCGCTGCCACATTTAGCGTTCAGATATCTGCAGGAGTTTCAAATTTGGCGCACTTTCTTCTATTTTGGTGATAAGAAGTTCTGTCCGTATTCAACTTCTTAACATATATGTACGTAAACGTATTTACTTATTTTCAAACAATATGCGCTAAATATTTCCTCTTCATTAACGAAACGAAAATATTTTATTTGTGTTCAATACTCGAAGAAGAGAAACTCTTTATATTTCTCAGGTTTTATTGTTCATATTTTCTTATTGAAGTATACAAAATAACTATAGAAAGAACTTCGCTTATGGTAAATTTTTTACATAAAAACGTAATGCAATTATTTCAAAACTACAAAGTAAGAAAAATCTCCTTAATATATCTGTTAAACTCCCTTAAATTGTGCCACTCGTTCAAAAAAAACTATATTTAAATACAAAATTAAACACAAAACCATATTACAATACTTCGATCTCGTTTAGTTCTGAAAGTCGCCAAGGCCTGCCAAGTAATATTGGTGCATGAATGAATTGGCATTTCCACATATCACGTGGTTTCAATGATGGACACACGGAAATCAGCATTTTTATTCCTCTATTTGTATCATTACTCTATGATCCTAACAAATCGACCTGACACACTTAACCTTTTGCACTCGTAATTATGCTTTAGAAAGTTAGCAAATAACTCGGAATTTTTTTTCATGTTCGATCAAGATGAATTTTTTTTATGGAAATGTGTTCCAATTTAACTAGAAGGTTTACCATCCTTAAATCAAAAATTTAAAAATATAACCACTGAATACACCCCTTGACCTAGGATGGAAATGTAGCCACATAATATTTTATTTTTCAACGTGTCAAAATAATTTATAAAAACTACTAAGAATACTTAAGTATATTACACTACACCGCATTAAAAATCTATGAAATGTAATAATATAAACAAACTAAATAAACAATATTTGGGGGCGGAACGTAATACCGGCACCTCCACCATAGCAAATTAACTTAGAAATACTTCGAACAGAAATGTTTTGGTTATGTTATCACAGTTTGCCCAAAGAATTTATCTTTTCTATAACTAGTAAGAAGTAACTGTAACAAAACTAACTAAAAGACAATGAAAACAACAAAGAAAACAACAAAGAAACTACAAACAAGAAACAAAATTAAAAGCACAACATAAAGAAACAATTACATTTTATAATTCTGTGTTTTTCCTATTCCTATTTCTATGGCGACATACGAACGCAACGGTACAGATGCAATGTCCCCTGTACGGGGACATACGAGCGCGATGGTAAAACGAGTTATGTCCCCCCATACGGGGACATACGAGTGAAAAGGGTTAAAATAGTTGTTCAGAAGACGTTTTTCGACATTATTTGATGTCGAATGCTTAAATGGAAACCGAGTTATTAAAACTCATTAACGTAGTCAATGATCTTACTACCCTTTCTTTTCATCCTGTTCTTCAGCCTTTCTTTTCAGCCTGTTGGCCCCATAGAGTAATGATACAAATAGAGGAATAAAAATGCTGATTTCCGTGTGTCCATCATTGAAACCACGTGATAAGTGGAAATGCCAATTCATTCATGCGCCAATATTACTTGGCAGGCTTTGGCGACTTTAAGAACTAAACGAGATCGAAGTATTGTAATATGGTTTTGTGTTTAATTTTTTATTTAAATATAGTTTTTTTTGAACGAGTGGCACAATTTAAGGGAGTTTAACAGATATGTTAAGGAGATTTTTCTTACTTTGTAGTTTTAAAATAATTGCATTAAGTTTTTATGTAAAAAATTTACCATAAGCGAAGTTTTTTCAATTGTTATTTTGTATACATCAATAAGAAAATATGAACAATAAAACCTGTGAAATATAAAGAGTTTTGCTTCTTCGGGGATTGAACACAAATAAAATATTTTCGTTTCGTTAATGAAGAGGAAATATTTAGCGCATATTGTTTGAAAATAAGTAAATACGTGCATATATGTTAAGAAGTTGAATACGGATAGAACGCCTTATCACCAAAAAAGAAGAAAGTGCGCCAAATTTGGAACTCCTGCAGATGTCTGAACGCCAAATGTGGTAGCGCTATAACCACGTGATGTTGATTTTTGTATTTCAATGTTGACACCGCGGCCTTACGAGAGTCTGGTATTGAAGGCGCTCTCTATTCAATATTACAACTCTCTGGTTGGCCCACTTTTTTAAGATTTCTTCTGTTTATAACTGCTTCTAGTCTCCCTAGTATTTTAACGGATAAAACTCTGGTCTGCGGTGCCAGAGGATCTGCGATTGATTCCCGGTATTCCCGGTAAGAGTTGGTTGCAATTGTCGATATTTATTAAAAAATTATTTATGAAGGCAGATTATGTAGGCAAGCTACTGTTTATTTTACTAATTGTACTCATATTTGAGCTCATGTTTAATTTTTCAAATTTGAAACATATATATTCGGAATCACGATAAACATTGAATGTACTAATAATGAGTACATTTTCCTTATTTTTAAGTACCTATTTGTAACGGTGTATGATTATAAAATACTATCACAACTTTGAAAAGCTATATTTTTGCAACGAATTAAAATTGGGCTCTACTATAGATATCCTTTTGGAGAGGACAATTGAAATTGTCTTTGCTTTTCTAAAAATTTATCTATTAGCGTTTCTTATTTCACTACAAAAGCGTTGGTTGTTGTTTGTATTTACCCGTTGAGAAACCATACTCACAGCACAAGGCAGGTTGCAGCATTGTAGAATTGCTTCGTCAATTTAGTGAAAAAGAATGTTTTTGTAAAGACAAACGTTCTTAAGATAAGATAGTTCTAATTAACATATCTTGCCACTCAAATAAAACTTTGGAGAAGCCTTCTCATAAGTATATAATGAACACCGCTTTATAGCTCTATTTTAATCAGTTGCGGAGATATAGCATTTCATACGTATGATTTATATTTTGTAAGTACCCTGTTCTTAAATTTCCTGTTTAATAACAAGGGAATTTTTAAAAATTCAGTCAGATGATAATATGAATAAATTAGTTAAAAGAAATTGATTTGAATTATATATACACGTTAATTTAATTAACATTCAAATGTGAAGCACATTTCGTATCTTATCTAGATTATTTATCAGATAAAGTTAATTGGTTTGGCATTTTGTTTGAGTTAATTAAAACTGAATTTTCAGAATAATTAACAATAACATAAGTTTCAATGAGATATTCCCACAGATTTTTGTAATTTGCTTGCATATTGATATTGAGTTTTAGCTTGCGCCGTATAATAAGGAGGGTTGATTAAACAACCATTGTCAATAATAAATTACTAAATATATATAAAATTAATTGAAAGTTCAAAAATCAAATATTAATCATATTTTATTGACGGGAAGATAGTGACGAAAAATGATTAGAGAATATTTATGGATGAAAAATTATTTCCATTACATATTCCTATATTCATTTTTAGGTTTTTATATTTAACGGTTTCCGATCCATGGATTTCCATGGATTATATTCAAGTCGGGTTTCAGTTAATTACTAGTAGGTCCAAGTGCACTGTAAACAAAAGTGCTTAAAAATGAATATGCATGAACGTACTTGTTTTTTTTAAAGTACAATTGCATCGTAAATGAGCGATGACGTACTCAAATTTAAGTAATCGTACTTTCACAAAAATGAACAGTGTGATTTAATATTGCTCATCTCAGCTTCTGTTCGAGCCATCTTAACAAAGCGAACTGACACACTTAAAATAGATGTTCAGAAGACGGTTTCCCACATTATTCATTTTACTTATTTTTGAGTAACTATTTTTAACAGTGAACTCCTTTAAGAATGAATCTTTTTCAATAGAACTTAATAATGGTCCTGTGTTCATTGTTAGTCGTAATGAGATCTGCAATACCACTGGGTTCGCATTTGAAAAATTTCAGAAAAGGAGAAATTCTAAATGTTTTTTACCTTTACTACAATAGGTATTCTCAATGTTTTTTACAGTTGCATTTGCATAAATGTAAACACGCTGCAATATCAAAAATTAAATCTTTGAAAAACTGTTTTTTATATGTGAATCTAGGTGCAACGGTACTTGGCAGAATCAAAAGTTTTAATATTGCAAACACTCATAATTCCAGGGAAAACTTCCAATGTGAATAAACGACCCACCTTTGTATATAGGAAGGTAGAGAGCGTCGACCAGGCTGGAATCTACACACATCTACAGTCCACTCCCTTTCAAATAACACATTGATCATAAAAATTGGCTGTATAGTTTAGTAGGAGTAACTGCGACAACATACGGTTTTGTCTATTAAATATATAGATATTTACAATAAACTTTTTATTCAAATGAAATTTCGTGATACCATTTAATAATTTTAAATTTAAATACTAAATAAATGACTTGGGATATAAACATTGTTATATTTTCTAACTCAACGGATAAGTTACGAAACAGAAAATAAAAAAATACTCTCAAACAAGTTATTTTCGTGTTTAGATGACAAATTTCAGAATGCGCGCCTGTTATTTGATAAACTTTACTTCACTTATAACTTTTTTTGACTTTTTAGATATTGACGGCGGTATTTCATTACATATTCTACTATCTCATATTAAAATCTTTGCTCATCAATACCGAACACAAGACATAAAAGCTTCTATCCACACAACAACATGTACAAAAAGTAATTTAAAACATGTCGCCAAACTGTCAACGAATAATGAGTTTTGAAAACAGTAGTTAAAGCTTTTACAATAAATATTTTTAAAGCACACAGTATAACAATGTAAAGGTAGAAATTTATCATAATCAGTTTATGCAAATGCGTATGATAAAAATTGTGCTTTTAATTTAACTAGTTAAATGAAATAAACCTGAAATATAATAATGTGTAGTACGTGATGGTTTTTATGATGATATATTTTTTTCTTCCTTCGAGGTATGAATGAAAGGAGACGACTTAAAGTAGTTACGACTTTAAGAAAATGCGCTAAAAAGCAAAAAATAATTTTTAATTTTACGAACCAGTTAAAAAATTGAATTATTTAATATCAATTTTAAACTTGTTAAAACTTTTTAAAATCGGCGCCAAAATTTAGGTATGATTTTTGTAAATTGGCGCCAACTAAAATTTTTTTTAATAAGTATAAAATTTATATTAAATAATTTAATTTTTTCCAACTCGTTCGTAAAATTACAAATTATTTTTTACTTTTTAGCGCATTTTCTTAAAGTCGGTTTCTCTTTTTTTTAGAAGGATTATTTTATTTTTCCCCTTTTAGTTTTTAATTTAGCGGGGCTTCGCATCCTGATATTATTCAGCAAGAAATTCAAGTAACAACTTGTGCTTACATTTTGTCCCTATCCATGTCAAAAACAAAATAAACATAATACAAGCCATAAAACAAATAACTATAAGACATCCCTATCCATGTCAATAAATGCTGGATAAACGAAATGTTATTGTTGTACAACTTCTGTTAAACAATGAAAACATTTTGAAATCTGATGAATTGTTTAAAAAAACTACGGTTAATTGACATTTCCAGATATATAACAACCGGATAACCGATTATTTTTTTGCAGATTTTTTCTAAGTGGATAGAAAACTCAAATTAAAAAAGAATTTTTGAAATCGGACAATATTTTTTTTTAAACAGTCCGTTTAATTGAGAATTCCGGATATTTAAATGCAGGAAAACCAAATTTTTTTTTAAATGGATCCCAAGTAAAACATCCCCTATCTAACAAAAAAAAATTGTCTAAATATCTGAAGTAGAACCGAAATCCAGCGCGAACATAGATAATTTTTTTTTTAAAAAATACATAAAAGTCGAATTGATAACCTCTCTCCTTGTTACGCGTTGGTGGTTTTAATTTAAAGTGTTTGGCGGTTTTTTTTTTGTAAGTTATGGTTGGTTCACTTTTCATTGGGTTAAAAATAGTTCAATAGCTTGTGGATCAAAGAGAGCTTTTAATTGCTTGAGGTTCAGCACTGTAAATAAACATTAACTCAAAGTTAGAAATTGACTTAAAATATCTTTAGCTTAAAAAACTTGTGGGTGTTGCGTTATTTTGAGCAACATGTTCAATTAGTGTTTTTTTTAATTGAAAACTATGAATGGAAACCAATGAATAGGGTTTCACTTCTTTCAGGTTAAATTTCTTTTTCCACAACTTTAAAGAAGAAGGAAATTAAGATTTTTTATTTTGGTTTTCTATACCGTAAATATGTCTCATATTATATATTCCAAAATAATTTTTTATTAAGAAAATCACTTGGACAAATACTCAAAGAAAAAGGAACTTTTTTTACAACGTTTCAAAAAATATATCTTTCAACGATTTTAATAAACATTGCAGCTAAAGAAAGGAAAAAAATTCTTCTCGAATTTCAAAGAAAAGTATTTATATTATTTATTTTAGCAAAAATTTGGTAAAAAAAAATAATAAAACTCATTAAGGTTTCTTTAACTATTTGTATTTTTCCAGTAACACTTATATTTTAATCCTCAGAGACCGAAATAAAATATTAAAATTGTAAAGTTATTGTCACTGTAAGATAGATTAAATTATATTTTTAATTCCCACATTTAAAAAAAAAATTGTGTGGAACATTTCCTAACTTTCGTTTCATATTTTAAAAATACAAGGGATTTTACAGTTAACATAAACTTTTGCTAAAACAGGTAAACACCATAAGCTAAATTAATATTTCCATTCAGTAATTTGTTACGAAATTGGCATAACTCAACAAAGCATGCAAAAGAAAAGGCGTGCGTACTATAAGACTGAAATTAACAATATACCTTGTTAATTTCATATGAATTCAAATGAATTTTCTTATTACTGTTTAGGTTTTTTTCTTTATTAGAAATTAATAAACATTAACATAGTGATTAATTTGTTTTTTCTAGTTTCATGTAATGTTTTGTTATTTGTAGACAGGTTTGGTTAGGTTCATTAACGTCGCACTGAAGCTGCACAGTGGGCTATTGGCGACGGCTCGATGTCGATCTCGAAGGAAAGACCCGGGAACGATGCCCCGTATTTTTGAACCATGGTCAGATGACGAGGACAACACCTGAGCTGGCACCCAACGCCTTCAATAGACGTCGGGACTTTGGACCCCGATCAGATTTATCGTGCACCAGTGCCGTATACACGCCGTTAATTTTTGTGGATGTTCTGGACGACATTCTAGTATTTTGGTAGAGAAGTTGGCAACCCTCCGATCGCAATATCACTACTTTTTTTACTATTATTTAGTCTAGTCCGTGCAAAGGTTCGAACCAGGGACCCTTTGGATTCCCAGCTGACGCCTTTATCCACTCGGTCACGGAAGCCTCATTTGTAGACAGGTCTTTCTATTATAACGTTGGTATATCAAACACTATATCAAACATCTAAACAATCCCCACACAATTCAACGGCGATGCTATAAGCCCCCCCTAATACCCCAATCAAACATCTAAACCCACTAACATCTTCCCTTAAATCCTGAAACAATACATTAAGATATTCTCTCCAATTACCGTAGAAAACTTAATTGCGAATTGATTACTTAGAATTAAGCAACGCTTTGCAATGGAATACATTTTCCCCCTTTAATCCCTTTCTTTTATATCCAGTTAACATTGCTAACAAAACTGCTCGACATAATTGAGATAAATATTGGGAAAGGCCAAGTATTTGATTCCAGTAATCAATCTAACACCTTATCCAGTGCTCTGGTCCCGTCGCCTTCCGGGCAAGGACGCACTAATTGAGCGGGGACGTAAACGTACTAATGGCCCGACCTCTTCAAATATTGACTCTATTCTCCCTGCTGCAAGTTTTTCTTCTTGGACTTGCAGAGTTTGTATTTTTTTTTATTGTACCTCTTTTTCATCGTTATGCAAGTCTAAAGCGAACGTTGTGTGCTTTCACTCAAATTGGGTTGGGGGGGGTTTCGATTTGCTTTACTGTAATAAAATGTGCTGTGTATGTAAAATCTAATTTATTTTAAGAACTAGGAAAATTGCTTGTTTTTCTTTATAATGGGATTAATTAAAACGACGAATCATAGTAATTAACTCTGTTAAAAATAGGTACTCAAAAATAAGTAAAAGTACTCATTTCGGTTTTAATTACATTCGAATACATAAGTTTCATTTTTGAGAAAGACAATTACTCAAAAATGAGTAAAAATTAATAAAAAGAGCAGTAGTTGCCTGCATGGGCTGCCTTCATAAATCACTTTTAATAAATATCGACAATTACAACTCAAGACTTACCGGGAATCGAACCCATATCCTCAAGCAACACAGTTTAGTGTCTTATACGTTGTTCTACCAGGGCAACGTGAAGAAGTTATAAACAGAAGTAATGTTAAAAAGGTGTGCCAAAAGAATGGAAAGCAAGAAATTTGAGTTGTAATAGCTCAGTTTCCATTTAAGCAATCGACATTAAATAATGTGGAATCTGCTGAACAAATATTTTAATGTGTCTGGTCGCTTTGTTAAGATGGCTTGAACAGAAGCTGAAAAGAACAATATTAAATCACACTACTCAATTTTTAGAAAGTGTGGTTGCTTAAATTTGAGTATGTTATCGCTCATTGACGATGTAATTGTACTCAAAGAAAAACGAGTAGGTTCAGGTACTTATTTTTAAGTACTTTTTGTCACAGTGTAATCATAATTTTTAATTAAATGAAAGAATATTAACAAAAATATACACACTGCACGACCTGGTGACGAGAATAGATGTCTGAGAATAAAGAATCGATTTTGCCTCTTTGTTTCATGAATAACAAGAAACGTGGTTAGACTTATACATTAATATGACATGCGCTTTAAAGATGACATCACGTACATAGAATACATAGCAATTTTTTCAAATTTTTATTTATAAAACTAAATTTTTTTATGAAAAATCTGTAAGCTGGGACTGGGACAACTATGTAATTTGTCTCTATTAAAAACAAAAATATATTCGTGCATCTTTACATAGTAAAAATCTTTACATAGATCGGACGCAGATGGAAATAGAAAGGGATATAAATGAAAAGTAAAAACGATTGAAAGGAAAATAAAAAAACGTATCTTGTAACAACTAAATTTACTTTCATTCATTTAATTTTTGTGGCCAGTATTAATAAATGATTATTTCAGAATTTTTTGGACTTTCTAATTTTTAACCAAGTTGTGAATCTATTTCGGTTTTTACAAAAGTGAACTTGTTTCCAGGTTGACTTAAATTTCCAACGCTCTTAATTGTAGGAATAACGAAAATATAATGTGGAAAATGTTTAGCCTTTTCGAACCCAGAACCCAATTTTAAACATATTAGGGTTTTAATATTTATTAAAAACCCAATACTATCTGCACTTCTATAGTTTATACAAACGTTTAGTATTCCATAGGAATACAAAGCTTTAAGTACAAAAAAAAGAAAAGTACGAAAAATACATAGAATTTTTTTTAATATTTTTTATTTATAACGCAATCATAAAAATTATTTAAGTTTGTGATACATCCAAAATAAGCATTGGTGAAATATAAAAGAAAAACTCCGTCCAAAATTCTATAAAGTGGACAACTCGCATGGCTGTGTAATGGTTAAGTATAGTAAAAGTCAACTCAATATTGGGCAACCTATAGAATTCGGAGCCACAGCACTTGGTTAAATGATAGATTTAGCTACCTCGTAAGTGAAAACAGAGTTAATTAACTCGCGGATTTTTGTGACGTGTACCATTTGATAGCCAGATCTTCCGATTAACAACATTTACACTGTTAAAAGTAGGTACTCAAAAATATGTAAAATGTACTCATTTTTTATTACATTGGATGCTTATCATGGCTCCGAATACATAAGTTTCAATTTGGAAACAGATATGTTCTCAAAAATAAGCACAATGAATAAAACGAGCAGATGCTAACCTACATAGGCTGTCTTCATAAATCACTTTCAATAAATATCAACAATTACAACCAAGACTTACCGGGAATCGAACTCAGATCCTAAGACACCGCAGTCCAGTTCCTTATTCGCTGTACTACCAGGGTGACGTAAAGAAGTTATAAGCAGAAGATTTGCTTAGAAGGTCCAAAAGAATGGAAAGTAAGATAATTGAGTTGTAATAACTCAGATTCCATTTAATCAATCGACATCAAATAATGTGGAAAATCATCTTTTGAACAACTATTTTAAGTGTGTCAGGTCGCTTTGTTAAGATGGATTGAACAAAAGCTGAAATTTGCAATATCAAATCACACTGCTCATTTTTGCAAGAGTACGTTTACTTAAATTTGAGTATGGCATCGCTCATTTACGATGCAATTGTACTCAAAGAAAAACGAGTAGATCCAGGTACTCATTTTTTTTAAGTACCTTTATTTTACAGTGTAGAATCGAACGTATTGTTTATAGAAACTTTTTATGTATTCACTGACATTTGTAATCCATAAATATTATTTAAATAAACAATTTGAGTTATTACCCCTATTTTACTGGCTAGAATCCAACCACTATTTAAGTTCTAAACCAATTCATTCCAAACCGTTTCCAACTGTCACCAAAAGATGAAAATTTTCAAGAATGATTCCTAACATTCTAATCTCCCCCGTGGCAAAATGTTCCCAAATAAAGTCTGTCACTTACACTACGAATGAATATTCGCCAAAAGAAAAAAAAATGGCGGCTTTCAATGTCATAGAACAAAAAATAAATATTCGAAAAAAGAAATGATAAACAAACACCGTCGCAGGATTCGAATGTAGCTATCTAACATTCCCCAGTTCGGTGTTGATTCTAACATTTGTTTTGGATATATGTCAAATATGTTTTTAACTTCAGGATCCTTTAGATCCGACAAGGAGCTGTAGCAACGGCGCCGTTGGCGATAATGCCGAAATTAATACACATCGCCAACACAGAAGGTATTGCAAATTTAATAAAAATGGCGCGGTGTTGCAATTTTTGTGCTGGAGTTTTCCGCTTCGTCACAGAAAGTAATTGGAAACTGTGTCTTCGAGTTTCTATTTCGCTTTTTTGTGGGATGAATGAGTGATTTCTGTTTGTATGCGTATTTTCTTGTGTTTTTCCATTTTTTTTAATAGTTGTAACAAACGGTTCAGTTCAATTCAGATGGGATCATTGTATATTATTTTTAGAGTTTAGGAATAATTTATATATATATTTTGTGAAGTTTGGAGTTTACTCTATATAAAAATGTCCTCTTTTTTACCGTAATTTGGGGTTACCGGAACCCTGGGGGGTTACTTGAACCCAAAACAAGAATAGTTTTAAACCACTCCTGGGTCTGGTGTCATTCAAGAAATATAAACGTACTAAACCATCACTTCAACAATCACGTCTATATTTTCATTATAGCAGACTCAGGAGTGATTAAAAACATTTTTGTTTTCGTTTTGGGATCAAGTAACCGTTGTGGTACTTTTTGTCTTATGTTTAGAAAATCACAAATATATATTTTGTTTTCAGTTAAAAACCATTTTTTTAAACTATTCATCCCAAAAACTTTCTTTGTTACAAAATATATCAAATAAACCTTTGTGTTAATAAAAAAATTAATATTTAATTTGGAAAATATATAGTAATCTCTCAATATAAACGCCAAATACGATCACGAAATCACCATATCTAAAAAACCTAGAGAGATGAAATTTTTACATAGGCTCATCTTGGGCCCTTGCACTAAGAAAGGATTTTTTAAAAATTCGAAATCGTACTGCCAAAATAAAGCTTTTTTAAAATACCTTTCCATAGGATTAACATGAAGGACATGTAAATGCAATATTTCATGATTGTAACAATTTAATATTATGTAACCTATGAAGAGAGATAACGATGCATTTTGATTGTATGATGAGTAAATATCGTAAAGTGTCGCCAACATGAATAACTATGTCCCCAAAATGAATAACAATAATACCAAAATGAATAATAATATCGTCAAAATGAATAACAAAGTGTCCAAAATAAATGATAATGTAGCCCCAAAATGAATAATAATGTCTCCAAAATGAAAAACAATGTCGCCAAAATGAATAACAAAGTGGCCAAAATGAATAATAATATCGTCAAAATGAATAATAATGTGGCCAAAATGAATAATAATATCGCCAAAATTAATAACAATGAGGCCAAAATTAATGATAATGTAGCCAAAATGAATAATAATGTCCCAAAATGATACACAATGTCGCCAAAATGAATAACAAAGTGGCCAAAATGAATAATAATATCGTCAAAATGAATAATAATATGGCCAAAATGAATTTTAATATCGCGAAAATGAATAACAATGTCGCCAAAATTAATAACAATGTCGCCAAATGAAATACAAAGTTGGTGCCACGGTGAACAAATCAGCCAACACTCGGGGAAAAACACGGGCCAAGTTGGATACACTTCAGCTAGTACTTAATATTATTAAAATTACTTTTGTGGCATACATTTAAAAAGTCACAGTTTATTTTACCACACGCAAACATTACTTTTGTATCTGCAATAAAAGTTTTTAGAAATTAAAATATATGCAACAAATTTAAGATAGAAACTCAACTTGGGAGCTTGATCGAAATTTAATTTCCAATCCATTTCTACCGGCAAGCGCAAGCTGCGATTTTAAAAGCAATCCGGAAAAAGTTTCGAAGTTCAAATTTTAAATATTATTAGTTTTGTTGACTATCTAAAATTTACATAAACATATTTCATTTCGAGCTTCACTCCAAAGCACTCTGTTTTAGTAAGAGCGAAGGATAAATCTAATTTTAAAATCTGATTCAGGATCCACGGATTTCGAGAACTACTTCAAAGTTTGCGAATGAATTTATAGGATGAAAAGGAACACGTATTTTAGATAAAGCCTTTTCTGCAGATCTCACATCAAAATTGCATTAGAGGAGGGATCTCTCAGAAGAATTTCACAATTTTAATAACAGAATACATAAACTCTGTATGTCTGACAAAATGAAGGAAATGGCATTGTTATTATATATTTAATCAAAAGCGAGGTTTAGTTACAGAGATACAAGATGTTTTATTGAGGTAAAAGTATTACGTTTCACTTGTTCAAAGAAATTTGGGTAAAAGTAGAAAATAAATCTAAGCCAAATCAATTTTCATCGGAGGGCCCCCAGTTGCCCAGTGGATAAAGGTGTTCGTCTAGTAATAATAAGATTGCGAGTTCGAACCCCACTGATGGACTTAACAACGAAAAGTAAAAAGGTAGTGATCTTGCAATTGAAGAGTTGGTAGCTTCGCTACTAAAATACTAAGAAGTCATCTAAAAATATCCAACAAATTATACTGGCGTGTATACGGGACTGATGCACGATAACTCTGATAAAGGTCCAATGTCCTGATGCTTATTGAGGTTGCGTCGGGTGCCAGCTCAGGTATTTTCTCGTCATCTGAACAAGGTTAAAAAAATACGAGACATCTTTTCCGGGTCTTTCCTTCGAGATAGACCCCAAACTGTCGCCAATAGCCCACTATGCAGCTCTAGGGCGACGTTATTTAACCAAAAACCCCCAAAAAACATTATTCATCGATAATTTTGGAATAGATAGTTTGGTTAAATTAACGTCGCACTAGAGCTGCACATTGGGGTATCGGCGATGGTTCGGGTCCTTATCCGAAGGAAATATTCGGGAACATGCTCGTATTTTTGAACCATGGTCAGATGACGAGGACAACACCTAAGCTGGCACCAAACGCAACCTGAATAGGATATTGGACCCAGATCAAACTTATCGTGCACCAGTTCCGTATAAACGCCAGTATAATTTGTTTTATTTTTTTAGACGACTTCCTAGTAATTTAGTAGCGAAGCTGGCAACCCTCTGATCGCAAGATCACTACAGTTTCACTTTTCTTTGCCAAGTTCATCAGTCGGGTTCGAACTTGCAATCCTCTGATTACCAGCCGAACGGCTTTATCTACTGGGCAACTGGTGGCCATTAGAATAGACAGACTAGGCTTTCCATTTCTAACACCAAGATATCGATGTCAGGTAAACAAGTGGGTAGAGCTAATTGCTGTAGATTAAACCAATGAAAGACACGGATTGGAATACTTATCTGACGCCATTTTATAACTTATAAGAAACTATTAATACATATACGGAATAACAAGTACATTTTGAATAGCGAATTGTCAAATTAGAGTAATAACTAATCACAAAATGGCAATTGGAAAACTAACGAAATTTCTATTTGGATTCGAATTTGATCATGCTTGTAAAACATATTACGCAGCTATTTGCGCATGCGTGTGAAACATGTTACGCAAGTATTGTGCAGGTTTGCCAACTTGAACTGAAATCGTATTTGGCGCCATTAGTTTTGACGGACTGCCCCATTATTCTTTACTTTAACCGAATTTTTTTTATTTTGCATGAAATACCCAAATACGTATTTCATTGCTATATTTTATTAAACTCGTTTTATATATTCGACATTGTTTTATATAATCTACGCAATTAATCTTTGACAAATGGTTTGGAGAAGTATTAATTTAATATTGACAATGGGACTAAAGGTCATGGATTTAAATACACTGTAAAAAAGGTGCTTTAAATGAGTACCTGAACCTACTCGTTTTTCTTTAAATATAATTACTTTTACTCAAATTTTACCGTACTTTCTCAAAATTGAGCAATATGTCCTATTATTGCTAATCTCAGTTTCTGTTCAAGCGATCTTAATAAAACCTGATAAACTTAAAGTATTTGTTCAGAAGATGGTTTTCCACATTATTTGATGTCGATTGCTTAAATAGAAACTGAGTTATTACAACTCAATTATCTCACTTCCCCTTCTTTTGGCTCACCTTTTTTTTTAACATGACTTTTGTTTATAACTAGTACTTGTTGTTTCCCTGGATGCCTTAGCAAAGACATCCAGTAGCTTCTTATTGACGCCCTGGTAATAAGGTACTGTACTTCGGTGCTGAGGTTCTGGGTTCGATTCCTGGTAATACTAGTTTGTAAGTGTTGATATTTAGTGAAAGTGATTTATGTGGGGCCAGCATTTTCTCATTGTGCTTAGAGAGTTGTAATATTAAATAGAGAGCGCCTTCTATACCAGACTCTCGTAAGGCCGCGGTGTCAACATTGAAAAGAAAAACCCACATCACGTGGTTATAGAGCTGCCATATTTGACGTTCAGACATCTGCAGGCGTTCCAAATTTGGCGCACTTTCTTCTTTTTTGGTGATAAGGAGTTCTGTCCGTATTCAACTTTTTAACATATATGTATGTATTTACCTATTTTCAAACAATATGCGCTAAATATTTCCTCTTCATTAACGAAACGAAAATATTTTGTGTTCAATACTCGAAGAAGCGAAACTCTTTATATTTCTCAGGTTTTATTGTTCATATTTTCTTATTGAAGTATACAAAATAACAATTGAAAGAACTTCGCTTATGGTAAATTTTTTACATAAAAACGTAATGCAATTATTTCAAAACTACACAGTAAGAAAAATCTCCTTAATATATCTGTTAAACTCCCTTAAATTGTACCACTCGTTCAAAAAAAACTATATTTAAATACAAAATTAAACACAAAACCATATTAAAATACTTCGATCTCTTTTAGTTCTTAAAGTCGCCAAGGCCTGCCAAGTAATATTGGCGCATGAATGAATTGGTATTTCCACCTATCACGTGGTTTCAAAGATGGACACACGGAAATCAGCATTTTTATTCCTCTATTTGTATTATCGTACTCTATATTACTCTATGATTGTACTCCTTTTTGAGTACATGTCTTTTTCAAAATTGATTGTATTCGGAGCCATGATAAGCATCGAATGTACTGAAAAACGAGAACATTTTACTTATTTTCGAGTACCTATTTTTAACAGTGTAACAGCTTATTTGGGAAAGTACAAATAATTGTTTTTATAAAAATGAGTAGTAGATAATTGTATTTATTTTAAGTTTATATCACTTTAATTGACCTTTTCATTTTCCCACAATAAACTGTTAAAAATAAGTACTCAAAAATAAGTAAAATTTACTCATTTTTGAATACATTTGAAGCTTATCATGGCTCTGAAAATATAAGTTTCAATTTTGAAAAAGACATGCACTTTAAAACGACAACAAACATTAAAAATTAATAAAAAGAGCAGTTACTATAGCCTACATAGGCTGCTTTCATAAATCACTTTCAATAAATATCGACAATTACAAGCAAAACTTACCGGGAATCGTATCCACATCTGCACACGTGGTCAACAGCTATATCCGTTAAGCTACCAGAGTGACGTGAAAGAGGTGTATAAAAAGAAGTTTTTTAAAAAGATGTGCCAAAATAATGTTAAGCAAGATAATTGAATTGTAAGAACTGAACTCGGTTTCCATTTAAGCAATCGACATCAAATAACGTTGAAAACCATCTTTTGAATAATTATTTTAAGTTTGTCATGTCGCTTTGTTATGATAGCTTGAATAGAAACTGAGATTACTATGGTTACTGAAAGAAAGTACGGAGAGAAAGTACGGTTATTTAAATTTCGGTACGTCTTCGCGCATTTACGATGCAATTATATTCAAAGAAACGAAGAAAACTTCTGAACAATTATTTTAAGTTTGTCAGGTCGCTTTGTTATGATAGCTTGGACAGTAGCTGAGATGAGCAATATTAAATTTCACTGTTCATTTTGCGAAAGTACATTTACTTAAATTTGAGTACGTCATCGCTCATTTACGATACAATTGTACTCAACGAAAAACGAGTCGGTTCAGCTACTCCTTTTTAAGCACCTTTTTCTTACAATGTACTTTACATTAAAAGAAACGGATTAAATATCCTATTTAAATAATTTTTTTAAACTCATGGACTGCAAGAGAATTTAATCATTAAGATACCCCAAACACCACTTTTATTCACAAAAAAATACAACATCGATCTAACTTCTCCACACTAAAATAACGGCTGAAAATTCTCGTCTAGGAAACAGAATCCGCTTATCACTCAAGAAAATCAAAAACTTTCCCATCCACCGTAGGAGGGAATAAAACCTTAAAATGATTCCCCAAAAATCTGAAAGATAAGCAAAGTGTCCAGAGGGAGAAGCAGAACTATCCGATATCTTCTGACGGGGGGCTTCTGAAAATATCCGCTATTTGCTGTGACACGTTGCGGAAGGAAATGTGGCATATGACTTTAAGTTCGGCGCCTATACTTTATCTCTCTTATACTTTTTTTGTTTTGTAAGATAGTGTATAAAGTTTTACGTCAACGCGTATTACTTCTACTTCAACGCGTATTACTTCTACTTTGGAGATGGGGTAATTTAGTAACTGAGCACTTAAAAATGCAATGAATATACGGAGTAATTATTAAAGACATAGAAGTACTAAAACTGTGGAAGTTATATCTTATAATAAAGTTCACTGTAAAAAAAAGGTACTTAAATATTAGTATCTGAACATACTCGTTTTTCTTTGAGTACAATTGCATCGTAAATGGCAATGACGTACTCTCATTTAAGTAACCGTACTTTCTTCTTAAAGTAGAGAAGACGAACTTAAAGTCGTTCGTCGTCTATACTTTACATCTCTTATACTTTTTTGCTTTGTAAGATAGTGTATAAAGTTTTACGTCAACGCGTATTACTTCTACTTCAAAGTGTATTACTTCTACTTCAAGGCGTATTACTTCTACTTTGGAGATGGGGTAATTTAGTAAATGAGTACAGAGTAATTATTAAAGACATAGAAGTACTAAAACTGTGGAAGTTATATCTTATAATAAAGTACACTGTAAAAAAGGTACTTAAAAATGAGTACCTGAACATACTCGTTTTTTTTTTAGTACAATTGCATCGTAAATGAGTAATGACGTACTCTCATTTAAGTATCAGTACTTCCTTCTTAAAGTATAAACGACGAACTTAAAGTAGTTCGTCGTCTATACTTTCTCTTATATATATACTTTATCTTATATCTTATATATTTTTTGTTTTGTAAGATAGTGTATAAAGTTTTACGTCAACGCGTATTACTTCTACTTCAACGCGTATTACTTCTACTTCAACGCGTATTACTTCTACTTTTGAGATGGGGTAATTTAGTAACTGAGTACTTAAGAATGCAATGAATATACAGTAATTTTTGCGAAAGTACGCTTACTTAAATTTGAGTAAATCATCGCTCATGTATAATGCAATTGTACTCAAAGAAAGACGATTATGTTCACGTACTCATTTTTAAGTACCTTTTTTTACAATGTTGATATTGGGCAATAAATCTTTTACCCCTCAAAACCAATCATCTGTAGTGTCAAACAAATGAACAGTTAAAAAAATTGAATAAAAATACTGAACTAATTGTTTTCCTGTATATTTAAAAACTGAAAAAAATCCTTCATTCCTCTTAAATAAACTCATTACAATAATATTTTTAAAAAAAATTAATGCAGTAGAATGTACGATATTAAAAAGGAAAATGTTCCATTCGAATCCAATTGGAGTCTTTTCCTTTTTAATTTCACCCGTTCAAATGGAACGCGGGGAAATTTTCTTTTCTTGTCTCCCGTAACTTTTCTGTGATTTTTTTTTATTCTAAAGCGGAGTTTTTGATAAAGGCATCGCAATCACACAAAAGTTTTGAATTAAAATTTATTGGGAAAAGGTCTGGAGTGCTGTTGCAATTTATGGTTTTTCGATATGGAAATATTGTGTGGGTTACGTATACGACGAGATTGCGGTACAGCAATGACATTGTCATTAGTCAAAACTGCTTTTGAATGACAGAGCTTTAACTATCTTCATTTGTGTTTCGATAGTAAATATTAATAAATAAATTTTATAGTATCCATTTTTAAAAAAAAAAACTTCTATTTAAGTGAAATATTACTTGGTTTTTATATTAATTGGTTGATTATTTAAATTGACATATTACGCTGTTAAAAATATGTACTCAAAAATAAGTAAAATTTAAACATTTTTTATTACGTTCGATGTTTATAGCTCCAAGTTTCATTTTTGAAAAAGACATATACTTAAAAATCAGTGCAATAAATAAAAAAAGAGCAGTTGTTGCCTACATAGGCTGTCTTCATAAACCACTTTCGCTAAATATCAATAATTACAAACAAGAATTAACGGGAATCGAACCCAGATTCTCATGCACCGCAGACCAGGGTTTATCCGTTGTACTACCAGAGCGACGTGAAGAAGTTATAAACACAATAAATGTTAAGGAGGTGTGCCAAAATAATGGGAAACAAAATAATTGAATTGTAATTACTCAGTTTTCATTTAAGTAATCGACATCAAACAATGTGGAAAAAGTTGTCAGTTCTGAACATCTATTTTAAGTTTGTCAAGTTGCTTTGTTAAGAGGCTTGAATAGAAGCTGAGATTAGCAATATTAAATCATACTTTTCATTTTTGAGAAAGTACGATTACTTAAATTTGAGTACGTCATCGCTCATTTATGATGCTTCGTATACAAGTCAATACGTTAGTATATTTCATTTCTAATATTCTTCTTCTTTTAAACATATAAAATATCAAAACTAAATAGCGCGTTTCACTCAATACCGAAATTGAAATAAATGGTGTTTAGTTCATTGATAATCTTTTCGGCGAACACTGTCATTTTGGGAAAATTTGCATTAGGACCTGTCCCAAGCCACTTTTAAATTGCAAAGGAAAATTTTCGATAGAATTCAATCTGTATATCAATGAATTCCATCTCTGAATATGAATCGCATTTTGTTTTTTGTAGTATAAAATATTAATATTAAAAGAGCTTTTCACTTAATATCGAAATTTCAATTTTCAGTATAATGGCGGCAGTATATTGCGCACTAGGGTGGAGCGAAAAAACTTTTTTTTGAAATTCATGTTGCCTGAGTCATTATACGGTGCCAAACTCACTAGAACAAATTGTCACCAAATTTCAGCCCAAAATATTGCTATCTTGAGGTTCCACATCTCAAAAGAATGTTTATATATAGCCTTTTATATAAAAAAATGTCCTTTTATTTAATAAATAATTTCTATTAATTAATGTGTTAATTAAAATGATATTTAACATTAATTGTATGATAATTAATAGTAGTTAATTATGATTTAGTCAATAAATTACTTAATTAAAACTTTACTGTCAGATGTTAGCGCTATAAATTACTTTCGTACTCTACATAAAAAGCAAATTTACTTAATTTTAATAGAAGGCAACACGTGTTCTATTCTGATAACTATTTTTACCATGACATAGTTGTCACGTGGATTCCATTTTCTGGGACAGTTTTACTCACGTTTGCTGATTTAATAAAGCATTTCCTCTGGATCAAAAATTATTTATTGTGAAAGGGGAATAAGAAAGATCCTTCAGTCAAAGATATCATCGAAATTGTTTCTTGGGATATTTCAAGAATTTGGAAGAAAGCCTTCTTGCCAGTGGTATAAATCATCAAGAAATTTTTCGACTTATAAGAAATTACAATGAAAAGTATAAAAATATGAAAAGAATATCAAAATCTCGAAGGGGGGCTAACAAAATTAGGAAATATTTCTTCGGCCAGCCAAATAGTACTTCGTTTGATATTTCTTCATGCAAATGTTTGATTTATGAACAATGCAAGTGTTTTTTAAAGATTCATCGTATGGAGCGAAATTTTTTAACAGGTCAACGGCATGTATGAAAATGGCAATAGGGTCGATTGACATTTCTGTAATCCGAAAATTGAAGCGTATAAGAAAAAAACAACATAAAAGGCAAAAGCATGAGGCCAAAGCAAGAGAATACAAAACTAAAGCTTCTTATAAGTCTATTTCAGATTCAGCAGCGAACGTCATTCTAGGAGCTGATTCAGAATTAGAAGATATCCCTGAAGATGATGACGATTACGTTAGCCTCGAAGCCAAACGTCTGAAAGCAACTGATGATAAAACTCCCTTAACATCCAAGACAAGTTAGATGAAAATATCCTTGCTGCATTTAGCGGTTGCTTGTGATAGGACAGGAATATCAGATAGGTCAGCTGCTGTCATTGCGTCATCTGTGCTTCATGATGTAGGGATTGTATCTAAAGATATTCCGGCTAAAGTTATGGACAGGAATAAGCTGAGGAAGGAACGTCGAAAGTTACGGTCCCAGCTAGATTCTACACAAATACCGCAATTTTTGTATGCCCTCTACTTCGATGGAAGAAATGACAAGACTATTATGTATGAGAAGAAAGGGAATTCTTATACTACAGGACTACAGCTGTAGTAGAGCATATTACGCTCTTGTCAGAACCTGGTTCTGTTTATTTAGGACCGAAAGACGTCTGGACCACAAGAGTTTCCCGCAACAATAGGCAAATCTAAGAAAACATGCAAAACTCTTGCCGTGGCAAATTTTGTCTCTAATCCAGTTGCTTTTCCCGAAATTGACAAACAAGAACTCAGTACAGACCAAAAACACCTCTTCGACATTTATAGGCAGTATCATTGGGGGTATGCCTTCCAGAATTAGCAAACTGAAGACCCGGGAAGATGTCTCACTCAAGATGGCTCACTTCAGCCAACAGAATTCTTCGCCTTTACGTATCGACCGCCAAAGCAATAATGATGCTCCATCAGACTTTAAGCTCATGGTATAATATGTTATGAAAGTTTATGTGCCATCCTGGTTTGAAATAAAGAAAATCCCGAATGCCACACATGGAACACGTCACCTTAATGGAATGATAAAAAAAAAGTTAATTATTTCCAGAAGACTTTAAGGCAATCGTTCACGAATTTATTCAGAGGAACTGTTATTTTGCTCATTCTGAGAATATTCTGTTAGCGATGCTAAATGAACGAGCACACATTCGAGAACTTGGCTTCAGAAGAATACTGAAATCAAGAAAAACTGACTTATTGGGGAAAATAAGATAATTTAATCTTCCCAATTTGAATTTAAAAGCAAATGACTATTTCGAGATGATTCACTATGACAATCCTTTGGAACCACCAGTTACCACGAACTTCAGCAACGAAGACATAACAAGATTGATCAGAAATGGTTCACAATTTGAACAGAGAAGCCATTCTCAAGCAGTGGCGAGGCATGTGAAACTGGAAACACAAGCATCATTGGCAACATGTGGTGTAGAAGCCGTCGGGGATGGATACTTCGCGGCGGAATAAAGTCACGAAACGAACTTCCGAAATTTGACACCCAGATGAACTTTTTTGGACCTCGTGTGAAATTTAAAAATAATGCGTGTTAATATGTTCATGTCTATTTTTTAATAATTAAAACCGTTTTGTAATCTGAAAATAAAATATGGTAAAAATTAAATTAAAATAAAAAAAAAATGATTTTTTTTATTGTTTGACTTTAATATTATATTTTATATCTCAATGTGGAACCTGAAGATGATGAACGATTCCGATTAAATTTTTTCACAGTGATTTTTTCACCAAATGGCACCATTTGTTGGGTCAGGAAACACTAAAATTTGAAATTATTTTTTTTTCGCCCTTTTCACTCCACCCTATTGCGCACCTCATAATGTCTTTATTTTTGGATGTTTTCAGTTGAACTGAATTATTAATTAATAGTGAATAATTAATTATTAGTTAATATACTTGTGTATAAATATTGAATTGAACTTTCTTATGGATATATGGATAAATATTGTATTCAATGTCATTTTTTAGTATAATAGCGGCAGTTTATTTCCCCTCATAATGACATAATTTTTGGTCTTTGTTAGTTGAGCCGAGTCGTAAGCCTATTTTTAAATTACAAAGAAAAAATCATTATTAATTTATATATTTATGTATAAATATTGAATTCAGCTTTCTTATGGATGAATGGATAAATATTGTATTCAATGTCATTTTTTAGTATAACAGCGGCAGTTTATTGCCCCTCATAATGACGTCATTTTGGTCGTTGTCAGTTGAGCCCATTCGGAAATGCATTTTTAAATTTCAAAGAAAAATTCATTAATTAATATGCTTAGGTATAAATATTGAATTCAGCTTTCTTATGGATGTATGGATAAATATTGTATTCAATGTCAGTTTTCTGTTCAATGGCGGCAGTTTATTCCACATCATAATGAAGTCCTTCTTGGTCGTTGTCAGTTGAGCCGAGTCATAAGCCCATTTTTAAATTTGAAAGAAAATTAATTATCAATTAATACATTTGTGTATAAATATTGAATTCAGCTTTCTTACGGATGTATGGATAAATATTGTATTCAATGTCAGTTTTTTGTTCAATAGCGGCAGTTTATTCCACATCATAGTGAAGTCATTTTTGGTCGTTGTCAGTTGAGCCGAGTCATAAGCCCATTTTTAAATTTGAAAGAAAAATTAATTATTAATTAATACACTTGTGTATAAATATTGAATTCATCTTTCTTATGGATGTATGGATAAATATTGTATTCAATGTCAGTCTTCTGTTCAATGGCGGCAGTTTATTGCACATCATAATGAAGTCATTTTTGGTCGTTGTCAGTTGAGCCGAGTCGTAACGCCATTTTTAAATTTGAAAGAAAAATGAATTATCAATTAATACGCTTGTATATAAGTATTGAATTCAGCTTTCTTATGGTGTATGGATAAATATTGTATTCAATGTCAGTTTTCTGTTCAATAGTGGCAGTTTATTCCACATCATAATGAAGTCATTTTTGGTCGTTGTCAGTTGAGCCGAGTCATAAGCCCATTTTTAAATTTGAAAGAAAAATTAATTATCCATTAATACACTTGTGTATAAATATTGAATTCATCTTTCTTATGGATGTATGGATAAATTTTGTATTCAATGTCAGTCTTCTGTTCAATGGCGGCAGTTTATTGCACATCATAATGAAGTCATTTTTGGTCGTTGTCAGTTGAGCCGAGTCGTAACGCCATTTTTAAATTTGAAAGAAAAATGAATTATCAATTAATACGCTTGTATATAAGTATTGAATTCAGCTTTCTTATGGTGTATGGATAAATATTGTATTCAATGTCAGTTTTCTGTTCAATAGTGGCAGTTTATTCCACATCATAATGAAGTCATTTTTGGTCGTTGTCAGTTGAGCCGAGTCATAAGCCCATTTTTAAATTTGAAAGAAAAATTAATTATCAATTAATACACTTGTGTATAAATATTGAATTCAGCTTTCTTATGGATGTATGGATAAATATTGTATTCAATGTCAGTCTTCTGTTCAATGGCGGCAGTTTATTGCACATCACAACGAAGTCCTTCTTGGTCGTTGTCAGTTGAGCCAAATCGGAAGCCTATTTTTAAGTTTAAAAAAAGTTTCAAGTCGATAAAATATCTGGAAACAGGTTTACATTGAGTTTTACAAGATTTGCCCCCACCATCAAGCCATACTGAGAGAGTTAAATAAAAGCTAGTAATCGCAATAAAAGTAATCCTACAATTCCGTTGCGCTCTTCTGCACGGAATCCCAGCCACTGCTTTCAGCCATTATTGCCGCAGAGTGGATCACTCCGCCAGAGTAATTAAAACACGTGCCCTCATAATTACTCTGGTCGAAAGGGATGTTCTCCGATAAAAGAAGGGGATTCCTCAGCAAGATAATCGATAAATTGACTTTCTCAACTGGAATCTCACATATATCCAGGAAATCCGATATCAAGGGGGTTAATGTAGCCAAGTGGTGTTCTGAAACGTACTTATTTGGTTTAATCTTATCTTGATAATTTCTCGAACTTTGTTTAGTTAAAGAAATTCCATATTAATGGGTTAATTTGGAAACATATGCAAGTATCGTTCACTTGAAGAGTAACAAAATATGGAATTTTATTCTTTTACTTTACGTGAATATGTCACGAAATCTGTTTGACGTGAATACGGCAAAAATTCCAACAACATGAGAAGCGACATATTTAAAATTCCCGTAACTTTAAGGGGAATCGGCCTTTGGGGATAAATAACTTACCATCGTGTAAAAGAAAGTAGACGCGTCGAGTATGCTGATTCATAACCCATATATGACATTTTGTATTACTTGGGTGTCGACTTTTACCTGCAATATGTGATTCCGCCGTTATAACTTCACAGGGATTCAGTCTATGTAGATAAATGACCTACCATCGTATAAACGAAGATAGGTTGCGTCAACCAGGATGGTAATTTATTCACTACCCCCTCTGATTTTTATACCGTGTGGGGGGAACGAGTCACATTTCGGACATACGCTATCTTGTATTACCACTGTAACTGAAGTTCTATTTGACAGGTAATACCGTAAAGGTGGGCAACTTTGTGCCAAGGTTGCAACATTGTGCCACACACGGTTTCAATGCGTTTTAGCGGTAATATAAATGCAATTAGAGCATTGGAAAAAATCCTGTAGTTAGCGATGATGTTGTTGAATCTAAACGAGCATGTAATAACCTTCTTGAAAAACCTCAAAAAGTGGCACAAAGTTGTCCCATTTTACGGTACTGAATGCGTGCCTAAATTGAAGAGACCAACGATACCAGGAAGTTCATTTGACTACATGATACAGAATATTCTAATATTCCCTTTCATGTTGAAAAAATAGATGAAAAATAACACAACTACTTTAGAGAATTTGAAATAGAAAATTAATGCTCTCTTTTCAAAGTCAATTAAAACCCTTTTCAACAGTGATTTTAACCTACATGAAATGTTCTGCGAAGTTTCACACCAGATTTATTGTGATCCACATTAATGTTTATTTTATAAATATAAAGTTATAAAAAAAAATTAAGTTTTCGTTGTATAACGCACAATAAAATCACGCTTCGTGAAATGTCCATCTAATCCTTTTAGTCATTTTTATCCCTCACTAATTATAACCCGAATAGTAATTAAATAATGACTGGAACACGTTAATGGCGTCTTACGGCGTTAAATATTTATTGGAGAAATATTCCAGCGCCAATTTATTTATATTTTAATTCTTAGATGGAGACTCCTTCCCCCTTTCTTGTTATTTCTTTGTTAAGCAAGCTTCAGAAAAATGCGTGCCCTTTATTCAACGGAACTTGATTGTAAAGGTCTTTCTATCCAGTTCACGCACAATTACTCTATTTATCAGTATAAAGGACAAAGTCTGGTTGCTTTCTGAAAGCAGCCGTCTAACGTTTGGCGGTTAAAAATGCTGAAGGCTGTTTCTGTATTGAACCTGTCTGTGTGTTTGAAGTTTCGTTATCGGGGATATTGTTATCACCTTATTCAAAGGCTCCGAAAAGTGTCAGACCATCTGAGCTAAGCTGTGTTAAGAATACAAGTTTGGGAGCTGAATAACCAATTTTAGTTCTGTAATCGGAAACGTTATCGGAATATCTTAGATAAGACATATAAGAAAGTGTTTACTGATTTAGTGATTGTATGCATACTAAAATGTAAATATAGAGGGGTTTTAGGAAGATTAATCCAAATTAAATATTATATATTTAAAAAAATTAACAACACAATATAGTAATTCTGCATTGTTAACCCAGCAAAAAAGATCAGAATAAAACCTTCATCAAATGTGCTGAATTGGATGGATTTTGAAAATTTTATAAAGGAATTAATTTTTTTTTTAAAGTTTTTAATTTCCCAGCATATCTTTTAAAAAAATTATCTCCAATAATTTCGATGGTTCAAAATTGAAGTTATTTATTGTAGTTTTCTTTTAAATGGTCTGTAACTAGTTATATGATGAAATTTGAAACAAAAACTTTAAGTTAAAAAATCTTTAAAAAAACATCATTTTCCATCATTTGATAAAAGTTTTATGTTAAGAAAGTTTTCTTAGTAATGGGAATGTTTGCGCTTTAGCGTTGCTAAGTTACCCGCGCTGTGACTTTGCAAAATGAAATATGTTGAAACTTTGTAAAGTAATCTTTATTATGACGTAAATTGAAAATGCAACACAGTAATTTTCCCCAGCGTATTTTATTAATAAGTTTCACTATGCATTTCTTCAATCTAAAGCATGTCTTTCTGAAGTAAAATACATGTATTCTTTAAGATAGAAAATACTTGTGGAATCATCTCTATTAGTTTCCTCTATCAATCTAAAACACATAAATATAGGTTACTTAAAAATTTTAATGTGTTAAATAAATAGAAGAATCGTATAGTTTATTTCGAAAATTAAAATGAGTTAAATAAATAGAAGATTCGTATAGTTTATTTCGAAAATTTGAAATGAGTTAAATAAATAAAAGATTCGTATAGTTTATTTCGAAAAATTGAAATGAGTTAAATAAATAGAAGATTCGTATAGTTTATTTCGAAAATTAAAATGAGTTAAATAAATAGAAGATTCGTATAGTTTATTTCGAAAATTTGAAATGAGTTAAATAAATAGAAGATTCGTATAGTTTATTTCGAAAATTGAAATGAATTAAATAAATAGAAGATTCGTATAGTTTATTTCGAAAAATTGAAATGAGTTAAATAAATGGAAGATTCGTATAGTTTATTTCGAAAATGGAAATTAGTTAAATAAATAAAAGATTCGTATAGTTTATTTCGAAAATTGAAATGAGTTAAATAAATAAAAAATTCGTATAGCTTATTTCGAAAATTTAAATGAGTTAAATAAATGAAAGATCCGTATAGTTTATTTCGAAAATTTCAATGAATTAAATAAATAGAAGATTCGTTGATGAAATTACACAAATTTCAATATTTATCTTAGATGGATTTCACATACACTTACACGTGTTTTTGTCATTTAAAAATGAAGAATATTCGGAATTTTTTTTTAAAATAAACTCATCAAAATTTGCTATTTTTTATTATTATGAAATCATTTAAATAATTAAAATAGTATCAGTTAAAGGCTTTTATTTAAAAATGCCTTAAATACAAATGCCTTACCTTATGTAAAACTCTCCAATCTCACTCTCCAAACTTTACACGGGGATATATTTGGACACCACCAAATTTAACGTGCACCACCCTCCTCTACACGGCGAATATTCGATTAGAATACTCGTAAATCACCACTTAGCCCTTAATGGGGTTCGAATTCACAACCTTCCTAATTCAGTCTCGGTCCACTGGTACACTTAAAAAAATCCTTAAATTTTGATAAATAAAATATCACCATAAATTCTTCCCGTGTCCCGTTTAACGTTCCTGGTTACCCATGAATATCATTCCGAATCGTTTATAGTAATAACCGATACCTTCAAACCCTTTATAAAGACAATAATTCAGACCATTTGTTCAGAATTACATGCGCGTGCTTGAACAAGATTAAAGCAAGAACAGAACGCGATCCATCGAATACTCAAGGGACGGACTTATCTCCTTTTGCAGCCGGCCTCTGAATTTTTGCAGCCGGCACCGCTTTTTCGCTAGATCCTTGTCTCTGGCCTTTCCTTCTTTGAAACAGACTCTCGCTGCGAGATAAAACACAGGGAAACGCAAGGACTAGTGGATACATTTTTAATGCGTGCTTGGATTACTGCCATGGCATTACTGTAAGTCCGAACTTTACAGTCTGTTGATGTCTTGCCTTTGTGAGTTTTTTGTTTGTTAAGGTTCTGTTTTCGAAGGGATTTATGGAAGGGATTTTTGTAATGTACATTATGAAGGTGTGTGTTTATGAGTGGTTTTGTCCTGTTATGCTATAGGGTTGGTAATAAAAAAATAAAGTGTGGGATTTCTATTTTTAGGTTGTTGTCTGAGAGAATATACTTAAAAATCTATAGTAATAAAATTTCGAAGGTGGGTTTGTATTTGCCTGAGTTGACCTCAGACACGATTGATACAATTTTAGGAAAGTAATAAAATATATTTTTTACTCGATAGAATATTTTAAAGTCTTGCTTATTCAATAATTATAAGATGAGTTTATGGGCGGTTCAAGGGGATTTTTTGTGAAACGTGAAATCATGATTTTGGCGCCCAAATTTTCGAAATATTTTTTTATTGACGATTTGTAACTTTGTCAACTAAAAACCCTTTATTGGTTTCAGCAAGGTAACAAAATAGTTTAATTATTTGTCTGCAGTGTCAAGATAGCTTGTTTTCATGCAAAGAAATAAACAAAACCCAAGCTTTAACATATTTTTAGGAAGACCCAAGCCCCAAATTCACCAAAAAAATTGCAATCTTTTTCTCCATAAAACGATTATATACATACTTAAGCAAGTGTACACAAAATTTTAAAACAATAAAAGAAATAGAACCTATATTTTTTTTTAGATGTTTATATACCTTTTATCATATATCTACACACTTTTCGTCTGCAACAATCGTCATTTACTTAAAATATTTTTTTTACATTTTGGTCACATTTAAAATGCTAAGGCTTTGTAACTAATTAACTTAAAACTAAACTGTTAATAGTTTTTGAAGCTCTAATATTTGCTTTACAAACGTATGAATAGCTTTTTTAAATTAAGTTTTAAATTATTTTTTTTCGATTTATTTAGATTTTAAACTTAAAATAAGTTTTTGAAAACTATTAAAACCCAAATCCGCAAAAGTCTATTCATACGTCTGTAGTACGTACATTGACGTTATTTAATCAATTAAATTTTTTTTTAAACTTCAAAAATTGAAAGAGGAGTAGTATTTTTAAAAAAGTCTATTTAAGCTTAAAAAACGCAAAAATAACAAATATAATTTTTAAAAATATATTTTTATTTTTGATTATTGTTCAGAAAAAGATGTTCTAATAATATTAAAAAAAATGTATTTCTGAATTCATTAATAAACAAATTAGGATTTGGGGCTCGGGTATCCCTAAAATAATATATAGGGTGTTAAAAGATCACTCTCGTATTTGACGAAATTTTAGTCATTTCTGTTAAAACATACGCCTGCTATATGCTCCGATAAAATATTACATCAAACTAAGGGTTTTTATTTAAGAGCTTTTAACAAGATTTAGTTCTGCCGAAATGAGGCAATATATGTATAAGTACCAATTAGAAAAGTTAATGTCCCGGAAAAGAAGGCCGTTAGGGAAATTGAGCAAATTACTTTTGTTAAAAATTTGAGGATTCTTGTTTCATCAAAAGCTATGTGATTAAATGGCGAAACTATTGTCAAATATGACAAAAGTGGCCTTGACGATCACAGTAATCTCGAAAATGGTATTGTTATATCTGACAGTGTAGATATATATAGAAATAAAGTAATATACTAATTGCGAAAAAATATTTAATTGTAATAAATTTTATCTAAAAAGTATAAGATGATTAAAATATAAAACAAAAATTACAAAAATTTACGACAAAATTTTACGTATTTTTTCCAGTTTTTCACGGAAATTTAGCGCCCTTTTTAATGAAGCGCCCCAATTAAACGCTTGTGTCGCTTGGGCCTTATGCCGTCCCTGATTAGTTTTAAATATAAAAATACTTGTTATGTGTATTTACATAAGCAAAACTTAAATTTTGTTTGCATTAATTCTTGCATCTGTTTGACGGACCTTACTGAAACCTAACACAGAAATCGTTTTAGAAAAAGCCTTTGCATTTGGTTTAGCATCAATATATTAAAAAAAGATGTGATGTAACAATTCTTTTCTTATACTTAGGAACGATTTTTCTACGCTTAATCGTGCACAATTTAATTTGTGAACTTATTTCGGTTGTTTTTAAATGAAAGAAAGATGACTCCATAACGTTCCTATCCCGTAACGTTTTTTCATGAAAAATATTATTTTTAAAAGGTTTTAAAGTGAAATTAGATTAAACCGCTCTCTCAAAACTATGACATCCGCATTGTCACTAAATTGGTTATATTCAGATTCATTGACCTGCAAATAAACTTAAGGAAATACCGTCTTTAATTCAATTAAAATTTATAACTTATTATGTGATGTTCTTTTATACTAAAGCATTCCGTTTAGATACTTTTATCCCTTGCAAAAGACAACTTTTCGAATAAATTTTGAAACCTAAAGAAAATCCACAAGTAAGGAAATTTAGTATTCTTCAAAGTCACATAATTGGGATTATTAAAAAACTTTCAATTTTGAAGTGTTAAAGTGTTTAACTCACGTTTAATCAAATTCGTTAACGTCTAAGTAAACTAATTACTAAAAATTCGCCACTTAACTTTTACTTTCAAAGTGTGTTCTAAATGTATATTTTCTCATAGGAAATTAATAATAATTTAATTCATTTAATTTTAGTGTACATATATATATAATTAGTTAATGTATATATAACTAATTTCAATTAAACAATATAGATTCTAGCTTATAAATGTTAATGCTTAACAGTTAATTAACAATGACATCAATCGTGTAAATAGTTAATGAAGAAAGAAACTATTCTATAGCTAGTCAACAATACAAACTTTGTAAATACCACAATGGTAAACAGGTTCATTTAATGTTATTTTTCAAGTGATTTGAAAGATTATAACATTTATCCGTTTTATATTATCTTTTATTTGCATGCACTTTGAGCTTATACGTTTCTTTTAAACACAGAGAAATCATACAGAAATTACAAAACACGTGCTTAGGTAGACTAAACAGTGCTCCGCTACGTTGAAGCATTTAAAAGGTCAGTGATTAGCAGGAATCTAAGACATACTTCAAATGGATCACATGCGTATTCAATACGTTTTACCATACACCAACGTGACACTGCTCGGAATAGTGATAAAACTGATCTAGTTTCAAACCAGTTCTACAGTATGATTGGAAACAAATAGTTTTACATTACATTGTATTATTATATAGCTGTTTGGCCCTGCGTTGCTGTGGAACCAGTTAAGGCATATACATTAAATAACTGGGTTGAATGAATTGTCGCCATGAACTATTGTTCCGAAGTCCAGTGTTCCATCGGCTAAGTACAAAGGCACGTTCTACTATCTTGGAAATATTTTTTTTAGATGCTTCTTTATTCATTTTTTCTAAAATTGTTAAAATCATTTAAAAAACTAAACGTAATTTTACAAATCTGAACTTCAGGTGGCACATGTTGTGGAAGACTTGTTGTATAACTATATACATTTTTAGCTTTTTATATGCAGGAAGTAGGTGTTTTGCTTTCCACAGACAGAATATTTTATTTTTATGGATGTATTTTTGTGTAATTAAGTGAATAAAAAGTCATTCCCAAATGGCACAATTTCAAACTGATATAACGACAAATACTTAAAATTCCCAAAATATCAAAATTTTATAACTATTATTAATTATTTAAATACTCAAATTACATAAAAAAAAAACACGAATCCCACAACAGATTACCCATCGACAACCATTTCAACTTGTAGTTGATTTGTATACATGTTTGATTTTGTATCAATGCTTCCCACTTAAGAAAGAAACCATAAAACACCAAAAAGCAAAACTTTACAGAAAAAAAACGAAAGATCAAATTTTTCACTTGCATCAATTTTTTAATACTATAAAAGTCCCTTATTATTTAGTAGTAGTTGTTTGCATGTATAACAACTTTTATTTTGTGGATAGTTAGATTTTCTTTTACCATGTAAGTTTCCACTGTTTTGCTTTGTACAATCAACATGGATTTATAGCCTTTTTAGTATTTATTTATCATATATGGCCTCTTTTCTATCAAAAATAGCTTCGAATAGAAGTTAAAATCAATAAAAATTTCACTATAACTCACAATTATATTTGATTTATGGATTTTTAATGTCATACAAAGTAGTATTTTACGACAAATCAGTAAATCTAAACATGAATTTCAGAAAATTTGGTGTTAAGACCTTTTGACTTATGAAGCCAGATTTCAGATTCACTGACCTTGTTAAAGAAATATCACTTAACATATCCAGACTGTTCCATTTAAAAGATCTTTATAAATAATAATTAGTTTACAAATAAAAATGTTAAAAATAGGTATTCAAAACTAAGTAAAATGTACCCATTTTTTTAATGTATTCTATGCTGATCATGGCTCCGAATACATAAAGTTCCAATTTTGAAAAAGGCATGCACTTAAAAATGAGTACAATGGGTAAAATTGAATAAAAAGAGCAGATGCAGGTTTCCTTCATAAATCCCGTTCAATAAATATCATCAATTACAACCAAGACTTACTGGGAATTGAACAAAGATCTGCACGCACCGCTGTCCAGAACCTTATCCGTTAAGCAACCAGGCCGACGTGAAAAAGTTATAAACAGAAGTAAAAACAAGGTTAGTGTTATACAGGTGTGCCAAAAGAATGAGAAGTAAGATAATTGAATTGTATTAACTCAGTTTCCATTTAAGCAATCGACCTCAAATCATGTGGAAAACATTCTTCTGACCTTATTTTAAGTTTGTCAGGTCGCTTTGATAAAATGGCTTGAACAGAAGCTGAAGTTAGCAATATTGAATCACACTGCTCATTTTTGCGAAAGTACGATTACTTGAATTTAAGTACGTCATTGCTCATTTACGATGCAATTGTATTCAAAGAAAAACGAGTACGTCCATGTACTTATTTTTAAGTACCTATTTTTTTACAATGTAGCCTTGCTAAAGAAATATCTCTTAAAATATCCAGACTATCCCATTTAAAATTCCTTTATAAATAATAATCAGTTCACAAATAAGACATTCGATCAGCAAGACTTACCTGAAACTTCGAAAGAAAATCCTACAAATTGAAATTCGAATACAATTTTTTTCCCTTGAAACAATTCCAATCCAACAAGTTGGTGAAGTGGAAAATACGAGCTTTGAAAAATAAATTCGAAGTAAATGAAGATAAATAAAAAGAACACGCACAATGGCGATGGAAGAAATGCAATGTAATTTCTGGTCTCTTCCGATTTTAAGGGGAACACAAAATTGGCAAACTAGGTTTGCTTCGCTAGAAACAATGGATACAGCAAAAAAAGATTATTTGAAAAAGTATTTCAAGTGGTTTGGATGTTCCATCTAAGAACGGAATCTCGGAGAAGCATTATTAGACGTTTTCTTCCCGCCATTTTTTTTCCCCAGCAAAAATCTTCGCTCATGTGCAACTCTTTATTGTTGAAACACAGGATTTTTTTTTAGTTTTAAAACACAAAAACTTAGAAGCGATTAAGTGTTCCAATTTTGGAAATAACGAGATATCTTAGATTGGGTTAACATAAAGAAATTGCAGTATTATAGAGAAATCACAAAAACTTTCGTTTGGGTAGATAGTTTAAATTGATTTGAAAAGAACTCTTGGGAATTTTTTTTATTTCTTACACTGTTAAAAATGGGTATACAAAAAAATAAGTAAAATGTACTCATTTTTGAATACATTCGATGTTTATCATGGCTCCTAATACATAAGTTTCAGTTTTGAAAGGGACATGTACTTAAAAATGAGTACAATGGGTAAAAATGAATAAACTGAGCAGATGCTACCCTACATAGGCTGCCTTTATAAATAACTTTTAATAAATATAAGCTTATATATTCGGAGCCAATAAATATCGATAATTACAAGCGACTTACCGGAAATCAAATCCACACCCTCAGGCACCGCTGTCTAGAGTATTATCCATTAAGCTACCCGAGCGACGTGAAGACGTTAGTAACAAAACTAATGCTAAAAAAGTGTGCCAAAAGAATGGGAAGCAAAATAATTTAATTTAATTATAAACCATCTTCTGAACACCTATTTTAAGTGTGTCAGGTCGCTTTGTTAAGATCGCTCGAACAGAAGCTGAAATTAACAATATTTAATCACACTGCTCGTTTTTGAGAAACTAAGGTTATTGAAATTTGGATACGTCACTCTGCAAGAATAATGGGCATGTTCAGGTACTCATTTTTAAGTACCTTTTTCTACAGTGTATGGAAATAAATAACCTACCATCGTGTATATTTATGTGAATCGCGTCGACCATGTAAGTAATTTATCCACAACTCCGTATGATCTTTATATCACATAGGGCGATTTATCAGTCTTCTGCTGAAAAAGAAGCATAACGAGCAGGCAAAGTGTTCATAAATCAAACCTTACAGATACAATGGAGACAGTGCCTACCCGATTTTTTAATTTTTGTTCCTCCAAATTTTGAGTTATCTTATAAAACACAAATTGACATAATTATTTATTATTTTTCAGTTATATAAAATAACGATAACTACAATTTTTTTTTTTATTTTTAAGAATAAAATCACCCAATAAAATTTCTTTAAACATATTTTGCAGTTGCTCCTTTTAAAAACAGTTCCAGAGGAGCGAGCCCAGCTCGTTTGCATATTTTATTACTTAGTAATATTTCTAATGAATCGAAACAAATGCAAATGTTTTGAAATGTCCATATCAATGGTTAGACGTTTTATTATATATTTTATCATCTAATAATGTCTTAATTATCGAAATAAGTTCATTGAAATGCTCATACGATTGGTTAAAAGTGTCAAGATTGCTAAGATCCCTTATCAATTCTGCAAAAGTAATTTAAAATAATTTTTTTAATGATCCTGAGCGTCTCTAATACAACCATTCGCACATTTGTAGCACAAAGTTATTTTCGTTTGCATGCTAAACCACCATGACAATATTATTGTTGTTCAATATTTTAAGTAACAATTTGTAGTGATGTTTGCTTCTGTCCAACTCTGGAGTAACTGAATGGATTTTTAAATGCTATACAAAGTAGTCTTTGTTATTAATAAGATTATGATAATGGATATCAAATTATTTTTTGCTACTGAAAAATTATTTCGGTAATTTTTTATCTTCAACCTGCAAACACAAATAATAAGGAACGAACTGCATTTTATATTCTTATTAAACATTTAATAAATAATACAGATTTTTACTTATTTTGAATAATTTTATGTGTTATTCGTAATTAATAGTAGTGATGAAAGTAGTTTCATCTTTAATTTAGTAAAAAATAATATAATTTTACCAATTAACTATTAATTATAATGGTTAAATTAAATTTGTGGCTGTTGTTAGGAATATTTCATAATTTTGAAGAGGTTACAGTAGAAAAGGTTACACAGTATAAAATTTCTGTAAGTCACTAGCAGTATGGGTTCTGAAAAAAATAGTTACTTCGAACAAATTTTTATTAATAAAATACTTATTTAAAGTAACACGATAAAAATAATTAAAAACATATTTACAGTTTATTTTTAAAAATAGTTTTAAATATAATTAATTTCCCTGTGTGTATATGAAAACTTTTTCTTTCAAGGGTTTAGATTACTATGTACGTTTCAATTGAAAACTCTTGAACTGTTTTTCCTTTGTTATATTGTAGAATCTCGTTACTCATCTAAATATCTGCTTGAAACTAAACATACTTACGTAATGCGAGAAAATTCCGAAAACAATTTCATATTTAATTAGGCAGGTGCTGTCGAACAAATATTTCAACAAGGATGAAGAATTATTTGAAATAACAAAGTAAATCAATTTTAAAACACATTTATAGTAAATGTCAAATTTATATTTAAAAGTGATTTTAAATGTTGTTAATGAAAAATTTAAACTCTTTTTCCGTTGTTCTATTGTAAAATCTCATTACTCATTTTCAATCCCTCTCTTCTTGAAACTAAACTTACTTACGTAATTCGTGAAACAGTTCATTATTAAATTACTACTAACTAATACAATTTAATATCGAGAACTATTTCATATTAAATTAGATAGGGTAAGGATTGACCACGCGAAATTTTTCTACGCAATGGTCATAGGTCATAGGAATGTTGCTTTTACATTCAGAATGTGACAAATTTACTGGTATCACTTTTCCAGAAAAAAAATTAGCATTTCAAACTATTTAACTTTTTCAGTAATTATTTACTCATTAGAATGTAGAATAAATAACAAACCATTGTTATAGACACTATGCATGACATGGTGTCAATATTAAAATTTTGACGAATTAACAAAAACACATGGTCCATTAGCCTCTGTGATTGGTAAATAACAAACCACGTGATTGCCATCAACCAATAACAAATGCGCATGAAGTTTCTTGTATCTTTAAAGATGTCATATTAATTACAGCAGAAAGCATTGCAATGTCCACAGTAAACAAACGCAAATTTTTGGAAACGTTTCAATTTTCAAATTTTCTAAAACATATCTTCAAAACTGTTAAACTTACAAAAAAAATTCAGTTTCTCGTTTAATGCTATTAGTAATAGTAGTGTATTTATAAAAAAACAATTGGGAAAATAAAACCTATCAAATACCGATGATGTATAGAACAAAACAGTTTTTAAATGTCTAAAAAATATGTTTTTACCTTTATAAACATTGCGTAAAATTAATTTAATAAAACTTCTTTTAATTAATTCCATTTGAATATAAAAGCTTAAAAAAGTATTTTTAAACAGTTGGTTAAATAAAATCTATCAACTAACAATGCGGAACAAAGTTTAATTTTAAATGTAAATAAATATATATTTTATAAATAACACGTAAAATTAATTTAATAAACCTAATTCAATTGATTCCATTGGCATATAAATACTTAGCAAAACAAACGAAATTGCATCAAATCAAACTTATTTTGAATTGTAAATTCCATGTTCTATTTCTGGAAATACATAATCCATTTTACATGGAATATAAAAAAACCTACGTAATTTTCCAAACGATATTTTCTTATACGAAATTTTAAAAACTTGCTCTTGTGTATTCCACTTATGACGTCACGTAAATAAACATAGTAAAAAAAATCGCGTGATTAAATTTCTTTAAACTTTATTTTAAATGCAAACGATTTTTGTTCAAGTTCTTTTTAAATATTTATTAGAAAACTTCTAGTATTTCGTAGACGAAAAAGTCACGTGATTAGAATGTTTTTTCTTTATTTGAAAACGCAAACGATTTTTCAATTTTAATTTTAATTTACTGATGTTTCTTTCGTTTATTTATGAGCAAAAAATACTTTATTTTAGAAAAAAACTATAATGAAAATATATCATCAAAATATTTTACACGTTTTATATTAAAATAACATATAACGAATTAAATAACGTTTAGCTGTTAATTGCCCTATAACCTACTAACTCATACGCGATGAATAATTTGCAATGAAAAGAATAAAATAGAAACTTTTAATCTGCTTATTTCACCCTCTAAATTCAATTTTTCGAAGATGAAACCTGTGCCAATCGAATTTTTACCCCGAAAATTGGTAACACATCAATTTTCGTGAAAATCGTTAGAGCGGATTTCGAGATTGTGCAAACAAACAAACGAACAAACAAATATAGTGACATTGCTCGTTTAACAGTATTAGATTGATTACGTATATATATATATATATTTATGTAAAACATTACTTTTAAGTATTAAAAAAATGAATACGTTTTTATTTATATCCTCCACAAAGAAAACCAATTACAGATATATCATATTATTTTTTAAAATAAAAGTATATACACAAAATCTCAAGTCCATCTTTACCAATAGAACTTTCCAGATACGGCAATAACCATTTCTCAGCGTTCAAACTAGACAAGAAAATTGACAAATGAAATCCAAGAAATCAAATGCTATAACATCTACTCTTATTTACTCCAGCTGCTATTTTATTTTAACTTGCACTCGGCAGCAAATACTTGTGAGGCCTTTTCGCTGACATTCAGATGCTAAAATGACGGCATATGTATATTTGACTCCATCAAAGCAGGCAATATCAAGAAACATGTCTTCCAACTTCGAATACCGAGAACTATTCCTAAAAGAAACTGAGCCAAATGTTGGCTAAACGGCTCCGCGTTTCTTTATGTTTATATTTTCGTAAAACTCGCCGCATACTTTCCCTCTCGGCAAAGTGGTTTTTCCCTTCTTTTTCCCCTACTGAAGAAAACACATTATATGGCAAAGTTGGCATTTGCATGTATGTGTTTTTCTGGGTTGCGTTATGTATTCCAGAACTTTCGGTAGAAGATTTTTGTATCATATTTCAATTAAAGTAGGATATCGAAGTAAAATCCTTTTTGGGAAAAAATTATTTTTACTTTGTAAATAATTTATAGAGGCATGGAACGGGGACTGTGTGTGTAACTTTATTATTAAAATAAAAATTAAAAGTTATATGTGGGTCGTGTCTAGTTTCAAAAACAGATATATCCATTTTCATAAATTTTGCTGGATGCGCCAAAAACGATTGCCAGCCACGTACTTTTGGATCGAAGTCCATGATTTTGAATGTATTTTTGGACAGGAATAAAACACTTTTGGTCAATACAACTTTGAATGTGTTGTAGTGCATTGAGAACTCGTAAAACAAATAAAAAAAAAAACGAGTTTTGCGCAAATTGTGGATTTATCTGATTTTGAAACTAGACGGTTCATGTATCGCAATACTTTAATTCAATTTTGAAGATGGATTTTTTTTTCTATAAATAAAAATGTATTGAGTTTAGTATAAGTACTAGTTAAAAACCCATCATCGCCTTCCAGAATTAACTATCTAAAAAAAACTAATTTGTATTAACATTCGGTTTTATATTATTCACTGTGTGTCGTTGTATTTATTATTGAGTCTTTTAATTCCATTTCAAAAGTCATATAAACTTTAAACTGCCATGTGCCAAGCCGAGTTTGAACATGGAACCAAGTGGTCTGTAGCAAGACGTGTAATCCTTCGCGGCCAAAACGTACGCCATATCCGATACTACGGACTTGCTACTTAAAGCGTGTACCATCACATTGCGTAACTCCGACGACAAAACGATATATATATAGTATTTAGGAATTTATTATAGAGGATAAAATAATTTATTAAAAGTTACAAACTGAAAATTTTTAAGTTTATTAAAATAATTAGACCTTTAAAAGAAGAAATATTTATTAAATTTCACAAATTTATTTTAAATTTATAGTTAAAATTTGTTAACATTTAAAAATTAACACCAAGCAAAGTATTCTAAGTTTCACAAAATAAACATTCCAACGAACTATTTTTAACAAAATTAGTATAGTTGGCATCGCAAAAAAACAATACAATTTTAATTTCATCCTTTAATGGACATGTGGAATGACTTCACGAGTTTTAATATAATTATCTGACGACGTGATTTTTTTTTATTCACCAATCACGGAGGTTAAAACGATTCTTTATCTTTATCATCAGACTTTTAATCACGTCACCAGGTCGTGCGTAATGTCAATTATATTTCAGAAAATAAAAACTTTTCTAAACTTTGAATTATTCACAAGTTTCTCATGATATACTTAATGTAAACAGTTTAACACAAACATTTGGGAAAATTAGAATATATATACAAGATATTAAACACTTTAAACATTAAAAAAACACAATAAAATATTACCTGGAACCTTAAAATTTTAAATTGTATGAATGACAAAATTTATATTTTGCATGTTGTTGTTTTTATAGTACTTTGTTCATTTTGGGATATTCTAAAGACAGACACTAACTAAACAAATTAATTCACGGATTTACTAGAAAATAATGCATTTTATTTGTATTCACATAGTTTCAAATTTCCAACATATTTCTAACTTGAAAGGAAATCCATATTCGTCAAAAATTTATTACAAAGATTTGAAGATTTTGCTACTCAGTTTCAAAGCCTTATAGTATGAAAGAAAATCATTTACTAAACTGAAAGATTATTTTCATTCCTAATATCTCCAGAAACATCGTTTGGTGCATTACATTCCTACAGAGAGGAGGGATTTCCATAATTGATATTAACTTCCGCAGATCCATTTCCATTCCAGGAGCCTTGTTTGCATGCATCATACGTTCCAAAGTTTTTGACGAATTTGGGATCCGCGTTCCGACGAAATCTTCTTTGTTGTGTTCCATATTCTGTCTGTTTCTGATGCGGATTCGAAACAAATTGAAACGCGAGGTCTTAAGCCCTTCGAATCAATCAGTAAAACTTCGATCCTTGCAATAGTAAAGTCGCGCAAAGGAATAAAATTACGAGGAGCGGGATAAGAATGGAATTGTTAAAACGTAACATTGCACTAAAAGTTTTCCTATTTTAGGTTGTTGGTTTCGGATTACAAGTTTTGATGGGTGTATAAATGAATTTAAAACTCTAAGAATTATATTGATGGCATACTATTATAAAATAATCTTTCTAAAAAAAAGGAAAACCGACTTTGAGAAAAATGCGCTAAAAAGTAAAAAATTTAATTATTTAATGTGAATTTTATACTTAGTACAACTGTTTGAACTCGGTGCCAAAATTTGGGTATGATTTTTGTAAATTGGCACTAACTTCAAAAAGTTGTAATAAGTATAAAATTGACATTAAATAATTAAATTTTTTCAATGCGTTCGTAAAATTAAAAATTATTTTTGTACTTTTTGGCGCATTTTTCTTAAAGTGGTTTTCCATTTTTTTTAGAGAGATTATTTTATTTTTCCCTTTTTAGTTTTAAATTTAGCAAGGGGCTTCGCTCAATATTCCCCAAGAAATTCAAGTAGCAATTTGTGGTCAACTATGTATATTGTAAAACAATCCCTATCAATGCCAATAAATCCTGGTTAAACGAAATGTCATTATTGTACAACTTCTGTTAAACAATGAAAATATTTTTTAATCGGATTAATTGTTTAAAAAACTCCATTTAATCGACATTTCTGGATATATAACAGCCGGATAACCAATTATTTTTTTGCAGATTTTGCCTAAGTGGATTTTTCTTTATTTAACAAAAAAAGAATTTTCGAAATCGGACAATATTTTTTTTCAAACGGTCCGGTTAATTGAGAATTCCGTATAGTTAATGCCGGATAACCGGATATTTTTTTCAAATTTCTCCCAAATGAAACATCCCCTATCCAACAAAATTTTTTTTGCAAATACCTGTATTAAAACCGAAATCCTGCGAGCATATACATAAAAAAAATACATAACAGTCGAATCTATAACCTCTCGACTTGGCGGTTTTAATTTAAAATTTCTGGAGATGGTTTTATTTTGGAGTTTTGGTGGGCGAGCTGTTCAGTCGGTTAATAAAGTATTTTCAAGAAACTTATCAGTACGCTACGCTATTGGTTCTCGACCTTTCTTGTAGTTTTATAATAAGTGAAATTACTTTATACTGACAAACTCCCTTGTGACCTTTTCATAGAAGACGAAAAAATGTATACTAAAACTTGCTTTTCTGTTTTTATATTTGCAATTAATAAAAGTATAAATTTTACACAACTTATAAAGGTGTTTTAAAATTATTTATTGTTTTTTTCTTTAGAAATAAGCGCCACGTGATTTTCATACTTAATATATTGAAGAATTATTTATATTTTAATTTATTGCATTATAGGGACTGTGAATTCTAAAGAACAAATGTAGAAATTCCAAGGCGATTTAACAAAAATATCAGAATGGGCTGTTAAATGGGGTATGTCTTTTAATATCAGTAAATGTCAAGTTTTGCACAAGGGTATCAAAAATAGAAAGGCTGCATATGTTTTAGAGGGGGCAAAAATTTAAAATAGTGATATAGTCCATGATCTGGGGATAAGAGTAAATCAGTATTTTAAAGCAATTCATCACCCTTACTTTAAGACAATTGCCTTCATCGTAGTTTCATTCCCTTTTCATCGCACATTTGCTCAGCTCCCTCTAGCGTTTGGTATTTGAGACAAATTTATTTAAGTTTATATAGAAATAATTGTGTCCCATCAAAAAATTCGAATCCCCTGGGGGTATTAGTAAATGAGGATCTTAAAATAGGTCACCAATGTAACAGTAGCTAGAAAGAAAGGTAATAGAATATTGGGGTATATCGGGAAAAGTATTTAATCAAAATCTAAGGATATAATCTTGCCATTGTATAGAGGTTTGGTAAAGCCTCATCTGGAGTATGCTGTACAGTTTTGGTCATATCTTAAAACCATATCTTAAAAAAGACTTTGATTTGTAAGAGAAAGTTCTTTCCAATGGTTTCCAGGCATGGATTATGGTGATAGTTAAAGAAACTTGAATATGTATACTTTGGAAGAGAGAGGGTTAAAGGAGATTTGATTCAAATGTTCAAATTTATTAAACAAGGGAATGTGGAGGGTTTAGATTTTAATATGGGTTACAGAACGAGAGGTCATGGGTTTAAATTAAACAAATCACAGTTTCGTCGAAAAAAAAGAAAACACGATTTATATAATAGGGTGATGGACAAACGAAACAACTTGCCAGTAAATATTGTTTATTGTACAGGAGTAATAGTTTTTTTAAGAAGAAATTTTTGGGGGATAGTTAGAAGATACTACCTAGACCAACCTCGTTGGACCTTGATCATGTTGTTTGTCATCAATATTTGTATTTGTTTAAAATAAACAAAACCACATTTTAATCCGGATAGGAGAAAACACTATTTTTATAATAGGGTGATATGACAAATGATATAACTTGCCAGTAAATATATTTAATTGTACAGGAGTAAAGGATTTTAAGAAGAAGTTAGATATTCACTGGATGATGGTTAGTAGACAGTAGCTAGACCAACCATTTTGGGCCTTGAACCTGTTGTTTGTCATCAATATTTGGATTTGTTTATATTAAACAAACCACATTTTAATCGGGAAGGGAGAAAACACTATTTCTATAATAGGGTGGTATGACAAATGGGTTAACTTTCCAGTAAATATTTTAAATGTACAGGAGTAAAAGATTTTAAGCAGAATTTAGATATTCACTAGGGAAAAATTAGAAGATACTAGCTGGTTACCAACCTTGTTGGATCTTGAGCCTGTTGTTGGTCGTCAATATTTGTATTTGTATATATAAAAACGCGTGCATTAAGATATTTTTTTAGAATATATTGAAAAAAATGTATAAAAATATTAAACAATGTTTTATCATTATATTGAATACTGTTTTCAATAAAAAAAATATAAAGCAGGAAATTGTTGTAGTACTTATTTTGATTCTATACCCAATATTTATTTTCCACGGATACCTTTCACATGTTTTAACTTGTATAAACAGTAAAGTCACTCAAGTTAAAAGTAAGTCATTAATCGAAATTCGTAATAAAAGCGCTTTGAATATATAACATTCAAATATCACGAAAAGAATTGCGTGTCTCAAAAAAGTTGCGTTTTCGAACATCGCGATTGCCGCACAAACAGAAACTATTCTCAAAAGGATCAAAGTAAACTATATTTCTCTTTTACACACAACTATGACAATGGCATTGAATTCATTCATGAATTCAATTCGTTTTCTTCAAATGTCTACGATTTTTTTGTATGCAGCCATTTTGTGTAACCAACACAAATGTATTGATATTTCGAATGCTCCGTTTTCTACAAACTTTTGTTCGATTCTACGTTTTCCTCTTTCAAAAACCTTTTTCCTCGGCCTTTTTCAAAACTTTTCGTTTTTTGTGCAGACATTTCTCCACTTGTACGAATTTTTTGGGCAATGTCACGGAATGAGAGGGGGAAATATAGAGTACGTCCAATTTCGAAGATATCAGATAATGATTTCCGTCGAAAGTTCAACAAAAATAGTATTCCCAATAGGAAAGTTTGAAGTATTCTACAAGGTTTGGTTGGTTCTGTAATTTTGCTTAAAAAATATTTCAATTGCATGTTAATATTCACGTTGGTTGGTTAATAAACGTGGCACTAGAGCTGAGCTGTACAATGGGCTATTGATCCTTCGGGATCTATCTCTAAGGAAGGACACGGTAATACTGCCTCGTATTTTTTTAACCGTGGTCAGACACCTGAGCTGGCACCCTACTTTATCGCAATGTGCTTCAGGACATTGGACCTCGATTAGATCTGTCAGGCCATAGTGATCTCGTGTTCGGAGGGTTGCCAGAATCGCTCCTAAAAAAAGTCACTTACAATTATTCACAATTTCTCCCACCATGTATAATGGTCTCGTGCACTTTAAATCTGATCATGTCTGACGCCTATTGAGGACGTCCTTTTACCATGGTTCCAAAATTACGAGGCGTTACTTGGCTGTGTTAAGACTCTTAAATAAGGTCCGAAGTTGGCAACCGGAAATGTGCCATATACATACCTATACCCATGACGTAATTTGAACAGTGATCTCTAACAGTAACTTCTGAATTGGGCAAGATATTTTGTTGACTTGATTTTAATTGAAGGGCTAACAGCACCCCACTTTCATCGCTACCTTAATATTTCGTATATTTTCATGTTAAAATAAGCCAACATGTATTGCCTTTGGCTGAGTTATTTTTTATTTTCTTTTGAAACAAATTTGAAATGCAATCTTCTATTAAAATAGAAAGTCATTTGCAAGTCAAAGTCGAAGTGGTTAAAAAGCAGGAGTAAAAACTATTTGTTTTGCAATATAAAAATTAATTCTGTAAGAAGAAAATACAATATGTATATACATTTAATATTTATACAATGCTATGGTATTAAAAAACACCACTAAACCACTTTGAGAAAAAAAATTGTGGTACAATATGGCTGCTTTCAAATTGGCTTCAATGCGCTCATAAATGAAACAAGTTTTGAGCCATCCAAAAATTACAGTTACAGTTTAGTGCATTTGAACCACGAGAGATTTAACAAGAAGAAGTTACAGTTCAGTGGAAGAATTTCTAGCTAGTGGCAACAAAATACCGAAACTGGTACAGTGATAACAACGGGTTTTCAACGGGCTTAGCAAATATTAGCAATATAAATAATTTTTGTCACTAATTTGCATATTCTAAGAATGAATAAATAAGTAAAAATACAATTTACATCGACAATGTGCAAATTAATTAGCACGTCGCAATGAATTTTATGTATTGTTATTGTTTGAAATAATGTAGTCTTTACACGTTCAATAGAAAAATATAACACAATAGGAAAAAGCTTTTTGTATTATTTGATGGAAATTACTGTTGCGTCGCGAATATGCATCTTTGTTATTTTACAAATACATCTGTATTTGACATTGTAAATACAAAAGACTTCAAATTAAACACCTTAAAACATCCGACTAGCAACACAATTCAATTTCCATTCGATAAAAGCACACATTCTTTAACTTTGCTAAGTCAATACAGAATGCGACAAAATAAATATTTTGACGACAAATAATTGCTTTTCCATCAAGAGGGTGTCTGATGTTTGAGTTGAAATTCCTGTTTTGGAATTTCATTTTAGAACACATTTGATACGTCGCTCTATAAAGAGAATGAGATCGTCTGTAAAGAAACTCCGTAAAACAATGCATGATTGTTATTTTTAAATTTAAAATAACGGTCTTCCTTCGGAAAAATTATAATCCAAGTTTGAGATGTAACTCTAAAGATATGTAAAATAAACATAAGCCGAAGTGTGGGGAACTTCAAGAATTACTACGAAATTGGATTTTGCCGTGGACTCAATTTACTACAAAACATACTTTATTTATATAGCATAGCTCATTTCCAAGAAATTTAGTATTTGTGACTTGTTATATTTATGTAAGAACTAACTGTTTGGTGTTGAAATATTGTTTTCTTATAATCATGAATTGTCGGTGAAAAACTATATTGAAAAGAGGAGGAGGAGGAGGGGGAAGTATTCGTGAAAAGATAAGATTGTTTGCACAACAAAGACAGCTCATAGCAAGATTTTAAAGCAACTAATTTATGTGACTGAATAGTTTAATTAATTTTCAAGAATGACTGTTAAATTATTTTCTGAAAATGGCGACTTCCACACAGAGTTTAAGAAATGAAATAAACACACATATGAATTTAAACAAAATATATTGATACTTGAAATGATATAACGAAACGCATTACCTTTTGTTATTTTAAGAAAACAAAATATATTCATTTAAATAGCATATATGAATTTGCTAAAAGAACAAACAATTGGATGGTAAATGTAAAATGTAATGCACTTGCAATGCTTTCTCGCATACAACATACTTTTGAGCTCTGATGTTGTCCTCGTCATCTGTCTATGGTTCAAAATTACCAGGCAGTGTTTCAAAGTTTAGAAGCAGATAATGATAATTAATGAATAATTGGAAAAGGAAAATGCTCAAGTATTGTTTTTTACAAACGTTAGATATGGCTTCCTTTATTCGCCAGTTTAATGTTAATGCTATACACTGTTAAAAATTATTACAAACTTGCACTAAATTTTGGTACCCATTTAGCTGGAACCAACATCTGGTGCATAGTTTCATAAATTTTAAGGTGCTAATACCATTTAGTGGTGAAACGTTGCACCAAAACTCATAACGTTGCATAAAACTAAAAATTCGAGTTTTGAATGAACAAGATTTTATTATGTTAAATGTATTATAAATTTTAAATAAATGTATTGTTCTAAATTATAAATTATTGTTCTAATTTATAAATTATTATTCTAATTTATAAATTATGGTTATAAATTATAAATTATAGTTCTAAATTATTAATTATTGTTCTAAATTATAAGTTATTGTTCTAAATTATAAATTATTGTTCTAATTTATAAATTATTATTCTAATTTATAAATTATAGTTCAAAATTATAAATTATAGTTCTAAATTATTAATTATTATTTTACATTATAAGTTATTATTCTAATTTATAAATTATGGTTCTAAATTATAGTTCTAAATTATTAATTATTGTTCTAAATTATAAGTTATTGTTCTAAATTATAAATTATTGTTCTAATTTATAAATTATTATTCTAATTTTATAAATTATAGTTCAAAATTATAAATTATAGTTCTAAATTATTAATTATTATTTTACATTATAAGTTATTATTCTAATTTATAAATTATGGTTCTAACTTATAGTTCTAAATTATTAATTATTATTTTACATTATAAGTTATTGTTCCTAATTTATAAATTATGGTTATAAATTATAGTTCTAAATTATTAATTATTGTTCTAAATTATAAGTTATTGTTCTAAATTATAAATTATTGTTCTAATTTATAAATTATGGTTCTAAATTATAAATTATAGTTCTAAATTATTAATTATTATTTTACATTATAAGTTATTGTTCCTAATTTATAAATTATGGTTATAAATTATAAATTATAGTTTTAAATTATTAATTATTGTTCTAAATTATAAGTTATTGTTCTAAATTATAAATTATTGTTCTAAATTATAAGTTATTGTTCTAAATTATAAATTATTGTTCTAATTTATAAATTATTATTCTAATTTATAAATTATGGTTCAAATTACAAATTATAGTTCTAAATTATTAATTATTATTTTACATTATAAGTTATTTTTCCTAATTTATAAATTATGGTTCTAAATTGTAAATTATTGTTCTAAATTATACATTATTGTTCTAAATTAAAAATTATTGTTTTAAATTATAAATTATTGTTCTAAATTATAAATTAGTGTTCTAAATTTAAATTATTGTTCTAAAATAAAAACGTGGGGCTCTCAGGTAAACGGCTTCAGAATTTTGTAACGTTGAGTGTCCCTCTCTTTTATTTTAGTTAATTTAGAACAATAAATTATTTTTAAATTTGTAGTACAATGATATAATAAATCTTTTTTTTTAAATATATTTTTCATATTTACCAATTAAATATAAAATGTCGATATAGGATTATTCTTTCTAAATAAACCTGTATAATAAGCAATACTTAAAATACATTTCATCACCTCATACCCTATAACAACATTAAGAATTAATTCATATCACGTCTTTACATTTCAACATACACAAGAAACTTTAACCTCATTCATTCCAACCCACACCTTTCCACAACTTTTTACGGATCGTCTGTCGCGAAGTGTCCATAAATCTCTCCATGTCCAGAATTTCTATTTGAATTTCGAATCCAGATTCCATTTCAATTCATCCCCTGTATTCACGCGCCCATCCTCCTCACCTGTCAAAAAAGATTCATTACAGATTGGTTGGGAACGGGATAGTGTCTACAAACATTCATCAATTCGGACCGTGTAGGGGAAGATTACGAATCCAATTTCAAATTTTATAATTTGTCATTCGGGGAATTTAATATTAGATTCTATATGCTGGAAGTAATTATAAAAGCATATATGAATTGTAATTATTATTCTGAACCAACGAACTATATGGATGTGTTATTGGAAATATATTTAATATAATATTATCGTAAAATATTATCACTTTTACAAATCTTTAAGGGGTTCTTTACAAGCGAGGTATGAAAAGATAGTTTCACGGAGCACTGACAAATTGTACGTTCATTTTATAAATATACCTAACAATTCATTAATATAAATATACCTAACCATCTCGGTCGCCAATAGTTTATTTGTGTTGGTATAGGGCAACATACCTTCTACACCCCTTCCCCCCCCCCCAAAAAAAAATCAACTATCAACCGTAGTATCAATAAATGAAGCAGTTAAAAATGGAATAAAAATACTAAACTAATTGTTTAGTATTTTTACTAAAATAAAACAAATCACTGTAGTATCAAACAAATGAAACAGTTAAAAATGGAATAAAAATACTAAACTAATTGTTTAGTATTTTTCTATACTTGTTTAGTATTTATTATACTAAACTAATTGTTTAGTATTTTTCTATACTTGTTTAGTATTTATTATACTAAACTAATTGTTTAGTATTTTTCCTAAAATAAAAAAAAACAAAGTGGTATCAAACAAATGAAGCAATTAAAAATGGAATACAAACTAAATTTTTCGCTGTATATTTAAAACTAAAAAAGTTATCCTTTATTCTACTAATTAAGCTTATTAAAATAACATTTAAACACATTAATTTAAAAGAAACCATAGACAGTTAAACTGGAATTTTAAGACTCTGGAATCAAACTTGAATGTAACGATTGTGGCACTTGGATAATAGAAAGTTGTTAAATACAGATTACTTTCACCATTTTTTTTTTTCCTTTTCGTATTATTTCTAACCATGCTAAGTAAATTAAGATTTTAAGGATTTTTATGATAAAATATATAATTAAAAATTGAATTAAATATTGCGCGTAAATGTTTCATAAATATGTTATCTTCTGTTATGTTCGTGATCGCGCATAATTTAGATTTCATTCAAAGAACCTGCATTACAGTAATTTTTAAAAAAATATGCTTATTATTATTCAAAAGACATTATACAGAATCGTAAAATAATTTCAATGAAGAAACTATAAATTAATTCAAATTTTAAGCACAGAAAAAAGGTTTTCTCGTTTGAACATTTATCGGTTCAGAAACGTTAAAATGTAAACTGCAAAACAATCAGGTAGTAGGACTGTTTTTACGATTGTATCAGGAATGTTTCGGCCTGTGTTTTAGCGTGCATGCGTATTTCTTTATTGTCGTGTATATTTAAAACTTATTTATTCTAAAAAAAGGACATATGCTATACCTGTATCCTTTTGTCTAACAGTATGACACCGATTAATTGAGTGGCTCAATTCCAAACCGTCTCTTCTACACTTTGAAGAACAAGTTCATCACATTTTTTAATTAAATTTTATCGTAGTACTTATTATTTCTACACTTGCACAGCAAAAAAAATTTGCTTAAAAATGAGTACCTGAACCTACTTATATTTCTCTGAGTACCATTGCATCGTAAATGAGCTATGACGTACTCAAATTTAAGTAATCGCATTTTCGCAAAAATGAGCAGTATGGTTTAATATTGCTGTAATGTCAGCTTCTGTTGAAACCTTCTTAACAAAGCGACCAGGCAAACTTAGAATATTTGTTCAGAAGATGGTTTTCCACATTATTATATGTCGATTGCTTAAATGGAAACTGAGTTATTTAGACTCAATTATCTTACTTCCCATTCTTTTGCCACGCCTTTTTAACATTATTTCTGTTTAAAACTTCTGAACGTCACTCTCGGATTGGGTTCGATTCCCGATATGTCCTGGTTGTAATTATTGAAAGTGATTTATGAAGGCTGCCTATTTAAGGCAAGCAACTGCTCTTTTTATTCATTTTACTCATTTTTGAATACATATCTTTTTCAAAAATGAAACATGCGTATTCGGAGCTATGATAAGAATCAAATGTAATCAAAAATGAGTACAGTTTACTTATTTTTAAGTACCTATTTTTAACGGTGTGGAATTATTTTTTGGGTTATTTTTTTTAAAGAAGGTCCTATGTGACAAGTAAATACTGAAAAGGTTTTAAATCTATGAAGAATTGTGCATAGGAAAACATAGTAAAGAGTACTTGATAAAAAATATATATATTTATCACCAAAATAATTTACACGCAAACAGTATTAGACGTTAAAACCTATCTAAAGTATTAAAAGTTTGATGCAGGTGATAAATTTGTGTTTTCTTCTTTTTTTTTTTTTTTTTTGAAGTATTGCTTTCTTTTTTGCTTATGACGGCAGTATTGTACTTCTTCCTCTTAGAAATAGAATCAGATTATTGGATAATATTGAATAGATTAGCATATAAATATTGCAAGTCCATATTTTTAAGTCTTCATTCTGAACACTTTTCAAAAAGTCACTATGCATAATGAGAAATTCATAGATAACACTCGTACAAGAACTGAAAATGAAATGTTCTTCCCGTATTACCCAACTACCTACGCAACAGTTTTCATATAACTCACAAAATGCTTACTAGCACATATTTATTCTTATTTCTGATTGCTTTGGTAAGTTATCAGTATTTGCGTATATCTAGTTATAATTTTTTTTGTCTTCCGTTACAATTAAATATCTGACGTTTTGTCTTACTTTTTAACCGACTTAAAAGAGTGTTAGCCAATTTCAAAAGCGCGCCAAATGAAGAGAGGTTATCAATTCGACGGATATGTATTTTTTTTTTATTTGAAATTGTGTATTTGTGTATCTGTTCTAATTTTGTTCTAATTCAACAATTTTGACAAAAAAAAATTACAGGATAGGATATATTTCAAATGGACCCCTTTTGGAAAAACCATCCGGTTATCCGACATTTAACTATCAGGAATTTTCAATTAATACATATAACTGTTTGAAAAGAAAGATAGTTCTAAAATTCTTTTTTCTGTTGGATAAAGAAAAATCCACTTTGGAAAAAATTCAAAAAATGATCGGTTATCCGGCTGTTATATATCCGAAAATATCGATTAAACAAACTTTTTTTTAACAGTTTCTCTAATTTCAAAATTGTATTTATTGTTTGATAGAGGTTGTACAATAAAGACATTTCGTTTATCAAGTATTTATTGACATAATTGGGACTGTTTTACAATATACATTGTTGCGACAAAATTTGAGCAATAACTTGAATGTCATGATGAATAATAGAAGGGGACTACGCCCCCTGCTAAATTAGAAAATGAAAAGGGAAAAATAAAATAATATTTCTAAAAAAAAAATGAAAACCGCCTTTAAGGATAATGCGTTAAAAAGTAAGAAATAATTTTTAATTTTACGAACGAGTTGGAAAAAATTGATTTATTTAATATCAATTTTATACTTATTAGAACTTTTTGAAGTTGGTGCCAATTTACAAAAATCATACCTAAATTTTGGTGCCGATTTCAAAAAGTCGTAATAAATTTAAAATTCATATTATATAATTCATTATTCTAACTAGTTCGTAAAATTAAAAAATATTTTTTACCTCAGAATCCTTCCAGATAGCGTTCAGAATCCTTTGTGAGGATCCTTGATTTTAAAATCAACTTTAATTTTCTGTACTGTTGCTCTTCGGTTGTCATTTGGATATCTGGTCACTCTTCTTCTCGCACAATCATTCAGAAGCCTCTGAAGACCACAGCAGGCATGTTGAAATCCAGATTTTTGGTTAATAGTTCAGTCCTGAAGGGAGACCCGAGCTCCAAAACCTTAATTTTTTATTAATTAATTCAGAAAAACAATTTTTTTTTGCATTATTGGAAAATCTTTTCTGAACTATAATAAAAAAAATTTAAAAATCGTTTTTTAAACCTAAATAGGCTTTTTTTTTTTAAAAACTACTCCTCTTTCAATATTTAATACTTAAAAATGTTGTCACAGTCAGATGTATGAACAGATATTTGCAAATATGTGTTTTAATTATTTTGTAAAACCTATTTTTAGTTCGCAAAATAAACGATATTTTCACATGATTAGGTTCATAAATCCGTAAAAAAATAATTTATTACTTAATTTTAAAAAGCTATTCATACGTCTATAAAACAAATATTAAAGCTTTAAAAACTATTAACAGTTAGTTTTAAATATTTTTTTTACAAATCCTTCGCATTTTATACGTCCAAAATTACCAAATTTCATTTTGAGTAATTGACGAATGTTGCAGACGACAATTAGGTATGCAGATGATAAATGATATGTAAACATGTAAAAAAACACTCGGCTTCTCCTGCTTTGAAATTTTCAGCACATCTTCTTAAATATGTATTGCATCATTTTGTGCAAAAAAAATTGCAATTTTTTCGAATTTTTGGGATTTGGGTCACTCTTAAGCACTTTCCCTCAAACTGGTCTTGTACATCCGTCAAATCGCGTTTTTACTTATACCATTCGAACAACACGCTTCTACTAACGTTGTAAGCAAACACCTTTCCTCTTTTTTATACCTCTCATTGCGTGACGTCATAACTCATTTGCTTTAAAATGTCAGGTGTGTCATCATATTTTGGCCAATCAGTATATACAAAATTCCATAAGAAAAAAGAATATTGAACTCTATCATAAAGAAAATGGAGTATTTTTATCAATCATTTTGTGATTTATTAACTTCCAGGAAATGTGTGTGTTACTTGTATACTCTTTGTATATGCATATAAAATTATTTTTGTAGCTTAAGAAGAGGAATAGCGCATGTGCAGAATCATTGAAGAATCCTGCAGTCAGGTCATTTTTATTTGTTAAAACTGTTCTAGTATGAAGACTGACGTTCAAATGTAGACTCGAAATATTAATGTGCTCTCGCTATAAGAATATAAATATTCATGTTCATCGCATCGTCGGAAGGAATTATTAATTTAGAATTCATGCATAAAATAATCTGAAAGTTATTAAAATCAAACTCTGTCATCTAATTGCTAGGAACTACTAAGTATGGGAAATATAAATAATCTGGAAACAAAATTGAAAAATATAAATACAAATATTTTATGCAAAGTATAAACATTTTACTCGAAAATCAAATTTTACTTCATTTAATCTCTAACGATCTGCGTACAGCTTAAAAGTTTGGTAATCTTTGTTAAGTTTCAAAAATTAAATTATGGATTGTACTTGGTGAAATATATACACATTTTACTCGTTTAATACACTCAAAACATCGTTTTTAAAGTTATGTTATGTTATACGGTATTTGTGGTTCATTTACCTTAATACTTTGTCAATGCCTGCTTATTTAACGACTAAAAACAAAACATACAAAACTGACATCAGAAAAATTGAACGCTTTTATCAAACACCTCGTAAAAAGTATAATAAATTAAATATTTTTTAGCCCCATAAATTCCTTTATAACATATATAAATATGTCCGGTTTAACAACTCTTTTATTAAATCTATTGTTCTATTGATCGTTTTCATAAAGTAACCTTGTTTCGAGCGTAACTTTATTGTTGCCGTATCTCCTACTCCGATTTTATAGATATTTGGTTTTTCGAACAGATAGCACACCTTATCTCAACCACTTCCATTGTTTGCAGTAGGGCTTATCGGACAGGGGCGAACCCGGGTATCCGAACAACAAAACTCCTCATGCTTGCGAATATCGTTCCTTTTCAAATACCTTTTCACGTCGGTGAAAGAAAACAACGATGGGTTCCCTCATAGCCTCCCAAATATCGTGCATGTTCCTACTTCTGATAGGAACCTTGATTTTCGGCATACTCCCCGTCTACGTCAACAAGACCCTGTTCCGTTGCGACTGTGACAGCGAAACCTGCAAGCCATCGTGTAGAGCCAGAAGGGGGAAGGTCATCACCACCTTCCTCATATTCTTCGGAGGGGGCGTCTTGCTGGGGACCACCTTCCTCCACCTCCTCCCCGAATCCAGAGAAGCATTCGAAGAAAAGGAAGACCCCGTCAACTGTTCCATCGTCGACAACTCCACCGATGAGGACGACCACGCTGGCCACGACCACGGAGAGTCATTCCCTATTCCAGAGTTCATCGTCTGCTGTGGGTTCTTCGCAGTCTACCTCTTCGAAGAGATCGTCCACTTCTTCCTGGGACACCATTCCCACGTCCCCAGCGAAGACAAGGCGCTGAGGAAGTTCTCCAGAAGCGTATCCTGCTCTCTACCACCCCAACTGGAAGGCATCTACACCGGATCTGGCAAGCACGCTCCTCCGCCTACATGCCAAGCCACCACACAATTGCAGGCGACTCTCGTAGTCGAAGGAGGAGGCGGACATTCCCACCTCCCAACCACCTTTTCCCTGTCTGGATTATTAACAGTCGCTGCACTGTCCTTCCATTCCCTCTTCGAAGGATTCGCCATTGGATTACAGAAGACGGATTACGGTACCTGGATCATCTTCGCAGCCATCGCCGTGCACAAGTTTGTGCTGGCTTTTGTTGTCGGCCTCGAGGTCCTGGCCACAGGGGGCAAGAACACGCATGTGTACAGCTACATGGGGGTCTTCGCCTGCATGTCCCCTGCGGGCATGGCCATCGCCATGATCACGCAGAACAACGTGGAGGAGACAAACCCTATGGTGGTGAGTGTCCTCAACGCCATTTCTACAGGGACCCTTCTCTATGTCACCTTCTTTGAGATTCTGCAGCGGGACGGGAAGAAGGACATTGTGACCTGGATGCAGCTGTTGGCCACGGCTGCAGGATTTGGTGTCATGGCCCTCATGCAGTACGGAAGCACCTTTGCGTAAAGGAAGTTTTCCAAGGATTTTGAAGCTGTATGTGATATAAAGTTCATCAAATGAACTCCTAAATACCAAAGTGAGTTTGATTATGGTGTAGTTTCTACGTTGACTCTTTCTGTAAATAAATACCGTTGTTACCAACCTAAGTTATTATTTCTTAGTTAATTTGTTTCATTAATTGTTGCAGGGTGTATCATAGGGATTTCAAATATCTGTTAATAATCCTTACAAAAAGCCTGCTTCTGTTTTTTTCCGAAAAGCGACAGCATTTATATTTTTAAATTGTTGGTTTTAAGTTAAAAACGTCCGTAAAATTTCGCTGCTATCTGTTTGCTTATGATACGACAATTCCAAGCGAAGCAAGTAAAATTGTATTCCAAACGTAAAAAAAAGATATAAAGTAATTTCTCTTCAAATTCTTTCAATTTAATTTAATTTCTTTCAAAGGAAGATAGCAGATAAAAATAGAAACCCTTGGAATTTATTTATTTGGGTTTCAAATTATACTTTTGCTATATAATAGATAATTGCTTTACATGTACGTCTACTTGAACATTACAATATTACATGATTATGCTATAATATATACATTTAATTGGGATATATTATACATTAAAATACTCTTCATAGATTAATATACATTGCAATTTATTTTTAAAAAAAATTATTCGAATTTTAATTTTGTTATTACATCTATTAAATACCAAACTAAGAAGTTTCCTCTCCCTAATCTCTATCGCTTACTTGCGCTGAATTGTCCGTTTTCTAAGTACAAGTATGATAATTAGAAGTAGTTAAGTTAAAATAACGAGTAATAAGTTGCCTAATTATTACAAGTTTTTATTTAACTCCCTCTGCATGCTCTTTCTCGTTGTTGAATTATTAAATCTGGTAGCTGCATTTAAACACCGCCCCCGTTCCAAATGTCACACCAACCTGTTATTCTTGCTCAATACTTATGACATAATTTATTATTTATTATTTATTAGACACACAATGTTGTACAAGGGGCCCAAGGCCCGTCCAGACAACGCAATAAAACTACTTATACAATAAAACAACATATACAATACAACATTTTAAAAACTAAATGCACAATAAAATATATACATTTTAAAAACTACGTGCATGATAAAATATATATTTCACTAGTACAGATAAACTCAAAATAAAAACAAAGACAAGATGACAAGAAAGTCTAACAGAACATCCGCTTCATATTTCAGCAAATACATTATATCAAATTTTCATAGTTGTTTAACAATATTCAATTATATTACAGAAATAAATAGGGATTCTTCATCAATATTCAGAATATATTTCTTGATCTCTCTTTTAAATTTATTTTTATTTTCTATAGATATTATTTGTTCAGGTAATGAATTGAAAATTTTTGGAGCTATATATGCAAAACTTTTTCGAAAAATTTCTTTTTTGGGTTTAGGTATATTATATATATGTACATTTCTAAAACAATAAGTAATCGGATCTCTATGAATGCAAACATTTTTGTTGTTATATAAATAAAGAAGTACGTTATATATGTATAATTTTCTTACAGTTAAAATGGAGTTTGATAAATTATCCGATTCACAATTTAGCATTCGCAGCAATCTGTTTTGAGTATTTATTAAAGGTCTAATATTATTTATGTAGTCACCACCCCAAGAGATTATACCATATTGAAATATTGATTGGACCCAAGCAAAATATAACTTTTTTAAGAATGATTTACTGATACAATTTCTTAAATAATAAAAAGCATATATACAGAAGCGTAGCTTATGGTTCACCTTCTTAACATGTAAATTCCATTTAAATGTCTGGTGTACATGTAGACCAAGATATTTTAAGCTTTCCACTCTGTTTATAGTAGGACAGTTGCAATTTGAAATATTTCCAGGGCATAATATGTGGTATTTAAGAATTAAATCTTCCGAATGACCAGACATCATATTAAAATTTGAATTATAAGTAATATTTGTCTTTATAAATTCTCTTAATAATAAATAGGTTCTTTTTTCAAGAATCTAAAGCGAATTACTTCTTTGCGTTTAAATGCTTTATTGTTTCCCAAATGTAATGTTTTTTTTTTTTTTTGGAATGGTTATTTTGTCTTGGAAATCATTCTACCAAGTGCATGGTTATATTGTAATAAACAACAATTTTTTGACCAATTGGTCAAAAATAACGCATAACGATTATCACTGAACCGTTCTTTTTGCTATGCTTTAAATGATTTTTTTTGTCGCTACTAAAGCGTAGTGACTTGTTTAAAATATAAGCGAAGTCGTTGTGCAAAAATAATCTATTATTTTGCCAATACAGCTCAATGGGATACAGCCAAACAATGACTACAGTCCAAACACTTGTGATCACACTGTATTTTAAATCTGAAGGTTAAAACGTGCTAAGATACCTTTAAATTTTTTTTATTGTTTAATGAGTTTTTTTTTGTGGTGGTTGGGCGGTTGGGCTTTTAAAAATATCTAAATTTATAAGGATAGATTATATTGTGTAACTGAATCATAATCAAATACATAGAATTAAGATTGTAAATATTACAAAAGAAAAAAATTAAAGGATTTAAAGGCAAATTTGGAGTTAAGGTACCAATATTAACATTTACATGAGACAGCATCTGTCCCATAAATTTTATAGGTCCAGGATATATTATATATATTTTATAGGCTTGGGACAATTTTGACCCCAGAGGGGGGAAGAATTTTTAAAGCATGTGAGGTCTGAAGTATGCTGTTTGCAGCAGAACAGGTTTCGGACATGGTTTCGGACATACGACGCTTGATTAATAGTTTCTGCAGATCGTCTTCTGCTTGGCTTTCCAATTTGACAACCCTTCAAGTGACCTTACACCCAACTGCGAATCTACCTGCTTTGAGAAAGAATTGTTAATGATCCGTACGTCAGACAGTTACACGTCTCTTATGTGTAAAGCAAGTCTTCCTTCCACAATGTTCCGAGAACTCTTTGTCCAGCCTCCTAAAGCAACATTTTCTCCTCCCGGATAGGTATTAGTCCACAAGAAGTGAAAGTTTTCTTTAACTTAGCCCACAAGGTTAGAGTCTAATTTGGCCTCCGTGGCCGAGTGGTTATAGGCGTCAGCTGGGAATCCGAGGATTCCTGGTTCGATCCTAGGCAATGGACTTGACAAAGAAAAGTAAAAAAGTAGTGATCTTGTAATCGGAGGGTTGCCAGCTTCTCTACAAAATACTAGAAAAGTCGTCCAGAACATCCGCAAAAATTAACGGCGTATATAAGGGACTGTGGTGCACGATAAATCTGATCGTTGTCCAAAGTCCCGACGTCTATTGCGTTAGGCGTTAGGTGTCAGTTCAAGTGTCTCCTTTGTCATCTGACATTTGTTTTAAAAAAATTAGGTGAAAGTATGAATGTTTGTGTGAATGTGTATGTAGCTGTAATAAGATTCAATACGAGGACAGAAATATGCAGCCGCAACTATATACCAAATACCAGAAAAAGTCTAGTTATAAGTGTAAAAATTAAAATTTGTTAAGATTAGACGTTGCACGTGTTCTTATGTTTCCGTAACTACACATAACGAATTCGATATGGGACGTATTGTAGCAACAAATATCGAGTTTTTGTTATTTTCTTAAGTAAAAGTATCATTAGTTATATGAAAAAGAAAAGCAATCGCGTAATTCGAATTGGTCTTTTTTTTTGTGTAAATTAAATCAAGTAGTCAATTAAATCTTAATTTATTTTAAGCAAGTCTTACTTAACTTAATTACTTCACATTAAGAGGAACTCTTAGAATCTTAAACAATTTCATAAAAAAAATCTGCGATTCTGCTCTTGTTGCTTGATTTAAGTTATTTTTGCTTGGGCGTTTTTATTTACACGTTTATTGATTCGAATGGGTACCTTTTGTTAATACATTCTTTGTAACATTAAGTTTTTGCTACGTAAATACTTTAAGCAATTATTTAAAATGTTTTTGAATTTTATACAGGGGACGTTAATTTATTTCGTTGTGTCTCTTTAGGATGGTCTATGTTATGTAGTTTTGGAGTGATATGGGAAAGGGGGGGGGGAGGGTTCAGTGGTTGCTTGACGTAAATTTTCTTTTTAAATTTCTATGCATAATTTAGATTTTTATCGTATTTTTTTTCAAATGTTCATAAACAAAGCAGGTTTTACCCACGGAGTAAAGAAAAAGGTGGAGATGATTTGGCGAGATTTCATGAGACGTAAGTTAGCAACTCCAAACTAGAAACAAACAAACCTAGTTTGCAGTAGTTTTCCTACGAGGGAAAAATAAATTATCGCCAAGTACTGGTACAAAGTAGTGCTTAGGAATAGCGCCAAACACTTCGCCAGTTCCTACTTTTTAAGCGATTGCTTACTTCCCATTGCAAACCGGTTTTAGATTTGTTCGCACCTCCACCTTCTTCTTTACTCCGTGGGTTTTACCATTTCGAGATATATCCCGAACCATTGCCACAAAAGAAAAGTAAAAAAGTAGTGATCTTGTGATCGGAGGGTTGCCAGCTTCGCTACAAAAATACTGGAAAAGTCGTCCAGAACATACGCAAAAATTAACGGCGTGTATACGGGACTGGTGCACGATAAATCTGATCGGGGTCCAAAGTCCCGACGTCTATTGAAGGCGTTGGGTGCCAGTTCAGGTGTTTCCTCGTCATCTGACCATGGTTCTAAAATAACGAGGTGCAGGTATGAATGAATGTGTGTGTGAATGTGTATGTGTTCCCGGGTCTTTCCTTCGAGATAGACCCCGAATCGTCGCCAATAGCCCTCTGTGCAGCTCTAGTGCGACGTTAATTAACCAAACCAAACCCGAACCATTGCCAACTTCACATAGTGAAATTTATAAAATTATGGTAATCAAACCAACCGACATTAACAAAATTAATGCGTGAGTTTCACGTGACGTATCATGATGGAAACTTACTAGTAGTTTCGATTTTTTTCCCTACAGCAGACAGCTTTGCTTTTGTTTGTTTAGTCTCTAAACTTGCAATTATGGGAAAGTTTGTTTATAATATTTGTTTTTACAAATAAGTAATATTTTTATTCTTTATATGAATAAATTTGAATACAGAAATACTTATATTAAATCTGTATATAATTAGAATTACAACGAAAAATACGGAAAAATACTTTTATTTCAACACAAAAAATGCTTCATAAACGATAAGTATAATCTATCGATAAGATAAACGATAAGTATGAAGTAAATATTTCTATATTGAGGTATTATTTAATGACAAAAAATTAAAAATGATAGTAAAGGAACTGAAGTATCATACTAATCCTGCGGAACTTCTTCTGCGTAACGGATTTTTCCCCATGTTCTTTTGGAACAGCGGTCTTCTTCTCGGCGTGAAGATCAAATAGTTGATAACATCAATCATAATGTTTAAGATCAAATAGTTAATAACATCTAAAATTTTCGTAACGAAATAGCTAATGAATTCTAGTAATCTTACATAAATCTTCTCGCTGTTTTCAAAAAGTTTGGTACAACGGCAAATTCTGGATATGCCAATTCTTTGAAGCGTCTTAAAGCTTTCGTTCATAAAAATTGAATTTTGCGAAAACGGTACTAACATATTTAAATAAAACTAACTAAAAATATCTATGTCAATGCATAGATTTGCATAATCTCAATAACATTTTCTCGTTTACAAACGCATTTTTCACGAATGTCGCCAACATACAAGTCCAAATTCCGAAATCAATAAACATTCGAAATACGAAATTCTCGAAAGAGACCTGTCCGAATTCCAAAAACAAATCCTTCCCGCCAACTCTAAGCTCAAATCCCCCCCAAAGAATAAATTATTCCCACAGAACGAAACTTCACACCCAATCAGAAAAGGGTAAAAAAAAAAGAGAGATTCTCGGTTCCATTGGCGATTTAATTCGTTCCGTGTCTTCCACCGCCATGCGTGTAATTTCGTCATTGGCGCTTCGTTGCAAATCCGTAATCTTCCCATTTCCCTTTGACAGATTATAAAGCAAGGAAAACTTAAACAAGGAATGACGTAGCAGGCACGGCATTATCTGAAATGGTCGATTTGGCTGGTAAAAGGGCTTGTCTCGCGTAATTGTAATTCGAGTAGAAGGGAAAAGTGACGGCTTTTAACTCGTGCATTTGGCGCGGCTTACATGGAAGATGGAAGGCGCTATTTCCTGTTATAAGATTTCGAGTTTGGTAAATTTGATGTTCTTTCTGGGAGAATGAATAAGAAGATTGCAGAAGGGACGACAAAGTTCCGGATTAACGGCAAAAATCTGATCTGGGGTCGGTTAACAAATTAATTTTTGTTTAATCCTACTGGAACGTTTATTATCCAACTTTATACTGCAGATAACTTTTCCCGCCTTCGAATGTAGGACCGTTATAGTAGGCATTAGGCTAGGACGATATTAACATTTTACAGTCGCGATTAATCGACAGTCAAATATCGATATAGTTTACATTTAATCGATATTTTTGATATATAGTAAAACCTCTATTATCCGATCTAATTCGGACTGGAGGTAGGCCGGTTAATCAAAAATTCCGGATAACAGAGAATGGTCAATAAATCGAAAAACTAATAACCTAGTAATCGATGTTTTCATTAATTAATTACAGTACTAACTCTTAAGATTTGTTTAATTTAAACCAATGACCTCACTTTCGATCATTCATATTAAAATCCAAATCCTCGACATCCCCCCAAAAATAAATTTTTTAAATAAATTTTTGTTTTTGATCATTGTTCAGAAAAAGATGTTCTAATAATTTTAAAAAATGGTATTTCTGAATTTATTAATAAAAAAATTAGGATTTGGGGCTCGGGTCTCCCTTAAACCGTTTTAGTAGCCCTGTGCTGAACTTTCTCTAACAAGTTAATGCCTTTTTAAAGATATGTTGACCAGCATATTCAAAATTAGTCCTTACCAAATATCTATACAATGGCAAGATTATATCATTATATTTTAATAAAACACTTTTTCTGATGCACCCCAACATTCTATTAGCTTTTTTGCTAACCACTGAACATTGATGACCCATTTTAAATTTATTTACTAATACCCCCAAATCACTGACTATATCACTATTTTTTATTTTTGCATCCTATAAAACATATACAGCCTTTCTAATTCTGATATCCATTGACAAAATGTGGCATTGTCGGTTAACAGAGAGTTCTGGATAACAGAGGGACGGATAATTTTGATTCTACTATTAATATTTTGATACATATTTGTTTTCCATATATCGATATTTTCCATTAAATATGCAATAGGGAAGTATTATTCCCATCGCCCTCCAAACAAGTCAGCTGCTGTAATATGTAAATGGTCCCTACCAAAGTTTATGTGTTATAGTTTCGTGTGGTGTAATCAAAGGCCAGCATTTTCATGGCAAAAGCGCATGTATTTTCTACCACACGGGAAAACTGCACATTTGGAGACACCGAGTTGCACATTCGTGACAAAAATCCGAGAACTTAAACAAAAGAATATATTTACGAGCCCAGACAGACAATAAATTTTTTTTTACGACAGTCGTAAAAGAGTAAAGAGTTGAATCAAAGAGTATTGTTTCCCAGATAAAATTTCCCTGAGGAATTTGGCAAGAACGAAATTCACTAAAAAATACTTTAAAAAGGGTAACACACACAAAATATAACGAAGTCGTATGATTTTATTAAATTTAATTATTACAGAAACACTATTAATTATCTAAATTAGTCTGAAATGTTCTAAATAATTTGATATTGCGGAAGACATTTTTAGTGTCTCACGTTAATTAATGCTCTTCATAATGAGGCACTAAAAACTTTGAGCCTTTAAAGCTATTTCAGGTTTCTCTTATTTCTTATATTAGACTTGAGGATTATATTTATCTTTATATTAGACAACATTGACAGTTATATTTCTCTAAATAATTTGGTTATAATTTTTAATAATTTGGGGAATTTGGTTTGAAAATAATAAAAACTTTTTAATTTATTTTGAAGAAACATATAATAAATTTTAAAATGTTCTTTGCGCAATTTTTTTTTTTTTTGTGAATATTTTTTATTGTAACATTTTTGACACCGTATTACAAACCTAACTAAATGTTTGCATGTGTAAAACAATTAAGAAACTTATTTCTTTAAAAAAAATTAACTTATTTAGATTTCCATTAAAAAATGTAGAAAAATACTAATATTTTCCCAAACAATATTCATAGTATAAAAATTAGTATTCAACTTGTATATAAGAAACATGTAAAAATAATTTTCTATTATGTAAAACAAAATTTTAAAGTTTCAAGATCCTTAATGAGCGTGGAACATTTCGAAATATGACCTGCGTTCAAATTTAAGAAGATAAGAAAAATGCATTTCTGTAAAAGATGTATTAATTAAAAAAAATTAAAAAGATATGGGCTATATAAACATTAGATGGGACATTTATATAGTTGTGCTTATAAATATAAACAACAGTGCAAAAATAAAATAATGATTATTTTGGTAGATGTTTGCTATTTTGAAATTTAACTGTATCCTTAACCTTAAAATCGACAAAAATGGAGTCCTTTTCCTCTGGGAATAGATTTATAAGAGTATTAAAAAAAATAGAGTTATACTCTTGTTATATTTGACCTTATATTAGAATTATATTTATTATCTATATTAGACATAAATGACATTTTTCCTTGAAATGCAGTATGGGTCAAAACATTTTATTTACTGAGAACTAGTTTAATATAATTATATCACTCTTTAGTTATAAATCATTTATTGTTACATTTAAGATTTATATCGAAATCAACTATCTGATAATGGAGGGCCTTATTTTCATTAGGTCCGTTAGGCCCGGGCATCTAGGGCCCTCCGGCGGCTTTAGGGCCTCATCTTTTATTTAATTGTAAAGGTATCTATGTACTTCGTACAAATGTGTTATTATTATTAAAATTTGTTATAACTTTTCAGAAATTTGTCCCCAAATGTTACAGAACGTCATGTTTTTTTAGATTAATAATTCTTATGAATAATATATTTAAATGAATAATAGATTAATTCTTAAATACTATTTTTAAGAGCGCCCCCCCCCCCCACCTCCCTTTAATTATGTTGCGCCTATAGTACAGAACATTCTAAATCCTGGAGCGGAATACGATTTTTTATATATATTACTCAAAATGGTTCAAAAGATTTCCAATAAAATTTATTTGGGGGAAATCAGTGAAATCTGCGTAGAAATTTTACTATAGGAGAGTCATGAGAAAAAAAATGACTTTATTTCTATATAAGCTACATTTATAAATGATTTTGAAGCAATTTAGGTACTCTCCAACAATAATATCAATGATATTTCTTTATGTTAGTAGGAGTAGGTATTCATTTTCCATTACAATCCACATTTCAAACAACGTACAATATTTTTGTCATTTGTCACCTAGCCTTTTGAGGGCTATGAACGTAGGTATATATCCGTTCGTCGGTCGCCATTTTTCGAAGCAGAAGCATAGTTTAAAAGTACAACATAGTTTAAAGTGCATAATCAAAACTTCTACTTCGAAACATGTTTCAAATTCAAAGCATCGGAAAAAAAGGAATGCGTTGGAAATTTAAATTAAACTCTCGAGCAGTGCAAACAAACTTAAACAGATTCGGTTTCTCCCTTATCCCTCCAAGGGCTTGAAGTCAAATACATGCAAGAGTTTTACAAAACCTTGCCCCAATTAAAATGGAAAGATATTACTATGTTATCAAAATAAATATCCGATTCGTAAGTTTGATTAAAGCCGTGCTATGTCGCATATCAGAATTTTTATTAAAGTTCCACAATTCGGGATGCGTGTCCTCATATGTGTCCTCCCAGAAAGAAGTATGACAGAAAATGCAAAACGAACTCCGTCAGACGAATTTTGCTGAACCCAACAGAAATTTCCACTTCTATCTATTCACCCGGCGGGATGGAAGATCCCTTCCAATTGTTTTGCCCGCTTCCTTTGTTTGGCGTCACGATCCGCCCGCCAGTCAGCGCCATTTGCAGTCTGAAAACCTTCCTTCAGACTGCGATTCGGAGTAATTTTCGAAGAAGCTCCTTTTCTGTCTCTGAAAAAGTTTCGAATATCTGTTATAAAGAAAAGGGAGGAATGGCTCTGGTGAGAATGAATATGGGACACGAAGTAATGTGCTCCGCTTCTTTCTATTTGAATTCCATGGGGTATTTTTAATGTTCCAGGAAATGTTCTAGAATTTCCAGGAAATATTCTAATACACACCATAGAATTTCCAGGAAACATTCTAATGCTTGGCTTACATGCGCTGGAAAAAGTTCTATTCGGAAGATATTTTATATCGATGGCTAGAAGCATAATTATAGTTAAATTTCGCGATATGTTATATCGTTTACTCATCGATATATTGTTTATTACCTGTTTAATATTATTTGTATTACAAGCATGTGCGAAGTTTTACACTTTGCTATATATTTCGAAAATATATTTCATAAGGCATGGATGAACTTTTATTGGAATTCGAACTACCTGGAATAAAGACAGGTTCCTAAATAAAAATATATAAAAAAAAGTTTTATTTGTGTTTTATTTATAACTTTCATTTTTTTTTAAAGTTGTGAAATAAGTAAAATTCCTTGAAAAATAATATTTATATACAGTGGCTCCCAAAAGTGTTCGTACACTTTAAAAATTTGTAGAAAAAGCGCTGTAGTCTGGAATTGAATTCGAATATAAAGTCCAATATTTTTTCACAACATCACCTCCATGTTATTCGGAATAAAACCTAATATATATTTTTTAAATATTGAATTATTTTCTTTTTATAAAAATTAAAATGCAAGGAAACAGAGAAAAAAAACGCCACAAAAGTGATCGTACACCAAAACATTTTCGAATAAATTCATAAATAAAATTATCGTCTGTCTCTTTTTTTTTATTTTTTTATTGTGGTGACATTTAATATTCGTTTGGTATGAATTTTTGCTTGTTTACGTCGTAATATTCTATTTATTATTTAAAAATGGATCGTAGTCGTAAGGAAACAAAAGAATAGCATTCGAATATTGATAATTTCTCATCATAATGGTTGTAAATCATCTCGGAGTATCTCTAAGTTAATAAATTTATCCAATTCTACGTGCAGTATGTGATAAAATGTTTTAAAAAAGAAAATCGGATCAAAAACAAGGTAAGAAAATGTCATCCGGCAAAGTTAACTGAACGTGATCAGAGATTTATAGTTAGAAAATTTATGAAAAATCCACGTTTGAGTGTTGTAAAAATATCTACAGAATTTAATGAAACATGTTCTACTTCAATTTCAATCATAACTGTTCGACAAGTGCTCAGATGAGCTGAATTACATGAGCGTTCTGCCGACGAAAATTTCTTGTTAGTGTGAAAAATAGAAAGCTTAGGCTTACCTTCGCAAATACCAAGAACTTAGTCGGAACAGTAAAGCATGCTTTGGACGTGTCCTTGTACAAGGGTGCAAATTAGCATCAGGACTAGATAATTTGGTATTTGATCATAACATAATGAATCAGTATGTTTATATAAATGTTTTAACACACAATTTCAAATTATAAGCTTAAAATTTGGCTATCTGAATCAACTTTGTTTCTTATCAAGATAACGATCCTTAGCACACTGCTCTTAATATTTGCCTCTGTTGTCTCTATAATTGTCCACAAGTTCTGAAAAAATACATCTGCCGCTGAATTTACACCTAATAAAACTCATATGTAAAGAACTAGAGGTTAGAGTACGAAGATACGACATTAAAACGAAAAGCGAACTTAAAAAAGTAATAATCGAAGTATAGAAGAAAATGATACAAAAATTTACAAAAAAAACTAATGAAATTTATGCACAGACGTTTAAAAGCTGTTGTGGATGTTACAGGACATCCTATTAAGTACTAATTTACCGAAATATTGCAATATTTATTAATGTGTAGACATTTTTTTAAAGTGTACGAAGACTTTTGTGAGATAATTTTTTTGTTACTTTTTAATTATTGATTTTTCAAAAAAAAACTTTTACTATGTTTTCAAAATATTTTATACAGTTTTGTTAAAATCAATTTATATATCTCATTAAAAAATTCCCATTCTGAAATATTAATTTTTATAATAAATAGAGCAGTATTTCTTTGAAATTCGTAAGTGTACGAATACTTATGGGAGCCACTGTATGTCATAAAGGAAATGTATTTTGAAGAATGTTATTCTACGTAAAAAAGTCATTTGTTTATTTTTTACTTCTTGTAAACAAACCTTCAAAATAGAATTTCCAGGAAACATTCTAATACAAATCATAGAATTTCCAGGACACATTCTAATGCACGATCCGTGTATTATTTTATGATATTTAAAAATGACGTGAGGTTTAAATTATAAAAAAAAACTCAATGGACTAGACCATAACGAGAAGTCTGTTTAAATATTTATAAGAACTTAAAGCCCTTTTTAGAACAGGTATATGTCAAAGACTGAAATTCTTTTTTAGATTACATACTTTATGTTTATTTCTAATTCAAATGTAGAAGATTTTAAAGTTCATAGTAACAAATGCTATGATAAATAAAACATGTGTCTCACAAACGTAAGCACACAGTTGAACTTTTACTTCTTTCTTCGTCAGTAACTATTCGAATTTAAATAAACAATTTAAATATTAAATGCACTTAATGTCATTCCATTTCAATCTCAGCATGACTCGATTCAGTACGATAAAAGCTGTCGTCAATACATTGCTTTTCAATCGTGGAAGATATAAACGGATTCCAGATCATGTGATGTGTGTCCTCCAATCAAAGGCTTTCCCCCTTGCTTCTTCTTTTTCCGGATTGCACAGGCACAACATTAAAAACGTTACAGGTCAATAACTAATAAATAATATCAATAACTTATTAACTAATGTTATGTTGATATCAAATATATATATACATATGTATATATATATATATATATATATATATATATATATATATATATATATATATATATATATATATATATATATATATATATATATATATATATATATATATATATATATATATATATATATATATATATATATATATATATATATATATATATATATATATATATATATATATATATATATATATATATATATATATATATATATATATATATATATATATATATATATATATATATATATATATATATATATATATATATATATATATATATATATATATAACAAAAACGAACTACGAAATCAGACAATAAACAATAAGACCCCACAAGAGAAGACAAACAGCCAAAATGCAAAATAAGAAACTGCAAACATAAAATTTAATGCGAATAAACAATTTAACATGACGTAAAACAAAAATTTAACAAGACGTTAAACAAAAATTTAACACACCAAGGCCTTTGCCCCCGCTTCACAAGGATCAAGGGTTGAAAGCATAAAAGGATCAAGGGTTGAAATTACAAAACCACTAGGGAATTTATTTTTAAGAATATTAGTCTCTAAAATCAAACCCTGTTTAGAATTGCATATTTTATGGATTCGATTTAAATAAGAAATAATAATATTTCTATGTATCCTTTTACTTATGTATATATATATATAAATAAATAATATAAATAAATATAAATAAATAAATATATATATATATATATATATATATATATATATATATATATATACAATCGTTCCAAAAAAGAATATTTTATCTACATAAAATATAGGAGTATATATTTCATCGAAGAACAATTTCCAAAACTTTGTTTCTTTCTCATATAGTTCGAAACTTGACTTGCTGGTAGAAAACTAAAACTTGGAACCAACGAATTTAAAGATTTATTTTGCTTCAGGATTTCTCCTATTGCAGAAAACATCTTGCCCTAATTCCATTATTTGGCACTTTTGTTCTCTTCTTTTTCTTCTCATTTGCTCTCTCATCTTGAAACAAAAGAACAAGAAACCAGATTAAAAAAAAAGAAGTTTTTTCTAAAATGCAAAAACTAAAATCTCCCTTCAAGTGATTAAAGTTAAAGGTATTCAGTTCCAAGAAGAGATTAAATTAAATAGGCGTTAAAATTTGTCTCTGAAGTTCTTTCACTTAGATAAATAAAAAAAATCATTAAATTGCTTAATCTCATTAGTAAGTTTTTATTTTGGCGCCAATATATTCGTTGTGTCTTATCCCATTATAATCAGAATATTATATTTTAATAATTTCTATTTGCTAGGAGGAAATGGATTAGAATTGTTAAATTGAATTTGGAATTTATTTTTAAGCTTCTTTTATACGTTAAAACTATCAAACGTTAGATTGAAGCTAAAGAAATAAGTTAAAAGAAAAATCATCTGACAAGTAATTTAATTTTCAAACTAAAATTTTCAAAAAAGTTATTTTCATTTAATATGTATTGGTAAATTGAAATTTATAATCCAAATTTAAAATAAACTGCTGTCTTGAAATGTGTCCTTGTTGTGTCACTCAAAGGGGATTTGTTACTTTCGTTGTAAAGTGATTTGTTATTTTTGAGACCAGTTAGGTCCAAAAATAAGCATATTTTTAATTAACTATTTAAATTCCATTCAACTTTCATATATTCGAATCACCAATATAAACTGTTAAAGGTATTAAATTTAATTATTTACGCTAAATTTTAATAAGACAAAAACAAAATGTCATTTATAATGTAGACAAAAACTAAAACCAGCTAAAATCTCTTACAAAAAATTTCAAAATTCCTATTATATGAATTAAAATAAATTGTACATATAAGTTACAAATTGAAGGTTTTTTTGTCCACAGAAGAAATTATTTTGGATTTCTCGTAACCAGCTTTAATCAAGCCCTTTCTTACGAAGGTCTATCAGGTTTGATTGAGTTTTCCCTTACATTGGACAACTCTATGTAATGTGTGGCAGCTTTAAGACATAACTATTAAGACTGTCTGCGACTCTTTTTCTGGTAAATGATTTCACATGAACTATACTCTCATCGCTTTCCGAATTAAAAATCCAATGTAACCCTCACAAATTGCTTTGATCGTAGTTTCCCTCCCTTTTTAAATATACCACTGCACCTTTGTTCAATTCCCTCCAGCGTTTGGTCGCTGAGAGAAGCTTATTCAAGTTTCTATAAAAATAATTTCATCCCATCGGAAAATCCCAACTCCCTGGGGGTTAGTAAATGAGGATTTTAAAATGAGTCATCAATGTACAGTTGCTAGCTAGAAAGTTAATATAACGTTGGGGTACATCTGGAAAAGTATTTCATCAAAATCTAAAGATATAATCTTGCCATTGTATAGAGGTCTGGTAAGACCTAGACTTGTGTATGTTGTACATTTTTGGTCTCCATACCTTAAAAAATAAATAAATTGTGTTAAAGAAAATTCAGCACAGTGCTACTAATATGGTGAAAGGTTTTTCAGGCATGGATTATGAATATATTTAGAACTTTGAATATTTATGCTCAGGACGAGAGAAGGAAGATTTGATACAACTGTTCATATTTAGGTTTTCATATGAGTGATAGAACGACAGGTCATGATTTTAAATTAAACAAATCCCATTTTAATCGGGAAGGGAGAAAACACTATTTGAATAATAGGGTAATAGACAAATGGAACAACTTGTCAGTAAATATTGTTAATTGCACAGGAGTAAAGGATTTTAAGAAGAAGTTAAATATTTATTGGGAGATGGTTGAGAGATATTAGCCGGACCAACCTTATTGGGCCTTGAGCCTGTTGTTGGTCGTCAATATTTGTATTTATATATTTAAAACATAGACGGACTTGCTTTAGATAGCACTATATTCTAATTGGTAGTAAGTCCGGGTCCCACCTACCTTTGAAATTGCTAATTCATAGGAATGGTCATTCAACAGGTGTTCTTAAAAAACCCGTTTAAATTAATCCCAATGGTGATGGAGCAATGGCGGCAACATTGCTTGCGATCTTCCGCTTTTGGAACCAAACGGGCCGCCATTTTATGTTTATAAAAAAAGGAAGGAGTTATGACTAATTAAAATTATGTTTGGAAACGAAAGTTTTACCAATACAAATACAACTATTATTCTAGTATAGCATTTCCTTCTGAGGTGGATCCAGGATGTTATCTCGTGAGAAGTGGGGGTTATCAGGAAGGAATATATATATATATATATATATATATATATATATATATATATATATATATATATATATATATATATATATATATATATATATATATATATATATATAAATGCGAAAACCCCACTCATCACTCATCACTAATTCTCCAACTTCCCGTATACCTATGGAGAAGAAATTTGGCAAAGTTCTTCCTTATACCTTAAATAGGAAAAGTAAGCTATTTTTGTTCCGATCGAACGGTTTTAAGGGGGTGTAAAACCCCTTTTTCGAAACTTCTCCATAGGATTAACATGGAGAACATGTAACAATGCAAAATATAAAATTTAAACAATGGAAATTTTTAATATTATGTAACGTACGAGGAGCATTCTGATTGGCTGATGACTAAATATCGCCAAAATGTCGCCAAATAACTAAAAACTGTCGCCAAATTAATAAACTTCGCCAAATAAATTAAAATTTCACCGAATGAATAAAACATTTCGCCAAATTAATAAAACATCGCCAAATGAACTAAAATATGAACACATATGTAAAAATACCATAAAAATGGCGAAATTAGTGTCAAAAAATGATAAAATGTATGTCAAAATGGTGAAAATATGATTGGGTAACAGGATATTCCGTACTACATCAGCTATGAAAATTAAATTTGGCGTGGAGGTACACTTTAAGCCAAAATTGCTCACTAAGAAATGATTTTCAAAAATTCGAACTGTAAATGCCAAAAGTAAAAATCCTCGCCACTTATCCACTGACTCATTACTATTTCTTTTATTTTCTGTATACCTATGAAGATGAAATTTGGCAAATTTGTTACTTATACCTTAAATAGGAAAAGTAAGCTATTTTTGTACCGATCTAACGTATTTAAGGGAGTGTTCAATGAGACAGTGGGATTTTTTGTACGGACCGTTAGTTTTGGACAATTTGGATAGTTTTAGAATTGTTAAACTCCACATACTGATAGGGTTTACCGAACAAAGTAAAACTTCTCGAATGTTAATCAACGGGAATATCATTTATTTGTCAGCATTGTTTTATCGCCAACTTCTCCGTGTTATAAAGTTTTCAGTACCAGCTAGAACTTGCTAATAAAATTTATTTAATTTGTTTGGGTTCGTTATTTTATTTATCTTCTGATGGGTGAGGAATTAAGATTATTTTTCATCCGCTTAAATATGTTTTACTTGTACCTCTTTTGCGAGTTATTTTCTTCCCGTGCATAGAACTTAAAATTCAAAACTGAACCAGTGTTCACGTTCCCAGTGAGTAAGCGTCTTCTTCTATCTACTGGCGGGCCTCGTGCGTGGCCTGGTTGGAAAAGCGGGAATTACTTCTCAATGAATTACTTTCTTGACAAACGAATTTATTTATATCATGTTAATTCTAAATAATTTCTAAATAATCCATGTGATATTATTCGAATTTTTTCATTTTCTTCGGAAAAACCTTTATTTTACATTAGTTTAGTATACTTCAGATTTTCTTAGAATTGTGAAATTTTGCATTCTGATACGTATTAGCATACCAACAAGGGAAATGTCTAAATCAATAATTTTGTGCAATTGGAATATTTAGAAATCGGTTGAAATTTTTTTTCACGAAACGATATTTTTGGAAAATTGTGACTGTCGTAGAATCGTGAAATTTCGCATGCATGTAGGGTTTACATACCAACAAAGGAAATAATATGAAAATCTAGATTTTAGTACGTGGAATCTTTACAAATTGGCTGAGAATGTTTTTAACGGAACATTAGTTTTTAAAACTTCGAAATTCTTTAGAATCTTAAAATTTTGCGTACTGATATGGTTTACTATAAAAACAAGGGAAAAAATCTGAAAATCTAGATTTTGGTAAAGGAACCTTTTAAAATCATTTTCGTTTTTTTCTTCTTAATATTCCTGCCAATTTCAATAACGAAAATACAAATGTTGACGTAGGTGTCTAATAAATTTTTTTGGAGATAGTTATTATTATCAATTACAAGAGTTGTTTATCTTTAAACTTCTGAGCTGTTACTGTAGGTAAAAATATGGATGTTAATCAACTGGAGTGCAGTATGTATATCCACAGTATTTTACAGCCAACTTCTCCATATTATCAATTTTTCAAGTTCTTGCGGGACCTTGCTAATAAAATTTCGTTACATATTGGAACTTTTAATTCTTTGGTTCCATCTGATATGGGACAAATTAAGAATATTATTTATTTAGCTAATAATTATTGTATTTGTATCTATTTTGTAACTTATTTCCTTCCCGTGCGTAGGACGGGTATTTCAGCTAGTATATATATATATATATATATATATATATATATATATATATATATATATATATATATATATATATATATATATATATATATATATATATATATATATATATATATATATATATATATATAGCTATAGTGTACCCCAAGTACACTATAGCTAGCTCCGCCACCACTGTTTTCCTTACTTTTCCACAAAGAAGAACCAATTAATTTTAATAATAAAACTAAGTGAGTACAGCAAACTCAAGTAAGTGGTTCCTTTTTTGATTCCCCGAAAAATCATAGCGCACTTTTTACGTTGTTTCTCAATCCTAGAACGACGTTTGCGAGCGTCAGATGAGCGTGAAATTCATGCGACCGCGACGAGGCTGTTTCGCAGCTCTTTCCATGTACCTATTACTCTCAGCCGTCTTTAAAGACGTCACACATCAAAACTAAAATGATGTAAAAAAGGAAAAACATCATTCACCAATTTAAATATCATTATTGATTCAAGCACTCTGCCAAATGTAAGCCATCACAATAACGCTCTAAAAAAAAGTTAAAACTACAGATAGTCGAGGGCGAAAATCGTTAAAGTAATAGTTGTTTCATCGCAGCCACATAATTGGAAACATTATGGCAATTTCCGAAAACTAAAATAACCTAAATTTGGGAACATTAGAGACGACTTAAAATGTTCTTTCGCTTCTATTAAACCATTTTAACTTTCGAAAAGGGGCAATTTCGATCACAATGGAGCTGCAATCTTTTAAAAGAGGGTTTTCACTTGAAATCTTAAGGGGTTTCCTTCACCATCTATCAATTTAATAGTTTCATCGCCAACTTTATAAAAACTGAAAGAAGGAATATAACGTGGGAAGAATATAAAGTGTTACTATTTAATGAGAAGAATTTTATTCGTATCGATTTATTGTGTGCACCTGCTATTCTTCGAATTGTTTCAAAAAGTCACTTTTGAGCCTATAAGGGCGAATATACGAAATGTGTCCAATAATGTATTTAAACAGATTCTGAGTTTATATGAACACTAGCTGAAGTGTACCCGGTGTATCCCGTGCTCCACTCAGTGTAGGCCGATTTCTTCACTTTGTTGTCATTTGACGATTTCAGTAAGAAGTCTTTTCTGCTTTTTAAAAAGGGTGGGAAGAGGAATGAGGGTGGGTATTCTTAGCGTTTTAAATAAAATTGATAAAGTTTAAATTAAAAAAAAAATGCAATAATGAACTTTTGAATGAAATATTGTTCTCTTATATAAATTTAAATAATATAGTTTAAAATTTTGATTAAAAAATCCCAAATAAAATAATAATTTTAGATAGTACCGTGTCCCCTCTTCAAGATAAACTGAAACTTCTATGATTTTCCTTCATTACTCCTTAATTCCTATTAAAAATAAACTGTCTTTTATTTTAAGGTCCATTCTTTCAAACTTTTTATTTCACGTGTTTTCCCAAATTCTAAGTATATATATATATATATGTATATATGCAAAAATGGCATGATGACTAGTACCATACATGAACGGAAATTCTTTATTATTTACTACTCAAACCAAAGTTTCCTTTCAATTCAATTTTTACGAAATGATATATGCGAAAAATATAGAAAACACTTACTTATTTTATGAAAATTAAAGCAATCCTCCTTTCTTTTAAACATGCGAATCGGTCAATATTAATATTAACTTAAATAACGAAACAACAGCAGGACCATAATGGTCCTGAAACAACAGAAAAACAGTAAATTTATCACGAAAACCATTTCCGTGTGGTGATATTCTCGTAAGTTCTCGTTTCACCCACCGATCCCCGCGTTTCACGCACGGGCCAATCAGCTTATCGAATCTCAAGTGCAGCTAAAACAAGAAAATTCTTTTCGGCTGTTACTTCTCACAAATGCAGTGCATTAGATAAGGGGGAGGGGGATCAACCTACTACGTAGAGGTTGCCATGGCAAAGATGCAGCCGATTTCGAATTTCGCTTTTTGGCTGCAGTTTTGATTGAATGGAGTTTTTTCCCCTCCTGAATTGCGCATTACGGAAACAGACTTGCTATTTATTGGAGATTTTGTTTACTACCGTAGAAATTTAATTGTCAATTCTAATCTTCATTTAAGAAAATTAGTAAAATATCTGATTTTAGTTTTAAAATGCACTAATAAATTTAGGTGCAGCCCGGCTGTACTTGCTGTAGTGCACGAGCCGCCACTGGCTAGGATGCAATTAAATAATCATAATCAATTGGTGTGAGATTTTTTTTTTGTTGCTCAGTTGATTAAAAATTACAGAAATTGCAGTGTAACTGTTGCGACTCCGCGGCTAGCTTTGGTAAAAAAGTGCATAAGCATATATTTCCTTTTATAATGTCCAAAAATTGATCCTGCTTTTGAATCAAATGGGATGAGAAACGGGCCGAAGAAGAAGAACACCCTCGAACCGATCTGACATCTACCCTAAACTCAATATCTTTTTTGTAGTGAACCTAATACCAAGTTCTATGCACGAAATAGAATTGAGACGAAATCTCAATTCGAAACCTTTTATTCTTCAAATATGCACCTCTTTTTTCTATCTTCAATACCTTTTCAAGGAATATGGATTCAGTCAATTCCATCCTTATTATAGGGGTACTACAGCTTATAGCAAGAATTCAGTGCCAATCTTTCGCATGCCTCCCACAGGTTATGATGTTAGATTTTCAGATACATTTCATAAGGGAAATACAAATATTTCAATTGGTTTCGCTATAAACGAAAAGAGGTTAGGCCACAATTTTTGTTTAAATGAAGACCTCTGGTATATTATTACAATTGCCTTCATTTTCATGATAGAAAATTTAAATAGAGTGTCTTTTACCACATTTTGAACTAAGGAAGATCATATTTTAAAGTGGCACGGTGCCACCAAAATTTTTTTCTTCGTGAGTGTTTGACTAAAAATTGTAATGTACATTATTTAGATTTTTCTAAGAAAACAATATGTCGCACAAAAATTCTAATTGTTTGTATTTTTTCAAAAAATATTTTTTTTGAATTTTTTTAAGTTTTTTTTTTAAACGCTAAGACCTTTTTAAATATTTATATATGTTTACCAAACATTTTTATCAGATCCTTTTATCTATAATATAAGAATTAGCATTAAAATTTTCGTATACTACATGTATTTGATTTTTATATAAATAGCTATTCATAAAAACAAATTTTTCCTTAAATCAAAGATTTTTGATTACAGTAATTTTTTTAAAACAAAACTACTACTCATATACCTAATTTTCATGCTAATTTATATTATACATATATTTTACAATATACTTAAACAATCATACATTTCTTCATTAATATTTTTTTTAATAATAGATAGCGCTTCGAAAAACTTAATATCAAGAAAAACCAAACATTGAGAAAAAAGATTTCAAGTTTTCGTTCCTTGAAAAACATACTTATCAATCCAGCATAAAATCTTAAATAACTCATTAAAAACTTAGATACAGTTATAGAATTTTGCAAACATATTCAGAAGATTCCAAACTATAATTTTTACAGTTTTATAATCGAATAGACTTTATGCACGTGACGTAATTTTGAGGTATAATTGATTAACTTTATTAACCGACTGTACAGCGCGCGCACCCAAAACCCCAAAACAAGGCCGCCAGAAATTTTAAACTATAAACGCCAAAAAGCGCACCAAGTCGACAGGTTATAGATTGGATTGTTAAGTATTTCTTTTTATGTATGTGCGCGCAGGTTTTCGGTTCTAATTCAGATATTTGCACAATTTTATTTGTTGGATAGGGGATGTTTCACTTGGAAGCAATTTGGGAAAAATATCCGTTTATCTGGCATTTAACTATCCGGAATTCTCAATTAACCGGACAGTTTGAAAACAAATATTGTTCGATATCGAAAATTCTTTTTTTTTTGTTGAATAGAGAAAAATCCACTTAGGCAAAATCTGCAAAAAAACAATCGGTTATCCGGCTGTTATATATCCAGAAATGTCGATTAGCCGGATTTTTTTTAAACAATTTATCCGATTAAAAAATATTTTTATTGTTTAAGAGAAGTTGTACAACAATGACATTTCGTTTAACCAGCATTTATTGACATGGATAGGGATTGTTTTACAATATACATTGTTAAGCTCAAGTAAAAACAAAAAAGAAAATAATCTTTCTAAAAAAAAGAAAACCAACTTTAAGAAAAATGCGCAAAAAGGTAAAAAATAATTTTCAATTTTTTCGAACGCATTGAAAAAATTGAATTATTTAATGTCAATTTTATACTTATTACAACTTTTTGAAGTTGGTGCCAATTTTCAAAAATCATACCCAAATTTTTGCACCGATTTCAAACAGTTGTAATAAGTATAAAATTGAAATTAAGTAATTGAATTTTTTCAATGCGTTCGTAAAATTGAAAATTATTTTTAATTTTTAGCGCATTTTTCTTAAAGTCGGTTTTCTTTTTTTTAGAAAGATTATTTTATCGCAGATAATCTTAGTGTGTTTGTCTGACCACGAAGTTTCTTATTCACCGATTACATATGCAAATTCTATTGTTTATCCAAAGCATTTAATTCCGATACCGGGAAGTGCATAGTGTCCATAATTAATGATCATTCTAATTATATATATATATATATATAATATATATAATATATATAATATATATATATATATATATATATATATATATATGGAAAAGAGTGTCTATGGGTTTGTTTGTTTTTGTACAAATAAACAGTTTCATTCCGAGCTTGATGAAATGTTTACACTTGATCCTCAAACAAGGGAAAGGTCTTCATGAGATTTCTAAAAACCACCCTCATTCCCCTTCCCACCCCTTAAAGCAAAAATTACTCCTTACTATAACCGGCGGCACGGTGAAAAAATCGGCCCCAAATCACTCCCGAACCATATAGCTAGTAAATTTAAGTAATTTTTATAGGTAGATATAAATCTTTTTAGAATTCAAGAATTTTTTTTTAACAAAAGTATTCTTGTGTGTTAAATATTAAGCAAATCCCGCTCCTCATCTTAAACCGGTTGCTTAATTGATCCGCGAAAACACTTCAGATTGATTTTTCTTTCCGAAAAAAATTGTTTTAGAGTTTATTCTTGCATCCCTTGCCCGGATAATTTAAGCTGAGGCTATCTTTAAACTCTGCCTTAACTATTGGATATTGGTTTTTATGAAAAAAAACCTCGAAGAAAATATTCTTGTATCGGGATTAATTCGATAACTATTTAGTTGTCTAAAGAATGATTAGGTGATTATGGGTGATTGCATATACTACTGTGAAATGTAATAATGATGCTTAAATTTAATCTTAATTTAGTTGCTTGCAATCATTAAAACGTTTCTTTAAACGTTAGGCAAATAAAGGCAAATAAAATGTTTATTTATTCTGTTTTAACCTTCAAGCATGGATCCTTCATAGTAGAGAAAACATAATGTTATAATCTCGCCAACATCAAAGTGAGGCTAACATGTATGGCCTCAGACACGTGGTTAATGACGGCATTCCATTCATAAATTTTCATTGTTAAATTCACTGTTAAATTTTCCTAATTCATCAGCCAATCGCGAGTATTTTTTAATTCATAATTTCGAAAAGAAATCACGTGTCTGAGGCCATTCGGTCTGATATGTTGGTTTCACGTTTATGACGTCATATTCGCTCTACTACAGTCCATTCATGCTCGAACGTTTTAACACTATATTAAACTTTTCAAGTGGTCTAAGTTGAAAGACAGTTGCACTGCCTTTAGGCTAATTAATAAATGAAGCTGGTTTAAGAGGCATGATAAAGAGTTCTCAAACCATTGTGGAAAGAAGACTTGAATTACAATAGGAGGCGTGTAACTGTCTGGTGGACGAATCATTAACAATTTTTCCTAACAGCAGGTAGACATACTTCCCCAAACTTATACACACTGCTTTGCTGACGCTCTGTGAATCTCCGGAGGATATCTATGCAATCCTCTTTGGTTTGCTTCGATCGCTGTAAGTTGCTTCATAAATCAATGCTCACTTTGCTCAAGGTATGATAAAACACAATGACCATGTGTCCTAGCAACAATAATTTGTTAGCTATACACTGAAAAAAAAGGTACTTAAAAATGAGTACCTGAACCTACTCGTTTTTCTTTTAATACAATTGCTTTGTAAATGAGTAATGGTGTACTCAAATTTACGTAACCGTACTTTCTCAAAAATGAGCAGTATGATTTAATATTGTTAATTTCAGCTTCTTTTCGAGCCATCTTAACAAAGTGACCTGACAAACTTAAAGTAGTTCTTCAGAAAATAGTTTTCCATATTATTTTATGTAGATTGCTTCAATAGAAACTGAGTTATTACAATTCAATTATCTTACTTCCCATTCTTTTGGCACACCTTTTTAACATATATCCTGTTTATAACTTCCTCACGTTGTCCTTGTAGTACAACGGATAAGGCACTGAGGATATGGGTTCGATTCCCGGTAAGTCATGGTTGTAATTGTCGATATTTATTGAAAGTGATTTATGCAGGCTGCCTATGTAGCCAAGCTACTGCTCTTTTTATTCATTTTTACTCATTGTACTCATTTTTGTGTACATGTCTTTTCAAAAATGAAACTTATGTATTCGGAGCTATGATAAGCATCGAATGTAATCGAAAATGAGTACACTTTAAGTATTTTTAAGTACAGATTTTTAACAGTGTATAAATCAACAGTAGAAACTTTAAAAGTTAAAACTGAAAATCATAGCTATCTTCTAAACTTTCATTCGATCTTGAAAGATTCTTTCTTGCATTCTGCTTAAACACCGCAACAGCATGATTTAAACTCATTCTCAAACCCGTCCATCTATTTGTGCTCGCATCGCAAGCTGATTATTACTACACAATTCCCAGGGACTCGCTGAAGCTCAGCAATCGTGACATGATAAAAATATATCACTAAAATGACACTAAATCATAAATCTACATAGAAAAATTTAATATTTAAAAATATTTCTATATTGATCACAAAAAAAATTAATTTAAATGCAGAAAGAAAAATGTTCCTATTGCTACTTTATTATTTATGCAACGAGCTTTTGTTTAGACTTTATTGTACAGAAGTTTACTTTATTACAAAAAAAAAATAGTGTAAAAATACATGAGAAATGGTGTTCTGGTTAAAAAAAAACCTTAAAATCTAGTGTAGGAGGCTCTACATCTAGTTTTCCACAGGACCCCGCTTCCTGCTTATTGCTGACAAGAAAAAAACGTACAACTAAACTCCATGGCCAACTTTTACTTAAACTAATTTACACATTAGTATTTGCACTCAAAGAAATTCGCCAATTGCGATATATGTAAAAATGTGTTAACCAAAATGTTTATATGGTTAGGCTACCATTTTTTTCTCCTTTCGACAGTTCATCCATTCTAAAAGTATTTTTATTAACTTACATAAAAAGCTGCATTTAACCTTTAAAAGGCGGGTGTTTTTTATTTTAGCATGGGATTCTGGTCGAAATATCGGCCACCCGCTCTGTAAAGGATTCGATTTTCTAGATAGAATTTTAATCTCGATAACATTAAAAAAAGGAGAATTTTGTAAATATTACTACATTTTTTTAATGAAATTTTTTTAAAAAAAACTATTTAGAGCGGTTTTAATTTTTCACTTTTGGAATAAAAACGTGTCAAAATTGCGAATATATTAAGTACTTCGTCAATATATTTTTTTTAATTTAGAACTATAAAACTAACTTGAAGTTTCGAAAACTCTCTGGATCATTTATAGACAATAATTTAAACTATAGCCAGTAAAAAGTTTCGAATTTTGCGATAAAAATTATAGGAGGAGTATACGAAAATAGATAAAATATCATCCAAATGTTACGAAATTATGACTTTAACGTTAAATAACGCCTAAAATAATTATTGTATTAAACAAAAATATATTCGACTTATCCCTCAAACATTTCTTAACAAACTAATTTAATTTCATAATTTTAGAACTTTTACTTTTTGAGATGCGAGCGAAATAATTATCTAAAAAGTTGCAAATTAAAATCTGGGTCAAAACCCGAAAAAAAAAAGCATTTCTTCGCGGTTTTTAATGTCTAGTTTTAATTAACCATATCTAAAATTGTGAAGATAATAAAAAAAGCTTTCTAAAAAAAGAAACCGACTTTAAGGAAAATACGTTAAAAGTAAAAAATAATTTTTAATGTTACGAACGAGTTAAAAAAATGTAATTATTTAATATCAATTTTATACTTATTAAAAAAAATTAATCGGTGCCAAAATTTAGATATGATTTTTGTAAATTGGCACTAACTTCCAAAAGTTGTAATAAATATAAAATTGATATTAAATATTTCAATTTTTTCAAAAAGTTCGTAAAATTAAAAAATATTTTTTATTTTTTAGCGCATTTTCCTTAAAGTCGGTTTTCTTTTTTTTTTTGTAGAAAGTTTATTTTATTTTTCCCATTTTAGTTTTAAAATTAGTGGGCGGCTTCGCCACTTTGTATTATTCACCATGAAATTCAAATAACAACTTGTGCTCACATTTGCACAATGTACATTGTAAAATATTCCCTATCAATACCAATAAATGCATGCAGGTTAAATGAAATGTCATTACTATAAAACTTCTGTTAAACAATGAAAATATTTTGAAATCGGATAAATTGTTTAAAAAAATCCCGGTTAAACGACATTTCTGAATATATAACAACCGTATAACCGATTATTTTTTTGCCAATTTTGCCTAAGTGGATTTTTCTCTATTCAACAAAAATAAAAAGAATTTCCGAAAACGGACAATATTTTTTCTCAAACGGTCCGGTTAATTGAGAATTCCGGATAGTTAAATGCCGGATAACTGGATATTTTTCTTCAAATTGCTCCTAAGAGCAACATCCCCTTTCCGAACAAAAAAAATCCTGCGCGCACATCATAAAAAACATACATTACAGTCGAATTTATAACCTCTCGACTTGGCAGTTTTAATTTAAAATTCCTGGCTGTTTTATTTCGGAGTTTTGGTTGGCGCGCTGTTCAGTCGGTTAAAAATATAATCTTTATGCGATTCATAAACGTTATATATTGACATCGGAAAGAGGAATCGCTTATTTATGACATCGGATAAAGAAAGTTTTAACAAACGTTGTATTTTTTTTTAATAAGAAATCATGTATTTTAAAATTACTTATAGCAGTTTAGAAATCACGTTGCAAAAATGAGGGGGAAAAAACATCACATGAGTGATGGCGTGTTTAAATGTTTAAAAAATTTATAAATTCAAAACTAATTCGAATTTAAAAAATGCTTACTTGGTTTTCTTGTACAGAACTGTTCCTGCATCCTGTAACAAAACTGTTCTCTAAAAATTGTGATACTAGGTTCCAGCTCAGGATGTTGACCTCGTCATATGACCATGGTTCAAAAATACGATACAGTTTTACTGGGTTCTTCCATCGAGATAGACCCCGAACCAATGTTAATAGCCCATAGTGTAATTTTAGTGCGAAGCTCATTAAACAAAACCGTCGTCAATTTTCACCGTCCAAGACTTGGTGTCGAGATTATACCTGACGTCAATGTAAGATATAAATAATCTCATATGCCTCAATAATGTCGGGGCTGGCAACGGGATTTGTTATTCATCAATTACAGTGGCTAGTCAACCATGCGTTTTTGTTAATTCAGTAAAAAATTAATTTAAAAATCAAGCCGGCCAAAGTCCATTGTTGCTACGTTTTTTTAACCAACCAATTACTACTGACAGAAACATAGAAATTGCATACCATGTGAAGCAAGAATCCAGCTGCACAAACCAAGCAAACAACGTAGTGCGTAGATAATAAGACTAATTTCTTGTTGTTTTTTTCTGTATATAACAGATTTTACAATTTTACAAGCCCTTAAAAATGGAAGACGGCAGAAATACATTTACTTTCAGGTGGAAAATCGAAAACTTTAGTCTGCTTCCATATGGGATGGGAGAACGTTTGGAGAGTTCAACGTTTGTGATCGATTTTTGGAAAAATGTAGAGTTTTGCATGTGGTTGTACCCGAGGGGGGACGACAATGGCAGCGAAAATTGCATTGCGTGTTATTTGTGCAAGTCTCCGGCTGAACCGAGTCTTAAACTCACTTTCTCTTTAACTCTTGAATCGACGGATCCTGCCACCGAAATTACGCATCTGCAGAAAGAAAAAGAACTCGGGAGCGGAAGGGGCCTACCAGATTTTGTGAGTTTTTATACTATTTTTGGCAAAAAACATCTTTATTTGCCTCACGACACTTTGACAATCCGTTGTGATGTGCAGCCCGCCTATGAAATTCTCGTGAAATCTTTGGTTAACGATGAACTAGGTAGGTCTTTCAAGAATTTCATGGGGAACACTTGCTACACTCGCACCTGCATTCCAATTCACCGAAGGTCTGTTGTTTGGCCTGTCCAGAACATAAAAAATAGGTTAGAACAACAAATGAATGCTAGCCATAAAATTAAAAGCCCTTTGCAAAAGTCGCCTACTCTTGCTTTGTCGATGCTTTTTGATAAAATGTCGAGTGATGGTTGTGTACAAATTGAAATTAAGCAAGTTTCTGTTGGCATAAACCCTGACATATTCGTAAATTGTAAAATGACTGTAATCAGTGCCCATAAAGAATTGCAAGTAACCAAGGAGAGCTCACATAGATTCAATTTAGACCCTAACGATGTATGGAAATTTCCAGCATTTATCAAAGCAAGCCATCTGATGCAAGAGAAATACCTGTTCCTGGACGATACTTTGCTTCTTCAGTGTGACTTTGCCTTCACTCAGGACAGTACTGAATATAACCTGGAGACCAATTACATGCCCTTCCCTTTTCGAGTGAAAAGGGACGACAAAACTAATGAATTGTGCACTGGCATAGAAAACTTTTATACAAATGGGAAATTCTGCGACATCCAACTCCAAACGTGTGGCAAGACATTCCCGTTCTACAAGGTCGTTCTCTGCGCACGCTCACCCGTATTCAACGCCATGCTTGAGAATGACATGAAGGAAAAGCGCAGTAACGTCGTTGAAATAATCGATGTGGATCCCGACACCCTAAATAGGTTGTTGACATTCATGTGCTCAGATACCATAAAAGAAGTTTTATCGCCGGAGGAAGTCTGTAAGTTATACAGGGCGGCGGATAAATATGATGTTGCATCTTTGAAAAGCTGGTGTTCGGGAATATTGGCGTCTTCTCTGTCTGTGACCAGTGTGTGTGATGTCTTAGTCCTTGCAGACACTCACCAAGATCATATTTTGGTGACGGCTGTTCATAATTTCATTCGCTACAACGTCAAAGAAACTTTTCATTCGTCTCATTGGACGACGGTTATGAATGGGAATCCCAAGTTGGCCATGGAAACTATGTTAAAGTTTTTGTAAATAAGTATCAGATTTGGGTTTGGAAATATTTGCGAACTTTTTGAATTTAATTAATATATTTTATGTGAGTGAAATTAAAATTCTGATAGTTTTTTCTAACTTTTTAATAGTTAGTTCATGTTAATATTTATTTGTTTGAATTTCTATTATATTGACAATTGTTTTGTATCTAAAATCTTTTAATAAACAGTAATATTTATTGTTCCATAATTTAGTTTAAACTTTAAATATTCATTCAATTTGATGGTTTTAAAATTTAGATTAAAAAGAGATGTTTTATTTTTTGTTAAATCTTCTATGATGACAGTAATAGCCCATTGCATATATATATATATATATATATATATATATATATATATATATATATATATAAACAACTTGAAAATTAAGTAATCAAAATATCTTTTAATTAAAGATTATGATCATTGGTTTGCATTAAAAAAATTTTAAACAGTTAATGTTACAGTTTTACTAGATCTTCCATGATGGAAGTAATAGTCCACATAAAAAATTTGCAATCAATTAGAAATTAAAATAAAAGGAAATATTTTTTATATCCTTTGTAAAAAAAATTCCTCATTTTTCAACAATTTTGGATGCTATTATTTTGTAATTAACTTTCTTTTACTTTTTCTATTTCATATATGCTTATTTTGAATGAAATTCTAATCATGCATGCAAAATGTAATCATTTTTACTTTGGTAACCAAAGTAAAAATCTTGCATCTTTGAAATCTTCCCTCTCAGGTAAATAATGCACATAGTGCTAAAGAATTATTTTTGCAATATAAATAAGGTACTAGCTAAGTTATGTTGCTTGTTAACGTAACGTGAAGTTTCATTGGTACACAGCTGAGTTATCTCTTCAGCATAGGTGTATAAAAATTATCTTTGCAATGTTGATACACACTAAAACCTAAAGGAAATAAGGTAGGTAAGTTATGTTCTTTGTACATTTAACAGCAACATACACAACATGTGATAAAGTAATAACATATAATAAAATTTTATTTGTATACTTTTTATTATTATTTTTAACCATGTACAAATAAAATTTCATGCGTTTCTATTACATGTACAAGCAACATAATTTAGGTATCTTATTTCTTGTAGGCTTTATTGCGTTTCAAAGTCGCAAATTTAATTCTTAAACACCCTGTGCTATATCTGCCTCATTTTTTCATATAAAATGTGTCAAATCAATCTTGGAGTGAAATGGGTACACCATTTTCAAACTAAAATAAACTTTTTTGATTTGCAACCACAATTAGAAACTAGATGTTCCTCAGGATTCTAATTTTTTTATTGCACATGGATTAGCATATTTCAAAATAAATAGTACAATGTTCTCATATATGTTTAATTTGTTTGTACTAATCATACATACATACAAAAAATCATCTGGATACCTCTTTGCAAAAGATTTTGCATGTATGGCTGGCTCTAATAATTAGTTTAGTTCTTGATACATTCAACTATTACTTTTAAATGCCCCAAAAAATGCGTACAAAGCTAAAAAATGGGGAAAAGTTACAAATAAACGTACTAACTTTGACTAAGGTTTATATCTTATTTAACTGAAAATTTTAATTTGCTTTTTTTCATATAAAAACCTTTTTAATAGATTGTATTATGAGTAATGGTATCTGGTACTCTGCATATGAATTTTAATATATATTTTTTTAATTGACTATTGAAATTTTAAAAGTATAGAACATTTCAAGTGTAAGTAAATATAAAATATATTTTCTATATGTATGCTTATAATTTAAATTGTTTTTGTTTTGAAATGCTAAAAACTTCTTTTACGTTTTTGTGTACTTCTTGATCTATTCAGGTATTTGAATGAAAATTATATTTTGTTGAATATTTTCCAATCTTCTCTTTAATGATAATCTTAATTTAAAGTTATATAATTTTACATTTTCAATTCTGAAATAAAAAAATAACTAATAATTTTAATATATAAATATTTTGCTGTATAGTTGCATTAGTTGCAATAGTTGCATTACAGCTGACTATGTTATTTTGCATTGTGTGCTTATACATAATTTTAATAGTTTTATTTTAAAGTCAAATTTAAAGCTTACACACTCTACTGTACTACCTCCTCTCAATTTTCATATGAAATGTGTCAAAACATTCTTTAAAGTGAAATTACCCCCCCCCCCCCCTAATAATTTGGAAACCCTGAAAGTTGGGAATTTCAACTTCTAAAAACCCCGAAGTTGGGAAAATTTATGCCTGAATAAAATTTATATTATTAACAAATGAAAGCTAGGGAAGATTAGAAATTGCCCAACTACTTAAGATTGCATTTAAATTAGACCTCAGAACGGACACTGTATTGGAACCTGTATGACTGGAACATCAATGAGAGAACTGTTTAATATTACCTAAAATATGTATAAAAAAGCTGAAAAATGTCTATAAGTTGGAACTGGGAATTTTTAGCACTGTTGAGTTGGAAATTTCTTGTTTCAACCAATTTCTTATTTCAGAATCAATAGTACAAGGTTCTCATATATGTTTTATTTGTTTATACTAATCGTACATACACACAAAAAATTATCTGGATAGTACCTCTTTGCAAAAGATTTTGCATGTATGGTTCTAATAATTAGTTTAGATCTTGATACATTTAACTGTTACTTTTAAATGCAAAACTTCTCAGTCAATCTCCATGTTGTACTTATACAAAAACTTATATATAATCACGTTAACTAGACACTCCATGGCAGTTAGAACCCGGTAACTTTTTTTGGTCCTTAACCAAACTAATTTGTATATGTAATTTATTGGCTGGGATTGACTGAAATCCAATGCTCAGTCCCAAATGATATCTAAAGCTATTCGTCTAAACCAGGTTGTATCCAACCTTTAGATGGCTATATATGGACCACCAAATATAAAAGTCTGACAAAACGCGGACCACCACTTTTTAAATAGTAATAAAAAAAAACGTGTCAAATATTATTTTAGCACTGTTAATTAAGGTATTAGATACTGATACCCATAGGTTCTGAAACGGGAATTTTTCAACTCCACAAAAGATAATATTGATATTTTGGATATAATAATTCATGTTTCGGAAAATTTCAATATTGCTTTACACAGTGGCGTAAATGTTCAAGGTCGTTATGCCCCTCCCCGTTTAAAAATATTTTAAGACCCCCCCCCCCCCTCTTTATTCATAGTGTCAACGAAATTCTATATAATCGTACGAAATTTTACTTGGGAATTTAATTAGAATTTACATAAATTAGAAAGCCAATTTCAGCACAGGAAGTCCGCAATTTGACTTGCCTAAAAAATACAGCAGACATACAATAATACGCGGTGTAAGAGAATTATCCTTAAGACTTTGATGCGCAACGCATTTGGCCATGGTGGTCTACATGATCAAGTTGTCCAACCAGTGTCATTGGGTTGAAACAAGAAATTTCCCAAATTAATGATTATAAATTTTCAACTCAACAGTGCTGAAAATTCCCAGTTCTAACTAATCGACATTTTTAATCTTTTTTCTTATATTTTAGATAATAGTAAACAGTTCTCTCGCAAGCATTGATTTGTTGCACCCATATTCCAATGCAATGTCCGTCGTGAGGTTTAATTTAAATGTAATCTTACAAGTTGGGCAATTTCTAATCTTCCCTGTAGCTTTCATTTGTTAATAATATTAATTTTCTTCAGGCATAAATTTTCCCAACTCGAAGTTTTAGAAGTTGAAACTCCCAACTTTCAGGGTTTCCAGATTATTGGGGGGGGGGGGGGGGAAGAGAGCATATTTTAAGGAATTTTAACTGGTGGGGCAAATTAAATTCGAGACTAAGAATTCGAGACTAAGACCACTGTCCCAGATTGGAATGTGTACCGAATGGCTTTTTATGTAAGATAGTTGGCATTAATCTGGTATATTGCATTGTTAAAAAGTAATATATCCAATTTTTTTTTACTTTTTGATTAATTTATATTGGGTATCAATATATTGAGAATATCTAAAAATAAAACATTTTCATATCAATTTTAATAAAAAAATATTTTATCTCTTTTCGATCATACGTAAGCAACGAAAAAAAAAATTAAATTAAGTTATTTTAACCTTATTCTTGCTGTCGTTTTACTCTAGACATTTAGTACAAACAGCTTAAATATGCTAATTTTGGTTACCTTAGAATTATAGACCCATGATATATTTTGTTAATATAAAACTACCAATCAAAATTTAAAAAAAAAACTAAAACATATTCATAATCTTGTATAATCTTTTGAAAGACTGGCTATACTTTCATATAGTTTATGTATTTTATTAAAAATTAGAGCTACCCCTCGCCAATAATTGTGAAAAATTTAGGCCTCTATTTATATGTATTAAAATTTGTAAATAATGATCCCTTCAAAATGTTATTAACATTGAGAAATATATTTTCCCCCAAAAGTAAAAATTAGAAATCTCTTTTAACTATACAAATAACATTTGGTTAAACTACATACCGTAAAAGAAATCTACATAAAAAATGAATGTAATTTACTTACTTTTTGTAGCTGTTAAATGCAGGTAAAAATATCTTTTAAAATTGAAATGAAAATTCGGCTTAAGGAATGATACTGGAACGTGTTTCTGAAGAAGGTTTTTTTTGTACTGGAACCATACCAAAAGGATCCATTGAAACACTTCCCCCCCCCCCCTTATGACACCCCCCCACGCCATAAATTTCGGCCCTAATCCCTTCAAACAAACATGCCAAGAGTTTCCTGACTATAAAAAAACAGCAGGTGCCCACTTAAGAGATCCAGCGTAGATAAGGAAGGGTGCAATAAAACGATTTTGAACAGTAGGCAGTCCGAAATATATTGTCAACTGCTCGACCACTCAGTTCTGAACAAAAGGATTTTTGTGGATGGGAAATAGCTAGACGGGGGAGGGGCAGGAGAAAGTTGTGAAAGCTTTTTTCCCTCGTTAGGAGAGAGTGTCGAAATCGGGCCTTTTCACAGGAATGGGGATCTGTCTCTGTCTAACGTCATTCTATCCTATGCCACAGATTCAAGTTTATGTTTTTACTGTGGAAAATTGATTAAACAAAACAAAATTCCTGTGGGGCAAATCTGCATGACTGGTGGGGCATTTCTACACACTGGTAGGGAAAAATCCCCACCAACTCTATATTAAAATAGGCCCTGGGGGGGGGGGACCCCACGGTGCGACGGGCATGTGGCCAACTGCAGAAAGGTAATTCTCATACATCCTATATTTTGCTGAGCTGTATTATGTATTATATATTTGTTGCTTGCCTCGGCGGTCTCCTTAAATGCAGGGGGCTTTCCGCACTGTGGGTCCTGGCACCGTTACGGTTATGCAGGGGTGCCCACAGGGGGGGATCATGGCGCAAGGTGCGCCATCAAAATTTTTGGGGGGGATTTTTTTACATAGCTTTTTTATTATTATTTTGTTTTAGGGAGGAAATGTTTTGGAAAAAAAATTATTTAATAAGTATAATACATTATATAATGTGCCTTCAATCACTGGAATTTCCAGCGAATTCGAGAAACGCCTCTTCGGCACATAAGCTGGATGACATTGTAAAAAAAATTACGTACACGTTTACTCATCTTTGTCCGGTTCAAGCATTCAGAATACACTTCAGTGCTGAGATTGAAATTAAAAAACACTGTGAGGCAATAAATTTTCCATTAGCAAGAATGTAAAGAATGTATACATAATAATAAATATGAAGAGTGCTACAAACTCAGAACCCGGAATCTCGTTTCATATCCTTATATCATAAATTACGATTACATTACTAAACATCTAAGCAATTGCTGCAACAAATTTAACTTTTCCGCTTGTGATGAGGCATATGTTTTTAAAAAAAAACTGCAATGAAGCAGACTGTCTCCTCATCTCAATAACACGTATAACATAAATTACGATTTTTATATACAACTCCACTAGAAACTAATTACTTCAATTCCATACGTTTGTTTACTAGTAAGTGTAGACGATTTTACTGTATTTGGGTTTCGTCTTGGCCGGTCGAATCAGTTTTAATAACTTCAATGGTGTTACAGCAAAAGAACAGATAATATATTTCAGTCAACAAGAATTCAATTCAATTTTTAACCCTCGAAGGGGGGCCTCAAAAAAGAGAAACTCATGTCATTACAGCTGATTGTATTGATTGGTCGCCAACAGACGGAAGATAAACAAACTGTTTCGTCTGACGCCGCGGTCTTTCGCCGCCCGCCCGCCCCCCCCCCCCCCCCTCCCTCCCCCCGCGTCTCATATGTTTTGTTTATATCATGATTTTATACGCACGAGCTCCTATTTCCTATTAAACGAAGCTAAATATATGTAGTGCGCTATTCATCTCATGTCAAAATGGACACCTTATCATGATATTTCTATCCCGATTTCCCATGCAAATGATTTAAAGACGTTTCACGTTAAAAACCGATTTTCTAATTTTTTTAAAGAAATTGTTTCCTTATCAACGCGGGGCCCCACATAAAGCAGCGGCACCTGTGGCACACCCTTAACGGTGACCCTGCTTATATAAATTCGTTTGTTGAAAACGGATATGCAACCAGGAGATTATTGTAGTTTCTAAAAGTTGCTGGTCTGGTACATGTTGAATAATAATAATAATAATAAAAAAAAAATTAGAGATTGAAATCTCCCCCCCCCCCCCCCTCCCTTTGGCTACCTCCTTGGGGAAGAAAGGGTAGAGAAAATTTTCGGGGGGAATTTGCGCCATTGGGTTTGGGAGGGATGGGCACCCCTGCGGTTATGAATTTACCGATTTCATTATTGATTCATTTCGCCAAGTAATAAAAACCCATTTTTTTTTCCAACTTGATTCTGAAGTACTGAAAAGCTTCAGAAGATCAAATGTCATGATATGAGAAAAAAAAAAAAAATAGAACAGTAAATCCGAAGAGCTTCGCATTTCTAGAAGTTAAGCCTTTAGAGGGGTGATATTTTAAAAAGCATTATTTGGTTGAGACGTTCTGTTCCGTCGCGAATAAAGTAGCCCATTCGGAGTTTTGTCGCCTTTTAAAACGTAGAAAGAAAAATCCTTTTAAGTTTGGATTCCGGGAAAGTCGCTTCAAAGTATCAAGCTATTTTTTTTTAAAACAGGGCATATAAAGTGAATACTAAGTCGCATATTTGTTCGTAACAAAAATATCCAAAGTAACTATACTGCCAGTTTTTTTCTATACATACTATAATAATAAGTGTTTATTTAAAAACAAATATTTATTGTGTGTATATAAATAGGTCCCTTTTCAAATGAAACTAAATGTATAACATAATATAAATGAACATGATAAAATATTACAAAACTGTGGTCGTGGTCGAAAATGTTAGTGCAGCAGAAATGTGAATCCCCCTATTTTCCACAACTATATATGAACGGAAATGCTTTATTATTTACTACTCAAATCAAATAGTTTCCTTTCAATTTATACAAAATGATAACATGCGAAAAAAATAGAAAAAACTTATTTTGTTTGAAAATTAAAACAATCCTCCTTTCTTTTAAACATGCGAATAGGTCAATTTTAATATTAACTTAAATAAGGAAACAACAGCACACAGTAAATGTATCACGCAAAACCATTTCCGTTTGGAGAGATTCTCTGTTCACCCACCCATTCCCGCGATTCATGCACGAGCCAATCAGTTTATAGAATACCAAGGGCAGCCCAAATCAGAAAATTCCTTTCGGGCTGTACCTCACCACAGATGCAGTGCATTAGCCCCGGGCTTTTTTTACTTACGAAGGCTTTTACTTTGCAACAGGCTTGCGGGGGGGGGGGGGGGGGAATCTCCATAATACGTAGTGGCCGATTTCGAACTTTGCTTTGCAACAGGCTTGCTATTTATCGGAGATTTTGTTTACTTACTGTAGGAATTTCATTTTCAATTCCAATCATCATTTAAAAAAATTAGTAAAATATTTTATTTTAGTTTTAAAATACACTAATAAATTTAGGTGCAGTCCGGCTGTACTTGCTGTAGTCCACGAGCCGCCACTGATATTTATTTGGAAATTCTATTCGACAACTCTCTGAAGGAAGCAAATCAAATCTATAAAGAAGGCTCAATCCATTAAATTTATATTTAAAGATCTATAAGGCTAAGATAAAGGCTTCATATTTAAAGATAGAAATAATAAAAAAAAAATTTCAACAATATGCTTGCTCCTCAAGACTAATATTTTTTTTTTGTTGCAGAAAATTCGAATTCGCTATTTTGAAAGTTGTCTTTTGAATTACGATATTTTCAGCAATGGACGTAGTGGGACACAAGGGAAAGTTGGGGGGAGGGGGGGGGGGGGTGAAGGAGGGATTCCAATGCAGCTATTTGAGTGAACTTTAGAAGGATAATCTTTTTTAACAAGAGATTGGTGATGAATACTATATTATACTGCCATCAAAATACCTTCTCATTTTTACTATATTAAAGGTATAATTTAATAGTCGTGCAATGAAAAGTATATTTTTTAGGGGGGCGAGCAAAAAATGCCACAATCCTAGTTGTTATACATGCTTGCTGTCATATAAGACGTTTGAGTTGTTTTGGAATCTTAAATTTTGGTATAGATTTTGGGATTAGTCACCAAGACCTCATCTGTTTAGATCTGGTCATAAATCAGTTTCGGTCAGAATCCAGATCAAAATGTAGAGGACCACAGGAACCAGAAGCGTTGTTGCATTAAAGTCGCTATTTGCCAAGGGTAAATAACATAACAAGAGTTCAACTGAGTAACTAGTTGCGGCCCGACAACTTGGGTAGCTATTATAGCCAGTGGCGACGATTGGGTGCCAAAAGTGGGGGTGCGGGCGGCAAGATCAATAGGAAACGAGAATTGTGTGTGGGTGTCGGAGGATAGTAAAAGTTGCGATCACCTTTCGCATAGTTGAAATAAAAATTAAATTAATATTGCAAATTTATATATACTCACTATTTTGTGTTATTTGGAGAATACCAACTTATAATACACAATAAAAATATTTAATAACGTTTTTTTTTTAAATTATAAGTTACAATAAATATGATTTATTAATTAATTTAATTATCTTACATTAATTAATTAATTTAATTATCTTTCGTTAATTAATTAATTTAACTTTCTTGTTAAAGTTAAAAAATAAGGATACAAATTTTTAACTGGTTTGAGTAGAATCTTTGGCTTCCTTATAGAAAATACTTTAAGATATTCATCGAGATTTAACTGCACTTTTTTTTAGTTTTACAGATACAAATGCGCAACTTGTTACTCAGTTGAACTCCTATTTACCCTCGGTTAATAGCGACCTGCAACAACGCTTCTGGTTCCTGTGGTCCTCTACATTTTGACCTTTCTTGTTTTATTGAGTTGATTAAATAGTTGTTTATTCTTCTAAGACCACTAAAAGAAAATATATTTCTTCTGAAGCAATTGATACTGAAATTGGTAAAAACAAATTTCAATTTTTTGAAAGGTTCGGGTATGTTAAAGTATTTTCTATAAGGAAGCCAAAGATATCTTGCGAATTTTCCCTTACAATTTACTTGCAGTTTCCAAATTTTAACATAAATATAAATATGAGTGACTTAATTAATTCTAGAAACAAAAGTTATCCTAGTAAAGGTATAGGCAATGTCCAATTAAAATTGCATTCATTGGAAGTCCAGCTATCAATTGAAAAAAAAAATGTGATTTCTTAAACCTTTTACTCTTGAGGCGAGTAGAATTTTCAGCCTTCCCGAAAAGTTTTGTTCAAGAATAGATTCGGGCCCCAAGCAGTACAAATGTTAGAGAGGGGAGTCGGGAGTGTAAAAATGAACAACCTGGTTGACGCGGCCCACCTTCCTCACACCTGATGGTAGGTCTTTTATCTATAAGGGCTAGATATGGGGTTGAATTGGCATACGAACAGCCAAGCCAAGGGAGACATTTCCCTCCACGCGGTGAAAAGAGGAATGAGTTAACAATTGGCATGGTCGACGGTCCTAACTCTCCTCTACACGATGGTATGTCATTTATCCGCAATGGCTGATTCCACATACAGTTAAGGGGTTAGAAGCGGATACTGCAGTCATGTGCAAAATTTTTCTCACGTGTTACAAATCTCAGAGGGAGGAATAGGATAACAAACGACTGGGTTGCCGAGCTTCACTTTCTTCAACACGATGGTAGGCCATTTATCACATTTGCCTGATTCCCCGTGGGCGAAATCGTGTACTGCAGTCCTACCACGCGGTACAAAGGTCAGAGGGCGGAATGAGTTAATAATCTACTTGGTCGATGCTGACCACCTTTCCCTACATGATGGTAATCCATTTATCAAATAGGACGATTCCATAAGAGTTATGGGGCGGAATTGCATACTGCAGTTGCGGACGACTTCTCTTCCTCATGGTACCAATGTCAGACGAAAATTTTCTTGTTTCGATAAATAAGTGAAAAAATTGTCTTATTTGTTATTTTTTTAAATTGCAATATTAAAAAAGTGAGAGGACAACATCCAAAAAAAAGCGGGGGCAACCTCCGCACTTAAATGTACTTAGCCAGTATATTTAATTAAATAGTAAAAATGAGCTTTATTTTACATCGAAAAATTGAACATCCGCAAGTTTCGAAATCCTGGCTAAAGTACATTGCGAAATGTGTCATCTGGTAGTACAGATTCACAGAGCATTGCAAATTACTAGTACGATTATTTTATTTCATTGTATCAACTAGTAATTGCGATGCACGATAAATATAATTATATTGTATTTTCAATGTTTTCAAAATAATTTTAATATAAATTATTTTAATAAACATTACTCTTTATTGGCGAAACATAAAATAATTAAAGTGTTTTGCTAAATTTACTATATTTGTAAAAATGATACATAGTATGAAATGACAAGCAAGACAAACGTATTAAAAAGGGTCATATCCGTCCTTATATTGAGACGAATTTAAAATTAACTTAAAATGCATCTATATATCCTGCAGAAAATTACAAATAACTCCCGACAAGTGGGTGATTGGCAACGGTTTTTGTAAATTGGCACCAACTTCAAAAAGTTGCAATAAGTATAAAACTGATATTAAATAACAACTTTTTCAACTCGTTCGTAAAATTAAAAATTATTTTTTACTTTTTAGCACATTTTCCTTAAAGTCGGTTTTCCTTTTTTAATTTTTTTTTTTTTCTCTCCCTTTTTAATATAGCAGGGGTTGGAGCCCATTGCTATTATTCACCAAGAAATTCAAGTAACAACTTCTGCTGACATTTTGTCTGCACAATGGATATTGTAAAACCATCCTTATCCACATGCCCATAAATGCTGCGTGAACGAAATGTTATTGTTGTACAATCTTTACTCAACAATGAAAATATCTTGAAATGGGATAAATTATTTAAAAAAACTCTTTTTAATGTTAACCGATATTTCCGGACATATAACAGCCGGATAACCGATTATTCCTTTTTTTGCAGTTTTTGTCCAAGTAGATTTTTCTAAATTCAACAAAAAAATAATTTTCGAAATCGGACCATATTTTTTTCAAACGGTCAGGTTAATTGATAATTCCGGATAGTTAAATGCCGGATAACACGATATTTCTTTCAAAAGGTGCGCAATTGAAACATCCTCTATCCAACAACAACAAAATTGTTTAAATATTCCAGTTAAAACAGAAATTTTGAACGAACATACATTAAAAAAAATACACAACAGTCGAATTGATAACGTCTCTCCTTGGCTTGCGATTCGGCGGTTTTAATTTAAAATTTCTAGTGGTTTTATTTTAAAAAGTCTTGGGTGGCGCGCTGTTCAGTCTGTTAAAAAGTGTTTTGTATAGAAATAATTCAATGTCATACATTCAAGATTTTTTAATAGGTTTCATTATTGCTAATATGATTCTAATAACTTCAGTAAGTCTATGGATTATATTCACATAAAGTACAATTGAGGTACATTCGGAAAAACACGCACATTTCTTTAAAAATTGCATAGATTGGGTATTATTTTCCCAAGTACATCAACGTTTTACTATACATAGTATATACGCAAAGCAAAGATAATCACATTCAGTTGACAGTAGTCATAGAGTACTTCCATAATACCACAGGAAAATTGAAGGCAGATTTAGAATAACCAGAATAAACCAAAATAATTACACTTAGATAATAAAAACATTTCTAATATGGTGTGAAAACATACCAAACCAGTACACTAAACTTTGATGTCAATTTAGAAGTTAAAACTTTATTTTGAGGCAAGTTTGTCATCAAATGCTTAGGAAATTTTCACAATTGTAAGTCTGTTTTCTCTGCTTTGTAGTTTAAATAATTTTTCCTAAATAAACTACTTTATATTTCTTCAAAATGTTAATAAGTTTTAATTAGATGTTGTACCCTAAACCGTTATATTAGGGAAATATTGCAATATGGAGAATTTTTATTAATTTAAAATGCGAGTGTGCTGCTAGAAAAACCGAAGATTTCGGGATGTAATATATCCATGACTGTCATTGTGTTACGATTCTTTTTTAACCAAAATGACTAAAATATTCTTCATGTGAATAAAATCTTAGTTAATTTACTAAAATATAATCTTAGTTTTAATATATTTTTATCGAACACCGTAGACACTTGATATAACGAATCTTACAATTGGCCATTATAAAAGAAAAGTTACTGTAACCAGTAAAATAATATTACAAAAGGCAATCTAATCAACTGGTTGGTATGTTTATAGCAGTAATTATAACAAAGGGGGGTCATTATATGGGGGGGGGAGTGTCTGTAAATTATGTCTTATGTATGATTTTAGTGTCTTTGTCTAAATATATTTTTTTAAAGTTCGGCTAACTTTTTAAAATGGTGCATTAATAAAGTTTTTAATGCACCAAATTATGGTAGGATTTCGTGACATATTGATGATTTAATTATTAAGTATCCAATTATTTGCACTTTTTTTAAATATCTCTATTGGTTTTAATGACAAACTATTTGTAACATAGAAAATTCATAAAAATTCAATAGTTAGAACTTAAATAAATAGCTATAAGTAGTTAACTAAAATAGTTATAAAAAAAATCTTACTATAAAGACAATTGAATGATAATCACACACTAAAAAGATAGTATAATAAAAATATCCGACATTATAAAAGAATTCATTTAAAAAGAAAAACCAAGCAAATAAAAGGTTTGTACAATAAATTACGTACACATTAATGAAATATGTTAATATATTTTGTATATAAATAACAATGCATATATATATTTTTATATACAGTAATTTATTTATCAAAGCAGGGATAAGACCATTCTTTAAAAAAAAAAATCACCATTATATTCAAAATTAATAAAATTGGAATGAATGATATTTTTTTATAAATAAAATATTAAATTATGTTATTTAAAATTGGCTTTTCATATATTGATGTCATAATATTTAAAATATGTATACAATAAATCATTTTTTTTATAGCAGATGTTTTAGTTTTTACTTTAATAGCTTCATTAGTCAAATTTCATCATTGGTCATATTTTTAAAAAGAATTTATTAGTAGATTTAATTATTATAACAGTTTAGTGAATTTTAGGCGACATATAAAATAAATGTCGAAACATCTTTTGTGGCACCAAATGAACAGCTGATTATAATAACTAGTTATCAATATGTACATTGTTGATTTTGTATACCAATTGTCAAATATTTTGGTGCTATTTGATTAAAATTTTAATTTAAAAAATACATTATAAGTAGAATACACATACATATAAATTATCAATATTTAAGTGATTTGAAACCATAATTCGATTTAAAGTACATTGTTTAAGAAAATTGGATTTTTTTTTGATAAAACTAATGTCAATTTGGAAACATGGGTCTTATGTGCAATGCATATATGCCTTTGTGATAATTTGTCGCAAAAGACGCACTTTTAGCGTAATCATAAGCATTTACTCATCGGGGAGATTATCACATGTTTATCAGAAATTTATAAACAATACATTTAATGTATAACATACATTAATTCATGAGAAACTAATTCACAAGAATAGCAATATATACATTTATGAAGTGAAAACAAAAAATAGTTCGATAATACAAGACACGTCAATAAAAGAAATTGAGCAAAATGTTTATAAGTATTTTAAGGCAGTTATAATTTACCAAGGAATACAAATACAGGAGGGTATTAGTTTGCTTATAACAAAGAAACAAATTATTTAATGATTTTGATGAAATTAAAAAAAAAAAAAACAGTAGTTGCTATTCCGAAAACCACCCAAATTACCCAACAATATAGAAGTTGATGAAACGATGCGATTTTAACCCTTTGCATTCGTATGTCCCTGTATGGGGGACATCACTCGTTTTACCATCGCGCTCGTATGTCCCCGTACAGGGGACATCGCATCTGTACCGTTGCGTTCATATGTTGCCATAGAAATAGGAAAAACACAGAATTATAAAATGTAATTGTTTCTTTATGTTGTGCTTTTTACTTTGTTTCTTGTTTGTAGTTTCTTTGTTATTTTTATTGTCTTTTAGTTAGTTTTGTTACAGTTACTTACTTCTTACTAGTTATAGAAAACAGAAATTCTTTGGGCAAACTGTGATAACTTAACCAAAACATTTCTGTTCAAAGTATTTCTAAGTTGATTTGATATGGTGGAGGTGCCAGCATTACGTTCCGCCTCTAAATATTGTTTATATAGTTTGTTTATATTACATTTCTTAGATTTTTAATGCGGTGTAGTGTAATATACTTAAGTATTCTTAGTAGTTACAATAAATTATTTTGACACGTTGAAAAATAAAATATTATGTGGCTACATTTCCATCCAAGGTGTATTCAGGGGTTATATTTTTAAATTTTTGATTTAAGGATGGTAAACCTTCTAGTTAAATTGGAACACATTTCCATCAAAAAAATTCATCTTGATCGAACATGAAAAAAAATTCCGAGCTATTTGCTAACTTTCTAAAGCATCATTACGAGTGCAAAAGGTTAAAAAGCATCATGGTTATTTGAAATCAAATAAATAATTCCATTAATTTCAAAAGCTACGTTATATAATTTTTTTAAAAATAAGATAATTAACTTTTTTGAAGCATATAGAATTTAGTTTTTGAACAACAAGTATATTTGGTTCCTGAATATATGTTACTGTTAACAGAAAGTGATGGTCTGTGCAATGTCCAACTTTTAACTTGGTGGTCCTTGGTAAAGCTTAAAGCACTGCTCTAGAGCTACACAATGAGCCATGAGGCACGATTCGAGAGCTTTACTGTAAGAAAGAACCAGGAACCCTGGTGTGCAACTCAAGATCTTTGAATCCAGAGTCAAGTGTTGTGCCAAGCAGTATATTACAGCACAATTTAGGAAGCACATACTTTCACACGAGAAAGACCGTGATTACGACTCTTATCAAGACATGAATTTTCAATTTAGTTGGATTCAACATTCAGAGAATCAATTGGAACTCTTATAAAGAAATATGGGCATTTTACATCAGAATTTCAATTTGTACCCTTGAAATAATCAATAATTTATAATCACCCGGTACTTATATTTACAAAAACTCATTAAAAGACCCTGCATAAAAATAACTGAATACATTATATAGTAGAAAGATTAATGTAAAGCAGCATGAAGTTTAATATAAAAAATCACATGCAACGTTGATCGGGAAAATCATGAAATTATGTGATTCTCAACTCTGTACAATATGAAGAATGTTGCAGTATGTTACAAGGGGAGGTATGAATGTATACATGCATAAAATACAAGGATAATGTGTAAATGGATAAAGTAATGGATATACGTTACTAAAAGCTAAATGCAGGGACCGCAGCCGAATTTTGAGAAAAAATAGTAGTAAAAATAGGAATACTAAACATAAAAAATAGGAAAAAAATAGGAATTTAAAAAAAAAAAATTAAAAACGGAAAAGCATTTATATCTATTCTATAAGTCTGTCATTCAAGCAAGAGCCTACATTTGAAAGACAATTTAAAGATTTTACTAAACTTAATTTTCATAACTTGATTTTTTTTTAAAGTTAAATGCGGTTTATTTTTTTTAATTAACCAACACATTGTAGAAATTTTGCATAAGTTGTACGTACATGAATTAAGGAGATTGAGAAGTCAATTAAGGAGGTTGCTAATGTCTAAGGGAAATTAAATTCTGTAATTTTTTCAAGGAAAATTTAGATTTATTAAAGAGTAAAATGTTAATAGAATACCTACTTAAGCATGTTAATCTAAATCATTAAAATTTACAAAACAAGTTGTATAACTTTTTTTTAAACTTTCAAAAAGTTTTTTTTTTTTTTTTTTTTTTTTTTAGGGGGAGATGCGAGAAGGGGGAGTTTCAAATTAAAAAAATATATATAAACATTTAAATAAAATATTAATGCGGAGACGAATTGCAAGCCACATAAAAAGAAACAAGCTTATTTCATATGTTTATAGCTTTTACATAAAATAAGTTCCTAAACTTCAATTTCATGAATAAATTACATTTTCTAAAATAAAATTTAATGCTATTTTGTTAGATAGTGCAAAGCAAATCATGATGAAATAGAAAGTAGTGAAAAATAAGCCTTTATTTATCAGATGCAAACGGATTGAAAACATTTCCACGGACATCGCAGCAGATCGTGTTTAGTGATTATCTAAAATTTCAAAGTTTTCACAAGAGAAAATAATTCTTAAAACAGCGCCATTTTGAGATTACCTTCACCAGATGTAATGAAAGAGTTTTACCTATCAACTTTCGAGTGAATCATCTCCGCGTTTCGTGAAGATTGCAAATATTTCTGCATGTTAAAAATGCTATATTTTTGTGAAAATTCGCCGTTTTTCAAGGTTGAGCAGCGATTTCGCACAAAATAAAAAAAACGAAGTGACATTTTTCAATGATGAAATCTCCATAAATAAAAAAATCGGACAACATAAATAAGTCCTTTTTTTCTGATGTGAAATCCTTCCATTCGCACCTTTTTTTATCCTTGCCATATTGCTTACTTCAGACATGTTACAGACAAAATAAATTTAAAAAGGCTTAACTTCCAAACTCCAAAAAACCTAATGTTTTCCCAAACAGAAAATTTATAAGTTCTCAAATTTTGTAGAGTCCATGTGGTGAAAAGTTTCAAATAAAAAAATAATAACTTTAATGAAATATATAAACATTACAACAAATTAGAAAATTATTGTCAGCCAAACAAAAAGTAACAAACTTTTTTCAAAAAATCAATTTTGATTAATTTAAATGACAAGTCCTAAACTTCAATTTCGTAAATTATATGATATTTTTGAAAAATTTAATGCAATTTTGTTAAGTAGTGCAAATCATATCATGATGAAATAGGAAGTAGTGAAGTATAAGGATTTATTTATCAGATGCAAAAGGATTGTAAATTTATCAACGGAGATCGCAGCAGATCGCGTTAAGCGAATTTCTCCAATTTCAAAGTTTTTATGAACGAAAAATTCTCACAAGAGTGCATTTGGAAGTCTCATTTGCCAGATGCATCGAAATTTGAGTTTTAACCATCTTAACTTTCAAGTGATATCATCTCCGTTTGACGAAGATCTTTCTCCCTTTTTCTAGATTGAGTATCGATTCTTACCAAACGAACTTAGATTTTTCAGTGATGAAGTGTTTTATGATAACGAAATACCATTGACTAAAAAAACGGACAAAAAGGATCAAAAGTCCACTTTTTTCTGATGCGAAGTCCCTCCATTCGTCTTTCTCTTCTCGAGTCCTTGCCGATTTACACTTGCGTATAACGATCAAAACGGCGCCATAAGTACCTTATATTTCTACAAATATTATTTAAAAACTGGGTTAGGATTTGGAAAATTAGCACCCCTGAAAGAAACATCTGAGCTTTCTCAGAACTCTCATTACAAACAGGTTTCCGAGGTGCATTCGAACACCACCTTTTTGCGCTTTCGGTTTTTCCTTTCTCTGTGGATATAATTTCTTCAAAAAATTTCTCATGGATCTCAGAGTCACGACCAAAGACATACCGAAATTTTAAAGCAAATATGCATCAATTCCAGCGATGATAAAATTAAAGTCTGAAAAAACAAAATTCCGCGGAATTATGTTTATGTCCGCGCTTCCGTGGACTTGAAGCAGTATTCAGCGCATCCGTGAACTGAAAAAACAGAATTCCGCGCTTCCGTGGAATTGTACCACGTCTGCTATTTACACAAGAGTGGAGCGATCAAAAGCGCGGCATCGTAGCATATGATTCTGTAAATATTTGAAATTTTAGAAAATGTGTTTAAAATTGCAATTTTGGCGAAATTGTTAGTTTAAAAAAATCTAGATTTTTCCGCATTCCAAAACTTTTAAAACACCGGGAATTTCAGGTACCGAAATATTTTAACAAAATTAGTATTCCGGGTTAAACCAACACCACCTAGATTGTACCCAGAAAAGTACCACCTCTGACGCTCGAGAGATAAGAAACTGACTGTTCAGTGCCCGTGTGCGCGCATCAAGTTCAGCCTTGGTAATGGCGAAAAAGTTCGCAGTTGTTTCCTTTGTATACGTAGTTTCATAAAAAAAAATTCCGTTCATCGGAAAAACCCAAATCTGCGCGCTACTTTATAACTTCGGTGAGAAATGTCTAAAAAATAGGAAAAAAAAAGGAAAAATAGGAAAAAAAGGAGCACTTTAAAAAAAATAGGAGAAAATAGGAGCTCTGCGGTCCCTGTAAATGGGCCTTTTTGCAGTCACATTAAAACCAAGATATACAAGGAATCCATTAATAGGAATATATACTAAAATATATTAAGTAAAATAATACTTTAATAACATAAAAAACAATATCTGATTACAATATTTTTATCACATAAAGTTTAATTTTATGAGATAAAAATAATTACACAAATGCAATAAGCTAACATTGTTCCTGTTTTTAACATTCTTTGATTATTTTTTTTGAAATTTTCCCTCATAAATTGCAAGTTAGCAATACCACTTATGTATTCTATTTATGACCAAGATAAGAAATACAATTAGATGTGTATTACTTTTAGACATGTATTAGTACATGCCAACGGGATTTATTTACATTATCGTTTGCTTTTATATACCAAACATTGTATTAAAAAAAAATATAACTATAATTTACTTCTCTTTCTTCGTACCTGACAACATTTGAATAACTAATTTAACTTCATGAAATAGTTAAAATAATTAAGGAACCAACTTCAAAATTTTGCCAATTTTAGTACTTTGTTTCTTTTATTTAGATGATCCTTTTGAAGTAATTTTATATATAAAAAAAATAATAATTATTGTTTAGTATTAAGCAATGCATTATTCTATGGTTTGAGATCTATCATGAAGAAACGGCTCCAGAATACTGGCAAATATTTTATAACCAAGGTCAGATGACGAAAAGTACATCTGAGCTGGCACTCCACTCACCATAAACAAGATGAGGACATTTGGACCCTAATAGATGCAATGTGTACCAGTACACCAACAAGGAAATCATTGGTTAGACGAGAAGGATTGAACTTGATATCTTCTAATCAGAAAGTATCCACTCTTCCAACTAGGGGTTTCTTTTATTATTAAACAGGCTGGCCATTGTTAATATTTAGATTTTAGTACTAAGGAATCTTCGTTATTAACTGTTAAATTTTTAAAGGGCCAACAGCCATAAAAATAATAAGACCTAAAGCTGTAAAAGTTTTCCAACAAATTTACATAATTCATTTTCTATACGAGTTTCTGCAAAAGTGTGTGGTTTATTAGATTTAAACTGGGAAAAATTATTAATTTGCAAGCTTTAGAAGTAAATACGTCATTCCTTGTTTGCATTCTTTTTTTCTAGAACAGAACTCATAACCTACTTTATAAATACAGGAAAAACTAACAATGCATTACAAATTAATGCCTGTCAACTTTTCCTAGCAAATACAATTTTCATCGATTAAAATAGGGGGGGGGGGGGGATGAATTAGTTGTCAGGATTGTTTTGCCTTTTTAATGTCTTTTATTTGGCAGTCACCTCAAATACTTTTATTTTACAAATAAGGCAACTTGAATTTAAGTTTGTAAGCTACTCATACAAACTCACAAAATTATTGAGTTTGTATAGCAAATCTGTAGAAATTGACATACTTTTACTTAGAAGCGTATTTTTAACAAACAACTTTGCAAGACTTGTCTTTAAGAAATTCACTCATCATTGTAAAAATCAATTAACAGATTCCTTAACCAAATGCTACAGCAAATCCATTGCCCTATGAATTTTCATTGTTTTAAAAAGTAATGCTAATAACGCTAACATTCAAATGGTTGCCAAGTACGATGTCAAACTTTAAATTACATGCTAACCCTTCCTGGTAAATTCAGGGGATTTATTTAATTTTGTTTAATTAAATAACTTTTAAAAATTAAAAATATCAGATGATTTTTTTTAATATGAAATAATAAAGATAACTGCATTCTAATTCTTATTTTCGGTTGAATACTTATTAAAATCTCGCTTCTAGAAGAAACTAATACAAAGGCACTAAATTGATTTATCCACCTTAATAATTAAATTCACTGATTTTCATCAAGGGATGCAGCAGATTTGAATACAAGGAAGTTTTTGTGCATTTTCAACCAGACTGTTATACAAATCGATAGGCATACTGTGACACTTTATAACATCAATAGCACAGTGGACGATAGACATGATATAGTATCACATCACACATTTATAAACATTTTATATATTCCTAAGGCTATATTTCTACAGAAAGCAAATTTAAAAATATATTAGAAAAAGAAAGTTTAATTTAAAAATCGATCTCTTGTTTTGTTAATTCAAATATAAAAAAAGTTTTTATGTTAGAATGTTTAGAATAAATCACAGAGTTAAAACTTAGTGGGTGCACTGGTAAAACTGAGAATGTTTCTTTGCAGATATAAATTTTTAATTGAGCTAAATCTTCAACTCTCTTAAAAGAGTTTTTCTTTTAAAAGGAAATAAGTTTAAAATTTTAATATAAAAGACAATTATAATATTTCTAGTCAATATCTAAGCAAAAAAAAAACCACATTAAATAGTAATTAAGCAACCACGATTGAGATTATAATCCATACTAATTTTTAGGCAATGGAAACAGGATATTTAAAAAAGATATTACTTTTTTTAGCCTCATATGACTTTTAAGAATTATTAGTACATGCAATACAAAAAATATATGACAAATGTAATAACTTCCTCAGTTCAGAAAACAATATTGAAAATAAGGAATTTCAAAATATTTTTAAATGCTCTTTAAAAGTAAATAAAAGTCTATTAGTACATCAAGGACTTGTAGTTAGAATAACTTTTGATCAAGTTAAAATATTTTAATATTTCCTTTTGTTGTGTTAAGGATACTATTCTTTAACCAAACGAGCGCACCTGCAAAACAAACTAACTGTTGAACTCTGCGAACAAATTAGAAACTGTAAAATGAAATTCTTAAATAACAAAATCCAATTCAGTATATTCACAAATAAAACAAGAAATAAAAGTGATTATTCCAAAAAATAAACTCGGCTACTTTTTCCCCGCTGTAGAAATCCGATTTTACGATTATTATTCTACAAACGTTTCTATGCTTTACACGGTTTCCTTCTCTGTCTTCGGACACTCTTTACATTAAAAATAAAGCGACTACTCCACTATCTGTTGGAAAGGCTGTCAATGTGCTGCTGCAGCACAGAGGAGAACGATTTCTTGTTTACAGTCATTCGGATGGCACTAATCGAGTTGAAAAGTTTTTCAGCGTCAATATCTTCGGGAAGTTTGGTGAGAAACTGTGCGAGGTGAATGAAGTCCATCTCCAACAGGATATCTTCGTACATTCTCAGGATCCCTGCAAAATAAAATAATTTTTGTGAAAAAAGAAAATTTATAGGGCAACAAGAGACAAGATGGGAAAGGGTCCTTTTACCCTGGTAAAAACTGTACAGCCCCCTATCAAATCCTTTTTATAACTTTATCATTACATTCCAAGTGTTACGTCTACAACCAGACATTGTTCCTGTGCATTGTTGCAAGATTAACTAAAGGTAGGTGCATGTTTTACAATACAATATTTCAAATTAATATTTGATGTTTTAATTGTATGTATGACTGCTATTCAGAACTCTTGTTTATACCATCTTGTTGTACGTATTTTTAAGTTCAAAGAACACTATTTGTTCAAACACCTTCAGTTCAACCATACTTGCATACACAGTTACTCCAGGACCGCACTCAGACCGGAAGCCAGAACCGCATTTTCCAGCTACAGTAGACTCTCGATAACTCGAATTTTTCGATATCTCGAAAAAAATCGATTTCCCTGCACCTTCATTACTTATTTAATGTAATTTTATCTAATTAATTCGAAGTTTTTCGTCGTTATTTTTGATAACTCGAAGTTTCCTCACAACTCAAAATATGGTTTTCCTCTCAAAACTACGGATTTTGAAGAACCTGTAGCATATATGTAATTGCCACGTTCTTCTTTATCAGTTCTCTTTCTTATTGTGCGTTATTGAAAGGGTATACGTACAATGGATTCCTACCTGTGCCTCACCCTTTTGTTTGAATGTCGCCAGACTGGATTCCCTGAGCTGTATCCCCTCCTCTTTAACACAGTCAGTCCAACAAGGAAGATTAATGATTTATTGTCCCTCAAGCCAGCTGACGTTTTCGGTAAAGTGCGAGTCACTTTCTTGGAACATTACCGACCATCCAGAAAGCAACTCACTTAAAATATGAAGACGACACTCGACCTCTTCTCATTTTAGTTTAGGCAATGCACTCTCTATAGCAGCATTTGATGAGAGATCGCTCTCAGAAGAAGAATGATAATGAAGAATGCTAACCTCCTCCAAAGATAACTTTGTAAGAGGCTCTACCTTCTATAAAAACTATGCGTGCATTCATTAAATCAAGGCCGGAAATGAAAACATCAGAGACATTTCAAGCAATCGTGCATTTGGAAAATATAATTGATTTTGAAAAAAATAGAAATACTCACTAAACTATTTTGGATAGATATGTTAAATAAAGTCGTGTAAGTATACTAGTATTTATTTTTACAAAAACAGCTTTTTTATAAGATTTTCGATAACTTGAATTTTTGATATCTCGAATTTTTATACACTTCCCATCGAGTTCGAGATAACAAGAGTTGTCTGTATAAATACTACCTGTTCCTTTATGTTATTGTTCTTTTTCTTAAAAACTATAACGATCGACAGCTGTGGTCAACTGTGTGATCAAGCACAACGCATGTGCATTTATGATTAGTTTAACTAAATTAACTGTTGTTTTTGTAGATATACAATAAAATTTATTTTTACTGTACCTGAAAACTCCAGCAATTTATTTTGAGCTATCACTAAAGAACACTATTTGTTTTTGTTATTATTAAAAAAAATTAAGCCTAACCCCGCAACTCAATAACGTAGCTTTGGGGACAAGATGGGAAGCATTAAGATGGTAGTTTTTCAGCAAAATACTTAGTGAGAACAAAAGATAATTGTTCACCAAGAAAAAAATCTTTATTCCTTTATTCATCCGGTATGGTAATCGAAAACAGGCAATTTGCTTCTGAATATCAGATATCCATTTCATCCCTAATCATAACTCTTCTGCCGATGTCAAGAGTGAAGATGTGGAAGCTATTTATGTGTGTGTTTTGTGTGCAAGTAATGGCTTTTTTTTAATGAAAATTAAAACAATTGTTTACTAATGAGTAATTTTTCACTTTTTACTTTTAGGATTTAGAGTGAAAAGTTGGAACACCCCGGCTTCCTCTTAGTTTTCTCACATAAAAGAGAACTTGAAAAATATACAATGCTGATTAAGGAAAATAGGGATTTCGTGAGAGCTCAATACATTTATAACAAAAAATAATAATAAAATTTCCATAGCATGAATTGTGCTTATCTTTAAAACCCAATCAAAAAAATTAACAATGGTTTTTTTAAACACTTCCAATTTTATATAATTTAAAAAGATTATATACTAACATTATTCTGAAGAAAAACTTAAAATTTTAATAATAAAAAAAATAATCAGGAATTAAAAAAAAAAAAAAAATTTAAAAACATATTAAAATTTTTTGGAGATTTAACCATTTCAAAACAAAGATTAAGTATTGTAAAATAACTACAATGGTACACAATAAAACATTTTACCAATTGAAAGAGCAGATGAGAAGAATGTACATTGTTCATACGATTCTGCTTTCTAATGTTTTAACTTTCCTCAATGGCTCAAAATAGTATGAACAGGTATGACGAATGTGCATACCTCTTCCATCCACTTACCCCTTCAATCACTTTATCATACAATAAGATAGCCCAAAATGTATTTCACAGATGAATATCTTTAGCAGCAAGAAAAGGTGTAGGTTAACCTATATCCCACATTACGTTAACGCCACAGAACAAGATTGGTAAAACTATATGCGACTAGGAGAAGTTAAAATGTGCCTATTAGGCCCTTTGAATATACAAATGAATACACAATGTAGTTGTCACAAAAATACTCACCTAATGCAGTCTTAACTAAAAATTCTTCACCGTCCCTGAGGTAAACATCCCAGACCCTACATGCGACGTCTAGCGGCAAAGACTTGCTGTATAATGTATATAGCCTGCAATACACAAGTACGTTTTATTTTTAAAATATCAAGATCCATATGCAAACATATATTACATGTCATAAATGTGAAAAGCATTTTTAAAAAAGAACTTTCAAATTTGTCTTGCCCCTCTTTTCTAAAATTTTAAAAATATGCATTTTTTTTTTATCTTGCACTTGTCCCGTACACAGGTTAGTATAATTTTTTGGATATTTTTAGACAACTTTCTAGTATTTTAATAGCGATGCTGGCAACTCTCTGATTGCAAGATCACTACAATTTTACTTTTCTTTGTCAAGTCTAATCAGTCGGCTTGAACTCGCAATCCTCTGATTACTAGTCAAACACCTTTAGTCACTGGGCAACTGGGGCCCAAATAAATATTTGAAATTCTAGTCAACCTATATTTACAACATTGTATTAAACAAATTTATATGAATAGCAGATATGAAATATTTTCGGTAAAATATAGTCACCAAATAAAATTATAAAGTAGTTTTAATATTGAATATCTACAGAAGAGCATTCTAAATTTTTTTAAAAAATAACTATTTACATGGCAAGTTTTTATTCTTTAATTAAAAACATGGCAAAGCTGTGTGTGAATTAAGCTCTTTATATGCTGATTTAAAAATTACACTGTTCTTTAAAAAAAAGAAAGAACTTGCACACTTTAACAGTATATGCTAACAAAGTGATATTGGCGAGTTTGGCATTAAAGATATAATCATATAAAACAATCCAATACAAAATTTGTACTTACCAATCTACTAGATACAAATCAGGACTTAAATTTTGCTTCGTAAATAAGTTGAAAAGTTTTGGTAAATTTTCTTTAAAATATTCTTCATATACAGAATAATATACAGTCATCTAAAATTAAGCAAACACATTAATTGTGAAATTAACTAAATTAGTTACACATATAAATACAAATGATGTGCTTGTATTGAAAATTACAAGTTGGCATCCACTGAACACATTTGTTCAGGGTTTTGGGCTATAACTATCTTTATTAAAAGAATGGTAGGCTATATAATATCTATCTGAGATTATTGGTTGAGAAATAGATTTTTAAAATCTGAAACAAACTAAATATTTACCTTTTTATTGAATCTATACTATACCTACTGCATTTCAAATAAATTATATTTTCTTTTAACAATCACAAAATACCATGAGTATTAATTATACTTGTGAAAATTTATTTTTTAATATTAGCTCATATTAGTTTAAAATCACTAGTTTTTTCGATTTGTGTTGCAAATTTTTATTCACGAGTGAGTTTAGTAAAATACTATCTTCAATAATTGTTGCTACATAATTCTTTTAAACAAAAAGCTAAGAATTGCTTTTAAAATGTTAAAGCTAAATTTAAAGTAGACTGTATACTTCTTCAAAAGTTTGTCTTAGTTTAGACATTGTCAATATTGAAAGAAATGAAATATTGCTTAAAATTTAAATACTAGTTCTGGAATTTTTTTTAATTAATATAATAATAAGTCACAATCAAATCAGGTGAAAAACTGGCAAAAGAAAATGAGATTATGAAATTAATAATTGGTATTCAAGAATAAATATTAAGTAAATCAAAATGCAAGTACCATTTTTTGTTCAATTCTAAAGAATGACAGCTGACATTGCCGATTTAACAAATTACAAAAGCAGATAAAAGAATCTACAGCATCCATGTTTAAAAGTAACATGGCAGCTAAAAATGACATCCCTTGTACCTGAAAATAAAAGTTTATAAATAAAAAAATAGGCTAAAAAGTAGGTAAATTGTTTAATATCTTAAATATTTTATAACTCTTAAAATCTAAATCTCTGTAAAAGGAATTTACTAAAACTAATCTCTGTAAAAGGAATTTACTAAAACTAATCTCTGTAAAAGGAATTTTTTTACACTACAATAACAAATATCGTATTAACAGAAGTGTGCAATAACAAAACATAAATATATTATATTTATTCACTTTATTTTATATTCGAAGAATTATTAAATATAGAACACAGTGACAGGGTTACCACTCAAATTTATGATTTTAATTAAAAAATTTCCTGCCATAAATTATTTTGAAAAATACCCATTATTTTCACACAATAGTATTTATGTGGACAAGGACAACCAATGTCCAATGCAATAACCAGTGACATTAGTTGTTCTTGTTCCAAGCTACAGATTTTAACTTGGCAAAATGAGAAACCAGTAAATATTGAATAACGTAAAGTATCCCAAATCAATTTTAAATATTATCTCAATCATGAAAAACAAATAATAATAGTGCTCATCAACTCAAATTTAATTAAAATGTTACATTAAAAAAAAGAAGGTATTGTTCATTTTTCCTTTCAGCTCACAGATATTTTAAGTCATTTTCATTCTTCCTAATGTTCCAGGTTTTTTAGATGCAAGGCAAAACTGAACGATTGTCAAAAATGCAAAGATAGAAATATACATACTTGCAATAAAATAAAAATTTGATGGCTATATAGATAAGAATATATAAAATACTTTAGAAGAATATTTTAATTGTTTTTGATAACCCACAAAATTTCATGCTCAATATATTAAAACTTTAAACAAATCTAAAATTATAACAGTTTTCAACAACACAAAGAAAAGTAACAATTACTTACATATCCTATATCAGGTCTGTATATCACATAAGCACCTAAAATGCCCTCTAAAGTATTATGATATGGTCCACCCTGAAAATACATCCATATAGTGTGTGCTTTTATCATGCAACAATGGTAGCAAATGAAGGAGAAGAACTTATTCATACCTCTTGAAATATTCCAAGTTGTGGGAAAGTTCGTGAAACGTCCAGCTTGATGAAGTCAGCCGCATTCTCATTCGATTCATCAGCTTCTAAAAAATGGTTATTAAAAAAATGAATGAAAATCCTCATATTGAACACTCTTTAAGCCATTATAGATCATAATCCAATGCTGCCATCTATGGAATTTAAAATGAACTTTCTGGCTTAGCAATGCATAGTAAGCAAACACTTGCTATGACAGAACACCCGTGCATTCACATAGAAGTTTTAAAGATGACTTTTGTTATAACCCGATACATTTCCCATGGAAATTTAAAAAAATTGTATGAATTTTTTCAAAATTTTACAAAATTAGTAAAATACGGTGAGCTACTCCTAGTGAATACCTGCAGAATTAAATATCTCCCCAAACCTGTCCGACATTACGAGCGTTATTGCAAGCAGAGCATAGCGGCCAGTTGTTTAAAATACATAAAAGAACATTGATGGAGAAGGAAGGCCTTAAGTCCTTCCTAAGTATGCTATCCTTGTAATCTCAAGTGTGCTATCAACAGTGATGTCACAACTGAAAGGCGTATAGATGAGCCTGCAAAGTTTAGAGTTAATAGGATATTAGTAAGTAGGTTAAAGTGTTACAATATTTGACAATGCACAAGTACAGACTTAACCCATTGCATACAAGTGGCTACTCCTAGTCACCAATATAAAGATCTATTATTTTATTCCCTATTCTTTAAATCGAAAGAGAACTACATGTACTTGATTATAACAAACAATTTTCCTTCGATATCTTTTTTTAAAAATTATTATCTAACTCCATCTAAAAGTATGGCATCACTTGGTCATCAACGTATTTTATTAACAATTTGCACTCGAGTGTTGCCTAAACAACGACGTGTTATTGTCATCTAGAAGTTGTCACAAGATGTTGTCATCTAGAAGCACCAAGTATGTTGATGATATAAAAATTTCTTCAGAATTAAATTCCTCAAAACTCCTGTTATTTTAAACATTTGAAAATGTTATAAACTACTAAATATATGTTTGGTATATACTGGGATCAATATTAATTTCCATGCATAACTGTATTAAATTTTTAATTAGTTATCCCAAACGTAAAAAGAACACACTAAAGTGCACCTCTTTTAAAACAACAGGAACCGGATGTCACCGAGTACAGAGTTAAAAAATTTAAATATTGGCAATCCTGCAATCAAAGCTTACCTTCGCCACTTTCACATGAAGTAACATCAGTAGTGACCCAGATCTTTTCTTTCGATCGAGCAGTGCAAATATCGAAGAGCTCTTGAGTGATGTTCAAATCATTGCCAACGGCCAGCTTCCAAACCCGTCCACGAATGCTAGGGGGCAGACCCTTCCACCAAAGGTCTCTGGTCTTCCTATTATCTTTACTGTAAAAGAGAACAAAATAATAAATGTCATCAACCCTAATAATAAAATACAGCATACAATACAATGTTCCATAAAATCTAAGTACTATTACTATTCTAGTACCATTCAATGGGACTCAACATTAAACTTTTTGTTTTTATTGAAATGGCAACAGATTAATGGACAATATTGCCTACGCTCCTTCGGACTTCTGAAAGGATGAACTATGTTATGTTAGGAAAATTTCCCAATGAATATTTACACTTCAAGCAGTTTTTTTTTCTCAATTATTTTCATATGCAGAGCTTTTAAATTATGAAATAATTTGAAAAACTGTGTTTTGTTGGGAAAATTGGAGATTCAAGAATAGAAATATACAGTTCTGCTGCACTGAGGAGTAAATTGTAATATCAGACAAACAAAGTGTATAAAATATAACTTTTTTCACGAAATGTTTAGGTTACAATACATTGAAACAATAATGATGCTATGTTTAAAAAAAGTTAATTTACCACTTTGTTATTGATTGTTGGCAAATTGGGAAAGAGCACTAGCAGGGTCTGATTAGTGAGGTTATATAACAATAACTATAATTCATAGGATGCTTAATTAGTTAGCAGGTATGGCAAGGGGCTAAAATGTGTGTGAGGACAAGAAAGCTATACAGGTATAGAGCTCTACTATTTACAGTGTGTATGAGTGGGTCAAAAATTAAAAATTGGTGGGTCTTGTTCACTTGGACCACTGATTCAGCAAGCCCAAGAAATTGCACTAAACCGGCAAGTTATCATTGACACTTTAGTGTGTTCTTTTCAGATTAGTCATAGTTCTGCCAACTTTTAAATAAATAATATGTAAAAAATTAAGTGTGGATGGTATTGACTTTCCTTCATACTGTGCTGCAGCTTAGTTTAAAAGTATATAAGCAAATAATTGAAATTTATTAAATATCTTAACATTGATATAAGAAATATAAAAAACACTATGAACCTACACAGAATTCCAATTTGGTAATATATCATCATTCCATGCTTTAGTTGCATTTATCAATTGTTCTTCAAGTTTTTGTTGGTGATATGCTTGTTTCTTCCTAAATTTCGCATCTTGTAATTCTGAAATACCAAATCATGAATATATATAAATAGATTTATGACAATGAAATATTTGAATCACATTTATCAAGTAAATACATCATAACTTTTTACGAAAATTACAAAAAAATAAGTTTATTGGTTTTTAGCTTTTATAAACTTGTGCTTAAGGATATTGATTTTTTAACAAACCATGCTTCCTAAACTTAAAAAGAAACCATTATTCAATGTTTTCTTGCAATTCTTTCTTTAGGACAATATAATTAAATAATATGTGAATGTTTATAATAAAGTCTATACAGAAATAAGTTCATTTTTTTTTCAAATAAGATAAAAAAAAAGATAAATTATTACTCTCACATTATAAATTAATGTAATGTGGAATTACAAAACCCTTTGGATAGGACATTAGGTGCTTTTTTTTAAAATTTGATACAAGGTGGCAACGAAATCTTGGAAAAAAACTTTCCTGATACTACCCTGATTTCCATGATAGTGTCACAAAAAATTCTCATTTTACATTAGATCCACACTACAATTAACAGAACAAATATATTGCATTATAAATGAAAAATTATGACCCATACTTATATATTCAGTTAATAAAATAATAATTTATGGATACAACATAAAATTATACAAATGTGATAGGTATAATAATAATTAAAGTTTGTTTTTCAAATTATATCTTATGTAGATAATTTTAATGTTTTATACTATGTTTCCTATTCTAATAATTCCTATAAATCACATATTCAAAAGCCCAGCACATGTTGTTTACAATCCAAAGTCAAATGTGTTTGGTTTTAGTTCTCCCTCCAGCAGTGGCAATAATTTCTCGCAATAATTGCAGTTTTAGTGATCAAAATTTGAAGATTTCCTTCATTTTTGTTAGTGAAATTGTCTCTGACATTTCCCTGATATTACCAGAAATAAAATATTCCATGATAATTCGAGTTATGTTTCCACTCATAACATTTCTTAAATTTCAAAACTAAAGATTTAAGAAGAAAAAAAAGCGAGGATTTTTTATATAAATTTTGTAGGATGCCATAAACTAAGATCTATATATATAAATGCGAAATCCGCACTCATTCTCCAACTTACCGTATACCTATGAAGATGAAATTTGGCAAATTTGTTACTTATACCTTAAATAGGAAAAGTAAGCTATTTGTGTTCAAATCGAACGTATTTAAGGGGTTGTAAAACCCCTTTTTCGATGTTTGTAGCGACGTTAGTTTGGGTATCTACAGATCTAAAAGACCTAGAGTGCTGAAATTTGGAGCACAGATTCATCTTGGGCCGTAGAGATGCACTACGAAAGGATTTTTAAAAATTCGAACTTGAAATGCCAAAATAACGATTTTTTAGAAATCTTCCCATAGGATTAACATGGAGAACATGTAACAATGTAAAATATAAAATTGAAACAATGGAAAATTTTAATATTATGTAATCAGGAGCATTCTGATTGGCTGATGACTAAATATCGCCAAATAAATAAAATCTACGCCAAGTTAATAAAAACATCGCCAAATAAATTAAAATTTCACCGAATGAATAAAAATATTGCCAAATGAACTAAAATATGATCATATTTGTAAAAATAACATAAAAATGGCAAATTAGGTCAAAAAATTATAAAATGTATGTCAAAATGGTGAAAATATGATTGGATAACGGGATATTCAGTACTACAACAACTATGAAAATTAAATTTGGCATGGGGCATGGCATTTTAAGCCAAAATTGCTCACTAAGAAAGGATGCTCATTTTCAAAAATTCAAACTCTAACTGCAAAAGTAAAAATCCTTGCCACTTATCCACTGACTCATCACTAATCTTCTAACTTTCTGTATACCCAGGAAGGTGAATTTTGACAGAGTTGTTACTTACATCTTACATAGAAAAATAATCTATCTGGTAGGTAGAAGCCACTCTGTACCGTAATAATTGGTTCATGAATACTTTGGACCCCACGTGGTAGGAAGGTCAGAGGGAGAGTGTATAAATGGTCAATCTGATTGACGCGGCCTACCTTCCTCTACTCCATGTTATGTCATTTATCCACGAAGGCTGATTTTCCATAGAGTTATTGGAGTGGAAGTGTATACTGCCTATCACCAAAGGTGACATTTTCCTTCATGCGGTATAAAGATCAGAGGGTAAAATAGGTTAACAAACGACCTGATCGACGCGACTCACTTTCCTATACCATGGTAGGTCATTTATAGCCCATAACACGATTCCCCTGGGAGTAATGTGAACGAAATAGCCTGCAGTTAAGGGCGACATTCCCTTCACGGTCAGTGGCGGAATGGGTTAATAATCGGCTTGATCGATGCGGCCTACCTTTCTTTATAAGAAGGTATGCCTATACGAGTATTTATGTGGCGGAATCGAAAACTGTTGTTATAGACTCTGCCCCCACGTGGTACAAGTGTTAGAGGGGGATTGGATTTGCGTAAATCTTCTGTAGTAGTGGGTAGGGGATTGATACGATTTTTTAAAAAAAATTGATTTGAAGTTCAATGAAGTAAAAAATATGATTTATTTAAAAAAGTTAAATATTTAAAAAGTGCGGGGACAAAATCTTAAAAAAAGTGCTGGGGAACCATCCCTCCTCGCATATTGATAAGGTTTACCGTACAAAAGAAAAAATATGAAAATCTTTAATTTGGCAAATGAACTTTTTAAAATTCTTTTTCGTTTTTTTTTCTTATATTTTTACCAATTTGTGAAACTTAACGACAAATGTTGACATAGGTGTCTAATAAAACTTTTTCAGATAATTTTTATTAACATTTATAAGAGTTCTTCCCGTTTAAATATTTGGGATGTTACTAAATGTTTAAATATGGATGGTGATCAACGGGAGTAATGCATATATATCCACGTTATTGTGTAAACAACTTCATATTAGCAATCTTTCCAGTTCTTGCAGGACCTTGCCAATAAAATTTCGTTTCAAATTAGTACTTTTAATACTGTGGTTTCCCCTCATGGGTGACAAATTAAGAATATTGTTTATTTCGCTATAAATATTGTACTTGTATCAATTTTGTAATTTATTTCCTTCCCGTGCGTAGAACGGGTATTTCAGCTAGTACATGTATATAAGAGCTGTAGATGAGGCATAAGCTTCTCAAGTATGACAATTTACAATTTTATATCGGTATATAAATCTAATACATAAATACAATTTCATAAATTTCTATAAAACAATAGTAAACCTTCAATAAAAACATAATTTAAACAAATATAAACATTTAACTTTTGCACCATCTGCTGAAATGAATTATGAACTAACTGGTAAACCGTCATAATAACAATACCTTTTTTCCTTGCTCCTCTGACCATTTCTTCATACAACTGCTTATGCTTAATTTCTTCTTCTGCAGATTTTGCAGGCAAATTCCTATAATATAAACAAAGAATTTTAAAATAAATGTGGTATATTCTATAAAAAAAACATACAAATATATAAATTTAAATAAAATAAAACAATAAAGAGCAATTGGGTAATTTAAGAAGCAAAGCTGAATGGATTAGAATTTATAGATTTAAAAATACATAAAAAATTATATTTGGAAAAATCTGTAATTAAAAATATGGTAAGTTACATAAAATTACTTTTTATTATAGTAATGCACCAATAGAATTTCAATAAATTTACATTTCTTGAGCTACACAGAATCTGCCAATATTTTAATTTTAAAATCCATGCATACATTTTTGTCAAGAAATTGTGTTTTAAAAGCCTAGATTCACAATATGAATATTTTAATGGAATATCATTATAAATAAAAATAATCGTTTTTTCGTAAGACATTTGAAAAGGTAAACACCCATCGCCTCTGTAAATAAAGTTTTCACCTAAAATGCGGGATAGATAATTACATAACAACATCAATGCAGATTTAAAAAAAGTTCCAATATGGGATATTTTTATGACCTTGAAAATTTTATGTGCATATATGCCGCTATCCTTCACAATTTTAATAATTAACAGCAGTGCATTTGCCAGATGCATGGAATCAAACTTGGAGCTCTCCATGCAGAAATTTTAACTGTCAGGCTAAAGCAATTACTCAAGCCTGAGGGAAGGCATCTGATATTTAAAGTGACCATCACAAAGCACATAATAAAAATCCTCTTGAATTTTTTTTTTAAGTGTACATTTTTCATTTTAAGCAGTCTGCTAGTCTATTATGAAGAGCCTTAAATACAATGACAATATAAGTGTGCATACGAAGGTCGGTTTTCCAGTATGAGAGCAGTGGTGGAGCTGGCAATACATTCGTCACTCCTGCGGCTGCTGGATGAGCAGGCAGATGGGCAACGCTGGGTCGGCTCCAGCTGCTCCTCTTCATCTTCAATAGGAGATTTTGATTTCCATGGCAACCTGCAGATGGTTAATCTAGTATAATTCTCAATTTTTAGTTCTATGACATTTAATCATATCTACAGCTGCTAAAATAATTATTTAAGAATCCTATTGTAATTCTGTTAGGGATAACCAATTCATAGTTATAATGAAACACAATGTAACTAGTTTAAAAATTCATATTAATTTTTAACTCCTTAGCTGAAGCTTATCAAACAAACTAATTAACTTTGTATTAGCTATTTTGGTATTTTCTTTTGTAAAAGGTATTCAAGAATATAACCCATTATAAAAGGTATTACCACCATTTTTGTATCATATATCTTAATGGGTATTAATTTTCAAAGAGTTAAAAATTATAAGTTTATCATTAATGGCTCTTAATAGACTTAAAACAATTATTCAAGTATCCCAAACACATGTTGAAAATTCACACTTCAAAATGAAAAAATGTCGCACAGCCACAATAAGTAGCAATAAATTTAAAATGTGTTCCTTTGTAAAAAATTTTTTTTGTCTACTTTACTGAGAGTAAAATGAAAAAAAAATATGAATGCATAACCAAAGTCAATTGGGTTTGGAATATACAATATTTTAAAAGCTATATTTTACCTTGATTCTTGGTAGAATATATTTTACTTTTAATTAAAAACACAAAGTAGCTAAGCTGAAACCATTACTGCGAGTTATTTTTAGATTAGATTATGTATTAAACTTACTTGAGAAACAAATTAGAAAGACCCCATTTCTTTGGCTTAGCTCCTTTGTGCAGGTCCTCCGGCAAACTCTGCAGATTATCACAGGAATAACAAAGCGACGAGTTCGGTCTCGCGTGTGACTCACCAACCCCAAAGGAATGTTCGGTCCCCATCGAGGACATACTAGTAAATGAAGACGTGTCAGTGTGCGGGAGAGACGTCGCGGTTGGGGAGTGTGGAACGTTTGCGGCACACGCCTCATCACCACTCACGTCTGCGGCTTTTTCCGCTTCTTCCACCGCCCCACCCACCGCTTCAGCCTTCTCTCGGTGAGAGAACCGGCCTTTGCATCTGGCATCAAAGTCCTCGGCGGGAGCTCCGTCGGCTTTGCCGCAGCGATCCCTTTGTGGAGGGGCGCCATTACGATCCATTGGAAAACAGGTTCCATTTCCGATTCTGGTCGGGAGGCTCTTGTTCTTTTCGGGGCGAGATTCTAGCTCGAGCTGCTTCGTGAAGGGGTTGTAGACCAGGGGGATGCTCCCCAAAACTTCGTCCAAGGTCGGCTTGTCCTTCTTGCCGATCGTGTTGTAGACTGGGGACCCTTTCCTGTTGATCAGAGGTCGCTCGTAGGGTAGCTTGACGTCCACCTCGCTACGTTCATTTCCTGCGGTATTTATAAGCCTGCATTTTAAATGTAGTAAGTCGTCGAAGTCTTCTTTGCTGTCTGCCTCAAGGTTCGGCCTGGCGAGAGATTTCACGGGTAGCGACAGATGCTTCTTTGTCCACACCTCATTGAAAGAATGCACTTCAGTCCCAGAAGAAGGCATCGACCATTACCATGAAGAACAGAGACTAAACTGAAAGAAAATAAAATTATATTGCAGACACTTAAAAATATAAAAGATTTTTTATTAGCCGAAAAATTAGAAATAATCAACAGTTCCGCAATTGCGATTAATCCGCAGTAATTTCAAGCACAGGACATCCCATTGGTTGGCTGTGTTCATATATAAAATACCAAGGTGTTATTTTTCTGTGTACTTTTTTAAAGAGATGATGGTTTGGGGCGAGGGGACCAGATTAGTAATTTTGAACCATGGTAATATGACGAGGACAACACCCTAGTTATTACCACACGCAACCCGAATAGGGGGAGGCACTCATGCCTCTGGACATGGGTCCAATGTGTTAAAGGGTGCACACGCCTAACCCAACTTTTTTTTTTTTTGGAAGGGCTGTTTTAAAAATGGGATGTCGATGTCCTGCCAATAGTGCCATGCCCTTTTTTATTTCTAGAGTGAACACTGGAATGAATTATATAGAAAATTAGATGTTGTTTTTCTATAATATCTCAGATCAAAAACAATTGCTCATTCTACATATATATTTTTTAAAAAATCCGAAACAGTTACAAAATTAGAAAGTAATGATTCTTTCACATTAAAAAACAATTAAAGGAAGTCAAAAGTTAGTTAATTTTAATAAACTAACAAATTATTTATTTAAATACCTAACTTTGTTCTTGTACTGTTTAATCTTGTAGCTCAATTTAATAATCATTATCTTCATAATATCCTAATAAAACTTAGCATACTTAATTCCAAAAACTCAACATTTATTTATAGTTAATAATAAGTTTCATTTTGTACTAAAGAATTGGTCATTCACAAGTTTGAACTTGTTCCATGAACTCAATCGAACTAAGACTATGTGCATAATGCAAATTAACATGTTGTGGATAGGTTAACTATTTTAGGATATTAACAAATATAAACTTTCACAACTGTCTATTAAAGTGTCATCTGCGAAAAAGTACCCTTTTGCACTTATAGAGAAATTTATAAACAAAAAATTTACACATGGTTTCCATGCCTTCAGACTAAAAAATGTGAGCAAATATCAAATTTTTTCAGCTTTATAATGAACGAAATTGCTACAAAATGGAGATTTTTCCACAGAACTAAACACTAGAGTGTTAAACATTATTAACAGGTAAGGAAATAACTAAATTTTTATAACCTATTTTACATTACAAAATCTTTGGGAGAAAAATTTTATATGCTCACTTCAAATGTGTTTGATATCTTGCTGCAGTTTTAGGTGAAATTTTAAACAGAATTAATCCATTTTGAAAAAATTTCGTGAATAAAAATGTATATACCCCTGATTTAAATTAATTAGGATTTGATGTACTTTTAAATTCCATTTTTTTTTTTTTTAATTTATTGGTAGGACTTGGAAGGTTAGCATGGAGGAAAGGCCAGCATCTTTGCAGATAATTTAAAAATTATGAGGACTGTGAATTTTGAGGGACAAATAGAACAATTGCAAGGTTGATTTAACAAAAATATCAGAATGGACTATTGAATGGGATAGTATGTCAAGTTTTGTACATGGGCATCAAAAATAGAAATGCTGTCTATTTTTTAAAAAATCCAAGATCAAGTTTTCTTTGAATTACCATAAGTTCTTTTGCCTTTTATTCTTTACTAGACCAAATATTGGCTCTCACTGAATCCTTTTCTTTAGGGAACTAATATCCGACTTGCAATCTAATTGCACTTAATGTTAACTTTAATTTAATATTTAGATTTAATTTTCGACTTTTTGATTACATGTTTTAGCTTCGTTTTCTGTCCCCTTGGTCTTTTTTTGGGAATGATTGAGTTTTCTGGTTGTAAGTCCTTGAGTGATTGGGATGTTTCAGTGAGCATTGATGGGTGGTATTTACTAGGGATGAACCGGATAGTGGTTTTACTGAATATCCGGCGCACATTACAAACCGGATATCCGAACTGGATTTTGCCGAATATCCGGCAGTTTCTTTTTTATGAAAATATCTTCTCGTACACACTAGAAAAAACGGAAATCGGTCAAAAATTACAAAATATTTTTTTATTCTATAATATTCCCCAATTCCTTAACCTTTAAGGTGATACCAAGATTGAATAAACATTCAAAAAACTTTTTTATTTACAAAGGGTTAGTCTAGGGTGCTGCTAGCAATGGGCGTATGTTTTGTACACTTTAAATTCAATTTCTGAATTATTGTATTTTTACCATATGCCCTTTCATTCCAAACATGAAAACTCAAGTTTGCTTAAACTTTTGAGAAATTTATTTTTATTTCAACTTTATATTAGGTGTGAATGACCCTCCACCATAACGATTAGTTAAAAAAAAATTATAGAATTTTAAAGTTAAAAAGGAGAAAAATTCAAGGGAGAATCTGCACACTGTTAATACATTTTGGTAGAATTTTCAGGAAAATACTTAAAGGAAGATAATTGAGCGCCACAAAAAAAATCTTCGATGTTTTATTCATCCGGCTTGGTAAATCGGATATCCAGCACTTTACTTCCGGATATCGGAGAGTTACCGGATATCCGTTTCATCCCTAGTATTTACGTATTTTCACTTAGTTTAAGTTTCGATTTATATACTCAGATTTCAATTCAGACAAGTAGGTTATAGTCCGTACCTGGATCTAGGTACCTAGGGATAATTTATGTTATCGATTATCTAGAGTATGCTGTGTAGTTTTGATTACTATACCTTAAAAAAGACTGATTTGTTATAGAAAGTTCAGTAAGGGCTACACTATAACAGTTCAAGGTATTTCAGGCATAGATAACAAAGATAAATTAAGAAATTTGAACATTTCGACAAGAGAAGGGTTAGGGTAGATTTGATTTAACTGTTTCAATTTATAAAAGAAAGAGAGAAGTTGAGGGTTTGGATATTAATATTGAGGTTTGGAATGTACAATATTGGAATGAATGATAGGAATAGAAGTAATGATTTTAAACAAATCACATTTTAATTGGAAAAGGGGAAAAGCACTAGTTTTATAATAGGGTAATTGACAAATGAAAACACTAGTCAATGAATATTGTTAATTCCACAAGAGTAAATTGGTTTTAAAATAGATAATCATTGGGTCATAGTTAGTAAATACCTGACTGGACCATCCTTGTTGTTGGGATCAATATTAGCATAAAAAAAAAACGTCTGTCTAGCTACAGTAATTTTCGACAACAAGAAATCTACATGAACTTTTACAGGTCGGGTGGACGATATTTCACCAAGAATCCCATGTTAAAATCAAACCCTCACTTTCTAAAGGTTAATACAACTAATGATGATGCACTGAAGGCTTAAAACACAGTAAGGTTGGTTCAGTTTACCATATCCTCTTAACAATCACCAAACTGTTTGTTAAAACAAACCACTACACACTTCTAGAATTTTTAGAATACCCTTTCCGGTTGGCAATCAAACTTCAGTCTGACAGTTGGCTACATTTGAAAGATGGCAATACTGGCAATTCCACTATAACGACTACACATCACAACACATTGGCATAATAAAACTCACAAGAAAAACAGACCATATTTGAAAAAAAAATATTTAATTTGAATATAAATTTATTTGCAGTATTTTTAATGTTTCTAAAATTTGCAGTTTAAGCAATTACAATATCATTTCAACGATAAATAGGTTTTCAATAATAATCAAAAAAATTGCACTATCAGTGCTTCATATAATTAAATTTAAACATTTGAATGATTAGCATATGGAATGTTTAATACTACATGTGGATACTATATTAGATAAAAATATTTATATTAAACATATACTTTATATCTGAATTATAGTTGATCATAAGGGTAGCTGCGATTTTTTTTAAAGAAAAATCCCGCATTTTCAAATTACTTACGATATTTGCAAAATGTTACCTGCAGTACATATACAAATGTGCAAAGATTTTCAAAAGAAATATAACTTGTTCTATAAAAGGTAGATTATTGAACAAAATAAAAATATTTCATACCTGTCAAACATTTAATAAATACGAAGTTCCTATAAAATGTAAATACTGACTTTGTGAAAAAATATACAAGGAAAGCTCATCATAAAACTAATAAAAAATGGTCAAATACATGTATATTATTAATTACTTAGAAGTATTATGATAAAAGAATGTCATATGAACTGAGAGAGTGCACTTTACATACTTATTCAATTACGACCATTTAAAATAGATTTCGAGGTCGCTATGAAAGTAGGAACAAACAAAATTTCCTGCCAATTTTGAGGTCAATGGCAAAACAGGTACATTTTTATGAATTCCTGCGTTCCAGATAATACTGCTGAATATACCAATTCTTCTTTCTTCGAATAAACAATCCGTGATATAATCGTAAATATGGGTAATTAATATAACTCGTTTTTTTTTTTTTTCAAAGCCAATATCAGAGATATCAAAATTTTACCAGCGATGACACAAAACAACGATCATGAAGACAAGATTGAAAATAAAAACAATAATCCTAATGTGTCATTTTTATAAATGAAATAAACCTTTTTTTTACTTTGATCAATTAGTTAATAATTGAGGCGCACTTACCCAGATTGGCTTATCCGAATGAAGAAAAAAAAAAGGACTAATAAACTCTGTCCATGCACAAAATCCCAGGCGTAACACTAGAAAGAAAGTTCTCTAACTACGATAGATGCAAACGTACAAATGTCTATTTGTACTCAGCATTCCATTTTGTTGACACTTGCAATCACACACACAACTAGGAAACACCCATAACAATTGCCTTTCACACACAGTGACGCTCGTAATCTAATCTATTTATTAATCTCAAAACGGCTGGATGATCTCAGTTTCGGGTTTGCATACTCGCGACAGAGACTCGAGTAGGCTACATAGAGAGACAACACTCCACGAATCTGTATACTCTCGAACGAAACAGTATTTGAGAAAAAGGGGTATAGCACACTGAGCTCAATACTAATAGAGGCTGGAATGAGGACTAAACGAGCGCGACTACTTTTCACCTTTTTGAGCGAAGGTAGAAAAAATTACATCTTTTGAGCCAATGTAGAAAAAATAGTTATTTCGCGTAAGTTTGTGTAGGTTTTAAAATCCCTTTCTGACTTTCAAAAAAGTTGCATTAAATGTTACACATTTAATGTTTTGACATACTTACTTTCTCATTATCAAGAAAAATAAAGCAAAAGGAAACGAAAAAAAAACAGTTTTAAACCGTTATGTGACGTCACTTAAGACACCCGCATAGCCAAGGCCAAATGTTTTCTTAACCTTTCTCCTGAGTATGCATCTGCGCGACACGGTAAAATTCACTGTCGCTTAATGAGTCCTCGTTCCAGTATTTATTTAAGCTCAGTGGTTTGGCCTAAAATCGAAACTTTGAGTCCTTTTTTTTTTTTTTAATTTCATGTTTGGGTATTTCCATAAGTAAATATTGAAAGGATTAAATGAAGTTTGTGTTAAACTTTTAAAGATATTTTTTAATTTTGAAATGCGCATACAATATTTTTATTCATTGCGAGTTTTAAGAATATGGACAATGGAGGTAGCTCAGTTTGTATAAATTTATAGATTTTACCATTTTTTTATGTTTAAAAATTATCATTACTATTTGTAAAAAATTAAATACAGATTTTAAATATGTTGAAGTGTTGTATAAATTTGTCTAATTTTAAAATTTCACTTGAAACTTTCGGTTTTGTTCCGCCGATGTTGACTGAAAGAGGGCGGAAGTTTCAACAATTTATATATACCTAATAAAGCTATATACTATCACTGCACTTATACTATCACTGAACTAAAATGATAAAAACACTGGAGTGAGATCTCCTAAGAGGAACTATTAGAACTTTCCGTGACTCTATCCGCGTTCGGACCATTGCGTTCTAAATTCCTTGATTTTATATGAAATAAATTATGTATATCAGCTATATGTGATATAAATATTGCTAACATAAATTCCTTCGAAACAGTTATTTAAAAATTGCAAATTTTCAAGAAAATGTCATTTTTATCACCTTGTCTTTTTGAGCGAAGTTGGGAAAAAGCGCACGCTTAGTCCTCACTCCAATGCTTATATTGCTTTAGCTCAGTAATATAAGTCGATAATAGAAGCTGTAAAGTATATAATGTGGAGATATATAAGGTAAGATATATAAGGTAGAATGTATCAGGTATGTATAAGGTAGAGATAATATAAGATGTAATGTCCCACACAACACACCTGCTCTATTTTACGTATATAATACGTCGAAACAGCTCCATGACATCCTCGACGTTCATAAGTAAGCTATAAGCCCACAAAAAAACACGTCTTATGTACATACTTTTGTTGTACTTCTATAAGATGTCTAATATGCACTATAGATGTTTTATAGATATCTATGAAAGTACCTCTGACGGAGGTGTATTTTTTACGTCTTATAGATATCTATCCATGGACGTTTTCTGTTATATTCGTCTAAAAGACGTTTTTAACAGCTCTTAACGACGTATAGGGAATAGCGAAGCCTGATTGGCTGAACTGTCTCGCGTGAAGCAGCGAGATGTTCAAGAAGTGTCATGGCGGAAGTTTGTTGTCGGCGTCTGTGGCGGGAATGAAGAATGCTTTCAAACGTTTGATGTAGTCGATATTAAATAAAGGTAAGATATATAATTATAATGGCTTGATACGTACTTCGTCATATTTTTTATGTAGAGTTTATTAATATATTTTAAGATTTACAAACTCAATGCCTTCCGTGAAATGTCTGTTCAACACAGACATTTCTGACAAGGCCTAACTGAATTGCGTGTACTTACTATGTAATTTTATGTGGGAAATATTCCATTATAAATACTCTGAAACATATGTAAATATTGACATTTTATTACTAATTAAAAATAGAAAATAACTTGCTAGCCGTATTTTGCGTGGACATCATAGTAATACACTAAGTTGTTTTTTTGAATATCAGATTATTACAATAATGTTTTTCCGATTGATTCCCAACTTTATTAATACATGAATATAAACGCATTTGAATGCATGGGTTCAGATAATTTTATTCCAGTACCTGACGCATTTTTTTATTTAAAAGTCGGTAAAATCCTTTGTTTAATATTTAATTGATACGTTTAAAAATAGCATGTGCTCGAAGCCAAAAAAGTTGCAGAAGTGTGTGTGTGTGTTTTAATTCATATTGTATCAAATTTACAATATGCATGAAATAGTTATTGAAATGTATAATTATCAAAAATGGTAGTACAATTTTTTTTTCTGGTCGACAAATTCTGAAAAGGCACAAAAGTGTTTCCCTTAGGCGTGGGAAAGGGAGGGACTCTGCCCCACTCCCATTTTGTTTCAAGTAAAAAATTTCTTTGATTATCATTTTAAATAATAAAATTGTTAATTTCTTCAGAAATTTATGCAATTAACTATGTAATTAATAATTTATTGATAAATAATAATTAACCCTAGAATATTAACAATGTTTATTTACTAAAATAATTGCTAATTAATGTCTATCAGCTTATTTGACATTGGTAAATATCTTGGGAATGGAACTAGTTACGTAAATTTTAATCTATATATACCTTAATTGAATATCTATACATTGATATTCAATTAAGTTTTATCAATATTTGTTGAATTAAATAGTATTTAAAACGATTTGTCATAAACAATTTTGAATAGCAATGCAATGTTGAAATACTTAAAACATAAACGTTAACACAATGCGCTTATCTTATGCAATGCATAAGATATGACACTAATCGCTTATGTAGTTTAGTATGGAAAATATTAAATTAAAAAGAATTTGAAACATATTAATATTGATTTTTACTACTAATTAAAAAGAAAAATAAGCTAGGTTTCTTTTGCCAGTATAAGTGGATAAATAAGACTTTACACAATACACTAAATTGGAGCACTATTCGCGATTGAAAATAACAGTACATTATTTATAAGTAGAATGATATTCGGTTAAAAGATATTTTTAGTTTTATTCTTAATGTTTTAGATCGTCAATGACAATGATACCAGAGTGAAATTCTGCTACCAGAGTCAGTGTCCTACCCCAGATGTTGCAGCTGTTGATTTGATACGCTACCTGAAAATGACACACGAGCTGATGCGAGCAGAAGTAGTAGGATAATCATTGCTATACAGTAAGATTTTTTTATATAATGGCTCTTGGTACCTCACGTAATTTAAAATGTAAGTTTTCTTTTTGACACACAATACTAAAGAAACAGATAGGAACTTTATTTATGTTTATTATTAGTAGTAGAAATGCTTAATTATAATGTTTCCTGATGTATTTATTGGCAGCCTATATATTTTACAAATGGAGGAAAAACTTAAATATAAAAAGGGGTAAATGTTGAACTTTTTAGTATGCATATCACAAGATTTACGATCTTGAACCAAGAATGAAGGTTTTTTATATTAAATAAAAAATTAATTTTTACATGCCTAGTTGAATATTTTGATTGTCCGATGGGTAATTGATTTTTGTGATTCTTGTATTTATCGGCAACAAAATATCGTTAAGAAAATTACTTAATCCCTGTACTACTAATTCTCCAGTGAGTTTTAAAATTATAAAGAATTTTTCACTTCATGACAGATTAATTAATTATTTAGTAAAAAAAATATATCTTTTTTTAATAATACTTTTGTAACAATTTTTTTTTTTAATTCTTGTAAAATGAAGTATCTTTCAATATTGGGTGATAAGCAGGAATAACTGAAGATCCTAGACTGTGATACGACATACATGAGTTGTGAAATGAATAATTTAAAAAAAAATTGTATTAATATGAAAATATATATCACATATTCGTATATAATTTTAAGCCATTTTTTATTTCTGTTAATTCATTAAATGAGTTATGCAAAATAATATATGCATGATGAGATGTATTTTGTGTGTTTGAGATTTATAAGTAAGATTCAGGGATTATTTTTCTGTAGATTAAATCGATCACATGCCATCTATTGTATACTACATTTCAAGGCTTGAAATAAGCTCCAGCAATGCCGCAAGTTACTGTAAAATTGACGCAAAGATTATTGCTTCTCACAGCAAACATTGCTGTAAATATTGAACCTAATTTTTATTTATTTTTCTATTCCAAAAGCCGTAATTTTCAAAATGCAGTAGCAGAGTTTGTTTCCTTCAAGTTATATATTTCATAAACTAAGTTAGTCAATTTTTTTTTCTTTATTTATATTTGTGTAATTGCTTTAAAATTCGGTTGAGATTTCTATTCGATAGCGGGTACTTCTCAATGTGAGAATGGGACAATTGATTAAAAATATGAAATAATAGGAATTTCCATGATTGGTTTAAAGAGTCGCGTGATATTACACTTGCGTCGTAAATTTTAAAAAAAATTATTATTTTTCAAATATAATTTTTTAAAGTATGCACTTGTATTTTTCGTAAGATTTTTATTCTTTTTTAAAGGGTATAACAGAATTTGTAGTTATACAATAAATTGACATTCAGAATTATTCTTTTCGAGTAGAATTGCTTTAAAGTACGCACTCACATGTTTCTAGTACACAGCAATATATAAATGTTGTTATATGTAAGTACCCTTTATTGCTGTTGGTATGGCTGCTAGCAAATGTGGTATGGTTGAAAGATTTTTTTTTTTATGAGATGAATGTTGATAGTTTGAAAGATGTTGTTAATATGAATGCAAGTATGAGGAAGGGTATATGGTTTAAAAATAGTAGGTTGAGCTTGTCTGAAATTCTTTTGTATACTAGTTTTTGGGTGAATTAATGCAACCAAAAGAGTGTGATAGAAGATATTAATTGCACTTCTAGAACTGTGTTTGACATTGCCTGGTGCCAAAAGTAATGTGCCAGTGCCTCAAATGAATGCTCGTTTTTTTTTAAAGCATTGTGCCTAGTAATGTAATCGGGATCCAATGTACTGACGCCTATTAAAGTTGTGTCAGGTGCCAACTCAGATGATGTTCTCGTCATCGGACCATGGTTTAAAAATACGAAGCATTGCTCTCTGTTCTTTCTTTTGAGATAAGTGTTAAACTGTTGCCAATAGTCGAATGTGCAGCTCTAGTGCGACGTTACCATCCAATCGTGCAAACCAAATAGAAATGCTTCGAAATGAATTCGCAACTGTCACTGATAGCCTGTTATGCAATAAACGTCATCCGATTGTAAATCGATCTCGTCATCTGACCATAGTTGAAAAATACGACGCAACGCTTGAGCAGTTAATTATAATTGTGTGTTTAACCAGAAATAACCATAGAGAAAAACAACGTATTGGGTCATTTCGCAACTACTTGAGAACACTGCCAACCCACTATTGAACGCAACTCTATACCCAAAATTCATTTTTTTTAAAACTGAAAATTACAGATCGCAGAATCTGTTTTATTTCAAGTTTTGCCATGAGTTCAATGGCTTTTTTCTGAGAGCTTATAAAAGCTCACAGGAGTATTTGCTGCCAGCTTCAAAATCTTATTTTGAGCCTTGCTGCATTCTATTGGACAATTTAATTTGAGGTTCGGAATAAGGAATATCTTCCATAAAATATATATATTTTAAAGAATCATTCCAGAGTGCAGAGGTTCAGTGTTTGTATTAAAAACAGTAATAATTTTTTTCTTAAAAAGACCATTTCTTATTATCCTAAATACTGAAAATCTCAGGAATACAGCTTTTGTCAGAAATCATACTTGTTATTTTGATTTTGTGTAATTTTTAGTAATCGCCAACTTGCATAATTAAGTTTTATAGATATAAAAAACATGCTTTCAAGAAATGTTAGCTAATTTGAATTCAAAATAATTCTTTTTCTAAATCAATGCAATTTAAAAACTTTATTCCCTTTTTGTAGGTTGCTGTGAGAAGAAATTGCTTTGGAGGATGAGCTGGATAGCTATATTGGGAATGTTGTGAAGGACTGGATATGACAGGCCAAGGCCATGAACAAGAATTAATACAATGTTAATAATGTGCAATGTAAAATATGTGATAAAAATCAATAATAATAAATTGATAAACATTCAATAAACTTGTGTTCCTACTTAAGATTTTTCAATGCAAAGACTAACACTTTCATATTTTATAAATACATATTTTTATCAATTAATGCTTAAATGTATTGGTAAATTTCATAGTCTGAGCTGAAGTAAATTTAAAGTGCTTTATAAATTAATAATGCATATTATATAATAAATTAAATAAATGATTAAAATAAATAGTCAAGTATGAGTGTCACTAACAATTATATTAAATTAGTATTTAAGCAGAGTTTTATATTTAATTTTAGTTTTTCGAAAACATTTAGAAAAGTTATTTTTAATTGCAAATTCATGCATATTTTTTTTTTTTTTTAAGTTTTCTTAGTGTGCCTACAAATATTTATTATTTACAAATTATAGCACGAGTTTGCAGTTTCTCAATAAGAATTATAAAACTAATTTTGTAGTTATGTCCTATTTGATTTTAGTTAAAAAAGAAATAAGCCTGACTGATATGCTAAAATAAATATGAGAATAAAAGTTGTGAAATAAAACCAAATACAAGATGAATGTGCAATATTAACTACTAAATAAATAAAATCCAAATGTAAAGAAAATAATTGAATACTTCAGAATGGATTCTTATTTTCTTTATTTTTAGATTTTGCTTATTTAGAGGTAAGTATTGTATATATCACAGACGTTTGGTTTACATCTATGAGGTGCTAGAAATATACATTGTGGATATTATAGACGTCCGTTAGAGACAAAATTGATTATAATTTAGAGGTGTTATAGACGTGCGATAGATGCGAATGAGATATTTATAGCCGTCTCGTATATATCCACGTTATCCAAATTATAGATATCGTGGATGACCATAGACGTTTTATAGATCTCAAAAAGAGCACACATGTTGGCTCTAGAAAACGTCCATAAGACGTTATCGGTACGTTTTTGGATAGCTTATGGATGAACCTGTTATCCATGGATGACGTTGATTAGATGTCATATAGACGTATGTGTGTTGTCTGGGGTATAATATAAGCTGTAGAGTACATATAATAGTTTGTATGTTTTTTAATTTTAAAATAGCTAGATAAATTTTACTATTATTTAGATAGTTTAATTTTCTGCGTTTACAAAATGTTACTGTATATAAATCATAAATTTCGAGAAAATTTCAATACAAATGTTTTTTAAATGAATATTTTCTTCTTGAAATTTTGACCAACCATACGAATATTAATAGGATCTGATTTTATCTTTGCAATTACAAAACTTTTTAAATGTATAAAAAATAAATATTTTTTCATATAAAAAAAGGTTAATAAAAATAAATACCGAAATTTAATTGTGTGAAATCTAACAGTATCCTTGCATTACGTAACAACAGAAAATAAATAATTTTAGAAAACGTAGAAGTTAAAGCAGTAGTTTCAAGAAAAAAATTCACTCTTAGAAAGGAGGCAAGTGAATAAAATATTGAACAACATCATTCCCTGAAATAATTTTATTAATACAATAAAATAGTTTCGATTAATAATAATGTTGTTTAAATAAACTTAATGTATAAAGAAAATAACTGTAATGAATTTATAAATTGAAACTTATTTAATTATCAATTTAAATTTAAAAAAAAAATGACACTAAAAGCTAACTGCTACTCGAAACTAGGACATTGATAATTGAACAAAGAAAACCTCAACGATTACGTTTTGATGATTTGATTTGAAACTTTGGTTGCATATTTTTTACATTTTGATAAATCTGGATTTCGAAATGTTCTATTCTCGGAATTAGGTAAATACTTTTATCCTTACAAAGGCTTTTCGCTGTAACGACCATTCGTATTGGTTTTATGACAGCTCGTTAAATCGTGTGTATAATATTACAGCTGATGTTTAATATTGCAGCGGATGTATTTGTGATGTAGAAATGAAGTGTATTTTTTGAGTGTTGTTTGATTTGAGAGTTATTTGAAGCTCGATTGTCATTTTGTTTCCGCGTGATTCTTATTGAATGCTTATTTCAGAAACCCGCTAATTGTATTTTTTCAAACTTTCAGGAAACAAAGAAATCATTTTCTTTTTCTTTAAAAAATATTATAATTTTTTTTAAAATACTTAACCATGTGATTATGTTAATACGCTTTACACATATACGTGGAAGAACAAATTATAACGATATCTGCAAAATTTAAGAAAAAGTCAAATGTGTTAAAGTATATAAAAACAAAATAGTTTCTATATGTTGTTATGTAGCAGTAGAGAAAGAGAAACAAAATCTGTTTTGATTTTTTTTTACTTTCGAGTTAACTGAAGTGGAAACAAAAACAATACAAAGTGTAACATAAATCGTCTGCGAAAATATTGTGATTGGAGCAATTCTATTCCTCTTCGACAGCCGTTCCACAGATGACTTTGACATAGGATCCGATGTCTATCATTCCATCCCTGTCGATCGGAGCTTCTTTAAACGCTTCGTCAACCTGCAATAAATGATTTCGATATATTAGTTATTAAAACTAATAAATGAAGTACAATGTAATAAACGTTCGTTTCAAATAAACTACAAAATGGAAATTTTATGATAAAATTACCTCTGCGTTATTTAGCTTCTCACCCCATGAGATAAGAGCTTTTCTTAATCTAAAAGAAACACGTAAAACATATTAAAATAATGTCCATAATAAATAACAGTTTTGTTAAAAGAATCACGTAAAAGCGCCGTCAATTAAATTTAAATAACAAAAAAAAAAGAATGTGAAAATATAAAAAAAAAATTAAGTTGTTTTAATAATCAAATAATCAATATTTAATAAATAACTTTAAGCTGTTCTGTTTGAGTTACAATTAGTATGTATTGATTAAACTGTAATTTTAACTATTCGAACGCACATCAATCTTCGAGCATGAATGGACTCTAATAGAGCGAATATGACGTCAGAATCGTGAAACCAACATCTCAGACCAAATGGCCTCAAACGAGTCAGTTCTTTTCAAAATTATGAATTAAAAAATACTCGCGATTGGCTGATGAATTGGGAAATGTGTAACATTGAAAATTTATGAATGGAATGACGTAATTAACCACATGTCTGAGCCCATACATGTTGGCCTCACTTTGATGTTAGCGAGATTGTAACATTATGTTTTCTCTACTATGAATGATCCATGCTTGAAGACATCAATAGAATAAATTTTGAAAAGTATATTTTCTATGAAGGAAGTTTCTTATTTGGAATATCTGCTTGAAGTTTTTTAAATCTTGTTTATTTTGATATGGATATATTTGAAACTATCTATATATATTTTTAAAAATAACAATTTTAATATTTTTCTATATATTTTTTTAAATATAGTAATTTACAATGAAGTTAAAAAAATTGCGTTTATTGTTTTGAAAAATAGGTGATCTCATAGCAAAAAATTCTAGGAAAGTGGGTCGAAGCTTCGAGCATGAATCTCTCATAGTAGAGAAAACATAAGGTTATAATCTAGCTAACATCAAAATGAGGCCAACATGTATGGCCTCAGACACGTGGTTTACTACGTCATCCATTCATAACTTTTTTCTAGTTCATTCATAAAAATATCCTGTACTTCATGAAGTAACACATTTACTATATATTCAAAATCACAAGTCAATCGCGAACGTTTGTTCATTCATGAATTTTGAAAGGAAGTCCTGAGATGTTTGCATTACGATGATGACGTCATATTCGCTCTACTACATTTCATTCATGCTCGAAGGGTTAAAAATGACACATCACAGTAATATAACTTTTAAAAAAAAAAGCTTGACAACTCAGCCTGAGTTACATTTTACATAATAGTCTTTCACTTTCCCCTTTAAAAATTAAACAACACATTAAATAAAAGGAAATCAGCTCTTTCGTTGTATACTCTCTTCTGGAAAATCCGTTCAAATGTAAAAAAATAAATAAAAATTATAAGTAGACTGTGTCTATTGGGGCACCTCAGGGTTTAAGCGTATAACGTCAAACTCAACAGTGGGTTTGGGTAAAAAATTAATTTATAAAAACCTTAAGACACCAATTTAAATTACGATTTTTTATTTCTAAATGAGAACACATTAGAGACTTACCTGGATAATGTCATATGCTTCATTCTTTTTTTTTTAATAAAAAATTATCTTTAGAATTGCCTAGAAATCTAAAAAAAATCGAACTTTTTCTGTTTGTTCGACAGGAGTTTTGAAATTCATTTCCACACAAATGTGTCTAAATATAAACAAAAATGTTCTTTCGACCTAATTTTGAGTATACCAAAGATTTATTTATTTCTTAAACGTTTTAGAGTAACTTAATTGCAATACAACGAATCTTTAATATACATTTTATAAAAATAAATTAACTTTGATTTGTAAAAAGAATCATTCTAACATTTTGAAAAGACTCATTATGAAGTTGTAATTCAAAGCGTACTGAGTCACAAATCGACAGGTTTCTTGCACGCGCATAACGTAAAAAAAAGGTACTTAAAAATGAGTACCTGAACATACTTGTTTTTCATTGAGTAAAGTTGCATCGTATATGAGCGATGACGTACTCAAATTTAAGTAATTGAACTTTCTCAAAAATGTACAGTGTGATTTAATATGGCTCATCTCAGCTTCTGTTCAAGCCATCATAACAAAGCGACCTACACACTTAAAATAGTTGTTCAGAAGATGGTTTTCCACACGATTTGATGTCGATTGATTAAATGGAAACTGAGTTAATACATTTCAATTATCTTACTTCCCATTCTTTCGGCACGCCTTTTTAATATTTCTTTTGTTTATAACTTCTTCACGTCACTCTGATAGTACAACGGATAATGGGGATACTGCGGTTCCTGAAGATATGGGATCGATAGCCATTAAGTCTTGGTTGTTATTGTCGACATTTATTGAGAGTGATATATAAAGGCATCCTATGTAGGAAAGCAGCTGCTTATTATACTCATTTTTGAGTACATGTGTTTTTCAAAAATGAAACATGTATTCGGAGCTATGAAAAGTATCAAATGTTCTCAAAAATGAGTACATTTAACTTATTTTTGAGTACCTATTTTAAACAGTGTAATCATGGCTAAATGAAGCAAATAATTTTATATTTTCGTTACTACATCAGTTTTTCAACTTCGTTACGATCCACATGCACCTTTACCCGGAAACGATTTTAAAGACGTTAACGTCAAAAAACATTTTTATCATTGTTCAAAAACGATTTCTTAGGTTAAGAACCTCGCGCAAGTCATCTTACATCCTGACTCATAAAACTGCTCTTTTAAGGGGACTTGGTACCCTTCAATTTGAGAAAATCGATGAAAATATTAATTTTTCTTTTTTTTGCTTCAAATATGCTCTTCTACCTAAAGTTCATTATTACAAAGTTTTGAAACGATCTAATAATTATAAATGTAAAAAAAATGCGTTTTATTACTTTCACAGCACTTAAAATGCTACGTCCATTTTGATGTTTACATTTTTGCCGCAACAGCTTTTCGTCATTTATTTAAAGAAAAATCATCTAAGAACAAGTTGAACGTGTTTATATATGACTGTATCTATCACATCACGTGTTTGTTTACTTTTTTTACCGTGGTTTGATATAATTTTAAATTTGAAGGTACAAGGAGACGTATTTGCCAAAGGCGACGTATTTAACAAATGTAATACATGTTTTTGCTATTGTCAAAGCCTATTCTAAAGTGTTTATGGTATGGAATATGTATGTTCAATGAATTCAGTTGTATAAGTATGGTTTCTAACACAAAATTACTGTAAAACAATATTTTAAACATTATTAATTTGATTTTAACAGATTTTTCTCAAAAATTTAGTTTTGTTATCATTTTAAAACTGAGTACATAATAGTGATTTAATGTACTCCAATTAAATAATAGAAACCGGAATTTTATATGTATGCAAGTAGTTATAAAATTAATTATGTGTGAAGAAAATCTCAAATGTATTCATCGAGTTATTTGGATTTGAAATGTTTAAACTGATTTATCTCAGTTTGTGTTTTTTGCATATGCCACGGTATTTAAAATAAGAATACTTTCTCAAATATTATTCAAATGACTTGATTTTTTTTCTGAAATACCTGTATAATCTATTTAAAACAATCAAGGATGGGTTTTGCAAAATAATGAAAAGGAAAAAAATTAAAAATTAAAAAGTAGACTAAATTATGTTTTTTTTCCATTTTTTTGCATATACATCGACATTTTTTTTTTTCTCAAGAACTAAAACAGTAATTTCAAATTCGATCCTTAAAGTTATAAAGTATAGTATAGTGAATGTAAGAAAAAAAAATCTTTACAAAATATTAAAAACTAAAAAAGAAAAACCATTTTTAAAAAAGTTCAATTTTTAAGAAAAAAATTAAATTTTGAAAAATATACTCATAAAAATATTTTTTTTGTTGCTAAAATCATGTTATATAACAATAACCTTCAATAATATGTGTAAAATATCTATGTAAATTATTTAATAAAAAAAGTTATTCCAAGGGTACCGAGTCCCCTTAAACGGGTAAACATATTGTCCGAATCTCGGAAATTCAATCTTCGCAGTATCAGCTAATTTCTGAGTGTACGATTCGCTGTAAAAAGTTCACAACAAGATCGTCTGCTACGGAACTGAACACTCATAGTGATGGGGCTTTTGATAAAGCGTCGTGACTCACAGTCCGAGTGAGTCAACAGGAATTCCTAGGATTGACTATCAGCTGGGGCTGAGTGGGACTGAATACTTACTTCTTTTCATTGACTTTTCCTGCGCCGTCAGGGTCGAAAGTATTGAATGCTTTCTTGATGACTTCTTCCTGGTCTGTGCCTGGATAATAAAAAAAGGGTTGTGTGAATCAGTTTTAAAATAGTGGGAACTGGGAATGGAAATGAAATGGATTTTTCTTTTGGATGGATACTATGTTGGAGTTGAGTTGGGAAAATTATAAGTGTTCTACCATGTGAACAGATAGTTTTAAGGAGGGTGCCAAACAGTGGCGGCTCGCCCACTACAACAAGTACAGCCGGGCTGCACCTAAATTCATTAGTGTATTTTAAAACTAAACTCAGATATTTTACTAATTTTCTTAAATGAAGATTAGAATTAAAAATGAAATTTTTACGGTAGTAAACAAAATCTCAGATAAAGAGCAAGCATGTTACCGTAATGCACAATTCAGGAGGGGAAAAAACTCCATTCAATCAAAATTGCAGCTAAAAAGCGAAATTCGAAATCGGCTGCATCGTTGCCATGGCAACCTCTACGTAGTATGGAGATTCCCCCCGTGCTAATGCACTGCATTTGTGAGAAGGTACAGCCGAAATGAATTTTCTTGTTTTAGCTGCACTGCAAGTTCGATATGCTGATTGGCTCGTGGGATGAAACGAGAACTTACGAGAATATCTCCAAACGGAAATGGTTTTCGTGATACATTTACTGTGTGCTGTTGTTTCAGGACATGGTCCTGCTTGTTGTTTCGTTATGTAAGTTAATATTAAAATTAACCGATTCGCATGTTTAAAAGAAAGCAGGATTGCGTTAATTTTCAAACAATAAGTAAGTGTTTTCTATTTTTTTCGCATGTTATCATTTTGTAAATATTGAAAGTAAACTTTACTTTGAGTAGTGAATAATAAATAATTTCCGTTCTTCATGTATGGTTTTTGGAAAATAGGGGGGGGGGGGGGGGTAATTAATGATAACATGCGAAGATTCACAGGATTTCGGCTGCACTAACATTTTCGAACTCGGGCCGCCACTGGTACCAAATATTTATTGTAAATAAATGATTAATATGCAGATAACTAAAGAAACTTTTTTTTAAATTTCGATTATTTTTCATTAATTTTATTTATAAATATCTGTAAATGTTAATTTAAAAACTTTTTTTTTCTCAGTGTTTTTTTCTTGATATTAAGTTTTTCGAAACACTTTGGATTTTTTTTATTGTATATTTGAATCATATTGTAAAATATGTGTATGTTATAAATTGGCTCGTAAGTATTCGTTTGTTTTTAAATACTAAAAAAAATTAGTTTTTATGAACAGTTTTGTTTATTATTATGAATAACTTGTATATTTTTATATTATATATCTATATATTTTTTTGTCCCTGGATAATAAAAAGGGGGTTTTGTGAATGTTTTCTGTCAAGCACTTGTAGCATACAAAATTTCAATGCAAATTCATATGTATTACAGCATAACAGGAGCTGAGAAAAAATTGGCTAAACAATTATAATTATTTAAAAAAGTATATTCGTTTTTTTTTTTTTTAAATTACAAAAATTTAAAAGTTTACATTTTGAAAAATTATAAACGATCTTGGAATTATTGAGTGAAATATTGGTCTCTTATGTAAATTTAAGTAATATAATTAAAACTCAAAAATAAAGAGAAAAGAAATTAGATGATACCGTGAAGATTAGAACGTTTATATGAGGTTTGATGCTCACCTGATATTCTTTCCCCGAATATGGTGAGGAACATGGTAAAGTTTATGGGTCCCGGAGCTTCGGCTATCATGCTGTTCAGGTCATTTTCGTCTACTATTCTACCTGAAAATGAAATATCAATAAAAATAAAATATCACAGGTATAATTTTATTTTCCATTTTACCTTTTCCGTCAGGAAAAAACAAAGAAAATATAGTACTGTTTTCCGAAACAATGTCTCATGTCTTTATGCCAACACTGTAAAGAAACAAGTACTTAAAATTGAGTACCTGAACCTACTCGTTTTTCTTTGAGTACAATTGAATCGTAAATGAGCGATGGCGTACTCAAATTTAAGTAACGGGATTTTTTCAATATTGAGCTGTGTGATTTAATATTGCTAATATCAGCTATTGCTAATATCAGATTTAATATTGCTAATAGTTATTTAAGCCATCTTAACAAAGCGACCTGGCAAACTTAAAATAGTTGTACAAAAGATGTTTTTCTGCATTATTTGATGCCGATTGCTTAAATGGAAACCGAGTTATTACAGCTCAATTTTCTTAATTCTTATTATTTTGTTACACTTTTTTAGTATTTCTTCTGTTTATCCGGTAGTTTAACGGATAAAACGTCCCGGTAGTTTAACGTATAAGGCTCTTAACTGCGGTGCCCGAGGATCTGAGATCGATTTCCGGAAAGTCTTGGTGTAATTGTCGACATTTATTGAAAGTGATTTATGCAGGCAGCCTATGTCCGCAATGGTATCTGCTCTTGTTATGAATCTTTATTCATTTTTGAGCACATGTATTTTTTTAAATTAAAGCTCATGCATTTGGAGCAATGATAAGCATCGAATGTACTCAAAAATGCGTACATTTTACTTATTTTTGAGTACCGATTTTTAACAGTGAAGAAATACTTATCTAATTTCGATGTAATTTAAAACACTTTCATTTCATCTGTGTACTAATATCAATCTTTTGTATTTCGAAACTTATATTTTTTTTTTATAAAGCTTGATGTTTTTTAATCAGTTTTATTCTTTTCAATGTGGTTTTCAGTCGATTTCAACCAGTAAAAATTTTGAATATAATTTTTATCGTATAACATTAAATAAATAATTTGTAGAGAAAGAATGCTAGAACTAAATAGTGTTTATATTAGAGCGTCCAGTAGACATGTTGGAATAAATAGACTGAGAAAGAAGGCGAAAATAAAGTAATAAGAGTAATGAGTAAATAAGAGTAATAAAGTAATAAGTAAGTAAAGTAAGATCTTAAAATAAAGTAGAATATTCGTTCGTTTTCGGAAACAATGCTAGTACCCAAATTAAAATCCCCGAATGAAACATTTCAAAAATTTTGAAACATTTCGTTTATTGCCTAGCTTGAACTAAAACTAATTTTGAAATCTATTTGTATAAATTGTCAAGAATCATAGGAAAAAATGTACTATTAAACAGTTTTAAACATAACATATTATTAAGTATACTTCAACTTGACATATAAATCTGACATATTTTTATTAAAATATTTTACTGATTCAACATTTAAATATAGTAAACTTCAAGATATCTTACCTAAGGAGTCGAATGTCGCTCTCAAATCATTCTTGTCAATCAACCCATCTTTATTGGAATCAATCAACTGAAAAGCCTGATAAATAACAATCCCAAATAAATTAATTGCGTATTATAAATCATTAATAATTTGTATTTTACATTTTATTGATAAATCAAAATTGAATTATTTATTATTGTAGCTAAGTAGTGCCACAACTAATTTGAAATGTATACGTTTAAAATTTTATAAAATAAAAGTAACTAAGTTATAATTTGAAGCAAATAATATATTTCAGATTTCTGACAAGTACAAAACGGATAAATTAACAAACTTAAACAAGTTTGTTATTGTATTTTATTATTGAAAATCAATTTCATTTACTAATTTTTGTTTTCCATCCTTTATGAACTAAAATATGTATATTAAGTTTTATCTGAAAGCTTATTTTTTTTCGTCTTATAAAAATGAGTATCACTATAAAATTTAAAATTATTGCACTATATCGTAGTGCCAGTGCTACAACTACATTGTTAAAAATTATTACGACCTTCCACCAAAAGTTGGTACCCATTTAGCTGCAACCAACATTTGGTGCTTAGCTTCACCATTTTACTGGGCTACCACGGACACTATTTAGTGGTGAAACTTTGCATCAAAACTTACAACGTTGTATAAAACTCAAAATTCGAGTTTTCTTAGTATTTCAGTAGTAGTATTTTTGTAGCGAAGCTGGTAAACCCTATATCACAACTTTTTTACTTTTCTTTCTCAAGTCCACCGATCGGGATTAAACTAGGAATCCTCTGATTCATAGCTGAACGCCTTTATCCACTGCGCCACAGTGACACTTTTGAGTCGTTGTCTTTCTTGGTGGGAATTCCTAGGCTTGTTGAAGTAACGACAGCGAAAATTTCGGTTGCAGTTAAAGAGGTTGAACCAATTATCGGTGAAATCTCCGCTTTCTTCCGATAAAGGATGTTTGGTTCAACCCAGATTCCACCATAATATGGCGTAATTTGCTGCAGATCTCTGTTTTGCACCAAGATATCTGTTAAGTACTACTTCTAGAGTACTGGCGCTGGATAATTATAATGGACTGTATATTTTTTTGGTAACAAACGATTTATTAGAAAGAGATTATGCAAGCAACCGGTCATTCTGAGCCGGGAAACGGAGAGACGGTGAGTTTGGTCATCCTAGACCCATGCTAAAACGACCTAATCGTAGGAACGTTGTCTTCCGAATGAAGGTTTGCCAGTATGCCTTGAGGAGAAAGAGCGCCAAGTGCGCCAACGCGCGAGAGAAAAGATGCCAATTCCCGATCGTCTCTCGTCTCCGCAGCTCGCATGGTACATAACATTCCGCCCGGCGTTGCAATGTGAAACATTCAAAAAGAGGTTATACATAAACTTACAAGACATAAGATATATACAGAGTTACAAATAATATTATACAAAGTTACATTTCACATTATACAAAGTTACAAATAATATTACATAGTTGGTAAAATACACAGTTTTGTTATAGGTCTTTTTAGAGTACCAGTTTTGGTACGTACTAGCACAACTCTAGTTTTCCCATCTACACCTGGAAATAACTGTACTATTCTACCTAATAACCATTTACATGGAGGCAAGTTTTCGTCCTTTAGTATCACCACAGTGTTCAATTTAACATTTTCCTTGGTGAATTGCCATTTATTTCTTTGCTGCAAATGATTTAAATAATCGCGATGCCAACGTTTCCACACATACTGTGTAACTTTAGTTGAACGTTGCCAACGTGTTAATCTATTGTTTGGGGTTTCTGAAAGATCTGGTTCTAACACCGCATTCAAAGGTCGACCCACTAAGAAATGACCAGGAGTCAAGGCTTCCAACTCATTGGGGTCAGAAGACAAGGGAGTTATTGGCCTTGAATTCAGAATTCCCTCTATTTGCACAACTACCGTTAGAAATTCTTCATATGTGTAATTAGCACTACCCATAACTCTTTTCAAGTGAAATTTAAAGGAACGGACACCTGCTTCGTAAATTCCCCCAAAATGTGCAGCTCTAGGAGGATTAAATTTCCATTCTATGCCTTCGGATGACAAATAGTTAGCCAAAACTTCGTCGGGATTCCTAACAAGATTATGCAAACGTTTAATTTCAGCACTGGCTCCCACAAAATTTGTCCCGTTATCTGATAGTAGCGAGGAGCATAAACCCCTCCTAGCAAAGAATCTCTTCAAAGTTGCAATGAAGGCGTTAGAAGTTAAATCCGAGACTACTTCAAGATGTATAGCTCGAGTTGCCAGGCAAACAAAAACAGACACATAGATTTTGTTCAATGATCCTTTTCTTTGACCCTTGTACTTAATAAGAAAAGGTCCGCAAAAATCGACACCAGTATTGGAAAATGGGGGAGCAAGGTTAACTCTTTTAGTTGGAAGGTCTCCCATTAATTGATTACCTACAACAGGATTGCTTCTAGTGCAAGTAACACAATCATAAACTATTTTTCTACATAGATTTTTGCCATTAAGTGGCCAGTATTGTTGCCTAACACAATGTAGTAAGGATTGTGGGCCAATGTGAAGAAACTTTTTATGGAAGTATTCCACAACTATTTTGGTAAATTTGTGACCCTTTGGCAAAAGAGCTGGATGTTTTTGTTGATAAGTTAAATTTGAGTGATTTAACCTACCACCCACTCTCAGAATTTTGTCATCATCAAGAAAGGGATTAAGAGATTTCACTTTACTTTGGGGTTTTACTTGTTTACCCTTATTTAAATCAATTAACTCATCATGAAACTCCCTTTCTTGTGCCCATTTGACTAATACAATCTCAGCCCTTTTAAGCTCTTCAGATCCAAGAGGTCCCTTTTTCTTTTGCATAGGATATTTCACATTATTAAAGAACCTAAAGATAAAACTTAAAATACGAACAGTTTTAACATAACTATTAGATATACTCATTATATAATCACTTAATGAATTTTCTAACAACACTGAAGATGAAGTTGTTGCAAGTGAACCACTGGTGCTTACAGTAAGAGCCAAATGCCCCTCATCACTATTCTTGGGATTTTTGAGCTCGTTGAAATATTCACATGAAGGTGGACCTACTGCATCATTTGGCACATGAGGTTCTCGTAGAAATAGAGGACCAGTGAACCACAAACTATTGTTCACTAGCTGTTTTGGATCTAGACCTCTTGAGATGAGATCTGCAGGGTTCTGTTCAGATGGCACATGACGCCATTGCTGGACCTCTGTGAGCTGCTTAATTGTAGCAACTCGATTGGCGACAAAGGTCTTGAGACGCATTGGATCACCTCTTAGCCAGGCAAGCACGATTGTAGAGTCTGACCAAAAGTAGCTCTCTGCTACCTCAAGCTTGATGGATCTTGCAACTTTGTTATAAAGCTGCGCTAGTAATACTGCTGCAGAGAGCTCTAGCCTTGGAATAGTGACGGGCTTGATTGGCGCAACTCTACTTTTACTGCACAGTAAACTGACTTGAATTTCACCACTCGAAGATGAAGACTTAATGAAAATAGCTGCTCCGTATGCTTTTGCAGATGCGTCTGCAAAACCGTGCACTTCATAGACATTCAAATTTTCACCTAAAACACATCTTGGCACTTTAATATTATGCACTGAAGGTAAAGAACACAAAAACTGTTCCCACTCTTGAGCCTTTTCTTTAGGAAGGGAGTCGTTCCAGTCCAGTGGTAATGACCAAAGCTGTTGCATGAAGATTTTAGCTTTTGTGATAATAGGGCCTAGGGGGTCGAAAAGCTTAGCAATGGTTGACAAGACTGATCGTTTTGTTAGCACTGGTGAAGGCTCCACAGTCACTTTATAAGAGAAAAGATCTTTATCTGGGCACCACAAGAGTCCTAGAACTTTTGTTTCTTTCGCAAAAGTATAGCCTTCAGAAATTGCTGAACCCTGGCTAACGAGTTCAGGATGGTTTGCAGACCATTTATGCAGCTCCATGCCACCTCTTTGCATTATTTGAATTAATTGTCGCTGCAATTCCTTGGTTTCCTCGAGATTAGAACCACCAGAGAGAACATCATCCATGTAAAAGTCGTTTTCAACAACGTTGGCTGCCTGAGGAAAATCGATCCTTTCGTCGCAAGCCAGTTGCTTTAGTACTCTGGTTGCTAGATACGCAGCGCTGACCAAGCCGTATGTTACTGTAGCCAACTCGAACGTCTTCACGGGCTTGTCAACACCTTCTTTCCAAAGGATTCGCTGAAGACATCTTTGCTCAGGATGCACCCAAATCATTCGATACATCATTCGAACATCTGCAGTGAATGCAATTAGGTGCTTTCTAAAACGTAGAATAATTGAGAATAAGTCATCTTGTATGATTCCACCATTATACTGCAAGGAATTCAGTGAGTTTCCATTAGAACTAGGGCTTGATGCGTTAAAAACTACTCTCAATTTTGTTGAGCTCTTGTCAGGTCTATGGACGCCTAAATGTGGAATGTAGTACTGACCACTTTTTTCGCTATTGTCTTTAACTTCTATCATGTGACAGAGATCTTCATATTCTTTTAAAAAATCTTTATACAAAGATAGGTACTGAGCATCTCTTCCCAAACGGTTCCATAACGAATTTAATCTTTTAAGGGCAATATCTTTTGAATTTCCCAAACTAGTTGGATTTTCTTTAAAGGGCATTTTAACGGTGTAGTGCCCATCCTGCTCTCTTTTGTGTGTTTGCAGAAAATGCGTTTCGCAAAACTCTTCTTCTTGTCCTTTCATTACAGGTTCCTCTAGGGATTCGATTTCCCAAAATTTCTTTAATATTTCATCAAGATTGTCATTTGTAACGGAAAGTCCGCAATGCAATGCTTCATTGGACTTGAAAGAACCTTCTCCGCTAACAACGTATCCAAACTTGGTTTCTTGTAAAATAAGGTTGCTATTAGGAGGTCTGATTTGATTTAATTTCAATATCTCAAAAAATACATTGGAACCCAACAGTACATCAATTTTCCGAGGGATTGAAAATTCAGGATCAGCCAACTCTATATTTGAAGGCAAGGAATGTGCTGGAAAATCAATAAGAGATGAAGGTGTTTTGGCCACAATTCGTGGGACAATTAGAAATTCCATTTTTTGTTTAAAGTCCTCTTTTTTATTAGATACTAAAGAATTAGTTTTAGACTTTATTTCAGTTGTTAGTCCATTTAATCCGTATATTGAGGATCGGAATTTTACTTGAGTTAGTCCTAACATGATGGCACAATCCCTTGTCAAAAAATTGGTTTCGGAGCCCGAATCCAATAGACATCGAACTGGTATTTTTATTCCCTGCGAATTTCTAATCTTAATGATGGCAGTGGGCAATAACGCTGTTTTGCTGCGCAATCCTGAACCATCAGAAGAAGCAGCTGTTGTACAAACAGACTGTTGATTTATTTCCTCGGTTTCAGTTGAAGCCTCTTGAGCACGAGTAACCTCTTTTGATGTACTCGGATCGTGCGAAGGTGCGGGATTATGTAAAAGCGAATTATGCATCTTCTGACAATGTTTACATTTAAACTTAGATTTGCAAGCTGATACTCTATGAGCTCCAAAACAATTAAAGCAAAGCTTCTGCTGTTTGATAAAGTCAAATCTTTCATTGATATTTAGTTTTTGAAATTCCACACATTTGAAGAGAGAATGCATGTTTTTACAAAAACAGCATGGTTTTAAACAATTGCAGCTAAGCATGAAATTGTTTGATTTATTTACTATTTTGGGCCTAAAGGGATATGTTTTTTCTGGCCGCACATTCTCTAATAACTGACATCTGATTTTTAGAAATTCAATAAATTCATCCCACTGGGGCGGATTATTAGAGTTTAATGACATTTCGTATTGCTTACGCGTTTCTTGATCAACTCTACTCAACAATATATTAATTAAAATAGCTCTACTTAAATCATTTTGCTTAAAATCGATCGACTCTAATGCTCTGACGTTTTTGAGCACTTTATCCAGCAACGATCTAAGTTCTTTCGAAGATTCACTTGTTAATTTTTGCACATTTATAATTTCATTAATGTGGCAGTTCACAATCATGCGTTTGTTGTTGTATCGCTCTTCAAGCGCTTTAAAAAGAGAGTCATACGAATCTTCAGTTGTTTGAATGTCCTTTGCATTACCCTCCAAGGCCGATTGCAAATAATACAGTTTTTGTTGGGGGGTTAGTTGTTCATTCTCTTCAATTAACGATGTGAATTGCTTTTTAAAATTATTCCAATCAGCGTAAGATCCGGCGTATTTTGGAAGTGGTATATCCGGTAACTTTACTGTTACCCTACGCGGTGACTCATCACCTATTCTCTTTTGAGTGTTAGGCGAGCCCAAAGCATTAATATTCAAGGAGTATAAAAGTTCTTTCAGGCTTACCTCAATGTTTTCAGTATCGTCTTCCAAACTGCAAAGTATATCTTCATGCTCTGTGAGATCTTTATCATCCTTTATCAGTTGTTGATACTCCAAATGCAATTCTTCCAGTTGAGAGCTGATCTTTTTCACTTTTTCTATCTTGACATTTAAGCCGATTTCACTCGTTGAACTGGCTTCTTCCTTTATGAACGATGACAACTTTGTTATTTGGCCTTTGAGCAGGCCGCGCTTTCGGTTTAGTGCTGTTAAGTCCATAATCGAAACCAAAAGTCCAACGTTTACACTAAAAAGTTCAAAGCTCGTGCGAAAAAGTCCAAGGTCCTTACTTTAATAATGACATTTTAGTTTTAAATTCTAAAGCTTGCTTTTTGCTACTGTTTCGTTTCCTCAAAATCAAAACACTCCGGGAGATCGGACCATGTTAAGTACTACTTCTAGACTACTGGCGCTGGATAATTATAATGGACTGTATATTTTTTTGGTAACAAACGATTTATTAGAAAGAGATTATGCAAGCAACCGGTCATTCTGAGCCGGGAAACGGAGAGACGGTGAGTTTGGTCATCCTAGACCCATGCTAAAACGTCCTAATCGTAGGAACGTTGTCTTCCGAATGAAGGTTTGCCAGTATGCCGTGAGGAGAAAGAGCGCCAAGTGCGCCAACGCGCGAGAGAAAAGATGCCAATTCCCGATCGTCTCTCGTCTCCGCAGCTCGCATGGTACATAACAATATCGTTGAACTGAAATTATTAACAGGATTGATAATTCTATTGGAAGATTAAGATATTACATATAAGATCATGGTTATTGTATTTACCCGTAGATACACCGTGGGGCGAGTTATTCAACTAGGTACTTATACGTAATACCTTAATCTTCCAATAGAGTTACCTAGCTTTAGCACTAGCCTGCAGTGGCGGCTCGCCCACTACAGCAAGTACAGCCGGGCTGCACCTAAATTCGTTAGTGTATTTTAAAACTAAAATAAGATATTTTACTAATTTTCTTAAATGAAGATGATAATTGAAAATGAAATTTCTACGGTAGTAAACAAAATCTCCGATAAATAGCACGCATGTTACCGTAATGCACAATTCAGGAGGGGGAAAAACTCCATTCAATCAACTGTAGCCAAAAAGCGAAATTCGAAATCGGCTGCACCGTTGCCATGGCAACCTCTACGTAGTATGGAGATTCCCCCCATGCTAATGCACTGCCGTTTGTGAGAAGGTACAGCCGAAATGAGTTTTCTTGTTTTAGCTGCACTTGAGGTTCGATATGCTGATTGGCTAATGGGTGAAACGAGAACTTACGAGATTATATCCAAACGGAAATGGTTTTCGTGATACATTTACTGTGTGCTGTTGTTTCAGGACATAGTCCTGCTGTTGCTTCGTTATGTAAGTTAATATTAAAATTGACCGATTGGATTCGCACGTTTAAAAGAAAGCGGATTGCTTTAATTTTCAAAAAATAAGTAAGTGTTTTCTATTTTTTTCGCATGTTATCATTTCTTAAAAAATGAAAGGAAACTTGATTTGAGTAGTGAATAATAAAGAATTTCCGTTCATGTAAGGTGTTTGGAAAATAGGGAGGGGGGGGGGGGGGATTCACATGATTTCGGCTGCACTAACATTTTAGACCACGGGCCGCCACTGCTAGCCTGACGATATGTAGTTATATATTTTGGAAATACTATTTTATTTGCGATTAATATGTTATGGATTACGCAACACATTGTTAACTATATTCTACAAATAATTCTAAAAAATGTCTAATATATATTATAAATTAAAAGTTTATATTCACTTGCCAAAAAATTAACATGAAATGTTGTTTATGTAAGTTAATAGGTGTAAATATAAAAAGAGTTGTGGAAATTGAAAGAAATATTGGAAATGGTTAAGAATCATGCTTACTTCTTTAAATTCCATTATTTGATTTTGTTCGAACATTGCAAAGACATTTGAGGTGGCTCTTCGGGCAGTCTTCTTTACGGAGTCGACTTTCGTCTTTTTCGACTAAAAATAAAAGATTTGTTTTTATTTTGAATAAATTCCAGTGTTATTCATAAAACAAGAAAGCAAAAAATACAACACTCTTTATTTGAAAACACGATGGATTCGAACGAAAAAACCGACTCAATATTAAAACATACTATTATAATTCATTGATCTGTTCTGGAAGGGACCTCGCATAAAAAGTTTTATGATATATGTTACTTCGAAAAGAAAATCCGTTTTTATTAACCCCAAGAATCGAGATTTTTATATTACGAAGAGTTGCCCTTTGGACATTTAATTTTTGTTTTTAGATATTATACAAATTATAATTATACCCATGTGAATATGTGTTTGCTATACGATTTGACTACTTTTATTAACTTTAAGATACTTAAAACCAACATAGAACTACTGTACACTTACAAAGGAATTTTGGAGTTACTAACAACAACGTCCAAATTCAGTAAAAGCGAGAAGAGTTATGCGAGTTTCAGTTTATATATACCAAGACATGTTTAAATGATTGTCTACAATCTACATAATACAATAATTATGGAGATTTTTTCCGTTTCAGCCCACTGTATTGAATTAATATTAATTTATTAATATCAATCTTATAAGTACCTAAAATCTCGGTGACGGCAGTTTTAAACAAAATATTTTTACAAAAGGAATTTTTTTAACATAAGCGAATAGGATTTCGGCGCCCCTATTTGAACAAATAATTTATTAAGCAATTTTGAAACTTGGGTCATATTTCTAAATATTTGAATTTTAAAACCTTGTTAGCTAAAAAAAACTTACAATGGTTTCATTACACTGTAAAAAAAATTACTTAAAAATGAGTATCTGGACGTATTCGTTTTTCTTTGAGTACAATTGCTTCGTAAATGATGCACTCAAATTTAAATAACCGTACTTTCTCAAAAATACAAATACAAATACAAATATTGACGACCAACAACAGGCTCAAGGCCTAGCAATGTTAGTCCATCTAGTACCTCTTAACTATCCCACAATAACTACCCCCAATGAGCAAAGTGATTTAAAATTACTAATCTCAGATTATATTCAAGCCATCTTAACAAAGCGACATGACAAACTTAAAATAGTTGCTCAGAAGATGATTTTCTACATTATTTGATGTTGATTGCTTAAATGGAAACTACAACTGAAATTTTTTGCTTCACTGTTTTTTGGAAATCCATGGTCTGCAGGGTCAAGAGTGCAGTTTCAGAATAAAAAAAATATTATCTATGTAACCTCTATAAAGTAATATAAAAGGTAATAAAATGAACCTTATAATAATTAATTTAATTGTAATATATATTTTAAATAAAAAATTAAACTTAGAAAAATTTCAAATGTTGACAACCAATTTTAAGCTCACAATATTTAAATTTTTCCTTTACCACTAAAATTTTGCGCCCTGCTTATCGGCGCCCCAAGGCTGCTTGTGTCTCTTGAGCCGTAAACCGCCTCTGACTACAATACTTGGCAGCCAACCAGCCCAAATCGAGAAATATAAAATAAATAAAAATGTTTATATTCTTTATTTTACACATCTATTTATATAAATAGTGAAAAATATTTATATCTTTGCCTTACACACCCACTCTCATGAACCAATCGAGTGTAGTAAAATTCTTTCTATTGTGATTTAAAAAAACAACAACAAAGATAACGTCTATTTCCATACAAAACCATCAAAATAGATAAGGCGAAAATGATATTTTGTTTTGATACTTCTCCCCACCTCTACTCTTGAATATACGAGTGCCTGATTACTGAAAGAGGTTAACAATGGCCGTAGTATTCCACCTTCCATTGTTATTTTGTTATTCGTGGAATAGAACGTATTTGCCGTTCTATCAGCTGAATAAACACGTACGAGATAATTTCACCTGGCGTTCTATCAGCTTCTTTGTTACTTGGTGGGAGTGCCATGCCTATTTGGGTGATAGAGGTTTCTGAAGGTTTGATTGTATTTAAAAATGAATGCGGTTGATAAAAGAGCAATTGTGTAAATTAATGTGGAAAATGGATATTGAAAAATAGCATCTGGTGCGCAGTATCTAATAACTTTCTAATACCCTCTACACCAAAACTCACGTGCACATTGTCCTTTTTTATATATTGAAACAGCGGCGGCCGTGGTCTAAAATGTTAGTGCAGCCGAAATCATGTGTACCCCTCCCCCTATTTTACAAAAACCTAACATGAAAGGAAATTCTTTATTATTCACTACTCAAATCAAGTTTCCTTTCAATTTTTAAGAAATGATAACATGCGAAAAAAATAGAAAACACTTACTTATTTTTTGAAAATTAAAGCAATCCTGCTTTCTTTTAAACATGCGAATCGGTCAATTACATAACGAACAGCAGGACCATGTCCTGAAACAACAGCACACAGTAAATGTATCACGAAAACCATTTCCGTTTGGATATAATCTCGTAAGTTCTCGTTTCACCCATTAGCCAATCAGCATATCGAACCTCAAGTGCAGCTAAAACAAGAAAGCTCATTTTGGCTGTACCTTCTCACAAATGCAGTGCATTAGCATGGGGGGAATCTCCATACTACGTAGCGGTTGCCATGGCAACGATGCAGCCGATTTTGAATTTCGCTTTTTGGCTGCAATTTTGAATGGAGTTTTTTCCTCTCCTGAATATGTGCATTACGGAAACTGGTTTGCTATTTATCGGAGATTTTTTTACTTAGAGTTGAAATTTCATCTTCATTTCCAATTCTAATCTTCATTTAAGAAAATTAGTAAAATATCTGATTTTAGTTTTAAAATACACTAATGAAGGTGCAGCCCGGCTGTACTTGCTGTAGTGGGCGAGCCGCCACTGTATTGAAAATAATGCAATGACCTGCTATTTCAACCGTACGCGAGTTTCTTTAAAACTACTGAATCTATTCCACTCAAATTCGGGTATATAGATATATTTTTTGTTTATTTAAATGTGGTGTGGCGAAGAATTCGCAGTGATTTTGGAAAAGGTAGATTACAAATAAATAAATATAATTTTTTTTTTAATGTGAATTTCTCGTAGGTTTTACTTCAAGCTATCGTAAGATACATAAATTGTTTTCATACAAGCTCATCAAGCGACCCGGTCGGGTTCGCAAAGCTAAGCCAAAAAAAGAAGAAATAACGCCAACTCGTCAAAGCAGCCAACAAGAAACGAACGCCCGACCGGTAGAGCTTATCTCTACTCCGCACAACTTATAATGTTAAAGCGCGTCCGTAAAATATATTCCAGAAGCCACACTACATTTCGTAAAAAAATAAAACCAGTATTGGTGAAACCGTATCTGTAAAACCTTTAATTTAATACAAGAATATTTTTTTTAATTGAAAATTAACGGAGATACGGAGTTTTTTAATTTGCGTAAAGTTAGTCGATTTGTCACTTTTTCAAATTATGAAGCCCAAATTTGTCAAACGCCCTAGACACTACAATTTTCAACCGATTTTTCTGATTAATAGCTTATATGATAGCTTTATGACATCACTAAGGTCACATGTTACTTTTATTTTATAATATTAATTATTAATATGTTTAATTAGCTAAAAAAGTTATTAAATAATATAAGCCAAATTTTTACGCCGTCAGGCGATTTTTATCTAAATATGAAATCCCTTCACTAGGCGGGCGCCAAAGAAGATAATGTTTTAGAGCGGCTTAATAAAAGTTAAAATTATCGTTAAATAATACGCTCTACAAAATAAAAATTATACCATCCGATAGATTAAAAATCCTTTTAATCGATGGATCAATTGTCATGTAACTCTGACAATTATTAATGAAGATGGAAGCATTTGAAATAAATAAGAACATTGAAAAATTTCCCCTATCGTTCTTCCGCGGGAGAAGGGTGAAACATCTCAACAGTAACCATTTCAAGCTGAAAGAAGTAGTGTGCATGTGGGGCTCGGGGAGGAGGAAGCGAGGTCATATTTATCTTTTAATACTTCGCGTGTGATTAATTATTCCTTGAATAATCGGATTTTACTAATGACATGGGAAAACAAATAGTAATTTTTAAAAAGTTTAAATGGTGATTGGTCTGACATCCTCCAAATGGTGGGTTGAAAAAAAGGACTGATATCCCCCAAAAAAACTTTAGAAAAGTAAAAAACGCTAAGCCCCCCCCCCCCTTTTCAAAAAAAAATCTTCGAAACTGTGGCTAAAAAATTTGTGCTATGAAAAACAAACAAGCCAAGAGCTCAAGCGTGCACACCCACTCACTAGCCTTTTCCCGGAAAAAAACTGCGCTTTCTTTTCTTAGCTCGATTAAAAATTAAATTTATGTGTGTATAAAATTTTAATCGAGCTAAGAAAAGAAAGCGCAGCTTTTTTCCGGGAAAAGGCTAGTGAGTGGGTGTGCACGCTTGAGCTCTTGGCTTGTTTGTTTTTCATATCACAACTTTTTTAGCCACAGTTTCGAAGATTTTTTTTTTGGGGGGGGGGGGGGGGGCTTAGCGTTTTTTACTTTTCTAAAGTTTTTTTGGGGGATATATATGTACACCAGTGTTTTGACTTAGGAGGTTATAGTGTATCTAGGTAATGTCTAAATAAGTCGTCGAAATTTTGATAAAAACAACTATTTTATCATGTAATTAAAAAAATTCTAATAAACCATAAACTATTTAAAAATGGAATTAAAACGAGATTATCTAAATTATATTTAGTCGATGTTATCATTTTTTGTAATTAAATATACCTAAGTTTGTTTATTAGACAACATATTAATGACAATTTTAGTTAAAGGCAATTTATTAGAAGTTCGGATTATTAGCAAACCTAAATAAGTTTAATGAAAATAATCAATAATTTAATGTAGTGTGACAACCTCAAATAAATTTAAGGTTGGTATGGGATACAAAATCATCAAAAATATCCTAAATTATTTTCTTGATTTAAAATATATATATATATATATATATATATATATATATATATATATATATATATATATATATATATATATATATATATATATATATATATATATATATATATATATATATATATATATATATATATATATATATATATATATATATATATATATATATATATATAAATATTTATTTTTAATCTAACGACACAAAATTATATTTCTACTTTAAGCACAACTAATTATGTTTTTCAAATATCACTATTAAAAATAGGTACTCGAAAATAAGTAAAATGTACTCATTTTTGAGTGGCTCCGATGCTTATCATGCTCCGAATATATAAAATTCAGTTAAAAACACATGTACTCAAAAATGAGTAAACCCAAAGCTACATACTGATTCGAAAAAGTTATTAGTTGCGCATTACGTAAAATTATAATTTTTGTGTCTTTCTATTAAAAGTAAAATAAACAACTTTTTAAAGCAATGAAATATTTTTGATGATAATGTGTCTCATACCCCTTTAACCTAGTGGCAAAATTAATTTAGTAAAAAAAATTGAATAAGTAATACCTACCATTTTTATACCGTTATTCGAGGAATTCCACTAGTATCCTACTGAAGACTGTTAGACCACCTTCAGCCACTGGATCTCTATCTTGGTGAAACCGCAAACTCGAAAGACTTCTTCCAAAAGCTCTCCGCTGAGAAGTCACCGTTTCGGCATTTCTTCTTGGTCATAATTCTCTCGCTTACCGCCCCAATTTTCGCAACTCGCCTCTCGAAGCACACCAAAAATACAACTTCAAAAAGAAAACACGCGGCCATGGCAGACCCCAGTAGCCAAATATGGCGTCCTTGGTTACCTCTCACTTGGTCATTCCTCATGGGTTCCTCATATTCCGAGGGTTTGTGTAAACATATAGAATTCGCGGGGAGATCTTAGGGTATTCTGAGATTTCCTCTGGATTATTTGAAGCTAGAAGTCGAGGTTGGTGTCAAGTCTCTAAAGAGATTCGCTCATAGTTGAAAGTTTTTCATTGCAGATTTCGGTATTTTGCATCAGGTATGTTTTTAATATTGTATCCGGTTATTTTATATTAAGGTATCCCAATTTAGTTGATTAATTGATGTTATAATATTAGAATATATATAAATACTAAAAACGGCAGGACTCTATTAAGTCTTAAAACTAAGAGGAAATCCCCTTCAAGCAGAATTTAGACCCTGGAACATTGAATAGATTTTTTAAATAAACTATTATTTTAAATTACCTATAAAAACACCTCTGTATAAAAATAATTAAATTACATTTATAAATATTGAGTATACCTAATCTTTACCATTAATTGAGTTTTTCATTTTTCTTAATTATAAATTGAATACACAATAGTTTTGATTTTTCTTTTTTACAACAGTCTGTTATTGTACATTTTTTCTCAAAGTTAATTTATTTAAAAATTAGGTTAGCTATGTTAAATATGGCTTCACAGAAATCCTCAAGCCACACAGATCTAGCTTACCGACGTAACCTATACTCGCGGACAACCTAAGTTGAGCCTTAAGCAATTAAATATTTTATACACATCATAGCTTCCACTTCAGGTTCAACTTTTGTTGTCCCCGAGTATAGTAAATAATCTACAAACTCATGGAGAATATGTTATTTTAAAGAATACAGCTATTGTATTATTTATTAAATGATTTTATTTAACTTTGTATGTTTTTTTATACCCAGGATATGCTCAACTCATCTTAAAAAGCTGTAAAGCTATAACTTAGTAAGTTGTTGTACTATACCCAAAGCTTGCCATTAAATTTCACCTCCATTCCAATTGCTTGGGGATAACAGTTAAAACTTTGTACTGTACACTAGAATTTCTTCAAACATTTTAACTTTACATTCAGGATTCGCAATGAGCGGTCGTTAATCGTATATTGCACCTAAAAATTCCAGTTTGACGAACGTTTATTTTACAACCAGTCGTCATTTATGATGTCTAATTTTTTTAAAAGTATCATTTTGACGACCGCATATTTACACCTAGTCATCATTTTTTACGTCTAACATTTTATATATTTTTTACTGGTAAGAAGCAAATTCGCTTTTACAGATCGATTTCCCATTTTTCTTTTTCGAACTACGAACAATCGACCACGTCGATCCGCAGGGCTACTAGCGCAAGCGGTGAAATTCCCAACTTATTGTTCCTCTTCAATCTGGACTATTGCTTCAAATGAAGCTTTAACTATTAAAAAAATATCGTAATAGTTGGAAACTAGTTCTTTTAAAATTATGCCCAAGAAGAAGAAACTGTCTTAAAAATATCAAGAATTTTTATTAAAATGTTATCTAAATAAATGATCAATTATAATATTTTAAAAATGTGTCAGCATTTATTAGGAGTTTAGTAATATGTAATCTTGTTAAATATAATTTTAACTGAATCATAGTTAGTTCTAAGTTAAACTTTTTTCTAAACCACATTACATAGACTAATATAAAATATAAGAAGTATAATAAAAGTAATTGGAATACATAAGTTTAATATTTTGTAAATTTTTGCTACTTTAAAGTCTGAAATAAATTGTATTTTTTCGTTGAATTCTAGTTAATGTAACATACAATTTGAAGTTTAATAATTTCTTTTATTTGGGACTATGGTACGTGAAATACACCAAATGTAGTTTCAATGCCATAGTTCTCAGTGTGTTAAAATATATAATCTAAGAAAAATGCAAACAAGCAAATGATTATATAAATTAATTTCTTTTTAACTTGTGTGATTTCAGGTACCGCAACGCTTAGTAAAACAACGTATTTTTAATGATAAATTATTTTCTGTGTGTCAAAAAGCTATACGCATAAGTCTAACTTTGTATAAATTGAATTTTTATTATAGTTTTCAAGCTAAAAATGAATAAATACAAATATATTGTCTGAAACTTAGAAAAAGAAGCATTGAAAAAATAGGAAGTGCGATAATAATGTAAAGCACACTTTTTTTAAGGCTACGGACAGGACATATATGAATTGCTAAATAAAAAACAAGATTCAGCTGAAACAAACGAAAGACATGCTACTTTTTTTTGGCCATGATTGTAAGCAATAGCTGCTTAACAGTTTAATCTTTAAGTTTATTTTTCTTATTCTTTTTCCTATTCGAGTTTACAAAGGCAGCAAAAAAAAAAGTAGGTGCCGTGACGTCTACTCGCAGACATTGGTCATTTAGAGGAAAAAGTCACAAAACAATAGGATGGTTGGCCAATCATGTGCGACCGTTGACCGACCCCCTCATGCCACGTGTTAGTCTTCATGGAAAGAGATCAAACAATGCCGAGCAGAAGTCTTCTGTAACCGTGACTTTCAATTGTTTGCTGGTGATACTGCTTCTTTTCTGTCAATTCAAGTTCTTCACTAAAAGATGGAAATAGTTCTATTCCAATTGTTGTTTTTAGGGTTGAACGTTTTAAATTCTATTCATTATAAACTTTGTAATGTATCTTGATATGCTTAGGAAGCATACATATACGAATACACTTGTTTTTTATAAAAAAAAAAAAAGTTGCTTTTGTTTTATTGAATGTTTTCAAAGATTCAGGTAGATACAAGCCGCACTGTACCGCAAGGTTTGGTTCGCGAATACTTTAACCTACCACCACTAATCCCCTTCACGGTCGATGCATAGGTCAAAAGTGTCGTGCCAATTTTTTCCTTGGCTACGCTGTTAAAAATTATTACGATTTTGCACCAAACTATGGTACCCATTTAGCTGTTACCAACATTTGGTGCTTAGTTTCACCATTTTACGGTGATATCAAGGATGGTTTAGTGGTGAAATGTTGGCCATGGTTTCAAACATACGAGACATCGTTCCCGGGTCTTTCCTTCGAGATATGCCCCGAACCGTCGTCTATAGCCCACTGTGCCGCTCTTGTGCGACGTTAATTAACCAAACCATGACATTGCATAAAACTCAAAATTCGAGTTTACTTAGTATTGTAGTAGTAGTATTTTTAGAGAGAAGCTGGCAACTTGTCACCGATCGGTCTCGATCTAGTAATCATCTGATTCATAGCTGAACGCCATTATCCAATGGGCCACGGAGGCCCAAGTTCGTCGTTGTCTTTCTTGGAGGCTCTTATTGATGCAGCGACTGCGAAAATTTCGGTTTGCAGTTACAGAGTTTGAACCAATTATCGGTGAAACCTCCGCTTTTTTTACGATAAAGGGTTTTTGGTTCAACCTAGATTCCCCCATAATATGGTGTAGACCTCTGTTTTGCACCAAGATATGGTACATCGTTGAAATGAAATTTTTAACAGTGTCCAAATAGTGGATTCTCCAAGGAATGCGACCCTTTTCTCCACGATTTTTGTTAGTGAAAAAGCAGTTTATCTCAGAAAGGGACTTTTGTCGATTATTCCCTTCTTCCACTTGCCCTTTCAACTGTTATCGTAAATATGGAAATCCGGAAAGTACTTCGGACGAAATCGGTATTTTCCCGACTAATGCTCATAGCAAATAACAATGCAAACTAAATTTGTGTTTTTTTATTTGCATTCTTAATCACTGTTTTTCAACTTGTATCAATGTTTCACTGTTTTCAATATGTACCATAATTTAGGGTTACTTGGACCTAAATCAAGAAAACTGTTTTAAATCAGACCTGTCTGCTGCTACCTGTTGGTTGAATTACTACCTGTTGGAGATAGCGTGAATAATCGATATTTGATGGACAGCAGTGGTTATATATTTTTGTTTGGTTCCAAGTAACCGCCTTTCAGGAACTAAGTAACACATGTTAAGGCATATCTCGAATTAAATATGTACTCGGTAAAAAAAGTACTTAAAATGAGTATATGAGTACTTGTTTTTTTAAGTACAATTGCATCGTAAATGAGCGATGACGTACTCAAATTTAAGTAACCGTAATTTCTCAAAAATGAGCAGTGTTATTTCATATTGTACATCTCAGATTCTGTTCCAGTCGTCTTAACAAAGCGACCTGACAAACTTAAAACAGTCGTTCAGAAGATGGTTTTCCACCTTATTTGATGTGAATTGTTTAAATTGAAACGAGTTATTACAACTCAATTATCTTAATTCCCATTCTTTTGGCACACCTTTTTAAAATTTAGTCTGTTTACAACTTATTCACGTCGTTCACAACGGATAAGGCCCTGGACTGCGGTGCCTGAGGGTATGGGTTCAATTCTTGGTAAGTCTAGGCTGTTATTGTCAATATTTATTGAAAGTCATATATGAAGGCTGCCTATGTATGGAATCTAGTCTCTTTATTCATTTTTACTCAGTTTTGAGTACATGTATTTTTCAAAAATGAAGCAAATGTATTCGGAGCAATGATAAGCATCGAATGTAATCAAAAACGAGTACAATTTACTTATTTTTGAGTACCTATTTTTAACAGTGTAGGTGTAAGTTAAGTAAACCTTTAAAATTACATGCTTTGTTAAACAAATCATGTGAAGTGACTGTATTGAAATAATTATGTAGGCTATTGGTAATCTATTACATATGACGACTTTTATATTCTTTTGAAAGGCAACTCATGTTTTGGAACTATTAAACAAAACATCCATCTGACAAATATGTGCGTAATAAATTGTTTGATATTGTAATGACAAAGAAAATGTTTAACTTTTTTTTATTTATAATGTAATTTTTTTGGGATATATTTTAGTTAAGAATATTTTATTTTAAGTATTTTTAGTTACTTTGGCTTCGTAAAAATCAAATATCTGAATTTTATAGTTTATGAATTTGTTTCTATATAAATATTTGTTAAAATTATTACATTCATGCTATGTTCGTGACGATTTGTTTTTTTATGAGTTGATATTTTGTTAATTAAGGAGTATTAAAGATTATTCATAACTATTTTATATTGAAATAAATTGACGGTAACAATTTTGAATTGACTATAGTAAATTATGTAGTTTAAATATATTACTCCCTTTTTGTTGCCATAAAAATAAAAGATCTACATTATTAGAATATTATTTCAAATGCTAAATTATTACTATTTTCAATTACAGTTTGCAAACAATTTAACACTATGTTACTTTTCTGACATCATAGTTATTTCTAGAACTAGAATAGTATATTAAACTGTATAGCTTTTGTGTGATTACACAGTTAAATTAAAAAAGTATTTATAAGGTAATTTCAACAATCTTTCGAAAGCAAAAATTCAAAGTAGAAACAAATGTTCTTTTTATTTAACTAACAATAATAGATATACAAATTTGTTCCTGAAGTTACCATACATTTTTTAAGAATGCGTCAAGATAATCTGAAAAGAGTTGTTTTTCACTTGAAGTTAACTCATTATCTTTTGTTGGGTGCACTGCAATAAGACAAAAGGGCATTGAGTAGTAAAGAATGTGAAGAATGTATACAGAACAGATAGTAGTAGTAAAAAGTAAAATTATTTGCTTTTATTTCGAATATTGAGAAGATATGTGGACAGAAATTTAGTACAAAGAAGAATTCAAGGCGGCGCATTCACTTCGAGAGGCCTTCGCGGAAATGTCTTTCACTGAAAGGTTCGCGCTTAGTTTGGAAATTAATCGTTGAACAAGACACAGAAAGGTGGCAGAAAGTGAGGCTTGTAGAGACCGATTTTGAGCAGTCAATGTGTCTCCTTGAAATCTTTGCTCTAAAAAAGAAAAGAAAAAAGAAAAAAATAAACAAAATGTATATATAATATGAAAAATTAATTAAGAATTAAAAGATATATAATTATTCATATTCATAATTAGAATGGCCGTGGGAGAGTGTTACTATACAATTGATCAGTGCCTCCCCATATTGGTAAATTCCTGTAGACTGAAAAATCAGAAATCTAGTTGACAAGTTTGTGGAACGTTTGGCTTTGTTTTTTAATTAAACTAAGAAGTTTCACTTTAAAAATAGGCAAATGTTCCATAAGTTTTTCAACTAGGTTTGTGATTTTGCCAAGTCAACTTCCTAGTCGGGTTGACAATTTCCCCTCTAGTTGGAAAACTAGTTAAATATTTTTTTTAATTACATTTTATTTTTTAAAAAAAAAGGCCAAATATTTTAAGAGTTTGCTAACTGGGTTTGTGATTTTGCCGAGGCAACAGGAATTTAGTTAACATTTTTCGCGCGGGCATCAAAAATGTTGTAGAAATCATTGCAAAAAACTGCAACATTTTAATTCCTGGTCGGGTTGGCAAATTCCCATCTAGTTAGAAAACTTGTGATTTTTTTTTTAAATGAAACAAAGCAGTTTCATTTAAAAGAAAAGGCTAAATGTTTCACAAGTTTGTCAACTAGGTTTGTGATTTTGCCAAGGCAACAGGAATTTTCCAACCTTTTCCGCGCAGGCATGAAAAATATTGGGGAAATCATTGTAAAAAAACTGCGAAATTTTAATAAATTTTCTGATTGGGTTTGCAGTTTCCCATCTAAAACTATTTTTCCCATCCAATCTGGAAAAAACATGTAAATTGCAAGACTCTAAAATAAGTTGGTAATTTTACTTCAGAAAAGTTGATAAAAACCCATATTTCGCTTAATAATTTTAAGGCTTCTCCCTCCCCTCCCCCCCAATTCATAAGTCGTATAGAAGACCCTGATGGCCGGATTTAAGCATAGGTTACATCAAGGAGGTATAAACAGAATAAATGTTAAAAAAAAAGATGTACCAAAAGAATTTGAAGTAAGATAATTGAGTTGTAATAATATAGTTTTATTTAAGCAATTGAGATCAAATTATGTGGAAAACCTTCTTCTGAACAATTATTTTTAGTTTGGCAGTTCATTAAGATCGCTTGAACAGGAGCTGAGATTAGCTATATTGAATCACATCGCTACTTTTTGAGAAAGCTCGGACTCTTGCATTTGAGTATGCCATACTCCCATTTACGATGCAATTATACTTAAAGAAAAACAAGTAAGTTAACGCATTTTTAAGTGCCTTTTTTAGTGTATTAAAGGCGTGTCCTACTGCATAGTAAACCAACGCGTTCTCAAAAGTCGTGTAGTTGTACCTGCTATTTAAAGTGACCACCCACAAGTGTAAGAAGTTTTCCATACCTGCGATGGAAGAGTGCCGTGGTGTGGAAGAAGCGTTGTTTAACCTCCCTCTTCCTCTTCTGCTCCCTTGGTGAGGATGTTGGCGAACTTCTTGATGTCGATGAGGCCGTTGCTGTCGATCGGGGCCTCGGACAGAGCCTCTTCAACCTACATTAATATACAACAACACATTACTATTTACCCTACAAATCACTTTATTCCTATACTAATATATTTAAAAGAGACCCAAGCCCCAAGTTCCCAAAAAATTGCTATTTTTTGCATAATATGATGCTATACATATTTAAGAAGGTGTGTATAAAATTTCAAAGCAGTAACAGAAATATAACATGTTTTTTTTTAAAATTTTTATATGTCATTTATCATTTGTCTATCTACGTCTGTAACAATCGTCATTTATTCAAAATATTTTTTTTTAAACTTTTGTCGCATTTAAAATACTAAGGATTTGTAAAAAATGTACTTAAAACTAAATGCTAATAATTTTTGAAACTTTAATATCTGTTTAATAAACTTATAAAGAGCTTTTTTAAAATCAATTATAAATTATTTTTTTACGAATGAATAAACATAAAAAAATGAAGATATTTTTTATGTTATGAACTTAAAGCAAGTTTTTAAAAACAATTAAAACACGAATCTGCAAAAATCTGCTCACACGTTTGTAGTATATACTTTGACGTTATTTAATCAATTTAAATGTTTTAAAAAAGATTAAAAATGGAAGGAGGAGTGTAGTGTTTTAAAAAAAGCATATTTAGGCTTAAAAACCGCAAAAAATAATAAGTTTAAAGAATTTTTTTATTATTATTGTTCAGAATGAGATGTTACCCTATGTATGTTTCCTTAAAACTACTTAATTTAAAAGTTAAAATTAATTAATATCTGGAATTACAAATAAAGTTTTAACATACCTCCGCCTCGTTGAATTTCTCACCCCATGTTGTCAGGGCACGTCTGAGTCTAAATAAATAAAATATCAATTAGCAATTATAAAAAAGCAAGTTGATTATAATCAAAGATGCATATAAACCTATTCACTAATTTGTCTCTTAATGAATAAAATTTATTTAAACATTTTATTTACCGCCACACAACTATTAAAAAAATATTTAAATGTAACAAAATATTTAAATATATGAAAATATTTAACTATATGAAAATATTTAACAATATGAAAATATTTAACTATATGAAAATATTTAACTATATATGAAAATATTTAACTATCTGAAAATATTTAACTATATGAAAATATTTAACTATATGAAAATATTTAACTATATGAAAATATTTAACTATATGAAAATATTTAACTATATGAAAATATTTAACTAAATGAAAATTTTAACTATTAAACATTTAACATCGATTTAATATTCTTAAAGAAATTATGGACTTATTAGGGTACACAGAGTTGAAGTACAATTTTCTAATTAGGCAAGTTTAATATCCTTTTTTAAAAATTGCTTTATATTAAAATTGGTACAGTTAATAATTTAATTAAAGAGTTTTATGTAATTCAACATTTTGAGGAATAATGGTAAAATAACATAATCAGAATGAATTAAAAATCTTTTTGGTTATCTAAACAAGCGGTTCTCAATCTGTGGTACGCGTACCCCTGGGGGTACACGACAGTCCGGTTGGGGGTACGCGAAAATAATATTAGAAACGGCGTAAAACATAAAATATATAAGTGTAATAAGTAATATAAAAATAACAGATTAAAAGTGTCATTAATTAGAGTCGTTTGATTTATTTGCCAGTTAACTTAACATTACTTCCTAATTAAATAAACAAAAAAAATGTGCATAGAGAGATAAGGGTCGTTAGAGAAAGGGTACTGATAAATGAAAAGTTTAAATATATTAAATTTTATACCTGAAAGATGATTTCAGTTAAATTATTGTTTTTAAACTTTAAAAACAGCTCAAAGGGTATATTTATACCAATGAAAATTATGTGTGCACTTTAAACAAAACTAATGTAATGAAATTGTAATTGAAATGTAATATTTTGTAAATTATGTGTACACTTTAAACAAAACTAATGTAATGAAATTGTAATTGAGATGTAATATTTTGTAAATTATGTGTGTACTTTAATTGTGTTTACTTTAAACAAAACTAATGTAATGAAATTGTAATTGAAATGTTATATTTTGTAAATTATGTGTGTACTTTAATTGTGTTTACTTTAAACAAAACTAATTCAAGAATTGTAATTGAAATATAATATTTTGTAAATTACATGTAAAATTTAAAGAAAACTAATGTAAGAAATTGTAATTGAAATTTAATATTTTGTAAATTATGTGTACGCTTTAAACAAAACTAACGTAAGAAATTGTAATTGAAATTTAATATTTTGTAAATTATGTGTATACTTTAAACAAAACTAATGTAATGAAATTGTAATTGAAATTTAATATTTTGTAAATTATGTGTATACTTTAAACAAAACTAATGTAATGAAATTGTAATTGAAATTTAATATTTTGTGAATTATGCGTACACTTTAAACAAAACTAATGAAATGAAATTGTAATTGAAATTTAATATTTTGTAAATTATATGTACACTTTAAACAAAACTAATGTAAGAAATTGTAATTGAAATTTAAAATATTGTAAATTCTGCGTACATTTTAAACAAAACTAATGAAATGAAATTGTAATTGAAATTTAATATTTTGTAAATTATGTGTACACTTTAAACGAAACTCATGTAAGAAATTGTAATTCAAATGCAATATTTTGTATAACAGTAAACAACTTACGTTTCTTCCTTGCATTTGCCTTCGCCTTCATCGTACATGTTGAAAGCGTTGACAATGACATCTTCTTCATCAGTTCCTGATAAAGAAAAAAGTATTTTATTAGACTAAAACTGAAGGTGCTAGTTTGTTAGAGAAAAATAAATTACCGAATTCATATTTTTATCGTATAGCACCAACTTTCAATAAAATTAATTCAGGGCTTTTGTACACACAGTAATGGAAAAGATCGAGATAAAAGAAAAAAAACTGGTATTTTATGACGTCTGTTGGACGCATGTAAAGTATAGGGATGTTTTTTTTAAAAATAAATTAATTTAAAATACACAGTTAAAAAACGAACCTCATTTTGAAATTGTCGTTTTGAAAGTGCCCTCGTTTTTGGCAAAATGAATTTGGCGAGAAAAACGACAAAATTAATTTCGTCAGTTTGACGAAATATTTAAAATCCTCTGACGTTCATTGACGTGCTATCACGTCTCCAGTTTTGTCTAGCGATACACCACATTTTAAATTCGTAAAAATACTCCATTTTACAATATTTTCTTAATTTAAAAGTTTGAGGTGCAACTAACCAGCTACCTCTTTACAATTAATTACATTCCTTTTAAAAAATATAAAATAGCATGCCCATGAAAAATTATTTAAATATTCAAGAAGTAAAAACCAATTTACATTCATCGCAAAACATCGTTAAAGCGTAAGTGGGTTAATTTGAGCATAAAGCAGGTTCTCGTTTCGTCAAAAATGACGAAATTATCTTCAAAAATGAGCATGCATTTGTAACAATGCATTTGCAGCATTAATTGCAAGATACCCATCCCTTTATTAATTTAATGGATTAGCGTAACCGTGGGAAGTTTTTACTGAAACTATATCACGAGATTCTATTGGTAGACCTACCGGATATCCTGTCTCCGAAGATGGTGAGGAACATGGTGAAGTTGATGGGTCCGGAAGCCTCAGCTACCATGGACTCGAGCTCGGCATCCGTGGACAGACGGCCTATTCGAAGAAAACAAGACAGCATTAAAACACATTTCTTAAACCCATTTCTTATTATTTCATCTAAATTCTTTTGTTTGTTAGCGATTTACAACACTGTTACGTTACAAAACGCGCAGGAGCAATAATAATAGTAAAACGAGCGTGTACGCGTTTTATTCATAATATTCATTTGAGCAATGTACCTCTTTGTACAAAATTGATGCTGTTCTGCAATTTTGAAATTGACTATTTTCGTGTATCTTGTATAGTTTTTGAGATAGGCGCGCTTACTCTTGCTTTTACCGCTAGAGGGCACTGCAACAGGTCTCGTTAAATAGTTCAGAGACAATTTACTATACCTGGTCACCACTTTTACGACTATATCTGTCGTTGGTTGAAAGTTAAGGAGAATTATTTTTGAGGGCACCGTGTCAAAGTATTTTTGAGGACAGCGTGAAAAATATGTTTGAGGTCAGCGTGGCAAAGTATTTTTGAGAACAGCTTGGCGAAATATATTTAAGGGTACCGTGGCAAATTATAAAGTTATTATATATAAAGTTATATAAAGTTTGCAAAGTATAAAGTGGTGTGTATAAAGTAAATATTTAAATGAAGGTTATGAATTTTAGGACAAGCCCATGTAATAATTAATGCATGACCCCCCCCCCCCCCCACAAATACCCATTTGTTGTAAAGGCGAAATATATTAATGTATTTATTATAGTCAAAAAATATAATAAAATTTAACTCTTTTAATCATTGATTAACGATTCGTTTAAAGAAACACACGCTTATATGAATTATTTCAAACGCATTCTAAACAAATTATTTGATATTTATGAGGTGAACGTACGATTCGGCACTGCTTCTGAAAATTCTCTTTCTTTTGATACCCCATGTGTTATGATCCATTGAGTACAAGGGCCGCAAAAGAGATTATTTAGTAGTGAAATAATATTACTCACCAAGGGAATCGAATGTTGCTCTGATGTCATTTTTGGAGATGAAACCATCCTTATCTTGGTCAATGAGAGTGAAAGCCTGAAAGAAAAGTTATGAATTACTAATTAATTACAAAATATTTTTATTGTAAATAAGTGTAATATTCTGTTAATTAAATTATCACTGTATTAAGTGTGCTAATCTAAAAAAATACAAAATTCCCGTATTACTATGTTAAGTATGTATTAAGTATTAAAACTATACAATATTCAATTATTATTGTGTGTAAATAATTATTTTCTTATTTACAAAATAGCATAGTCTTAGTCAGAATGTTTTCGTCTTTATAATCTAATTTAATTTGAATATTAAAAATACCATATGAAGCAATTAATCGATCATTTGTTAGATTTTGTGAGGTAGCCTCAGCGTATCAAACTATACTTAGCCTGTGGCACTCAATGTGTTAACATACTTGGGCGTAAGGCATTGATATTTTCTGTTTGAATGTTCTGAATTTATATAAATTTTAATTTTGTGTGTTTTACAGTGTTGAGAAGTGTTGTGTGGGGCTGACCTCTTTGAACTCTTGGACCTGGTGGGGCGTGAATTGTGCGAAGACGTTGGATCCGGACCTCTGCGCCCTCCTCTTTTGGGAGGCGGGCTTGGAGGAGGGAGCGGGCTCTGCTGCGGGGGCGGCTTCCTCCTCTGCCTTCTTCTTCTTCGTCTTCTTCTTCTCCTTCTCGTCACCCTTTTGGAAGAAAAAGACGCATAAGAAAAACTACAACATAATACGCAATATAAATTAATTACGCATAAAGCAAGGGTATCCGTTTACTAGCAACAATTGCACTTAATCAACTGAGTTACTAATAAATCACAATGGAACCTTTTCCAATTATTGAATTGAATCCAACTCAGGACTGCAAAGTCTCAGATTTTGCTATCGCTAGAGTGAAGCTGAAAAATTGCCCTAGTATTACCCTCAATCTCCGTACAATATTGCCAAATTTTCGATTTTTTACCAAAGCTGTCCAATAAAAAAGTGAAGGGATACAATTTTAGTTTATAGTTGCATGCTAGTTTAGTTGCCAACTAGCCTAAAATCAAGAAGGTTTCCAAATAAACGCGATAAAAACTGCTGTATTAAGTATCTTGGTAGTTTACTAAATTCATGCAAATTTCAAAGTTTAGTTAAGTTTCTTTAAATCAACCAAAATACTGCTTTTTCCCAATCCCTTACCATAAATATTTGTATTACACTTATTTCATAAATATTACAATAACATTTTAGACATTACAATTTTATTTACAAGTTGCCTTGGAAACAAGTTATTTCGCATAACAAAAATTAGAATTTTGTCATATTCTATTGATTGTCAATGGCCTCTAGAGTTCCGTTCTCCTGAAAACGTATTTTGCTAGCTTGCGTGATCAGATAGTTGTGTTCATGTTCGAAACTAACAATGTCCAATTTTTCATTATAAAATTAACTATATAACTATTTTATTATAAAATTAAACTATATATATATTATATATATATTATGTTATGTATCCATAACACTTTGTATCCCATATGCTTAATGCTCTATTTTATTTCTCATATTATTAATGCTCTATTTTATTTTTCATATGCTTAACGCTTTATTTTATTTTCCCATTGTATTTTTATATTAGTAATCTTTTGATAATCAACATTGTCTTTATGCATTTTTCTTCCAGGTACGATACTTTATTCTTCCGAAATAAAAATAGAATAAAAAAACAATTTTATGTGCAGGGAAAAAGTCAATAAACTTATCACTTTAGATTGTTAATAGTTTATCGCTGTAGTAGCTGTAGTTCAACTGTGCCCATAATCACATCCGGTTGCAGTTAAATACATTGCTTTTTGTATCAGAACCTATTTTGAGTACCATTTACGACTGTCCAATTGCTCAGAAAATTAACGACTTCCCAAATGTGGTCACAGTTGTAAAACTCACCAATCAAAATCTAAAGTAAAGTATCATACAATATTATATTTTAGAAATATTTCAAGACATTTTGCAAGTGTATTTAAAAATTTATTCAATTTTGTTTTATTTTCCCGATTTCTTACAAATCTTACACTCGATTCAAACATATATCAGCCACATTTCACTTCAATTCTAAGTAATTTATTTAGAACTTCTGAAGTAGTTTTTTTTTATTTGAAAAGCAGAAGTGAATAGTAGGCACTTAAATTGTCTTTGAAATCTATATAGAGATTCTAAGTTATGTCAATTGTTGACTTTTGAATTACTCATATTTGTTTAGAAATTCAACATATAATAAAATAAAAAAATTCAATTGTTTTTCCCATAATTATTTTATCGAATTTCTATCTCAATTTTACAACTATCCAATAAAGCCACGCCTACGACTTCATGTAGGTTATTTGTTATGACTTATGAATTGTAGCAACCAATTGGATTGAATATTTGTAGCATGGTTCACAACATTTTTTACACGGAGAACATCTGCCAGGAACCGTTTATTTTTTTGTTGTTGAGTCACCGACTTAGTATTTCCTGCAGTCTTTTTTACTTCTCGACGAACAAAAATACTGCTAGCGCCTGAATAAGCACTATTTGTTTCTCGTTCTATTTCTAGCCGAGCTTCCCCTTTGGCTCGTCAGAGGGACCTCGGGAGTTCACCGGCTGTTGCCAGATTCCCGAATGCATAATTCATTCAAAGTGCTGAAGCAAGAATCGCACATTTTTTTTGTTCCATTCCAAGACGACGACGTCATCTGAACGAAAGTTTTAAAAAATACATATTCTTGGCCGTATTTCACCCTTTGAAGAATTCACTGAACACCTAGAACTCTTCAGACTTTTAAGTTTTACTGGATGCTAATTAAAGCCATGGGCGCAAAATAGTCCTGCAAAGTTTGCTCGATTAGAAAGTTTGGCACATTTGGTGGCTAATTCCTTATCTTGGTAGAAGTATTAATCTAAATTAAATGCAACAAATTGGAACTGTGCTATGGGATCAAAACTTGTGTCAAAGTAATTAAGGCTGAAATTTACAGAGGGTTCTAATTTTTATGAACTAGAAAGGATTTATAAGTGAAGGGGAACTAAGAAATATTCTTATAAATGGTTAGTTTTTAAAAGAAAGTACGTTTGCTTGAAATCACCAAATTGGTGATTGCCATTTTATTTTTGCTAAAGTGGAGAAATCTTCCGTAAATTTTTTGTTAAATAAAGCTGAGCTTATATTAAAATTTCAGGAACAAAACATTGTGCATACTCTTTTGAACAAACAAAGAGTATATGACTCAAAGTTATTTATCCAAACTATTATTGTTATGGTAAGTGTACAATATTATTCTGAGACATTACACACATATTTTTAGAATATAATTTTAAAGTTTATATTTCACAGACCTTAAAAAAATTAAGAAACACGTTTTAGAAATTTTATAATATTATTGTAAAAATACTAAATTTCATTTTTTTTAAGTAACGCTTAAAGAAAAATTATTGTTAAACATTTTGTAACAAGATCATTTAAAACTTTATACGTATGTTTTGGAAAAGTTTGATCCTAATGTCCGTTCACCAATAAACTTCAAATAAACAAACATAATGATGTACAAGGCAATTCTAAAATTTAGTTGAATGTAATATTTCATATTTATCTTTAACAAGCACAAAATAATTTAAAGTAACATATTTGATAGAATATTATTATTTGTGTTAAATATTTTTAATTACTATTGAAGCAAAAGAAATATCTGCTTTCAGACATTTAAACGTTTATATATGAGTTTACTTTTTATCTTTTTGGATGAAACAATTCAATTTTCTTTAATTGGCAAATTTTCTTAAATAAATTCAATTTTTCTTAAATAACTACAATTTTCTAATGGTATTCGTGAATGAAATTGTCGAATGTATTAAAACCGAACTGTAAAATAAAATAATTCACGTTCGTTAATATTTTTTTATTGTTTTCATCAAATTTACATTTAATGCTCTATCGCGTTTTCATTTAATGTTCTCAAAACACTATGGCCTTCATTAGAACGCGTTTTACTTTTCTTTATTCAATAGAATAATCACAATTTCTGCAATCAAAGTCTAAATTATATTTCAAAATAGCAGCAATTATTACATACAACAATTATTTTACAGTTAGTCAGTAAGTCTAAGGACCTTTTGCACGACCTGGTGTTGAGATTAAAGTAAATTTGAGTAAATATAAGCTGATTGGTGAATAGCAAACCACATGGTCCCCGTCAATTAATAACGTTATAGCGTGACGTCACTTACATCTAAAATTGAGGCAAAGTGTATTCCCGATACCAGGTGCCGAAATTGTGCATTACGTCCATTAAAATTAAATGTTTGTTAAGTATTCATTTTATTCCTTTGTTTTAGTTTTTAGAATACGTTAAGTAATATTTTTAATCGATAAAAATGCAAACAATTTATGATTTAACAATTAATATCGGACTATTTAACAATATGTCGTAGTTAAATTTATATTTATTTTAGTTAATCGGAAGTAACTTTTATAATAATAGTAATTAATAACGTTGATGCGAATATTAATAGCAATAATCGTTTGGAAATTCACAATATTCGAAATTCATTCAACAAAATGGAAGTTCCACGTTGGTTACAAAAAAAAAGTTCGAACGAAAATTCCCCTCCAAGGAAAATAGTGTGTCGAGGCATTATTCTTAGAGATCGTTTGGAAGCACCCAGATGTAAGGGGAGAGGGGGGGAGGGCTCCATCGTCGACGTTCCAAAAATAACGCTCCCGAAACACAAGAGTGCTGAGGAGAGAGAAAAATCGGGAACACACAAAAGAAAACGGCCGCCATGTTGTGCAACGCCATACTTGGCGAGGCTATAATTACGCGTTGGAAGAAGATGGGCTCGGTTACAACAGCTTCCTTGGAGCAGTTGAATGCCTTTTGGAGAGTTGAAAGAGAACTGGTTCATTGGTATTGGATTATAATGGAGTATCGAGACCATTTTACTTGCTGTAGTACTTATACTTTTGTATTGTGGTTTAGTAATTATAGAACACTTCAGTCATAGTTTAGAAATTAAATTATACCCTGCGAAACGCTGGTAGTCGAACTTTATTTTATTATGAATAAACTTTTAGCTTTTTAATACGAGTTAACGAAAATTTTTAATAAAAGGTAGACCTAGACATAAATGTTAGAAGTTTAATATTAAAACTGAAAATTCCAAATATGTTTATTTTTCTTTGATACTAATTGATGTAGTCAAATGTATTAAATATAAAATTAGATACAAAGGTTTTAAAAGGAGAACATTATAATTTTATTTTATGGTATATTTTATAAATATAGTATCATTTTACAGTGGGTTTTTAGTTAGTATAACTATATTTACAATGAACAACTATTATTGATTAGGAAAAGGTTAAAAAATTGAGTAGTTCAAATAAAGGGTGTGGCAAGTATTCAATAAATATTAAAACATTCTATGTGGCAAAGTCAAATTTGATAACTGTGCATGGTATACTTAGAAATGAACCTCATATTTAAGTCTGTGTTACTGTGTTGTAAGACAGGTTGTTAGATTCTGAAGATGTAGAAGTACTTGTAGTGTTACAGTGTGTAATTTTGCCATAACGTCAAATAGATAGATCACGGATGCAAAATGGAAATGTGTATTGCTTTGGTGACTTGGGGGTTCCTTATCATAATAAAAGGTATATAATGTACCCGGGAACTACGGCTCTGATTTTACTTATACCACCCAAAACGTGATATCACTTTCAGGGATCTCAATTTTTCCTACAACGTAAACCATTTTTAAATTCGCGAAAATACTCTGTTCTACAATATTTAAAAAATGTAAACGTTGGTGGTACAACTCACAAGGTTTTAACTATTTATAAAAAGTTACAAATTATATTTTTTACAATTTTTTTTTCTTGTAATATGAAATACCAATCACCGAAAAAATATATTTGATCCACCAAAGAAGTGAAAACAAAACTCTGCAATTTCAAAAATTGCTTGAATTATTGAAACATGGAAAAGTTAAATCTAACAACCAAGCCTTCTATTATTATTATTTTTTTTATTTCGTTGCAACGTTTAAACATCCCCAAGGCAAGCAGAAACGCAAATAAACCCAAAAACTAAAAGAAAAATAACCCCAGTAGCCAACTCTTCACTTATGCGATATTTCAAACATACGCTAGCTGCGAATACGGAACGCATCGGATTTCGATCCAAGTCATTAACAAGAAGAAGCTTGATGTTCCTGGGGTGAAAAGTCTGATTTTCATCCAAACACTCATAAAAAAAGAATATTTGGTTTAGATGTGTGTCTGTATCAGCCCCATCTCCCATCATCGCTATCCTAGACGGGATGTTCCATTTAATCTGCGGAGGGGTGAGGGGGTGAGCTGTCGCGTTTTGATTCTATAATCTAAACATTCTTGTGACAACTGTCAACGTTACAAATATATCACTTGCAACTGCTTGGTTTGAGTTTTTTCTGGGGAGTTTTTCTTACACTTTATGATGAACATCAACGATTAATTGGTTTTTAATTGATATCAGAGCTTGTTTAGGTTTTTTAAGTTGTATTTCGTTTTGTTTTTGGTGAATGTATAACACTGGGATAGTTAAAGTTTTAACTTTTATAAAAAGTTAATGGGTTTGTTATTTTTTTTAATTAGTTGCTGTTATTCTTTGCTCTAAGTAAATTAGTTTTTGATTAAGGTTTTGTTTTATTCGTTGTACAGCTTTTTGCAGAGATTAGAAATTATAAAAGTTTGTTTTATTTGAAGATTAGCAAACAGAAAAGCTTGTTTTATTCAGAGGTTAGGACACAAACATAATAATGTATTTCATTCATTTACATCATTTTCCCAGAGATTAGAAAACATAAAAATGTGAACTTAAAGGATTTCTTAATACATGCTTGTAGATTTAAATACAATTGCACATTGAGTTTTTGTTATATCTGGGGATGTTTATTACATTAAGCAATTAGGTTTCAAGAAAACTTTTATTTTTGTATATTTTTTGGTTTAGCTTTGAAAAAAATATTTTTAAAAAATACATATTGTATTAGATGTTTTCCCTTGAAAGTTTATTTTAAACTTTTTTATGTGATAAAATAAACATTCTTCAACATTTTAAAATTGTTGTGTTTGTATTAAAAACGCGATAAAATATTGAACAGAATTGTATTACAATTAATTACAATTCTTTATTTGTATCTTTCTACATGCTTACATGAACACAATATGTCTTATAACTCATCGCATATCATTCTATGTTAATTTAGTTCATATTTTGTTTAAAGTACTATATATTAATTTGTAATTAAATATCAAGAGTAATGAGAATTTCAGAAAATATATTTTATTTTAAATATTGAAGGTATACGATTTTTTAAAATTTAAAGTAAATATTTAATGATAGTTAATATACATTTTTTAAATAAATTTTGTATTAAAAACTTCTTTTTAATTCACCCCTACATGTACACACCATCTAAAATTACCAAATACAATTACAAAAACAATGGATGAATGTTTGTTTTATAGCAATTTTTAAAACAGTTATTAAACTATTTAAAAACGTTTAAATGATATTTCAAAATTTAGGGCTCGAATTAATTTTATTATTTATAATTATTCAGTCATATCCTCAATTTCATGAAAGTGCTTAAAGATAAACAGAAAATGATAAATTAAATAGATCTTCACGCACAAAATGGATATTTAGAATTGTTTAAGTATAACATCTCTATTACGAGTTTAATTAAATTAAGGTAATTTATATATACTCATTTGCAACATAAAAAACTTATCAAATTGACTAATTACATAAAAAGTTTTAGTTACAAAAAATTAAATTAGTATGTTTAAATTTGTAGTTTAAATTAACCCTCTGACGCTCATAGACGTTGTCCCACGTAAAAGGATCTTCAGTTTTTCCAGCGATATGCAATCCATTTTTAAATTCGTAAAAATACTCCATTTTGCAATATTTTTGAAATTTAAATGTGTTTGATACAAGTTACACGCCTTCTCTTTACATTCACATACACATTAAAAAAAATAATATAACATATTATATTAATAAAAAAAATAATTAAACTTCCAAACTGTGAAAATAACTTTACAATTGCGTCAGAGGGTTTAAAAAGAAACTATAAAAACTATTAAAATTTGTAAAAAAAAAACGATGTATTACTGAAGAATTATTAGTTTCATTATGAGATGTGCAAGGTTTAAAAAATACTAATTAAGGTTATGTGATTTTCTACAAAATTAGCAATACAGAATTTAACTAACCAAAGATAAGTATTCCATAGGAAATCCAACATATTGTAATTGGCCATTTCACGAAATGGATGACGGAAAATTAGAATATTCCTTAGTAGAAATTAGAACTTCCCATTACTATTCTTTTAAAAATATAAATTATTTCCAAGACAGAATTTATTTATTATTTTGAAATATATATTGCTTAAAAATTTAAGATTTTGCATCGTTCAGTTCTTATTTCAAGCTCATGACAAAAAAAAACAAGCCCAATATCAAATCAATATTCGAAATCAAGTGTTAGTAAAAAACCCCAAGAATCACGACGAATTTATTTTAGTAGAAGAATATAAACTAAAAAAGATTGTTTTTAAATATTACTTAAATTTGAAATGAACTTTTAATGATTTGTCACTGTTTTTTACGATGTATAAAGTATTTAGGTATTTTGTTGTGCTTATACTGTTTGTTATACAGTAGCTTTTATAGTTTTTTTTTTAACAATTTTTTTTTCGTGAAGTTGATAATTATAAAAATGCAGAATTTTCTATATTAAAGTTTCTGTGTATTACAAAACTCAAAAGAAGAAAAAGGAAATGAATGATATTGTCTGCCTTAATCCTTTTGAACAGTTCCTGCGTAGACATTTAAATCTATTTAAATTTCATTTTAATAAAAAAGTAACTATTTTCAATAGACTTCAATCACATTCATAGTCATTCCATTTTTATATATATATATATTATTGTTTTAACCCCTAACATCCTTGTCAAGAAATTTTCCAATATGATCACTAGCTCTCTAATCCACTAGATCCACTAGTTCTTCTACGTTTTTCAAACGTGTTTTTAATTCATGAAAATATTCTATATAATGCAAGTTTTCTCATATATTACATAATTATTAATGTAACGTTTTATTCAGAAAAATATTAATAAAAAAATAAACCCATGTATTAGTAAATAAAATTTAAACTCTATGAGGGGAAGAAATTTACAATTTCGTCATTTCGCTAGACACTCGGAGGACATTAAAACCGTCTCAGGGTTAACGATATACAAATCCGTTAGCCTATTTCCAGAATTCCCATATTTCATATCTAAAGCACTGGGGAAAAGCATCCAATGCCAAACTCTATATCGAGAATACAAGTTAAAATATCTTGCTGTGAAAACAACTTTACAATTATGTTATATTGCTGGAAGATCAAAGAATTTAAAAGCATGGATATACTTTTTATGTTAACCGTTATTATGATTATACACTGCTGTGTTATTTTCTTGTAGCTAACCATAATCTTTTAATTCAAGAGTCGTTCTATATGATCTGTTTATAAAAAATATCGGAATTAATAACATTCCGTCGTTTATCCTGATGATGAAAAACAGTTGCGTTTTGAAATTATAATTGAGCCGTTTAGTTTAAAAACCAGATAATAAATTTTTTCAATTTTCAAATTATTTAATTTATTTTTAGATTTCCTACAGATCTATCAGTAGGCGAAATCATAACATTCCATAGCAATCTAGCTGCTATTCATTTTGTCGTAGGAAAAAAAGCGTTTGGTTGCAAAACCAAATAAGTAAAAAAATCAGTTTCTAAACTAAGTAAATAGATGCGTGTAGGCTACTGCGCAGCACCGATCGCAGAGCAGTAGTTGAGCTATATCCCACAGCTTAGTTGCAGAAGCAGATAGATCCAAAAGGGAAAAATATATATCAAGGTAATATTTATACAGAGCTAAAACTTGGTTAAGACATGTGTCTTTCTAATACCAATTTGTAAACAAAAAAGAAAATACAATTCTTTCATTAAAAATTCACGCTATTTTAGCCATCGTAAAGTTGTTTTCACTCTTTGGAAATCCAAATATTTTTTCTTAGGCGGGCGCTTTGATATTTTTACCAACATTTGAATTCATTGGAAATAGATAACTTTTAAGTTATACCTGAAAGATTAGATTTAAAAAACATTGTAAATTGGAGTACTTTTATGAGTTTAAGACCTGGATGCATTGATGGAAAAAATGGAGACCTTTGGACGTGATTTCACGTTTATGAAGTCCAAACGTTAATTAATTTTTTATTTCCATGAAAATTTGTCAAAATTGATCAAGTATGGTTTAGAAACAAGGCGGTTCAATTGTCTTTCCTCCTTCCAATTTATTGGTACGTTTATGTTCTGATCTTATTGTTCAGGCAAAATTTGCATTATCCTTTTGTAAAAATTTCTTTTATGTCAAGTAACATCATTTGCAATATGAGCACCATTCATGTTTATCAAAGTTTTATTTAGCACAATCGAGTTTTTTGTTTAAATTTTTTATAAGAATACCAAATGGTATGACTCTAACCACCTGAGGTCTTAACATGTATATCCATTCAATTATCGACAGTTATCTTAGCAATACACGCAATATAAAGTTTTTTTAAACCTCTACATTATAACACTTTTTTTCAATTTTAAAGCATTGAGCATTTTTTGAAAACCTTCAATACTAAAACAATTTTTTTAAATATTAGTTTAAAAAAATAATGTGTCGGAAATATAAATAATATTAACTCTCCCACAGTAAAATAAACTTAGAGTTTCTATATTTTGTTTATCACTCATAGAGTTAAATGGCGAATGCTAATGACAGATTGAATGATACTTGTCGGAATTTTTTTTTCGGATATATAACGAGAAATAACACTATCACTATACACATGATATTATCGTATGGACTAATAATAAAACTCATTTAGTTTATTAGTAATTTACTATTCAGACTACTTGGTTGAGTGCATGAATATAAAGTTGATATAAGACATCAAATCTTATGTTTTTCAGAAACAAAATCAAGATTCTAATAATCAAGTTCGAAAACTTTCATACAATAAAGTAGCTTTATCCAAATGAAATAGTACACTTCTATTGAAGAAAAATGCTTATCTCAACTATTTTCATACATTAAGTTTTACTAAATGTCACCTGCTACCTACACTTCAGATTTTTTTCTAATTTAGAATATTTTTTTTGAGGATCCATATTTATCCTCACAACAATCGCATACTTAAATTCATAAAAATGTTTTTTAAATAATTTTTAAAAATTTGCCATAAAGAATAATTAATCAAATTTAATTTTTTTTTTAAATTGATGTATTAAAGTTTATATTTAACTTCACTTGCATTAACTTTACAATTTTATCTTACAATTTATCAACTCTGCATGTGTATTTTCTTCATTGCAGTATGAGGTTTAGTCCCATTTCCACTCTTCCCACTTCAGAAGGCTTGCGAAAATGCCCAGCAGACACACCTTTTTCCCAAACGATATGATTGCAAGCAAACAATAAATCCATCCAGTACTCACCATGTTAAAGGAGTTTAGTTGTTGATGAGAGGAGAGCTCAGACGATTCAGAATGTACCCTCACCGATGGATGACTAGGCAGCTAGGAAGATGCCCGACTCAAGTAATCTCGTTTTTACGCACCCCCTCAAGTAGGCACGACGCGTGACGTCACCGTCCCTTGCCAATAATACACTACGGCCGTTCGTCCCCCCCTTACTTTCTAGGGAAGCGTGCCAGCCAGTGGCGTTGGCATACCAAACCGATATAGAGCGCTCTAAAAATGGAGCTTGGGCTCTACGGTTTTGCTTTTCTGATCTTTGCCTTTGCGAGAGAATAAAGGCGAGGGAAAGGGGGCCAGTATCTCTTGTGTTTTTTAAAGTGCTTGGAATTGTTTAGTGGTCTGTGATCTGCGCGGGTAGAAATGGGTTAATAGGGGAGAGTGGGGCCGTGGTTAAATCCGATGTGGGACGTTAAATATATGCAGGCGTGGCCGTGAAAAGGAGAAGTACAGAAGTAACACTCTTTTTTGAGAATTCTGCCATCGTCAAGGCTACTTTGGTAAATTGTGTTGTTACTCTTTGGTAATTCGTCGTCGAATAACATCCAGAGACGTCACATTAAATTATTTTGTGGGGGTGTTGGAACAAGACATTTCACAACTTAACAATTCGAAATTCCCAACTTAAAAGATTCGTAATTCCCAACTTAACGATTCGAAATTCCCAACTCAACAGTACTGAATATTCCCAGTTCCAATTGAGGTTAAAGGCGTCCGCTGGGAATCCGAGGATTCCTGGTTCGGGCCTAGGCGATGGACTTGACAAAGAAAAGTAAAAAAGTAGTGATCTTGTGATCGGAGGCTTTCCAGCTTCGCTACAAAATACTAGAAAAGTCGTCCAGTATAATTTGTTGGATATTCTGGACGACTTTCTAGTATTTTTGTAGCGAAGCTGGCAACCCAGTGATCTTGCGATCGGAGGGTTGTCAGCTTCGCTACAAAAATACTAGAAAGTCGTCCAGAATATCCAACAAATTATATGTGGCGTGTATACGGGACTGGTGTACGATAAAATGATCGGAGTCCAAAGTCCTGACGTCTATTGAAGGCGTTGGGTGCCAGTTCAGGTGTTTCCTCGTCATCTGAACATGGTTCTAAAATAACGAGGTGCATGTATGAATGTGTGTGTGAATGTGTTTCCGGGTCTTTCCTTCGAGATTGACCCCGAACCGTCGCCAATAGCCCACTCTGCAGCTCTAGTGCGACGTTAATTAACAAAACCAAACCAACCATCTAACTGAGACCTCCGTGGCCGAGCGGTTAAAGGCGTCCGCTGGGAATCCGAGAATTCCTGGTTCGGGCCTAGGTGATGGACTTGACAAAGAAAAGTAAAAAAGTAGTGATCTTGTGGTCGGAGTCTTGCCAGCTTCGCTACAAAATACTAGAAAAGTCGTTCAGAACATTTGCAAAAATTAACGGCGTGTACACTGGACTTGTGCACGATAAATCTGATCGGGGTCCAAAGTCCCGACGTCTAATGAAGGCGTTGGGTGCCAATTCAGGTATTTCCTCGTCATCTGACCATGGTTCTAAAATAACAAAGTGCCTGTATGAATGTGTGTGTGTTCTCGGGTCTTTCCTTCGAGATAGACCCCGAACCGTCGCCAATAGCCCACTGTGCGGCTCTAGTGCGACGTTAATTGACCAAACCCAACCAAACTTCACAATTCGAAATTCCCAACTCTACAGTACTGAATATTCCCAGTTCCAACTAATCGGCATTTTCAGTCTTTTTTTTATTAGGTAATATTAAACAGTTCTCTTACAAGCATTGATTTGTTGCACGCATGTTCCAATGCAGTGTTCGTCCTGAGGTCTAATTTAATTAACTTAAAGCATGACTTGGGACCGACAGATCTGTCTGTGTTTTGAAATGAGGTTTCGATATAAATGTGAAATCATTCTTATTTTTGACGAAATAAATTTCGTAAATAAAAAAAAAGTCATTATGATTTTCCTCAGTTTAACGAAGAATTGTTTTATCGGAGTTGAAACAAGACATTTCCCAACTTAACGATTCGAAATTCCCAACACAACTGTACTGAATATTCCCAGTTTCAACTAATCGGCATTTTCCGCCTTTTTTTATTAGGTAATATTAAACAGTTCTCTTACAAGCATTGGTTTGTTGCACGCATGCTCCAATGCAGTGTTCGTCCTGAGGTCAAATTTAATTGTATTTATATATTAACTGTTTGAAATTTCCAACTTAACGGCATCGGGTGCCAGCTTAGGTGCTGTCCTCGTTATATCTAACCATGGTTCCAAAAATACGAGGAATTGTTCGCGGGTCTTTCTTTCTATATGAGACTTCTTTCTGTATGGACGCCAGCAATAGCTCAATATGCAGGTCTAGTGCAAAGTCAATTAACTAAACCAAACTTAATAATTGAAATTCCCAGTGCTGAAAATTCTTAGTTCGAACTTATCGATATTTTTTAAACTTTTTTATAATAGATTAGGTAATATTAAACAGTTCTCTCAAAACTATTGATTTGTTGTACGCATGTTCCAATACAGTGTCCGTTCAGAGGTCTAATTTAATTTTAATCTTACAAGTCGGGCAATTTTTAATCATCCATCGCTTTGATTGGCTAATAATATTAATTTTCTTCGGGCATAAATTTTACCAACTCGGGGATTTTTAAAACTCGAAATTTTCCCATTTTTAAGGTTTCCATCATATTGGGGTGGTTGTGCCCCCCCCTTCCCCTACGCCAAACACCCCCGGTACGACGGGCCTGATAACATCACTTGAATTTTTGACTTTTGATGAAACACGAATCTTCAATTTTTATTTTAATGAAAGTTATTTACTTAGATTCTTTTCCGGTAGTACCAGCTCATTTTTGGTTCTTATACGTATACTACCACAATTAAACATAGCTTTTCTGGTATGGTAGATAGCGCGCTTGATTTGGGACCGACAGATTTGTATGTGTTTTGAGTCAAGTCATGGATATATATGGGAATTCGTTCTTATTTTTGAAGAAATAAATTTCGTAAAAAAAAACGTCATTATGATGTTCCTCAGTTTAACGAAGAAATGTTTTATCGGAGCATGCAATAGCAGGCGTCTGTTTCGTCTAAAATGTGAAATGGGTTTCTTTAAAAATAAGCATGGATTTTTTAAACATTGTAGTGAAACTCGAAATTTATGCCCTTAAAATTTGTCTTACATTCCAGAAATGGCTCGTATTCAGAAAATTGGTTGATTGAACTAACGTCGTATTAAAGCTGCATATTCGGCTATTGGAGACAGTTTGATATCTACCCATGAATGAAGAGATACCTAAAATCATTGACTCGTTATTCTGAACCAAGGTCAGATAATGAGGACAATAAATTACCTTCCAATATACATTAACTTAAAACGCAAAATTACTTAAACATTGTGATGACATTTAAAAGCAAAGTTTTTTTAAAAAAAAATCCAGCTTTTACAACTAAAAAAAATATTTCATTTATTCCGATAACTAACAGATGAAAACAACAATTGTTTAATCCTGTCACTCCAAATGATTGTTAATTCAGCTATTAAGATATTACATAAGATAAGGTAAAACAATGGCACAATAGGACAAGGACAAATATTTTTTTAAATCTGTGCTTCTGGAAACTAATCCATCACAAAGTTCAAAGAAAGTACTTTATTTCCAGGAAACATATATTATTATGATGGAATATTAATTTTAAAAGTGCTTGTAGCATTTAGTGTTTTATTGAATAGATTTTGCAACAATTTTTTGTGATATAGTTGAGTCAATACAGGAACGAGGGGTTTCGCTATAACTCTATGTAAAGTCTGCCTTTCAATAATTTAATATTTCCTTATTCATTTTCTGTATGTAAGCATTAATTTAACTGTTTTTTAGAGTTTTTAAAGTGTTTTTTTAAAAAGATTTTTAAAAATGTTTTTAAATATTTTTTTAAAATTTCCTAATGATTTTTTTTTATTTCCTTAACTATTTTTTTTTCTAATTTTCTAATCGATTAAAAAAAAATCTAAATAATTATTAAACAAATTTTTAATATTTTTTATGACTTTTTAAAAATTTCTTAACGATTTTTTAAAATTTTCTTAACGATTTTTTAAATTTTTTTTTTATTAAATTTTAAAATTTCCCTGATAAGTTTCAAAATTTTCTTAATAAATTTTAAATTTTTTTTATAAATTAAAAAAAAAATCTTTATGAATTTTAAATTATTTAAAAAAAAATGTTAAAGGATTTATTAGAAATTATTTTTTTAAATTTCTTAATGACACATTATTTCTCTAACGTTGCAATCAAAATCTATAAATATACTAATATTTATAATTTTTTTTATTGTATTGCGATTGGTTGAATTGACGGTGCAATACACTTTTCTGACAGAAATGACATGGAACAATGAAACGTAGTTTTGAATCACTGTTAATCACGTAAACAATACCTTAGCTGGTTCCCCACCTTCTAATCTTTCAGATCCATGACCAATATAAATAATTTTTTCAAGCAAATTCTTAAAGATTTTTAATATTTTTTTATGACTTTTTAAAATTTTCTTAACGATTTTTTAAAATTTTCTTAACGATTTTTTAAAATTTTCTTAACGATTTTTTAAAATTTTCTTAAAATGTTTTTAAGAAAATCTTAACGAATTTTAAATCGACATATTTTCGACGACATTTTGGCATCGACATATTTAACGTGAACCATTTAATTAAACTTGGATATTTTATTTGGACTTATTTGTAATCGAATTTAAGAAACTTTGATCTTAAGACGGGTGCTGTGTTAATTACACAAACGCATCCAGTACTTTTTTTTGTGGATTGGGTGTTGCAAATAGTTATTTTTAAATCAAAAATTTAATTGTCATAATTTTGAAAACCTATTTTTATAACACATATATTTAAGGGAAAAAAATATATCGAGTATTTTGTAACTAAAAAGTAAATACCATCGTATAAAAAAAGCTTAGAATACCATATTTTGCCCTTTAAAGTTCACTGTTACCTTGGAGTATTCTGGACACTGTCTTTCGAAGGGAACGGGAGAATTATGTTTAAACACCCTTCTTTTCTTAACTTGTTGTTTTCTCACTAACTCCAAAACATTTTTTTTATTTTCGTCTCCTAATTTTGCTAAGACTTTGAGGAAAAGAAGATAAACATGTGTAATCTTTCAGAACAAAGAAAGTAAATTTCAAATATATTCTTAGAACAAAGCTTTAAACCTTTTAACTCCCAAATTTTTTGTCGTAGTAATACATTTCTTTTTCTTTTAAATTGTGTGTTTTATTCTTCTAAATATGACACCTCTTTTTTACAGAATTTTTTGATCACTTATTTAGAAAAATAAAAACTTCAATGGAGCATTATAAAGGATTAATGGGTCAATTTTTTTAAGCATCCCATTTCCATTTTAAACAATCAGGCTTAATAAAGGCTAGAAATAGTGACACTTTAATTAGCAAAAAAAAAAAAATATTAACACATTTTAACAATACCCCATAGCAAAAAAGACCCAACTAAATGTATGGTGAGAGTGAATCTTGAATTATTCACAGTTATTTACAAATTATCCTAAAAGTTTCACTATGCGCCAACATATTGTTCTTTACACTTCCCTAGCATGTGGTTGCTATGGTAACCAGTTTTGACCCCTCCCCCTATGTCAAACATTGTCACACTTCACCATACACCCTATGTCACATGTCACACAAAATGGCAGTTTAGAAACAAAGCACACACACCCCTCCTCCCCCTTCCAAGCATGACATCATAGTATTTGAAATTTTATTTCACAACTTTATTTTTCAACTGCTCAGTTCATTAATTTACAACATCACTTCAGTTCACTTTATAATCGATTCAAATCCGAAACCAAACGATTTATTTTTCTGAAATATTTTTTATTTGTCGTTCCGTTTTTCTGCTGATCCGCAATATATTTTTAGGAGATATGTGGGATGTGACACTTCTGTTAACCCCTTCCCCCTTGTCACACAGTGTCACAGCTTTACGAACCCCCTTTCCCTCCTTAAAAAAATATATTTACTTCAAAAATTCCCATTTCGAATCACTGATCTAACAAGGAATTTCCTTAAATCGCCAGTTATCAAACAATTGACGCAAGGGACCTTCACAATGCATTATCTCTCTCCCTCCATGCAGAAAAACACTTTAATTTACGAATCATAATCACAGTATTGTTCCATCGCTCTAAGCTTCTTGCATTGATACATCCACACTGCGAATGAAAGGATTTGGCTGTCGGCCATCTTCTTTTAGATGATTATACGCGCTGGTACGCTTTCATGTCGCTCTGGTGGCACAAAAACAGGAAAAACGTCGAAGCTGGCGCTGACAAAGGGCTTAAAAGCGTGTGAAATAGGGTTTCTGTAATGCACTTAACCTTGTTTTAGGACTCGTTTGGCTGTGTCAATAAGTGATGAGGAATTTATAATATTTGTGTTCGAAGTTATGCAAGCGACGCGTTCCAGAACAATGTTTCTTTTGGAAAAATGTTTTAGAACGTAATCTTTTTGCCAGCGTAAAGAAAATGTATTAATGTCTTTCTACTTTTGCTATGTATGTTTTAAAATTTGATTAAATAGTTTAAATATATAGAATTTATAGGTATTTGATTGAAGATTTCCCTGAGAATGCTATGAAAAAAGATATTTAATTATCTATTATCCTCAATTTTTAGTCGAAATACAGTAAGATATTTTGCATAATTTCATACTGAGTGATATTGGGAGGTTTAGAATTTAACGTAGGTGATAGAACTGGAGGTTGTGGGTTCAAATCCAACAACTCGCAGCTTTATCAAACAGATAAAAAGCACCATTTTTATGATACGGTGATTGAAAAATGGAAGTTGGTTTGGTTTGGTTAACCAACGAGGGCTGCACAGTGGGCTATTGGCGACGGTTCGGGGCCTATCTCGAAGGAAAGACTCGAAGGAAAGACTCGCATTTTTGAACCATGGTCAGATGACGAGGACAACACCTGAGCTGGCACCCAACGCCTTCAATAGACGTCGGGACTTTGGATCCCGATCAGATTTATCGTGCACCAGTCCCGTATGCACGCCGTTAATTTTTATGGATGTTCTGGACGACATTCTAGTATTTTGGTAGCGAAGTTGGCAACCCTCCTATCGCAATATCACTACTTTTTATTATTCTTCAGTTTAGCCCGCGCAAACGTTCGAACCGGAAACCCTTTGGATTCCCAGCTGACGCCTTAATCCACTCGGCCACGGAGGCCACAGAAAAATGGAAGAGTTTGTCTGATAATGTTGTTAAATTTACATAATGTATAGTTATCGATAGTTAAGTTATTGTGTAATTAAGGTGGCAGCGCTACCAATGGTTTGTTTAAAAACACAGACGTTTAAGTGAATTATTTTATCGCATATTAAAAAAAAAAAAAATCGAATCGTTGAGGTGGGAATTTCGAATCGTTAAGTTGGGAAATTTCTTGCTTCAACCCCCCAAAATATTTTGTGTGTGACGGCACTGGTATTAGTATTAATCATTGATACACTATATCTTTAAAAAATAATAATAACTTTCCCATGATCTGATTCATTTCGCCAATCGCAATCAAACACCCAGAGACTCAAACAAAAGAATCGTCCCGTACGCGAAAACAACACCAAAACATCCGGGTACAGACTCCAGCCAAAGAATTTAGCTTACGCACAGAGTAGAAGACAGCAGGCGATCTTTATAGGAACAGGGACTTCCAATTCGAGTAGAATAAAATAGCTGTGCGTGTTCTTCGCCCTTCCCCATTGGAAAGCATCGGAAGGCACCCGAAAGCGAAAGAAAGGGAAGAACTGTTTATTTTTAAACTTCTCAGCAACCAGACACCCCGAGGAACAGTTCATTTGGCGTCTTGCAGGGGGGAAACGATGTGGAACTAACGCTCAGGTTGGGGAGTCATGGTGTGGTGGTAGTTAGAACGCTGGTATTGTTACTTTAGGTGTAGTGAACTGATGGTAAAATAGAGACTACGGTTGAATTTGAGTAGTAGAGTTAGTGCGTCTGTAGTCTGTAAAGTTATGGATATATAAAGAATGAAATTTTCATTCGATTGGGGTACCATCAATGTTGGTGGTCATGGTGTGATGGTTTTATTATTTAAGGTGTAGTGAACTGATGGTAAAATAGAGACTACGGTTGAATTTGAGTAGTAGAGTTAGTGCGTCTGTAGTCTGTAAAATTATGGATATCCAAAGAATGAAATTTTCATTCGATTGGGGTACCATCAATGTTGGTGGTCATGGTGTGATGGTTTTATTATTTAAGGTGTAGTGAACTGATGGTAAAATAGAGACTACGGTTGAATTTGAGTAGCCTAGTTAGTGCGTCTGTAGTCTGTAAAATTATGGATATCCAAAGAATGAAATTTACATTCGATTGGGGTGACATGATGGGGGTGGTCATGGTGTGATGGTTTTATTATTTAAGGTGTAGTGAAATGATGGTAAAATAGAGACTACGGTGGAATTTGAGTAGCATAGTTAGTTCGTCTATAGTCTGTAAAATTATGGATATCCAAAGAATGAAATTTTCATTCGATTGGGGTACCATCAATGGTGGTGGTCATGGTGTGATGGTTTTATTAGTTAAGGTGTAGTGAACTCATGGTAATTTAGAGACTACGACAGAATTTGAGTAGCAGAGTTATTGCGACTGTAGTGTCTGTAAAATTATGGCCCTGCAACCAATGATCCTTTTCGGCAATTGGGGTACTATCAATTATGGTGGTCATGGTATGGTGTTTATGGCAGTTTGAACGCTGATTTTATTATTTTAAGGGTAGTCAACTGATGGTAATTTAGAGACTGCAATAGAATTTGATTGGCAAAGTTAGTGCGGCTATAGTTTGTAAAATTATGGCCATGCAAACAATGATACTTTTCTGCAATTGGGGTACCATCAATTGTGGTGGTCATGGTATGATGTTGGTGGCAATTAAAATACTGATTTTATTATTTTAAGGGTAGTGAACTAATGGTAAATTAGAGACTACGATAGAATTTGAGTAGCAGAGTTAGTGCGACTATAGTCCGTAAAAATATGGCCATGCAAATACTTTACTGCGATTGGGGTACCATCAATGGTAGTGGTCATGGTATAGTGGTAATTAGAATGCTGGTTTTATTATTTTAGGTATAGTGAACTTATCGTAAAACGGAGAGCGTGATATAATTTAAGTAGCAGAGTTAGTGCAGCATTGATTGACCTGTAAAATTATGGCCATGCAGACCATAATACTTTTCTTCAATTAGGATAGTCATGGTATAGTGGTTTTATTATTTTTGGGGTAGTGAAGTTATGGTAAAACATAGACAATAATATTATTTGAGTTGTTAGTGTTAGTTAATGTTTGAGTAGTAGTTAGAAGTTTGTGCGGTATTGGTCTGCAAAATTATGGTCATGCAATCAATGATACTTTTTTGTGATTGGGGTAAAATCACTGATGGTGGTCATGGTATAGTGGTAGTTAAAATACTGGTTTTATTATTTAAGGGTAGTGAACTTAGGGTAAAATAAAGACAATGATATCATTTGAGTAGCAGAGTTAGTGCTGCATTGGTCTGTAAAATTTTAGCCGTGCAAACAATGATACGTTTCTTCGATTATGGTACCATCAATGGTGGTGGTCATGATATGGTGGTTTAATTATTTTATAGGTAGTTGAGGATAAATACCATAGCTAGTATACCAATGACTACTTTATAATTCCAATATAATTATTACTTGATAGTAATAAGTAATAGTTACTTGATTAATTGAGGAGAAGAGTGTAGAGGATGAAATTAGAACGAGATAAAAAACATATTTAAAACGAAATGTCTAATTCTCTGGAATAGAAAGTAGAATATTCATTATTTGTCAAGTTATTTGGTAACACTAATTAAAGGACCCATCGGTAATGTTCGCCATCGGTCCCGTGGTCGCTAAGGACGTCCCTGAGCGAGTCCATCCAAATTTGTTCCTCTTCAATTCAAAAGGAGATTCCGCCTGGTTGCCTTTGACGCAGTGTTATTTGTATGCGACTTCAGTTTCAATATCCGTCAGAGCAGGGGTTTTATTTACAAGAGCGTTTCAACTTTGCGACGCAGCCAATTTGTCACGCATTCATCAGATATAAAAACATGAGATGAAAAAAAAACACTCCCTCAGTATGCTTTTGAGAAAGGAATGCGGTTTTGGATTGGACGTATTACAGCAGATGTATTGGAACAATAGTCTGTTATGTCTATGGACATAATACGTCTATTCATTATCGCTCTCTTTGTACAAAGCAATTGTCGAATTTCTTTTGTTGATCATAATAAGGAATGTTAGACATCCTTGCTCAACCAGCGCAGTCCAGTTTTCAAGAATACTTATACAGAATCTCAGTTGGTTTGTCATGTTGTCCCATACGTGTATCGGGCTCCTGCAGTATTGAAAATGGGTACTTAAATTTGGTGTGTCCTCAAAAAAGATTTTGAAGTTGAATAAAATATTTTGCAGTTACATTTTTGGTAAAAATGTTTATATTTATCCTTTCATAAAATTGAGAATTTTTATTTTGTAATATTTCGTAATTTTTAAAGAATTAATTTTGTTATAGATTATTCTTGAAGAAAGACATGTTATTATTTTTTCTGAATAGCTTTAGTGTAACGTATTATTTGAAACTGTGAAAAGAGAGATGTCTCGGTGTGAGAGATGTCCGTGAAAAGTTTTTAAAAGTACAAAAACATATGAACTTAATATTGTTGGTGTTTTTGGGGATAAATGAAATACCATCGCGTAGAAGAAAATTAGACGTTTACCCTCTGACTATTGTACCACATGGAAGTTGGGGGGGGGGGGGTTAATTGCAATATACACTTCCTTCCATCATCTTATATCAATCATGTTATAGGAATAAATTAGAGAAATGTCACCCTTAACTGCAGTATACGATTCCCCTTCTCATAACTCTACCGAGAATAAGTCTATGGGGATAAATAATATATCCCTATAGAAAGATTCCTGTAGGGGAAAAGGGAAACGTCAACCAAGTTGGTCATACGTTGTAGTGTGGTCTGTACCTGCCCGATTTTTCATAATTATTATTTTGCGTTGCTATAGAACATTTCATTCTACATAAATATTTCGTTGGTTAATTATTTGCTGGATAATCTTAAATCAAGTTTAAAAAAATAAAAATCTAAAAAAAGTTGTTTATAAGAAAGTTTATTTATTAAACAAAACATATTAGTAGTCAAGATCACAAGTCCCGTGTGACAACGCAGTAATACTTTGACAACCATTGAATAAACATGTGTAATAAAATACACGTAGTATATAACAAAATACGCGAAATATATTATGAAATACACGAAATATATCATGAAATACACGAAATATATCATGAAATACACGAAATATATCATGAAATACACGAAATTAATCATGAAATACACGAAATATATCATAAAAAACACGAAATATATCATGAAATACACGAAATATATCATGAAATACACGAAATATATCATGAAATACACGAAATAAAGCATAAAATACACGAAATATAGCATGAAATACACGAAATATGTAATGAAATACACGAAATATATAAGGAAATGCGCGAAATATATCATGAAATTTCACGAAATATATCATAAAATACACGAAATATATCATGAAATACACGAAATATAGCATGAAATACACGAAATATAGCATAAAAAATATATTTCGACAAGACTATTTTTCCGGAGATAAGAGTGTCTTTTAAACTAGAACTAATGTATTTGAGTAGTCAGTATTAAAATAAAACATTGAAATATTTGAATACTCACATAAGTTTCAAACCAATTTCCATAGACTCCTCAAACGAAATACCAATGGTTTCTCAGAAAAAAGTTTCAGCCATTATGTTATGAAATTTATTATTTTTAAATATTTTAGGACAAAAAACATGGGGTGTGAATGATGTATACAGTAATGTTATACTGCATATATTATTGCATTTCAGTCCCTTTCAACTGCAAGAGCATACTTGACCAGCCTATGTAGGAAAGCATCTGCTCTTTCTATTCATTTTTACACATTGTACTCATTTCTAAGTAAGTCTTTTTTAATATTGAAACTTATGTATTCAGACCAATAATAAGCATCGAATGAATTCATAAATGAGTACATTTTACTTATACATGAATACCTATTTTTAACAGTGTAGTCAAATCATAATAAAAAAAAGAATTCTATAATTTTTTTGGCAAGGTTCCTAAATGTAAACATCGCGTTATTTACATAAATAAAGAAAGTATTCAGATTAATCTATAATTTTGACAAACTGACAAGAAATCTAAATTATAAAAAATATATTTACTTACTACAACTAGATAAGAATCTTATAAAAATGTCTTCTGTTTACAAGTCGCGTCGGCAGGTATTTCTACTTTTCACATAAAACATAAAATTTTATGTTGCGAAACTAAAAGAATTGCATCGAAGAACTTATTTCAATCCAGGCTCAGGTTTATTAACCCTTTCCACTCCAAAAACATTTTGACATTTGCGTTCTTTCTAAAGAACAGTTATTCATTCCCATTTATGTTTTTACCCCAGAATTTTTTATGCTCATAGAGGGGGAAAAATCATAATTTGTTTTGGATCTGCAAGAGAACAAGTTGAAAAAAACCGATCGATGTGTTTTACATACAAGACATTTTTCGATTTTATTTTAAAGAACAGGGAACCAAAAGAACGAGTCGTTATGTTGTCGCCTGAACGGCGCCAACGGAGGGCAAAGGGTTAAAATTATAACAAAGAATTCCATAAAAAAACAGCAATAATTTTAATTGCTGTAGTTTTATTTTGAAGAAAAGCCATTATTAACTAAGTACCTTACGCTTTTATAAACTAAGTAACATAATTATCATGATCAATACGAATCAATCCCAATACAAATAAATTAACTCGAGGAAATTCAACTTCAATAAAGACATCTCTTAACTAAAATCAAGGTCTGTTGATCATCACTTGCCTCGACTGGCCATCCATGAGGTTCCATTGTTCTAAATCAAAACAAATAAAGAAAATATTTCGACCAAGTCCAAAATAAACTCCTTTACCCACTGAAGCAACCCAATCGGACAAAGAACAACATCAAGGGAAAAAGAATATGTAAGTACTTCAATGCCCAAGTTCGTTTTTTTTCCACGTTTTCGAAATTAAATGTTTCTATTCTCTTAAAGTGTCCGCTCATCCATTTCAGATTACAGGAAGTGTGTCAGTAGTTTTAGCAACGTTTCGTAGCAAAGTTTATGGACGGCTGGAGAACTTGTCGAGGGAACATGACCTTTATGGTTGAATGCATGTTCATTGCAGGTTAATCAGTTCATTTCTAAGCTCATCAATAGTCGTGAGAACAATTGAAATTCGAATATTTACTATTGTAATGGTCACATCCTTTTAAGTACCCGTCACCCAGGCACGTAGGTATAGATTTTTCATGGGGGTGGTTCAGTGACTGAGTAACTTATGCCTCCCCCCCCCCCCCCCAAAAAAAAAAAAAATACAACTCCTCCCCATTTATTTAAAACTTATTAATTTTTATTCAAGTAAATAAGAACTCGTTGGCGTATAATTATCAAAACTTTTGTAAATGCAAATGCAAACCTACCAGGTTCGATGCATTTCCTGTAGTTCGGAAGACTCAAGGAGAAGAAACATCTTTTAAAAACTTAACTAGTTTTTATTTACATTCCCAAACAATACTTTTTGTGGAGGAGCTGAATTTTATCCAACCATACTCAATGGCGGCCTGGTGCTCTCTCTGTTCGAAATCCGAACCGAAACTTCTCAAGTGGAAGATGCCACATACCAACCCAAATGGGGCCTCTCAGCACAGTGAGTCATGCCCAAGTGGGCCGGTCTGCAACAAAACAGCTACATTTATCATTTATTTTTCATGAAATCGTTAACAATATCAGTTATTAACTATTTTTAAAATTAGTAAATATCACTCCCTAACTATGAAATAAATTTAGAGAACAAATTTAAATTTTTAGATTTCTTGTTTAAAATAATGTATGGATCCCGTTTTAAAATATTTTCCCTTTGTTGCCGAAATTCAAATGTTATATAATAAAACACGATGACGTCATGTTACGCTTATTTTGAGATAAAAACAACCTCAAAACACGTTTTTGAAGCCTTTTGAAAACTATTTTCCGGGATAGGACCCCCAGGAAATAACAGGTCTTCCCTCATGCAACTCAACAAGAAGTATTATACTGGAAATAGAAATTTTTCTAGTTTTTTTAAAGTATTTTTATGGTTTTTACAGTAATTCAATTTTTTTTTTTTGACTTTCAATGGGAGGGGTTTGAACCACTTTAAGCACCCCCTTACCTACGTGCCTGCCTTCACTACGAGTACCAGTACTCCCTAGTGTTCCACCAGAACTTTTAACTCTGCAAGAAAACAGTTACACTGTAAAAAAAAAGTACTTTAAGATAAGTACTGAATATACTCGTTTTTCTTTGAGTACAATTGCATCGTAAATGAGTGATGGCGTACTCAAATTTAAGTAATCGTACTTTCTCAAAAATGTGCAGTGTGATTTAATATGGCTAATCTCAGCTTCTGTTCAAGTCATCTTAACAAAGCGACCTGACAAACTTAAAATAGTTGTTCAGAAGATGGTTTTTCGCATCATTTGATGTCGATTGCTTAAATGGAAACTCTGTTATTACAACTAAATTATATTACTTCATATTCTTTTGGAACGCCTTTATAACATTTCTTCTATTAAAAAACAAATACAACGTTAAAATACGCGATAAAAATCCATTAAATCTGGACGACATGTTTCGGGTGATACATCTCCTTTCATCAGAAGAAAATGAAAAGTCTGTGTGTAATAAAATATAAATAAACCTAGAAATTGAAAGTGTTGCCAAAGAACAAAAAACTATTGCAATCGGTTGGAGTTAACTATTGTGTGCCAACAAGCGGGAAATCTTTTCTGTTTATAACTTTTTCATGTTGCTCTGGCAGTACAACGGATATTTCACTGGTATGCGGTGCCTTAGTATATGGGTTCGATTCCTGGCATGTCTTGATTGTGATTGTTGACATTTATTGAAAGTGATTTATGAAGGCAGCCTACGTAGGCAAACAACTGCTCTTTTTATTCATTGTACTCATTTTTGAGTGTATGTATTTTTCAAAAATGAAACGTATGTATTTAGAGCTATGATAAGCATCGAATGTACTCAAAAATAAGTACTTTGAGTTATTTTTGAGTACCTATTTTTAACAGTGCAGAAGGCGTGGATTTTGTAACCCTCCCATACAAATTTTAGATAATTATTGATAAATACTAATATTACACTGTTATATTTATTAATTTTTGCTTTTAGTATTAAAATAAATTACAATACCTTTACCACATTACTTTTATTATTAATGTATGATCATGACCATTAACATTAGAACTAATATTGCATCTGTACCTCGGAGCCAGGCGAGGCCAAGTCCAAAATTGGCGATTTTTATTTTATTGCAGATTGTGTCTTAAAAGTTCGTTTTCTGTCGAATCATATAATCAAATTTAATTTCACTTAAAAATTATTTTTAAGCCTTTAACGAGAGCTATAAAAGCCCATATCCAATGCTTTGCAATGAGAGTTGGATTCAGTTATCCCATATCCTGTAACGTTGCCCAAATGTGACTTATGATCTTTTGGCTGTGAGGTACAGGTATTATTATCACCTTAATAGCAAAGTTACCCGATCCTCTCCATTTTCATTACCTTTCTCATTACCATTGATTTTATTTCTTTTTTGCTGGTGTATTTCCTATTAATTTTTTTATTGGTTGCTATTATTACAAGTACCATTATTATCTATGCAATAATTAGCCATAGTTATTGTTTTTTTCTATCATTAATATTCTTCCCAATACAGTTAGTGTTTTATTGGCGTCATATGTCATCTTAATGTCGTTGTTTAATGTTGTTTATTGTTATTTATAACATGGTTTTACCATACCAGAATCAAATACATCAACCACATGCAGAACTATAGCCCACCACCAGTATTTGCATTGTTAATCTTCTTAACATTTACACCCCAAATTTTACTCAAAAGTTTCAATTAATAAGAGAAGAAAACTTTAAATGAATTTCTTCCGAAATTTTAAATTGGATAAATATTAAACAATGTATTAATGATGTTGAAATGTCGTATCAACAATGCTGAAATGTCGTATAATAATGTGGAATATTTGTGAAATTTTAAATTGGACAAATATTAAAGTGTATTAATAATGTTGAAATGTCGTATCACAACGTGGAATTTTTGTGAAATTTTAAATTGGATAATTATTAAAAAGTGTATTAATATTAAAAATTGTATTAATAATGTTGAAATGTCATACCAATAACGTTGAAATGTCGTATCAACAATGTCGCAAATTTATCATTTTTGGCACATTCCAATTTTTAGCAAAATCAATAAAGGAAATCTCAAGCAGAACATTTAAAATCTTTCTTGATTAGCGTCGTAATGTTTGACAATGTTTTGTTCCTACCGTCCCATCCACTGAACTCTAACAGTAACTTCTGGAGCACTCATAACCAGTTCCTTCAATAGACGTGGTTGAAGCCAAACTGTAAGCAGCCATTCTCTACCCCAACTAATTATTAAAAGTGATTTTATGTTTTTTTTTTTCCTTCTCAAACCGTTATAGAAATTTTAAATATGTTTAGCTATTTTATTTTCCACATATAGAATCAATTTGTATATAGCTAAAAATATAGTTTTCTTTTTTTGCTGCTTATCCACTTATTATTGGTAAAAATGAATTTCAAAGAATAGGCATTCAATATGGATTTAATGGAAAATTAAAAAAATATATATATATCCAAAAACACTACAATTCAGCATATTTTAGCATGGATAATATACGAAAATAGGGGTAGAAACAGAAGTTGGATATAGTTTATTAATCTTCAATTGGATTCAAGTCAACAAACTGCCTTGTGCTATCCAGAAGTTACAGTTAGAGATCAGTCGTCCCATTTCATGCGAGGAAGAGAAAACTTGTGTTACGATATTGTTGTTACTGATATATCTCGTTATATACCATGAAACTCTTTGAAATGTAACCATTTTTAGATTTGAATATTAAACATTATTTTATTGTTATTTTTTTTTTATCTGGACAGTGATTTTAGTATTTATAAATAACGTGTGCAATAAAATATTTGCAATAAAGGGATTTCCAAAATATTGTGCTTTTGGAAATTATAGTTGGATTTTTTTTAAATGTGAAGTATTTAATAGAAAAATATTACAGTATTTTAACTGGAAAAGGTATGAAGCATGTATATTTAAAAAAATGAACCAATGTTTTTTAACTAAATACTGCCAATGTTTGTATAGAATAGGTAATTACGTATTAACTATACTCAACAAACAATTGACTTGTTTCCTCTGATAGCTAGCTCCCTGTTGATATGTGACCCATCCCAACCTCAATGATTGCTTCGCAATTCAAAGCTCATAATAAAAATGACTCTTTCAAACAATGAAATATTTACAAAGATTATTATATAATTGATGAGTGACTTTTTTAATGCAATTTTATGATGCAATTAAATTTGTTTTAAAGCAGAATCTTGGAAAATCAATAAGGAAAAACATGACTAATAGAAAATAAGTTTTGAAAAAAAAAAAATGTTTTTAAAATCGTTGCAATTTAAATTTTTTTATAATTTAATTTTAAATATTGCGTTTTATTGCAATACTAATTATATCATTAACTGTAGCAATTAAAGTATTTTTTTTTACCTATGATTTTTTCTACCTAAAAATGTTGGCCATATTGATATTTTCGAATTTATAGCTAGTATTTTTTCCCAATTAAAAATGTCTTCAATCAATAATATTAATTTATTCAGCCATGCCAATATATTTACATAAATGGAAAAGAAAAACTCAAAATTTTAAACTGTCACGTTACAAATTAGTATTTTATTTTTTAGTCGGCTTTAGAAACCATTCTTTAAGTTACATAAATATATTTTCTATGGAAGCACATAAATAAACTATACAAACTCAGTTCTGTAGTTTAAAAGCATTTTATAATACATAGATAATTTAAGATTAGTAAATTATCTCTTACCTTTTTCATGCCTTCTTGTGCTATTGAGGATCATTACAGACTGAATGACTCTGAAGAACATGCTCTTTATTTCTTGAGTGAAAACAAAGTACCTTATTGTTCTGAAATTTTTAAATCCTGTTATCGATATCAACTTGTGTTTTAAATAATGGTTCATTGTTAATATTTTTTTTGTAATGAATCCTGTTTGTAGTTTATTTTATCAAATACAGATGGCGACACCAGATATCGAGCATTTATAAAGAATCGTAGAACTGTAAAACGTGAATAAAATTAATATTAAATATACAGTAGAACTCCAATTATTCGAATTCCAGTTACCCGGATAACAAAAAAACGGATCTTCAATTATTCGGATCCGGATCGCCTTGAGAATAATTTAATTTATCAAATAGAGATGGCGACACTAGATTTCGAACATTTATAAAGAATAGTAAAACTATAGAAATTTTATAAAATTTATATTTAAAATACAGTAGAACTCCAATTATTCGAATTCCAGTCACCCGGATCAAACAAAGCGGATCGTCAATTATTCGGATCTGGATCGCTTTGAGGGAAAAAATCATAAAATCTACATTTTAAAAGTTTCTAATCGGCAAATGAAATTGTTTTTTTGATAGCAATTAAATTACATTATATATAAAATTAGTTTTTTGTACTAAGATAACCTTTTTTTCGTGAATTCTGCAATTATCCGGATATTTGATTATCCGGATGGCATCTGGTCCCAATTGGATAATTGGAATTGGATTTTCCAATTGGATTCCGGAATAATTAGAGTTCTACTGTAAAAGAAAAATCTTAATAAGAGTTATTTTATGAAATTTTTTATATTCCTTAACAACAGAGTTAAATAAAATTTAACGCTAGTCATTGATTAGGTTATCTGTGCAAAAGGTAAATGATTCTATGGTGCGCCATTTTTAGTTTTCATGATTTCGAAATTAAATTTAAAAAAAAAGTGGATTTATGGCCAACCTGGTCGACCCGACCCGACCTACCTTCTTTTACACGATGCTATGTTATTTATTCATATAGGCTGATAAGCACTGGCGTTGATAATTTTGAAATATGAATATTTTGTATGTAGCTCAAGTTTCTGTAAAATGACCAAAGGGATCAGACGATGATGAGATTTTGCCATCGCGATTAATCGCCAGCTAATAATCGCTATTTTCTTATTAATCGATACTTTCCTATTTCGATAGAAATTTCCGATTATTTGATATTTTTAATACATCGATATTTTCGAACATACATTGACAAATCGATATTTCCGATATATCGAAATTTTATTATTAGAATAAGTACAGTGGCATTAAGTAAACGCAAAAAATTAATTAATCATTAACTAAACAAAGATTAATTAAGCATTAAATAAACAAAGATTAATTAAGCATTAAGTAAACAAAGATTAATTAAGCATTAAGTAAACAAAGACTAAACACCAAGTAAATTACAATAATTTAATACACCTTAGACTTATGTTAAAAGAACTGGATTTTTGTTTTCAAATCAATGAATAATACAATTCGGTTTTCCCCTTAATATTATTAAAAATATAGATACTTTGGAACTTTTGTCAAACCATTACTTCTCTTACATTTGTTGAAAAACAAATGCAATTTTTTTGAAGTTGACTTTTGGCATCCCTAATGTTCTCCCGGAATCGAGCTCTTCCGTACTTCCGCGAGTACTTTCGACTAATCGCAAAAATCGAAATCGCGATGATTTTATACTTCCGGAATTTCGATACATATCGAATCATCGCCCGAGCCTAATGACCAATGCACCCAAACCGATTTTAAAGACGCATTCACTTCAAAAGACGTATACATTCAACTTTCTTTTTCCAACAACAAAAAAAAAACTCCAAATGTTTTCTTTTTCTAAAGAACTCCCTCTCTCTTTCAACCCCCATTTTAACCTCCCTCCTTTAAAAACTATTTCCTGAGTATTATTTTCAATAAGGGTAGATCAATATCTATAGAAAAAAAACCATTCAAAGTTCTCTAATGAGACGCCATTCCCCCTTAATGGCCCCCAACTATTGCTTCTAATGACCTGGGATCAAATTAATGGGGCTCCCAGACCCTCCTTAAGAACCCCGGGATCTTTCTGGGTTCTTTTGTTGGGGAGGTATAAAAGGGTTGGGATCCTTTTACTCGATTTCTTACAGTATCCAATGGATGCTTTTAGTTGTGACGGGGATATGGTTGTGATATGGTACTGATCGAGTTTAATTAAGAATTTTTGGTGTAGGTGGGTAAAGAATAGTTGTATTGGCTACACGCATTGTTGAACATAGTTGTTTGGTGAATTTATATAGTTCTGGGAGTATGCTCTGGTTGTATTTTTCGTGGGAAAATACACTTTAAAAAATACACTGTAAAAAATTGTTAACACATTGCATTATCATATTTGACGAAAATTTTGTCATTTTTGACGAAACGTACGCCTGTTATGTGCTCCAGTTAAATATTTTGTCAACGGAAGAGATTAATTGAGTTTTTTAACGAAATTTATTTTGTCTAAAATGAGGATGATTTTAAATATCATGATAATTTAAAATAGACGAGCTAACTCGAACGTCGGACCTCTCGTTCTAGAGTCCAACGCTTTATCCTCTCGGCCAAGATGGCTCGTGTGGATTTTGGCAATATAAGTAAAATAATCAAACATGAGCTGTTGACCTAGAAAAATGCGGAAAATTAGTCGGTGTAATAGAATTTCGTCTAGCTTTTTAAGTTGTTTTCGATACTAGCCACCAGGTGTAAGGTAGACTGAATTCTGTTCAATAGTTTTTTGCGTTATTGACTAACATAAACAAACAATACATCCCAATAAATAATAATTTGACCTCTACACAGTCCACACAATAATACTAATATTGAAAATACAAAAAAATATTTATGCAACTGCTACTCTTGTACTGCCTCATAAAAGGGTTTTTGAAAGTATTTTATAAATTTGTTAAAAATATAGGAGTTTGAGGGTTATTTTAGTTTCATACAATAACTGCACACCTACATTTTTGTACCTTAACTTTGGCTTAAGAACCATTAGTTATACTATTATATACCTTATTTTTTTATTGTGAATACTTTAATATAATCAAACATATTTTACTTTTGTAAAATTCACATAAAACCTTTCGAATATTTTAAACTTCATTTTTAAAACTACGTCAAGTGACAATTCCTAAAAAAAATGATGAGTTATTAATATTTTATATAGAGATGTCGAAACGTTTTTTTTATAAAAAAATGAGATTTTGGTATTTATATGTATACGCTCTTTTCTCCTGTACATACGCTGTAATTCCAAAATATAAATTTATAGTGAATATTTAAAAAAACACAGAAAATACTCCACCTCAAACCTAGTTTTTTTTTTTTGTATTTTTAGAAAATATATTGAGTGTAAATTGAATGTAGTTGTACAACAAAAATTTAAGAACATATTATATTTGGAGCTTTACAGCAGAATAAGGCAATTTTTTCGTAAGTTTCGACAAAATGTATTGCAGTATGTTTGTGTATAGTATGTTTAAATTCTCACATAAATATTCTGTATTATCGTATTATTCACTCCCGAGCCCCAAATCCTAATTTGTTTATTAATGAATTCAGAAATACCGTATTTTTATATTATTTGAAGATTTTGTTCTGAACAATAACCAAAACAAAAATAGTATATTTAAAAAATTATTTTTGTTATATTTTGCGGTTTTCTTTAGCTTAAATATACTTCTTTTTTTAAAGAAAACTACTCCTCCTTCAATGTTTAATGTTTTTAAATAATTTTAATTGATTAAATAACGTCAAGGAATGTACTACAGATATATGAATAGACTTTTGCAGATTTGTGTTTTAATAATTTCCAAAAACTTACTTAGAGTTCAAAACCTAAAAAAATATTCAACTTTTTATGTTTAATAATTCGTAAAAAAAAAAATTTATAACTTAATTTAAAAAATGTATTCATAGATTTATAAAACAAATATGTGAGCTTCAAAAACTATTAAGAGTTTAGTTTAAGTTAATTAGTTATAAAGCCCTAGCATTTTAAACGTGAACAAATGTAAAAAAAAAAGAAGAAAAAAAAAAAAGAGTAAATAACGATTGTTGCAGACGAAAAGTGTGTAGAAAGATGATAAATGGTATGTAAACATCTAAAAAAACATATGTTGTGTTTCTTTTATTGTTTGAAATTTTGTACATACCTTCTTAAGTATGTACAGCATCGTTTTATGAAGAAAAAAAAAAGAATTAAATTATTTTTCGGAATTTGAGGCTCGGGTCTCCCTTAGGTATATAATTAAAAAGTTATCTGTATTAAATTAAAAAAGTAATATTATTACAAGGTTATTTAATTTATTGTTTCTTAAACAATATATTTTTACGTATTAGCTATTTTTCTGGTCACTCGGAATGCTTAAATGCATTTTTTCGTTGTAGGCATATTATTAGATAAGTTTGATAGAAACAGTTAGTTTACCGAAACATCCATAGATGGCAGCACGAAAGTATTTACTAGATATTTCTGAAACCGTAAGCTCATTTTAACCGACTTCCTGCACCAACCGCGGAGAGAGTAAGTATATCATGTCGAATTGTAATGTTTTTTTTTTAAATGAATTTTCGAGTGTAACTTTTGTTATTTGTTCTAAAGATTCTATAATTTTTTTTGGAAAGGGAATAGCTCGTTTCGGCATTTTTTGGAATAAAAGTCCGGTTATCCGGCATTTAATTAGACGGAATTCTCAATTAACCGAACTTCTTGAAGTAAAAAAAAAACAGCATATATTTTATAATTTGAAAAATTATAGTTTTGATAAATAAAGATAATTTTCTTAAGACAGATCCACTTTAAAAAAAAAATTAAGAAAAAAAAAAAGATTGACTTTATTTTTTAAAAAGCATTTTCCCTAACTTCAAAAGTCTTTTGTTAGTTGGGACAGTAATGGTACCCATTTAAAATGAAATGCTGTAAATGTTTGGTTATCCGGTGTTCCATTAACCAGAGCAGTAGATAACCGCAAACTTCATGATAACTGTCTTCGATTTTGTTATATAAATACGGTAAAATCTCTTTATAACTGACTAATAGAGGTTAAAGATTGTCCGATTTAAAAAAATATTAAATAAATACTTAAACGAGTGTAATGCAACAGGGTGTAGTATATCAATGAAAATATATTAGTTAGCTATACAATTTGTTTATTATATATCAAATAGAAACAGCATTTAATATAGTTTTAATTGAAAAAAGATGTGTACGTATACACCGCATTAATCTTTAGACTAAGAAGGACTTGATTCATGTTGATTGTACATTCAGTAGTTTGAAAAAAATATTTATTTTCTGCTGAGTTTGTTTATTGCTGTTATGGTTAAAACCATAATTGGTTAATTTTTAATTCCTCTTTTATTTAATTTAATTTCAGACTCCCCTAATTGTATTAATTAATTTATGTAATATTGATGTATCCTATTTAATTGTCAAACTTGTACTTGGGAACCTGCACTTTTGATTCCATTTAAGCCCAAACGTAGATTTCCCCCTTTTTCATAACCCCCTAAGAGCTTTTTAGTTGTAAATGGGGTGATAACCCCTGTCTGGAGTCTTTTCCACCCTTTTGGGTCCCCACATCGGCCTCTCCTCCTGTATCATGTTACACATCTGGGGTCTGGTATGTGAGTTGAGTTCGTGTTTTTGAGACCGTTTTACGTACTGGTCTGGAATTATGTTTAACTGTAACCGAAGTTGTAATTGTAAATTCTCTGATTGGCTGAGAGGAAAATTGATGTGCTAGTTTTGAGGGATCTGGCAAGGAGGTTTTGGCGATTTATTGGGAAAGCGCAGCTTTTGACGTGACTTTTTAACGCATCTTTCGAAGCCTCAAGACGTACAGGAGTGTAGCTCCCGTCTTATAAACGCGGACCGTGTGTCCTTTTTCAAAACCCGATGGGTTAATCTCGTGCAATAGCCGCCGATGCTGATGCGGGGTTAGAAGAATTATTTAACCGCCGCCACCAACCTCAACGATGCTCGAGAGTCGCCCATTCCAATAGATGTTGCCGGGTTAACTGCAATAACCCCAGCCACCCATCGACGTAGCACCCAGAGGGATGTTCCCGTCCTCTGCCGTTGCCTCTGATGTCAGCCCTGGACGCCTCCCCCATCACCCGTCAGGCCCGTGATCCTCGCCCAGAGAAGGTCCCATCCACCAACCACCTCTGAACTGGATTTCTCTGCTGGACGACCACCACTGGCTGACGCCTTTTGACCGACCACCTCTGAAGCTGACATCGGAGTTGACACTCCGTCGAAGGATGTGCCAAGTACCACCCCCCTTTTCGTCCACCTCCCAATCTTGGACACTTTTAGTATGGCCGTAGCGGCTTGGCCATGTTTTCTTTTTTTTGGGGGGGCACTCGTATTGTATTCGCCTTGATCTCCTGCCACATCTCTCTCGACGAAATCGCTGAAGGTAGTAGTTTTTAATTTTAGTTTACCCTCCCCCTTTTAATTTATTTAGTTTTAACTTGTTTGGCATTTTGTAAGGTTTTTTTAGTGTTCCGTTCCCTTTTTAATTTTAGTGTTTTAATAAATTTGTTTTCTTTTGGTCACAATTTTTAGTCTTGTGTTTATTTTTGTTCAAAACTATACGGTCACGCCAGGTAAATTCTTAAATTAAACAACGATTAATATTATCGTTCTTCTTTTCTTTCTTTTAATAGTAGGTTTTATTAAGTAACTACAACAGTGGTGCAGTGACCTAGGATGTTTTTAGTTATTAATCTGCATTTTTGCGGCATAGCTAGGCCTAAATTCAGCGATGTTTCGCCGACCGGAGATGTGTCGCGATGTTTGTTTACATTTGTGTTGTGTTCTTTCTTTTTGTGTTTAGGGATTTAATTGTGAACTTTAATTGCTTTTAATTTGTGTTTGAGGATTATTAATTGATTATCTTAAGTTTAATTGAGTTATGAATTTATTATTTTTGAGTTGAGAATTTGATAATCGGTTTGTTTACATACAGATTGGAATGTTTTAAGAGTTGTTTAAAGTTTTGCCTTGATGAAGTTTTTTGACCCTTTTGAGTAATGTTTGTGGAACTGCCTAATTTTGAATTTAGAGTATTGTTTTAAGAGTGAAGTTTAATTTTTTTTATTGGAAGGTTATTTTTGAGTAATGAAATTTTAGAGTTAGGAATTGAGAGAGAAATTGCTTGGTGCAATTATGTCAGTTATGAGTTAAATTACCTTCAATAAATTTTAGTTTGTTAATTTTGTGATTGAATATTGTGTATTTTCTGGATATTGGTATTTTTGGTCATGTTATAGAAGTGTCTTGACCTAATCGTGTGATTTAACGTCTAATGACTTTCATACAACCTGGGACATTCATTTTCTATTGTTCTTTTGAACGTTTGACCACTTGCTGGTTTTGTTTTTGGACACTTTGATGTTAAATTTGGGTAAAATAGTTGTTGGTACATTAAAATTGTATTTCTGTGTAGTAGAGAAAATAGTGTAGTGTACGCCCCAGAGAGGTCTCCTAGAAAGTAGAGAAGTACTACCTATTAAGTGTTTATCGTGTCATTGTATTTCTGTGTATTTTGTACTACCATCGTTCCCCACTTTTTAAACTTGTGGTCACTTCACAAATGATCTTAAGTTGTCTTCGTGCCTGAAGCCCTCTCCGGCTTGCCCAATTTACTTGTATTTAGATTTTTGCTGTGTTCTTTTCACTTGTTGTATTCAATAGCAGCTAGGTCTGTTTCTGCGAGTAACTTTCCCCCTTCCAACTTTCGTTTACCGTGTGATTTTAAGCTGGTCTTGGGTCACATGTTTTTTTTTTTTTGGGTTGTTTGTTTTAGCGCACATTTAAATTTACCCTTCTTCCTTGCTCGCTTGAACTTTCCTGTTTGTGTTTGAATGCATTTATTTAGGTTTTTAATTTTAACAAGGTATTTTCTTACCTGTACAACCCTTTGAGCTGGTTGTTTTGCTGTCATCTTTATTGATATGGGTTTTTCTAAACAAGTTGTTTACATTTGAAGTGTGGTCAATTACTTTTCTTCTTGGAGTGAGTTCTGATTTTTAATTGTTGTTTTTAAAATTTTGTTTAGGGTTGCTTTCCTCAGTCTTAAACTGTGATTATTTCAGCTTTTAACTATTTAATAATTTTCTAGTTTTAAGATCATTGTTGACTATCTGTAATAGCATTGTTTGATAAGATTGATTTGCTTGTAATTATTTTGCTTAAAACCTAAATTGCTTCAAGGACTCTAACTAAGCAATAGGTTGAATTTAATGTATTTCTGATTTAATTAATTGTTAATTTATTGTAGTTACTGTAGGGCTTCTAATTTTAAGATGTTTGAGTTTAACTTTTAGATTTTCTCGTCCGGTTAAATCCCATTTGTCTTTGTTATGCATTGTGTGACCTTATTGTGTTAGTTTTTAAAGTTTTGCCATATTTGTGAACACCCCATGTAGGGGACGATGATTTTTGGTGGGAGAGTCTGCTGCTGTTTACTTTCTGACTAGATCTGTGTTTTTATTCTTGTGAAAAAAAGTTAATTCTTAACTTTTTTTAAGAGGTACGCGTAGGGAATGTTATGGTTAAAACCATAATTGGTTAATTTTTAATTCCTCTTTTATTTAATTTAATTTCAGACTCCCCTAATTGTATTAATTAATTTATGTAATATTGATGTATCCTATTTAATTGTCAAACTTGTACTTGGGAACCTGCACTTTTGATTCCATTTAAGCCCAAACGTAGATTTCCCCCTTTTTCATAACCCCCTAAGAGCTTTTTAGTTGTAAATGGGGTGATAACCCCTGTCTGGAGTCTTTTCCACCCTTTTGGGTCCCCAATAAATTTGTTTTCTTTTGGTCACAATTTTTAGTCTTGTGTTTATTTTTGTTCAAAACTATACGGTCACGCCAGGTAAATTCTTAAATTAAACAACGATTAATATTATCGTTCTTCTTTTCTTTCTTTTAATAGTAGGTTTTATTTAACCCGTAAAAGTAACTATCACATTGCTTATTTTTTCAATTAACACACTCAACTGTCACCTTTTTAATGCCCTCAAGGATTTTTGCTTTTACCGACGATAACTGTTTTAAGCAAACGAAAACCATCTGCATTGGGGAAAAAAGTGCTTAAAAATGAGCTCATGAACGTACTCGTTTCCCTTTGTTTTGTAAATGCAAATGCAAACCTACCAGGTTCGATGCATTTCCTGTAGTTCGGAAGACTCAAGGAGAAGAGACATCTTTTAAAAACTTAACTAGTTAAGTTTTTATTTACATTCCCAAACAATACTTTTTGTGGAGGAGCTGAATTTTTATCCAACCATACTCAATGGCGGCCTAGTGCTCTCTCTGTTCGAAATCCGAACCGAAACTTTTCAAGTGGAAGATGCCACATTCCAAACCCAAATGGGGCCTCTCAGCACAGTGAATCATGCCCCAAGTGGGCCGGTTTGCAACATTCTCCCACCTTTGAGTTTAAACTTATAAACTCAAATTTTACTTACTACAGCTCTCCCCACAAAAGCAAAGTCAAATATACAAAAAGGATACAAAAAATAAAAGTATAAATTGAAAAAAAATATTCTAAATATTAAATTCTCTTAAGTTTCATTCTTAATAGCTCAAAAGATCTGGTGCATTCACAGTTCGACCACTTTGGCACGTTACCAGCGTTAAGAGTTTGTTGTGAGATACAAAGAGTCTTAAATTTCTAAATAAGAAGAGACATATTCATAATACAATTTGTTTCACTACATCATTATGTACAGTTAACACTTTTTAGTTACTCGGAACTACTTATCTCTTCATATAGAATATCTACACTAGAAGGCCACTTGGATTCTGACTTTCAGAGCCAAGATGGACCCTCCCACCATTTTAATTGTTTCAACTTTTCAGTAAAACAATCACGAGACTCGAGGTTGGCAGCTTTTTATACACCTGGTATATTATGCCAGAACTGAGAAGGATCAGTCACAGAAAGAATGTATTTAATTCGATTTATCACTAATGTGCACCGAAAACTGTTGAAACTGTTTCTAACAGCTGTAGGAGTGTCCATCGAATAGAATGGACGAATTCCAGTGATCCCCAAGTCACTTAAACTTGGGATACAATCATCAACACTTAGATGATTGGCAGTTGGAGAAAGATCACGGGGCACTATATTCAAATGATGATTTATGGTGGCACTTAATTGAAATGGGGAGCATTTTACACCAAAACAAACATTTGTATGACGATAAGTTACTGACTCACCTGAGTTTACACTATTAGATGCACTAAGTAGAAGGTTTGGCACTTTTTCCAAACATTGATTCGGAGACGATAATCCCTTATGTTTACAACTTGCATCATACACAAGCCTTTCCGGCATTCGCCGCACTGGGTCGGGGGGGATGAAGTCGGCTGAGGGGGTCGCTACTTCCACCGGGAAGGAATCGCCTCGGATTCGAATAGCATCTTCATCTGTCGTCGAGACCTTCAATACTGGGACGGGGGGGGGATGAAATCGGCTGAGTGGGTCACAACCGCGGCCGGGAATGAATCTCCTCGGATTCGAACGCGATCTCCATCCCTCGACGAGATCGTCAATTCTTTTAGATGTATTGTAGCTCGGACACGGCAAGTTATAAGCTTCTCTTCATATACTTCGGCAGCATAGCATTCTTTATTGAAGTCTTCTTGGCTGCATCCCTCTTCCTGACCCTGCAGGAGTTCCTGGAACACAGCGTCTAGGGCAGAGTTTTTTGGCTTTTTCTTCTAGCAGATTTAAAGCTGTTTGGACATTCACGGCTTCAGCCATTTCCGTTATTAGCTCACGTAAGAGCTTAACGGCCTTTGTGAATGAACCTCGCACGGCTGTGCGTCTTTGTTTGAGAGATTCCATTGTCTCTTTTTCCTCGAGTCCCTGTTCGGGCGCCATAATTTTGTAAATGCACTTCTAAACCTACCAGGTTCGAGGCATTTCTTTAGTTCGGCGACTCAAGGAGAAGGGACATCTTTTAAAAACTTAACTAGTTTTTATTTACATCCCCAAACAATACTTTTTGTGGAGGAGCTGAATTTTATCCAACCATACTCAATGGCGGCCTAGTGCTCTCTCTGTTCGAAATCCGAACCGAAACTTTTCAAGTGGAAGATGCCACATTCCAAACCCAAATGGGGCCTCTCAGCACAGTGAATCATGCCCCAAGTGGGCCGGTTTGCAACACTTTGAGTGCGATTGCGCTGTAAATGAGCGATGACGTACTTGACAATATTTATGAATACATATTAAAAATATGTCCCATAAGAATGGGAAGTAAAATAATCTAATTGCAATAATAAGTTTCCATTTAAGAAATCCATATCCAATAATGTGGAAAACCATCTTCTTAAAAACTATTTTAAATTTGCCATGTCGCTTTGTTAAGATGGCTTGAACAAAAGCTGAAATTATCCATTTTTAATCACACTGATCGTTTTTGAGAAAGTACGGTTACTTAAATTTGAGTATGTCATCACACATTTACGATGCAATTGTACTCTAAGAAAAACAAGTATGTCCAGGTACTCATTTTAAGTACCTTTTTTTACAGTTGATTACTTTCTTTTTTCGAGTCCGCTATTAGTACGAGACGGAAGAAGTAATTTTTGTGATACAAGCGAATATGGTACTAATTTGCACAAAACAATTTTTAAATTTATTGTACAACTTGGGTTTCATTTTCTAGTATCGAAATTTCCTACTGTGCAAAATTTAAAAATGTTGGATAAATAACTAGTCTAGAGTCAAGAGTCGTTTCTCAAATAAGAAAATAAAATTCGAGCAATATAACCTTAATAATGCAATAAACTGTTAGAAATTATGGGACAAAATAAATCTTAAAAAAATTGTTTGATTGTAATGTGATATATAATTTAATTAAAAAATATATACCTTGAAAAAATTGAATTTAACAAAAAATTTCGAAATAAAATCATTGATATCTTCCCTTTTCACTAAACTTTGGCGCCCTCATTAGTCCAGCTTGCGTCGCTTGGGAACTAATGTCACGATACTGTGACATACTTTACAATTATCCATGCACATTTTCAAAGCCTTCATTTCCACTTAAAATTTATTATTACCTGTTTTAATTAACGATTGTCAATTTACAGCAGTCCAATTAAACCGCGACTCTCCTTTAAAGCGGACCTTGATTTTAAGAACGAAGATAATTAAAACTAGATATCCCAAGCTCATTAAAGAAGGGATGTGTACAAAAAAAAATTGATAACATCGATTGCACTTTAAAATCAAACTAAAGACAGCGATTAGATACTTTTTTAAACACAATAAGAAAGCTTAAAGTAAAAGATTATACTTAAAAGTTGAATTTTACTAATTGAGGTACTTAAGAAATGATTTAAATTACTTTATTAGCTGTAAAATTGAAGGTTTAAAAAACAAACTCATTGTTTATTTTCACAAAAAACAGTCCCACTCCGCATGTGGGTGGAATAATTAAAATAAGTAATTGATTTCGTATTGTCTGATAATTATATTTAATCCTTTTTAATTCCATATTTAAGTTATAATAATTCCAATTATGGATGTTAAATTTTTTTTAAGGCAGGGTTACTAATTGAGCTGTAAATTAAACAAAACAAAAACTTTGGGACGAATTGTCAATATTTAGCTAGGCAAATTCTTCTTTAATCTCTGGGGTAAAATCTAAAAAATAAGAGTATTCGTAGGAATTAATTAGCAATAATAACTGCTCTAGCTCTTATCATTGACTTATTAGTTATGAAAATTAAATTTAAAAAATTCCTTTTTGTCCATGGTGACAATGTTAAAAATGCATTTTTGTATTTAACGAAACTTTCTTCTTTTTTGACGAAACAGACTTTTTCTATATGATCCGATTAAATATTTCTTCGAACTGTGGAAATTAGTTGCGTCGTTTTTTTTTTTTTCAAAATGAGGTTGGTTTGGTAAATAACGTCGCACTAGAGCTTCATAGTGGGTTGGTTATTGGTTTATCTCGAAGGAACTTTAAAATGGGGATGATTTTAAATAAATATGGAAATCGAATCATATTTTCCGCTTAAACGAACAGGGGACCTCTCGTTCCAAACTCCGAGACTCTATCCACTTGGCCAAGTATTCCCGTTTAAGGGGAATCGGAACCTCCTATACTGCCAATTTTAAATTGCCATTTTTCGATATACCTTTTCTCAGAATGTGCTATAGATACAGGCTTGAAAAATTTTCTGTGTAAACTAGAGACACTTCTTAATGTACCGAAACGAGTTTTTAAAAAAAAATTTTAAACAAATAATTTTAAAGAAATTAAAAAAAAATTAAGGAGATTTAAAAATAATATTTTAAATAAAAGCCACTTCAATTGCTTAAAAAATCCGTTTTGTTTATAAAATAAATATTTATTTGAAAAAAATATATTAATTTTTTTTATTGTTTCATTTATTTATCAAAAATCTTTAAAATATCATTTCAGTATAATCTCGGGTATATGTAGAGGATATACAACAAGAAATCGCACATATATAATAGAAAGAATATGTAAAAAGATGCATCGAACCCAAAAAATCACATTTTGAGAAAAATGGATTTGAAGAAGACAAATGTTACCTGTTAACAAGAGTAGACAAATATATTTTATTACATTTCAGTACTTTCTAATTGTAGTAAAAACGGAAGTAATATGTCATTTTAGATGTAGTTAATTAGGGACTAAAAATATGTAAAAATCCCCAAAACTTTATTTTGAAGAATTGTTTGTTCCCACTCTCCTTAAATTGAACAATATAAGTATAAAACCAATTATGATTCGATGCCCCTAAAAAGGGATCGGAATAAATTACTTTCGATAAAAAATTTCAATTGTTTAATGAAAAGTCACGTGCTTCCATGATAAAACGATTGCGAAATACATCGAAAGTAGCCAAGGGTAGTGGAGACTATATATAAAAGGGCTGCTGGTTCTCGCGCTTTTTGACGGAGGGCGGGGAAAAGTATTCTTTTGACGTCATAGTGACGCCTTCCTCTGCCTTCAACTGTCTGTGGGCGTGTCTAATGCTCTCGTTTGTACAGTCATTTTAGAAGTAATTGTCGCTATTGACAAGGAGTACTTAATTTAACACGAATTCTTGTTTTTAACTAATCATGAATTTATTTAAAAGAAAACAGCTAAAATTTGCTTCAAAAAACAATTTGAATCGATCTGCAGAGTCGTTTCATTATTAAAATATTCAGAAAACCATTTGAACCAATGGTTCTTGACGTGCTGCCATATATTTCTTTTTTTGTGAACTATTTAAAAGTGATAATCGTTAATTTTATTTAGAATTCGCTAAATTTTAAGAGTTTAAATTATATTTTAAGTATTGTATTTAGTATGTAAAAATTGCAAAAGAGTTGCTTAATAAATTAAGCGTATTAAAATAATATATGCTTCCACGAGAGCAAGAGAATGGGAGTCGGAACCATCATGTCAATGCATTTGTATTGGACATATTAAATTAGTTCCAATTTCAATCAAGTAAAATACGAGGACATAACAAAACAAGGACGGATTAGTAGTGAAGCTACCTGAACACAATTATTTACAGATATTTACATTATTTTGCTAATTAAAAATTAAATCACCAGTTGTTATCCAACCGGGGATCGAACCTAAGTAGCAATGCTTGAAACACACAGCCAATGAGAATGGTCAAAAACCCATAGTAAGGCGGAGCTAAAATGACGTCAAAAAGATACTTTCCTTGCCCCTTTCAAAAGCAAAACACGAGGACACCTTATATATAATATATATATATGGTCTTTAATATCCTTGGAAAATAGCCTTGGCGATCGTAAAATTCTATAATAAAATGAGATTGCCATTTCTGAGAGTGAAAATATGTATTTTATTCGTTAAGATTTAATGAAGGATTTTTTTAGGAGTTGCCAGTTACTGTGACAGATCGAACCGACGTTATAGTAACATTAAGGGAGCCCCAAACCCTAATTTGTTTATTAATGAATTCAGAAATACTATATTTTTTTATATTATTAGAACATCTTTTTTCTGAACAAAAATCAAATGCAAAAAATATATTTTAAACATTTATTTTTGTAATTTTTTGCGTTTTTTAAGTTAAAATTGACTTTTTTGAAAAACACTACTCCTCTTTCAATTCTAGTTTTTTTAGTTTTTTTTTAAATGATTAAATAACATCAAAGTATATACTACTGACGTATGAATAGACTTCTGCAGAATTGGGTTTTAATTGTTTTTAAAAACTTATTTGAAAATTCCCAGTTCCAAACTTATCGCCATTTTTCATCTTTTTTTATATATATTTTAGGTAATATTAAACAGTTCCCTCACAAGCATTGATTTGTTGCACCCATATTCCAATGTAGTGTCCGTTCTGAGGTCTAATTTAAACGTAATCTTACAGGATGGACAACTTCTAATCTTCCCTAGATTTCATTTGTTAATAATATTAATTTTATTCAGACATAAATTTTTACAACTAGGGGTTTTTAGAAGTTGAAATTCCCAACTTTCAGGGTTTCCTGATTGTTGGTGAGGATAATCTGGAAACCTTGAAAGATCCCCCAACTCCTTCGGTGCAAAGGGCCTGACAAAAATAAGAATAGTAATAACTGAAAACACCTAAAATAAATAAATGTAATAAGTAAAATATAAAATAACAAGGTATTAGTTATCAATTTGAGTGGCTTGATTAATTTGCTAGCTAACCTAAGAACATTACTGTCTAACAAAAACAAACGGTTTCTTTTTGTAGAGGTAGAAGTGTTATCAGAGAAGGGGATATCCATAAATTAAAAAAAATATCAAGGGGTATTTGTGAGAAAAGATTGAGAACCACTTCACTAGGAAGGTGAAATGAGGCAGAATTTGAATTTAGGTTTTAGTTGAATTTACCAACCTAGGTTGACTGCCTAAACTAGAATAAGTTTGATTGATGATTGGGGTAACAGACATAAACGTTTGAATTGAAAATCTTTTCACACGATTTCTTAGTCTGTAAACTGAAATTCTATTGAATTATTTATATGATTGTACTCAAACTTTAAAAACTATTGTTGATATTAAACGTCCCCCCCCCAAAGGTGTTAATTGAAGGATAAACGTTCAAAATTGTGACTTAGTTTAGTTATCTATCAGCTTTTCAATTGGTGATTAACAATATTTATTAAAATTGTTTACCGTGTATTTAGGAAAATGGATAAAGCATTTTACTGTATGTTTTCCTTTCCTTCGTTTATATCTTTAGTATTTTTATCTACATATTTTGTTATTATCTAACTTTGCTTAGAACAAATATTGCAGCTATAATTGTTTCTAAATATTTCTGAGAAATAAATTTACATTATAATAGTTGTAAACCTATTCTAATATATATTTTGTCTTAAGAATTTCAACTTTTTCGGAGAAATTATTAGAATATACATAATAGATAATTCTTAACACCGTTTAAATTGAAACGAAATGGACATAAAACGCCCTTTACCTGTTAAAATGTATGTTACAGGAAAGGAAAATTCCTTTTTAATTTCATAAAGTACTTTGGTGTAAAAAAAATTTCTTCACATAAATACATAAAAATAAATTATTCTAAACCCATTTTCGACGCATTTAAATGAACATTTAAGACATATTCAGGAACATTTGTCAATTCAACTGCTGATTTAAAAATACTTCAAAAATTCCCTTTCACTTAAAATTTCCAACCAAATCGAATAGTTCCATTATGTTTAAGTAATGTTCTGGAACTGTAATACGACATTGATTAAGTATGAATACAACTTATCACCAGCATTTACAACGATACAACACGTATGAATGACATTTTTAGCCTAGTCGAGTCCAATGGCTCCACAGAAAATAAAGGATCCACCCAAATTACATTTTTATTCCAATAAATCACAACGAGAACTTCCATCAAAACCCCATTTTAAAGACCCTTGTCATGAACGGTTAATGGAGCCAATTCCTCATTCCACTGGTTTGCTCCGGGAATCCGAATGAAGTTCCCATTCCATTGTGAGGAAGAGGAAGAAGTGAGGAAGCTCCTCATGGCGACTGTTGTTCCCGAAAGCCTCATCCATCTGAAGCGATGTCAGCTGGAACCATTCCGGTGATTTTTTTCCATATTTTTTCTGATCTCTTGGGGGAAAAGGGTAAACAGCATATTGATTACGGGTTGAAGTAGTCGATGGATATTTATGTGGTACAGTTCGTTGATATTTGGGATTTTAGAATGTTGGGTTGTAGGCAAAGATGACCATAACTTTTTACCGAAACCGGTTAACATACTATAAATTTAATACTGGATATTGTATTATTTTCTTTATTTTGTCTGTTAATGCTACACAAATGAGTTTATTATCAAATTATATTTCGGTTCAAATTTTAATTATTTAAATTTTTTTAATATTATTTATGAAGTTTTGAAACTTGTTTATTTTATAAAGAAGATTTCAATAAGTTAAAATAGGTTCTCAAAAAATTTACTCATTTTTGAGTACATTCTTCATGGCTCCGAATAAATAAGTTTCAATTTTGAAAAATACATGTACTCAAAAATGAGTGTAATGAGTAACTGCTTGCCTATATAGACTTTCAAGTATACTCATTTTTGAGTACATTCTTCATGGCTCCGAATAAATAAGTTTCAATTTTGAAAAATACATGTACTCAAAAGTAAGTGCAATGAGCAAATGCGTGCCTACATAGACTTTCTTCACAAAATCGACAATTTCAATAAATATCAATTATCGAAAAATACATGTACTCAAAAATGAGTACACTGAGAAAAATGAATAAAAAGTGCAGATGCTAGCCTACATGAGGTGCCTTTATAAATCCCTTTCAATAAATATCGATAATCTGAGTTTAATACCCGGTAAGACTTATTAAACTCAGATTATCGATATTTATTGAAAGGGATTTATTTATAAAGGCACCTCATGTAGGCTAGCATCTGCACTTTTTATTCATTTTTCTCAGTGTACTCATTTTTTTGAGTACATGTATTTTTCAAAATTAAAACTTATGTATTCGGAGTCATGCTAAACATCGAATGTACAGAAAAATGAGTACATTTTATTTATTTTTGCGCACCTATTTTCAACAGTAAAGATTAATTTCTGAAAAAAAAACGTGTCCCCACTCTAAATTTTTGTCGAGGCCAACGTGGCCGAGTGGTTAAAGACGTCAGCTGGGAATACGAAGATTCCTGGTTCGATCCTAGGCGATGGACTTGATAAAGAAAAGTAAAAAAAGTAGTGATCTTGTGATCGGAGGGTTGCCAACTTCGCTACAAAATACTAGAAAAGCCATCCAGAACATCTGCAAAAATTAACGGTGTGTATACGGGACTGGTGAACGATAAATCTGATCGGGGTCCAAAGTCCCAACTTTTATTGAAGGCGTTGGGTGCCAGTTCAGGTGTTTCCTCGTCATCTGACCATGGTTCTAAAATAACGAGGGGCATGCATGAATGTGTATGTGTTCCCGGGTTTTTCCTTCGAGATAGACCCCGAACCGTTGCCAATAGCCCACTGTGCAGCTCTAGTGCGATGTTAATTAACCAAACCAAACTAAACGTCAGTTCGTTTAGATCAGTTTATTTTACCCAGCGATTTTTTAAACATTGTAAACTGTTTTTTACTGTTTGGAAGATTAAATATTTTTTCGGTCATGCCCTTTCTGGTTATTTTGAAATGTTAAATTATATGGAAAAGATATGTCTTATAAGCTGTACTTCAAACCTTTACAACTAAAAAATATTGTAAAATGATGTGTTTGTATGAGTTTAAAAACTTGCATTGACAAATCCTTGGACGCAATATCTCGTCCATTAGCTTCAGAGGGATAAACATTAAAATAAATAATTTCTTGTAAAGACGATATTATTATTATGTTTTGAATAAAACTATTCACGATATGTGTTGACTCTGGTTGGTATTATTTATTGAACTAACCACGCTGAGTCAAGTTTTCCTGAATAATTTCGATATTGATAAGAGGTCTGAAATCATTAAAAATATTTCAACATAAAAATATAAATATGTTAAATGCGTTCTTCATATTCTTTAACAGAAAGTGAAAATCCAATTATAAATCCCGAAACTTTTCTTTGAAGCTGGTTTCCCAGGAATAGTCCCAGATCAAATTTTAAATTACTAAAGTTTTAACTATCAACGATTCGAGCACTTAGAAAAATAAATGATAGTTTAGAAAATTTTATTCACTGAAAATAATGACACGTAGAAGAGATGGAAAGTTCATAATTTCAAAAACTTTTGATTAATATCTATGTTATATTTCAAAACCAGCTTATCTAAAATAAATATCAGGTATAGAATATTCCTTGCTATTTTGGACAATCCCATTTTAAAATCAAACACCCACATTCTTAAGGTTAATTGACTGAATTTATTTATATAGCTCTAAACCCGGATAAATACTTTAAACTTCTATATTATTTTAATTTCTAGTTCATTCACATTTGCGTATACTAAGTGAGTATATAATTTAGTTATTAAAAATGTGTAGTTTATCTAATGAAAGTCAACTGTTTAATGATAGAACGTACACTGTTAAATATAGGTACTCGAAAATATGTAAAATATACTCATTTTTGAGTACATTTGATGCTTATAATGGTTCCGAATACATAAGTTTCAATTCTGAAAAACACATGTACTTAAAAATGAGTACAATGAGAAAAATGAATAAAAAGAGCAAATCTATCATAACATCTTTTCTTCATAACATCACTTTCAATAAATTTCAACAATTACAACCAAGAATACCGGGAATCGACGGGAATCGACGGGAATCGTCACAAACGACTTATCGCGAATTGAACCCAGATTCTCAGGCACTGAAGTCCAGTGTCTTATCTGTTAAACTACCAGGCCGCCTTGAAGAAATTATAAACTGAATAAATGTTAAAAAGGCGTGCCAAAAGAAAAGGAAGTAATTGATTTGTAATAACTCAGTTTCCATTTAAGCCAGCGTTTCTCAACCTTTTAGTATTCGCGGCCCAGTTTTCAATCATAATTTTCATCGCGCCCCCCGCTTACAATAAAATGTATACAACAATAATGTATATTGAGTATTTTGGATTCTGTTTTAAAATTATTTTTAACTAACTGCCAAAACAAGAATAAAAGCGAGCCAACGTTGGCGAGAAATCACATCTGGCATTTTGCCAAGCGGGCGGTGAACAGATGAAGCGAATGAAAATGGGGAAAATTTAAATATTATATTTAAAATGAAAGCCAAACAGGGAGATAACGTTAAAAGAATATGAAAGTAGAAAAATTCGTTAATGAAAGTGAACCTAGACGGGGTGAGCTAAATTTAGAAACTGGGAATACATTTTTTCGAATAATAAAAGAAATAAAACAGAAGCATGACTAAACAAAAGAGAAAAAAATAAGTAATGTTTGTGGAAGGGAATCCACACGACCGATGAAGTCTCGAGCATGCGCAGAGCAAATGTTTTCTCATTGGAAGAAGGAAAATGTTCGATAACACAAGTTTCAATTCCAGCCAGTCTCATTCGACTCGATCCTTCTATCTCTGTCGAACCTATTGTGATTGTGTATCTTATATATGTTTTCGTGTTAATTGCAATTCACCATATTAAATATTCACGACAGCAGATTTATGTAGACTCATGGATAAATTTTTAAGCGGAAGTAAGCGAGCATTAGACGATAGTCAAGCATCAACAAGTACACAGACAAGCGTGGATCTGAAAATAAAATCAAGAAAATATTCTCAAGAATACTTATATTTTGGGTTTACCAGTACTGAAGTAAATAAAGAAGAAAGGCCCCTGTGTATCTTTGCTCAAAAATATTGGCCGCAGACAGCATGAAACCTAATAACCTTAAACCACATTTGGAAACGCTTCATAGTGAGTACGTCAACAAACACAGAGAATTCTTCGAATTAAAATTAAAATCATATAAAAAGCAAAAATGATTTTTTAAAGAAACTTTGTGAATAAAAAAAGCTTTAATTGCATCTTACAAAGTTTCATATAAAATAGCCATATGTTAAAAACCTCACACCATTGGTGAAGAGCTTATTTTGCCAGCAGCAATTGAGATTGTAGAAATTATGTTTGGAGATAATTTTTCAAAGCTATTGCAGTCCATACCTCTTTCAAATGATATTGTTGCTCGTCGAATTGGTGATATAGCTGAAGATGTACAGTGTCAGCTTTTCTCGAAGTTGCGTGACAAATTGTTTTCAATACAGCTTGATGAGGCAACAGATAGTAATAAAGATGTTCATTTAATTGCCTATGTTCGATTTTGGATTAATATGTCAGTAGTAGAAGAACTACTTTTCTGCAAACCAATAGAACTCAAAACAACAGCGCTCGCATTATTTGCTATTTTAAATGATTTTATGAACGAGGCAAACATAGAATGGAAAAATTGCGTCGGAATATGCACCGATGGTGCTCGTTCAATGTCCGGAAGATTCCAAAGTATACAAGCACTTGTAAAACAAAAATCGCCTCAGTGCGTCTGGACACATTGCATGATCCACAGAGAAGCTTTGGCTTCGAAACAAATGAGTCCTGGTCTGAATATTGTGTTAACTACGGTTGTAACCATAGTAAATTATATAAGAATGAGACCCCTGAAATCGAGAATCTTTTTCGCACTTTGTAAAGACATGGGTTCAGTACATTCAGCGTTACTATTTTATGCGAGGTAAAATGGTTATCACTTGGGAAATTTTTGCAATGTGTTTATGAATTAAGAGAAGAAATCGCCATTTTCTTAGAAGAAGAAATACAGACCGGAACCGAGAATTTTCGCGATGGTTTGTTTGTGATGAAATTGAGCTACTTGGTCGACATATTCAAGAAATTAAATAATTTGAATCTTCAACTCCAAGGAGCAAACACATATGTTTGATACGAGTGATAAAGTTAATGCTTTTTGTAGAAAATTGGAATTCTGGAGCAGAAATTTAAAGCAAAAAAACCTAACAGTGTTTTCAAATGTGGATGATTGTACTAACACTTACAAGGCTGAAGAAGAACAGAACTGAGAGTGACTATATCTAATATTAAGCCTTCCTTCGAAAAACTTTGCTCTGCAAGACAGGCCCAAAGAAGTCACTAATAATTATTAAATTTGTTTTTAATTTAGTATGTTTTGATTAAGTAAGTTTTAATTCAGTAAGTTGTTTTACTTTATTTGTTAAATATGTCGAAATGTATTTTGTTTTCTATGTGTATGTGTGCTTTCCTTTCAGTCAGTTAATCAATTTTTTTAAATAATATTTTTTCTTGGATATTCTCGCGCCTCCCCTCTAGTGTGCTCGCACCCCCCTAGGGGGGGGGGGGCGCGCCCCACACAAGGGCTAGTTCACCCCCTTTGATCTATCGCAAAGCCGACGGCACCGAATGAGAGGGGGAGAAACCGGCTTGTGACGTATTTGCCCACACTTGGCGAATGCGTTGCATCCCAGAAATGAACGAGAAGTATTTGATTTATAAGCTAAAAACTCTATGCATTAAATACATAATTTAATTACCAGGGCCAATTATTATTGGTTTATAAAGATTGATAATTTAAAATGCTTTTAATTTTGATATACAATGGTTTTTATATACAATGGTTTGGCGACTGCAAGGTCTATCTGGCCTTTCATCTGTGAAAAATTAAATATGCCGATATATGCAATTTTATCCGCATTTTATAAATTTTCAATCAATTATACTGCAGCCTAGAATCAGCACACAAAATAAGGTGTTGGATGTTTTACATTGCATGAACATTACATTGTTTTACATGACATTCATAGGACAAATGCAACAAATTTAATTTTTGATAGCTGTATTTAAAATATATATATAACTAGGTTGCATTATATGCAGGAACTAAGAACGCAATCTTTAAATGAAGATAGAATATATATATATTTTAATTTCGAAATTAAATTTAATTCTCAAACCATTAAAAAAATCAGTTTATTTGTATAGATCAGGTGCACAAATTTTTTCCCTTGAAATTCCATAAGGATGGAAAAATTCGTTTTACAAGTTTGGAAACTAAAGCTTTAATAAAATAGAGAATAGATTTAAAATAAATTAGTATAACATTAATTAGAAAAAATATGTTATATTTGCATTAAGTAACCCTGAATTTTCGGGAAAAAAAGAAGAAAAACCCTTGTGTTTTACGGCTAATATTTCGTTGAATAGTACTTCAAAAGCATAAATACTAAGCAGTTTCGCATGTATATGCTGAAATTATTGCAAAACAAAAAACAATTTCGTTCGTGTCAATAGATATTTTTTAATAACTTCATGTTTGGCGTAACTTAGTCATGTTATTCGTACGGATACATTCCTGAAGATAAGATAATTGCTACAGCTGTTTTCGTTTCATTTTGATTTTGACATGAACATTGCTGGCACATCCCATTTACAAGGTATACCTTTCTTATATACTTTGTAGACCTGTTTAATGCTCTTGAGATATTTTGTCCAAATGTAAACATTCTGACTAATTTTAAAACCATTATCTTTTGTTGTGCTGCTTTCATTCGACTAAGTTAATTTACTTAATTTCTTTTCGACTTTAAACTTGGATTTTTTAAATGTAAAGAAACAGTTGTTTTATTTACAACTATTTTAAATCTAATTTTTACTGACATCAGTGGTTCCCACGGAGCACCGAGTCGAAAGTAACACAAAACGCGGACCACCACCTTCTAAATAAAGTATTTTGTAAATAAAGTTATTAAAATTTTTTACTGTTTTTAACCTAAATTATTTAAATTAGTATAAATCGACTAGGTGACAGCTGACATCTCGAAGACAGCTGCATCCGTAATATAGAACTCGCGACACGAGCTGTGTCCGACTAAGTAATAAAACCGGGGCTCATGCTTTGTAGCGAATCCAATCTGTGTGCTGTGTTTTAAACTTATGAAATTGTCGGAACAACTAAAGAAGTTTGTGTTTGGTACGTTGTGATATGAAATCCTAGTTGTCTACTTACTGTATTTATATGGTTGTGTTTTGTCGGATCGCCTTCAAATAAAAACCCACTCGATTTATTTTTAATCATGCTATTACATCCTAGCAGTATTTAAAATAACTTAAAATTTGTGTATCAATCTACTTTTAAATAAAACAGTTGATATGAGATAGCACGTGTCACTACCATCTTAAATATTTTTACAAATAAATTATACTTTCTTCAATAAAATATAGAAAATTCCTTTCTGTCTCATAGCACTAAATAACAAAGCAAGCTTGAAAGAGTACAATTTTTTTTAAAATAGCAGAAAAGTTTGTTTCTTTATAGCTCATAAATGTTGATTTCTTATTTTTTGTAGAGAAAGAATATATCTAAAAAACCTGTTTTTAAAATAAAAATTTTTAAAAAAAATCATATTGTCGTTTAGCCAATTACTCCATTGACCACTTGACCCGATTGTGGACCACAAATTGTCCGCGGACCAAGGGTAGGAAAGCACTGATTTATATAGACGAAAAGTAGAGTCTCGACACACTGATATGGGCCTTCCAGATATCAGGAAAATTATTTCAATAATTAAAAATGTAAGAGATCAAACTATGAAGTATATTGACTTCTTGATAATATTATTGTGATGTTAATTATTTAAACAATTTTGGAATTCTGATGAATAAAGCGCGAGTAATGGTAGGATTTCCAGTGTTCCGTGTCGCGGTGCGAGGGGGAAGTGTGCCGAGAGGTACGTCATCACTCGTTTCCCCACGCCAGGTTGAGAATCGCTGATTTAAGCAATTGATATTAAATAATTGGGAATACCATCTACTGAACAACTATTTTAAGTTTGTCAGGTCGCTTTGTTAAGATGGCTTGAACAGAAAACGATATTAGCAATATTAAATCACACTGCTCATTTTATAGAAAGTACGGTTGTTTAAATTTGAGTACGTCATCATTCATTTACTATACAATTGTACTCAAAGAAAAACAAGTATGTTAAGGTACTCATTTTTATGTACCTTTTTTACAGTCCGGATGGACACAATGTTCTGCCTGTAGGCCTCAACTTTACCATTGTATATATGTTTTCCTTTTGACTGGTAGGACGACCAAAAAATTCTAAGTTACCGCAAAAAAAAAAAACATAGCAATTTTAATTTTGTTTATGTACAATTGTACTTCCAAAAGGACTTTGTCTTGTACGTTCTACTTTTAAAATTATTATGTTTTTGTTGAATTTAAAGACAGATGTATGGAACATTCTTAAATAAACGTAACGGATTATTTTTTTTTCCCAGTTATTAATACATATAAAAACATTTGGAAATTGATCAACATAAATTTTTGAGTATAGATCAATAATATTTTACAGTAATTTTCTGATTTCAAGTATAAAAGTCTCCCTCGCTAACACATTCAAAATACACTCTTATAGGAGACCTTCGTTACTAAATCCCAATCACATTTAATATTTTCATTTCATTTCCATCCATTCAAAACCCTGAAGTCCCTAGAATTGAAAAAGTACGAAACGTGTTTTAACATGACATTACAAATGATTTCAATTCAAATAAATCCTCAAAAAACTCGCTCTCTCCATTTTGAATGCCCCAAACGAAATATAGTCTCTCAACTCTTTTAGCCTTACAACTTCACTCTTAATGGGATTTCCCGCAAGACAATCGCCGAAATGACATTTCCAAAATTTTCTTCTAAAGACTCCATTTAAGCGAGGAGTTCGTTTTTTTTATAGGGCAGATGTCAGCCCCATGCTTTCTGTACTTCCGCCCTACTGACTTCCTAAATGACGAACCGAGTTCGAAAGCTCTAGAAAAAAATGCTCTAGAACATGTTTCGGAAGTTTCCTCCTTATTTTTTTTTAATATAGCACTTTTTTTAAATAACATATAAGTCAATTGTTTTACTGCATTGCATATTTTCAAGGTTTCCTAAGTACATTATTTTTTAAATTATATGTATTGGTACCGTTATCTGCTTGTATTTCGTTGAACAAAATATCCCCCCAAAAATTAAATCCCGAATTAATTTACAAGTATAAGGCGTATTGACTAAATAACTATTCAAGGATAGAACATAAACATCTTTAATCACATATGCCTAACATACAATAATCTCGGGGAGGAACGAAACCTTAAATACGCATCACCGTAAGAGGCAGTTACATGACTGAAGCTTTCCTGCGCAGCGGGAAAGACATAACATATGTAGAGGGCGTTACAATCGTAATAACGGGAACAATATATAGACACGTAACGGGAACATGAAAATATATACAGGTGACGGGGACATGATAATAGGACAAACATATAAGATAATAACATAAATGAATAACGCTGGTTACATCCTCCCCCTCTGGCTCCGACGTAGTCCCGACGAGGGGCCAGCACCAGTTCTTTTGGGTAAGTTTGGTGGCCGTCCTCGCTTTCGCAACGGATTGCAAGAACGTTCGATGGGGTCCTGGGTGTAGGCCTTCAGGGCAGAAGTGTGGTACACGCCCAGGGGCACTTGGGGATTGTCCAGGCTGGCAATTTCGAATGTGGATGGTGATCTTTGTGTAAGGATGACATAGGGTCCATCTCGTCTGGGCATAAACTTTTTGGATTGTCCAGTGGCAGCCTTGCTGACGGGATGCAGGGTCACATATACTTTATCACCTGGAGCATATGGTGGAGCCGGATTACGCCTTTTGTCTGCGTAGATTTTTCTTTTGTCTTGTTGGGTTTCGATGACTTCTTTGATCTGGGCTGTGAATCTTGAGAATTTTTTAAGGTACGGTGTTATTTCAGGGACGAAATTGTCGTTGTCGATCACTCCTCGGATGTCGTTAGTCACGTCGTCTGTCGTCCGCAATTCTCGTCCAAAGCTGAGAAATGCTGCTGTCTGCCCAGTTGATTGGCACTTTGCTGTGTTGAGCGCAAAACGGATTGCTGGCAGTTTCTCAGACCAGGATCGATGTTCGTCTTGAACCAGGATTGCAAGACGAGGTTTAAGATCACGGTTTTTTCTTTCTACCGGATTTGCTTGAGGGTGATAGACCGGTGTCAACGTTTGGTTGATGTCTAGCATGCAGCAAAGTTGTTGCATTACGGCAGACACAAACTGCGTGCCGTTGTCGCTTATAATTCTACGTGGGATTCCGTACCTCAATAATACTTCTTCTAGTAGTGTAGTAGCACACTCTTTCGCAGTTGCAGTGGGTAATGCGAAGAGTTCAACCCATCGAGTGTTGACATCTTCGATGATGAATATCCATTTCTTACCATCTCTGCTTTCTGGTAATGGGCCAAACAGATCGATTGCAAGAGTCTCGAATCGTTGGGCCGGAACGGGAGTTTGCAACAAACCAGCTGGCTTTTGGTTTGAAGCTTTGTATCTGTTGCACTCTATGCAGTTTTTTACATAGTCCGTGATAAACTTCCGCATACCTGTCCAATAATAGCGCTTTGCTATACGATCGAATGTTCCTTCGGCTCCATAGTGGCCTGCTGTTGGAGCATCGTGATGATCTTTAAGGATGGAGTTTACTTCTTGAGCCGGTATGACCAGTTGTGCTTCGTCACTGTCCGAGTCTGGTGCATATCGGTAAAGCACACCTTGATTCATCAGGTAACCACGATCAGTCCAGTTGGCGAAGTCTACGTTTTTCCCATTGCTTTCGAAACAACGAATTATCTTCTCAACTTCTGGGTCTTTAAGTTGTTCTTCTCGGAGCTCTTTTGAAGTATGTGAGGGAACGTCGATGTGTATGCTACACAGTTCACATGAAGGTTCGGCATGCTGACAAGCTGGTCTTGACAACATATCAGCGGCCACGTTGCATTTTCCTGGGATGTACTCTAACTTCAAATTGAAAGATTGAACTTCTAGAGCCCATCTTGCTAATCGTCCCGTATTAATGCGGTGCTCTATGAAAGTCGTGCTCTCTCCCCCTGGTTTGAAGCTTTCCTCGAAATCCTGAAGCAAATTATTGACCTGGAGCCTTTGCTCGATGTTCAAGCTCTCGCCTTCTTCTTCACGGAGATTACAGCTGTTGATGGGAAGAGTTTCGACAGGTTGCTGAGACGTCGATGTGATGTCATTCCCAAAATAAACCTTTCGGCGAGGGTTGTCACAAAAGTTCCACCTTTTGTTTCTTATGTCGAGAACAATTTCCGACTTTTCTAGGAAGTCTGTTCCTAAGAGAGTTCGATTTCCTTTTGCATTTGGAAGGGCAAGGAGATCCAGAATGATTGTTTTGTTTTCAATCTCAATGGACACCGTGGCTGTGCAAGCCTCTTCAGTAGTTTGGTAACCGTTTGCCAAGGTCATGGTTACTGAAGTCTCCTGGAACTCCACTCCTTTTCTCTTCAGCAGGTTGTAGAGGATCTCACCAGCGACTGATCTGCTGGCACCTGTGTCTGCACAAACTCTGGCTCGTACACCGGATATGCACACATCAATCAGTGCAATAGGGGACATCTTGGAATGGCAAGTGTACATGGTAAGTGAATTTGCAGGGAAATTCTCATTTCTCGCCGTTGGAGAGCATGTCGGACACTTTGCCTTTATGAAACCAGGTCTGGAACATCCATAGCAGTATATGGCAGGCTTGTTCTCTGGATTAAGATTTCTTTCATTTTGCCTTGGCTTTGGATTCTGCGCCACTTTTCTGAAGTTTCCAGTATTAAATCTTGGACTGGACCACTTCTTGGTATTCGACGTAGAGTCATTTCTGTTGTTTGGACGAACCGTCTCGTAGTCATCTAGCTTTTGTACTAGATCTGTAGTAGTCTTTATTTGTGTCCAGTCATCGATGAAGTGCTCTTTGACTTCTTGTGGAACACGGCGTTTAATCTGGTCTGTAACCATCAGATCAGACAATTCTTCAAAAGTTGTTATCTCGAGACCTGTAATCCAACCTTGAAAGTAATTCCTAAGTTCGTAGGCGAAATCTGTCCAAGTGCCTTCTTGACATTTCGAATGTTTTGTGAACAATTGACGAAATTTTTCTGGAGTGAGCTTATAGCGCTTTAGAAGCAGCTGTTTCACTTTTTCATAGTCTTGTGCAACTTCTTCGACTTCTCTTGCAATGATCTGAGCAATATCATATGGCAGCAGACCAATCAGATGAGAGGCCCAGAAAGTCCTTGGAATCTCAGCTCTGTGAGCTTGTCGCTCGAAGAGAACGAGGTATAAGCTGATGTCATTCGTTACTGGATCGAATCTCTGGATCAGCGTCTGCAAGTCCAATCTTGGTTTGGCTGCTTGAAAACCATCGTTCTGGGTAAGAGGAACTTGGGATCGTGTTGCCTCATCCTGGAGTTTCAGCTTCTGAAGTTGGAATTCGTAATCGTCTTTTCTTTTCCGCTCTTCGTACTCCAGTTCCAATCTTCTTTTTCTTTCTTCAGCTTCAAAGTCTTCTTTCCTTTTCTTATCTTGAATTTCAAGGTCTTCTCTCCTTTTCTTATCTTGAATTTCAAGGTCTTCTCTCCTTTTCTTATCTTGAATTTCAAGGTCTTCTCTCCTTTTCTTATCTTCAATTTCAAGGTCTTCCTCTTTTATTCTTTCAGCGATTATCTCTTCAAACCTTGCTTGGACAAACTCTAAATCGTCCTTATATGCTTCACTCTCTTGTATTCTCGTCTTCAGTTGAATAACTTTCAGACTATCAATACCATCCAAGTCCAGTTCAATTGCCATCCGGACCAGGTCAATCTTCTTTCCTCGTGCGAGAAAAGCCATCGTGGGATTTCAGAATAGTTCTTTGTGAGTTCAGATTATGGCAGTAGATAACAGGCACACAAAATAATTACCTCAAAGTCCTAGAGCTATTTCACAGTTCAATGCACTTAAACTCACTACAATTACCCTACCATGAAATATTAGCACTCAAATCGTCTATAATTATTTTTCAGAAAACCAATTAATATCAGTTAAAATAATATTAAATCATTTAAACTATTATAAATTTATTGTAAACCATTATAAAATCATTCCAACTATTCATTTATTCAAGCAAATAACACTATGCAGTATTAAATCTTTTCAAGTGTAGATGACACTGTATAACACCCGATCTCTAGTTAAAATGCACTATTTCTATGGTACCATTTCAATATTAGATTACCAGAATACCAAAATATATTTTAACATGATTGAACAAATTTATAAGAAGAATCACTTTTGTTTAAATTATTTAGAAATCTATGAAGTACTTAAATATAAAATCAAAACAATAGCATTAACAATTTCCATTTAATTAGGAATCAATTCAAGTGTTCTTTCAAAATAAATTTTAAAAACAACATTAAATAACTAATAATTAGTTAATGCCACTAATTAAATTAAATAAGCACTATCACAAATAAAACTTCCTGCCAATAAAATATCTACTATTCTAAATCACACTAAGAACATTTATTTCTTATGTTTGCATGTCAAACCACATTCTTTTATTTTTCCCGAAAGAGAACAAAATAAAATAAATAAAACCCACAATCAGAATTTTCAAGGCCAGCAATAATTTCAAATAAAAGAGAACAGAAATAAAACACTCTCAGTTACGTGGAAAGGAGGGGGAAAAATTGCTTTTCTCCGAGCGTACGAATTTGAATTCGCAATGCGAATACGATTGCCAGAATCAGTGTTTACAAAACCAAGGCGGTTCCCAGTTTAAAATTCAGTGCCAAAATACAGCAAACCATTGCGGTTAAATTCCAAAAGACTAGTTAAAATTAAATCAATAGAGATAACACTCTAAACGAGACACAGCATACGTGTTATGCAAAATTGTCTCCTCACAGTAAACAGGATGTATACTGAAAACGAAACTTTGCGTTTCAAAACTTTAACCTAGCCTACAAATTAAAAAAATTATAACACTGAAGAGAAAACAAAATAACACTTATCTTAAACATCCGATGACATTCCTTCTTGCCTGAAGAACAGAAATATAGTTCGTTTAGAAACGAACTTCAAAATGGCGGCCCTCGCCATTTTCATCAATCGGAACGAAAACCTAAAAAGCGAGCCATGCAATTGCTGTTCTTACAGTGTTGCCCCACGTTGGGCGCCATTTATAAGGCGTATTGACTAAATAACTATTCAAGGATAGAACATAAACATCTTTAATCACATATGCCTAACATACAATAATCTCGGGGAGGAACGAAACCTTAAATACGCATCACCGTAAGAGGCAGTTACATGACTGAAGCTTTCCTGCGCAGCGGGAAAGACATAACATATGTAGAGGGCGTTACAATCGTAATAACGGGAACAATATATAGACACGTAACGGGAACATGAAAATATATACAGGTGACGGGGACATGATAATAGGACAAACATATAAGATAATAACATAAATGAATAACGCTGGTTACACAAGTTATTTAGTGTCTCTCCATGGCGTAGAATGTAAATATAAAAGAAGTGTTAAAATTGTAAATTCGGAAAGAGAGCTTTCTTGTGCCATCGTTTTCACTTAAGTTTTTAGGAACTAAAAAAGGCTTTACCTGTTATTAAAATAATAATAATAATAATAATAAGCAGCAAATATTTCGCCAATAACACTTTAAATGAATTTCACTTTAAATGAACTAAATGAATTTAATTCAGATCAGTGTAGTACAAATTTTGAGGAAACCGAGGATAGTTTGAAAATGAATGTTTAGCTATGGAAACAAATTTCTCAAAAGTTTTTAAACAAGACAATTGAAAATTAAGTGATCCTGTCAGATATTTCTTAAGTGTTCTAAATATTTTTATTTGTTCTAACTATTCTTATTTGTTCTAAATATTCTAATTTGTTCTAAATATTCATATCATAGCTTAATGTCCCCGAGTATAAATATTCTTATTTGTTCTAAATATTCTTATTTGTTCTAAATATTCTTATTTGTTCTAAATATTCTTATTTGTTCTAAATATTCTTATTTGTTCTAAATTTTCTTATTTGTTCTAAATATTCTTATTTGTTCTAAATATTCTTATTTGTTCTAAATATTCTTATTTGTTCTAAATATTCTTATTTGTTCTAAATTTTCTTATTTGTTCTAAATATTCTTATTTGTTCTAAATATTCTTATTTGTTCTAAATATTCTTATTTGTTCTAAATACTCTTATTTGTTCTAAATATTCTTATTTGTTCTAAATATTCTTATTTGTTCTAAATATTCTTATTTGTTCTAAATATTCTTATTTGTTCTAAATATTCTTTTTTTCTTCTAAATATTCTTATTTGTTCTAAATGTTCTTATTTGTTCTAAATATTCTTATTTGTTCTAAATATTCTTATTTGTTCTAAATATTCTTATTTGTTCTAAATATTCTTATTTGTTCTAAATATTCTTATTTGTTCTAAATATTTTATTTATTTCTATTTTAAAAAAATGTAAGCCCTAGTGTTCTAAATATTCTTATTTGTTCTAAATATTCTTATTTGTTCTAAATATTCTTATTTGATCACACCTGTTATTAATTTATACAAAAGTCAAAATAGGGGGCTTCTTTTAATGGCGGAAAACACAAATTTAATAAGTAAAAACCAGTAAGTGTCATCAATTTGAGTATTTTGATTAATTTGCCAGCTACCTAAGAACAATACTGCTTAACAAAAACAAACTTTTTTTGCGTAGATATATGAGTGAGAAGGGTTCTAAGAGAAAGGGGTACTCATAAATTTAAAGTTTTATCAAAGGGTACGTGAGAGAAAAAAAGTTGAGTACCACTGATCAAAACAATCAACTTCCCCCTGTAAAATGTAAAAATCTCCATCTTTACTACACACACATGCATAAAAAATAACTCCAAAAAGTTTTGATCCCTGATTCTTTAAGGAAACCCTCACCTGTAAGCGTTTATGCATCATTTGGCGAGACAGTGAACGTCATTGCAGATGACGTAAAGACGTATCTTGGTCCCGATCTAATTATCTACGTTTATAATCCGTTAAGACACAACAGCAAAGCGGGATCACACCTCACCGCGGCATATTCGATAAAGTGTCTCAGGGAATTTGTGAAGAGATTATTCCCTAAGTCGCTTCCACTCGGTGATTGGACAGTTTTATATTGCGAGGGAAAAGGTGGGATGGGGATTTTTTTTATATAAAGTTTTATTTTCCCCTGTTTTCTTGTTTGCGTATGAAGGAAGTTTTGAAAAGAGTTGTTCTGCCTTGAAAATTTAATGTTTGTTAACGTAGTAAGACGTTAAGAATATCCAGTGATATGTTAATATAAATTATAATTTCTGATGCCGTAGGTTGTAGCTGGACATGGGTGGATCCAGAAAAAAGTTTGGGGGGGGGGGGGGGGGTGAGGCACAGTACAAAAAAAGTACTCAAGGGGATACATGTGGACGCGAACCCCTCCCGAAATAAATGTAAACAATGTTCTTTTCATAAATATTAGGTAATTAATAATTTAATTAGGTCGACAGTATGCATAATTAATTACCTAATTATCCTTAATTTGGTAAAATTCTTACCATTTTCAGCTTTAATTTTCATAATTAATAGTATTATTAATCTTTTTTCCCGATTAGTACCCTTTTCGAAATAAATTCGAACTTTACCGAGAATTTGCCTTTGTGTTTGGCTAACATTACCGATAAAATACAGAATTGTCAGTTTAGAAAGTCATTAGTCAAACAAAGTGAACCACCAGAAAAATACAACATTATAAAAAAAAAACGTGCTTAGAAATGAGTACGTGGACGTACTCGTTTTTCTTGCAGTACAATTGCATCGTAAATGAGCAGTGACGTACTCAAATTTAAGTAATCGTACTTTTGCAAAAATGAGCAGTATGGTTTAATATTGCTAATATCAGTTTCTGTTCAAGCCATCTTAACAAAGTGATCTGGTAAACTTAAAATAGTTGTTTAAAAGAAGTTTTTAGACATTATTTGAGGTCGATTTCTTAAATGGAAACTTTGTTATTATAACTCAATTATCTTACTTTCCATTCTTTTGCCACGCCTTTTTAACATCACTTCTGTTTATAACTTCTTCACTTCGCTGTGGTGGTACGACGGATATGGCCCTGGGCTTCGGTGCGGACGATATCAGGTAGACATTTTTGGGTTCGATTCCCGGCAAGTTCTGGTTCTAATTGTTGAAAGTGTGTTATGAAGGCAGCCTATTGAAGCAAGCAACTGCTTCTTTTATTAATTTTACACATTTTTCAGTACATCTCTTTTTCAAAAATGAAACTTATGTATTGAGAGCTATGATAAGCATCGAAAGTAATTAAAAATGAGTACATTTTACTTATTTTTAAATACCTATGTTTAACTGTGAATCAAGCCATATTTATCCTATTTTAAAGACATGACTGGCGGACACCGGCCTATCTACCCCAAACATTGATGGGCATCGCTACCGTGTAGATATTTGGGAAGACTGGCATTTATGTAAATAAGTTATGATATTTCAGAGGAGGGAGAGATCACTGAATGTTAGACTGATTTATTGGTTGTTGTCCAAAGATTGTTAATGCTTGATTTCCTTTTTTTGTAGAACAAGATAAAAACACTGTGCTAATTTTTTTTTTGTCTATCCACCATGACATGTGACATAAAAATTTAACAGAGTTGGGGGGGGGGGGGAGGCACGGGCGGGCCCCTGTGCCCTTCCCTTGGGTATGACAATAGTTTGAAACTAAATGTTTCTAAGGTGTATAACCATGACAGTTTCTTTAAGTAGCTGAAACGTTTTGGGCTTGAGCATTCACTTTTGCTCGAATTAAAGCATTGGTGGAGCATGCATAACGCACCAGACTTAATAATTTAGGCCACTGCCAAGCGCATCACGATTCCGGCATGAAGACATCTTCTACAACCACAGTATTCACACCGATCTGCTTATATCCACGCAAGTGATACGCTTCACGGGTGCTTTTCATCCGTTCCGCTGTTCGACTCACTGGGAAGGGATAATTTTTGTAGTTAATTCAAATGTCCTATATTTTTCTCGAGTTCGAGCAATTGCTTTAGCTCGACAGCAAAGCATGCACAAGGCCCCATGTTTGATTCCGGAAAGATCAATACATCAAAACACCCATTTGAAATTTTATTTTAGTTAAAAAATAGCATAGTTTCACGAATTTCCCGTATTCGGGTAATACCACTATATGCCTATTTTAAAACACAAAATCTAATGTAACAATATTGAACAGCTTTAACAATATCTATTGATACCTTGAAACCTTCACCGTAAACTAATATTTTAAATTTTATTTCAGGTATAATTTTAGTGGAATTAACTCAATTTTTTTTAATGAATAAACGCAAATAGCTTATATCTTGTGTCTCTACCAATACATATGTCTTTCAATAGGTGTTTTGAACAATGAACATTGAACAATTTCCATTATACTTGCATAAATTAACCTTATTGTTATCAAATGAATCCTTAATTGATTGTGTTTTACAATAGGGTTAACTTTATTGTATGAATTTGGAAATTAATTTGGTTAAACAATGTGAACAACACGAAGCAAAATATACGAGACACTTTAAGAAGACTAATTAAATTATCTTAACCGAAGGGACCGATAGGTAATTAATCGTCTTCGATCGTAATTGTCTATTTGATTACAAGTATCGATTTCTATCAACTATACAAAGAGGCATTTTAATGTATCTTATACGAGCTACTTGGAAACATTCATTTACGGTTGAGGATATCTACGTAGAAGAGGTGTTGAATTCGTCATGGAATGATATTTTTCACTAAATCATAGAATAATAACTATTTTTCGATTCCAGAAATTATTTTAAAACTATTTATCGAGTATCTTAGTTTAGAAATTACCACAATACATTCCTTTTTGTGGTAAATATGGTGAAATACTAAGGAATCATACGTCAGTATCGCCATTAGCAACTCTAGTGCGACGTAAATTTCATATTGCGCCATCCCAACTTGCTGACTTCCCAACAATGGTTATGAAGGACTCTCCACGTCTGCTTCCTGTAAAGTGGATAATACGATTATTTTATTCTGTCTGTATTATTCTACCGGTGTCTGGAAAAGAATCTACTTTGCGTAATGTCCTGGCGAAAATAATTGATTCTACCGTACTTCTGTTTATGATGTACTTGACGGCCACAGACATTTACTTTGTCTTCATAATCCCGATCAAGAAAACCCCTTTTGGATTCATTATATCTGCACTGTGTGGCGATTTCTGTAACATTTCTATTCGGTTGATATACATGACCCGAAGGAAGTACTTTGTGCCGATGCTCCAGAAGTTGCTATTGGTGCACCAGAAACTTCAAGATGGTTCCGACAGCAAATGGCAAGGAATTCGAATACTAGTGGTTGCCGTTATTATAAGCTGGGCCATTCCCAGTGTTTTGTTCGTTAAGTCTGTTCGAATTTTGATGACAGAAGATGGTTTGAATAGGTCTCAGACTTTTCTGTTCTTCAAGAACTACATTCCTCATGAATGGGCTTTGACAATCGTTATTCTTATCAATTTTTTTCTTCATCAGCAACTATATGCGGTTCCTGGTTATTTGATTGGATTCTGTTGTTATTCCTATGAAATATTAGCGGCTATCATTCACAGAAGTGTAAGAAAGGTAAATAGGAATGTTAAGTTGTACCCATTCATGAAATCGTATTTCAAGCTCACCAGGCAGATTGTGCGCTGTGTGGTCGCCATCGAAGAAGCGTTGTCTAGACAACTAGTGACTCTCTTCACATACTTGATGTCTTGCATATTCATCGTCATGACGTTGCTGCTGAAAGCTACCCAAAGAATGTTGTTCAGTGACATATTGATGTCATATTTGTCCATTTTAAGCGTGGCGTTGGTGGCGTTCTATTTGCTGAGTATCCAGGCTGTCAGTGTTCACAGGGCGGCATTTAGGATCCGGAAAATGGTGCATAAATTCTGTTCGAAGGTGTCCTCACCAAACAGCGCGAATGAGAACAGTCTTCGGTTTTTATTGTTGGTGGATTCTGACGCCTTTCCGAAGAAAGCGTTGGTGTCGGGATGGGGAATGTTTGTTATGAACCGAAATTTTATTCTGCAAACAACTGGGGCGATGATATCGTACGGTGCGGTGGTGTCGCAAATGGGAAGTAAATAAACAGAGTGAGCAAATATTTGAATGTATATGTAGTCAATCACATACTTTTATTCTTCGATTGCAAAAATGATTTTATTTGAATTTTTAATAGGTAAAGTAAACGTAAAGTAATAGTACTCGTCAAGAGATTTTGTTACATTCCATTTATAAACATATAAAAAATCACATTTTAATTGTATACTACTCTGGTTATATGAACATAGCACAAAACTATTTATATTTAAAAATTAACAATTTAAGTAAAAGTCAATATAGATTTGCAATGCATGTTCTAGAATTAAATATAATTTCTACATCGTACTATTATCGTATTTATGTAGAATTTCTAATAGAGCTTGGGACTTCTCAATAGAAAAGAAACCAAAATCTCAAAAGTATTTTCTGTTTTCCATGTATAATTGAAATTTTTCTTAAAAAGTAGGCGTAAAACATTTGTGAAGATTCTTTTTATTCTGTGTACTAACTGTAAAAGACTATTATTAAAGACTAAATAATGTATTATATTATTACAGAATTGTTATATGGTACGTTTTATTCGCTTTTGATACTGATTTAGACTAATATATTTTTAAAAATATATTAAAATCACATTTAGGACAGTTTCCTAGCGTTCATTAATAAATCATTTTTACATTTTAATAAGGGACATTACAAAATTGCTGAAGCACAAATATATTTAATTAGCATTTAACATCGTATATTGTCTCAAGGAAGACGTATTATGATATATCAGCATTTTCTTGAATTTTCAATAGTCAATTTCATGTGTAAACTTCCAATTAATTAAAATTAATTATCCAATATAAAATGTTTATAGCAGGGCTGAAACACAGAAATACTATACTTGTTTGTTTCCAATATGTTTATTAATATGTTTGTTAATCTGTTTATTACTATGTTTATTATATGCTTATTAATATGTTTATTATATGTTTATTAATATGTTTATAATTATGTTTATTAATATGTTTATTAATATGTTTATTAATATGCTTATTAATATGTTTACTAAAATGTTTTTAAATATGTTTATTAATATGTTTATTAATATGACTAACTTTATTTTTAAGAAAATTATAAATTTCCAAATTGTCATCCTGAGCTTCAATTTCGTTGTGAATGACGATATCTTAAAAATATTTTTTATAATATTACTGTAAAAAAGGTACTTAAAACCGAGTACCTGAACCTACTCTTTTTCTTTGAGTACATTTGCTTCGTAAATGAGCGATGGCGTACTCAAATTTAAGTAATCGTACTTTCTCAAAAAATGATCAGTGTAATTTAATATTGCTAATTTCAGATTTTGTTCAAGCCATCTTAACAACGTGATCTGACAGATACTTTTTTAGGAGATAGTTTTCCACATGTCCATTGCTTAAATGGAAACTGAGTTATTACGACTCAATTATCTTACTTCCCATTCTTTTAGCACACCTTTTTTTAACATTTCTTCTGTTTATAATTTCTTCATGTCGCTCTGGTAGTACAACGGATAAGGTACTGGATTGCGGTGCCGGAGGATTCGGTTTCGATTCCCGGTAAGTCTTGTTTCTAATTGTTGATATTTATTGAAAGTGATTTGTGAAAACAGTTTATGTAGGCAAGCAACTGCTCTTTTTATTCATTTTTCCTCATTGTACTCATTTTTGAGTACATGTTTTTTTTAATTGAAACATGTATTCGGAGCTATGATAAGCATCGAATGTACTCAAATATGAGTACAATTGACTTTTTTTTTACATTGTAACAACAATTTTTAACATTGTATATCTTCTTCAAGTCGCTCTGGTAGTTTAACAAATAAGGCTGTGGACTGCAGTACCTTCGGATATGGGTTCAATTCTTGTTAAGCCTTGTTTGTAATTGTCGATATTGAGAAAGTGATTTATGAAAGCAGTCAATGTAGGCAAGCATTTACTTAATGTACTCATTTTTGATTACATGTCTTTTTCAAAATTGAAGCTTATTTATTCGAAGCCATGATAAGAGTCGTATGTATTTAAAAATGAGTACATTTTACTTATTTTTGAGTACCTATATTTAACAGTGCAGTTACGTTTCAATTTTGTTGTGCGCCTTTTTTTTAAAACAAAATTTAGATAAACTCATAAATTTCTCGCTTCACAAACACTTTCCCATCCTCAGTTTTAAAAATACATCCACAAACTCTAAAATACAATCTCCCCCCTCAATAACAAAACTCTAAAATACAAGTCGATTTCTAAGGCTTTTCAAAAACCTATTATTCTCCCCAAGGCCAATCCCAACATTTAAAAACGCGTCTCACAATCCAGCCCTTTCACACAGGGGGCTCGAGTAAGACGATAAAAAAAGTTCTATAAAATATTTCCTTCGATAAAATGTTGCATGAAAAGAAATGGAGGGGAAGAGATAGGGTTGAAGAGAAAAAAATGCCTCAAGCGGGTGACACTGACCCTGTCTTCAGACAGGAAAGTTGGAGGAACAGTTTTATGAGGGGTTTCGATTTCTCGTCACGTCCTGTGGAGAAATTCAAGAAAAGGGTTTGAATAACTCCGTGGCATTCAAATTGCGGATGCTTTTTTGAATGGGGAACATGGTTTCGTGGTTTGACTGTGTATGGGTGGACGTGTTATCCTAAAATTGTAGTGAAGTTGTTTGATTTCATATTAGATTGTAGTATTTTATTTGCAATGGTTATATTGTATTATTTATAAATTTGCATTATTAAAATAAAATTAATGGTAATCATTTAAAATGGTAAACAATCTATCTATTTATCTTTGAGTACATTGTTAAAAATAGGTACTTAAAAATAAGGAAAATGTACTCATTTGGGATTACATTCGATGTTTATCATAGCTCCTAATACATTAGTTTCATTTTTTAAAAATATATGTACTCAAAAATTAGTAAAATTATTAAAAAGAGCAGTTGCTTGGCTACAAAGGCTGCCTTCATAAATCGCTTACAATAAATTTCAACAATTATAACCAGGATCCACAGGGAATCGAACCCAATCCGTGTACCTGATGTCGTCCGCACCGAAGTCCAGGACCTTATAAAAGAACGAGAAGTAAGGTAATCGAATCATAATAACTCAGTTTCCATTTAAACAATCGACATCAAATAATGTAAAAACACATCTTCTGAGCAATTAGTTTAAGTTTGTCAGGTCGCTTTGTTAATATGGATTGAACAGAAGCTGATATTATCAATATTAAACCATACTACTCATTTTTGCGAAAGTATGATTACTTAAATTTGAGAAAGCCATTGCTCATTTATGATGCAATTGTACTCAAAGAGAAACGAGTACGTCCATGTACTCATTTTTAGCATATTTTTTAGAGTGTGCAAGTAAATCATTGAAAAAAAAAACACATTTGCATTAAATTTTAATGGAATCTTCTTTTTTTTCCGTTTACTGACTAATAGTTCTGGAAACAGTTGACCTCGCAACCCAAAAAAAAATAACTTTACATGAAGTGGAACATATAAAACGGCAACCATCTTGAAGAAAATGAAACAATGCGTTTGGTCGTGATTGCATAACATACACATTTAAAGCCAAATAAACAGACGAAATGCCGAACGATCGAGTTAAAACAGGACCTCGCTAATACTCGGTCAAATAAAATATATCGCAATAACTTAGCATACTAGCAGTTTTGGGAACAGCAGTAGACCTCGTGACCAATGAAACAAAATTTAATTTTAAAAAATAACCCGACAGACGTCGTTTTTAATAACTTTAAATGACAAATTCGAAAAAAAAAAAAAAAACGCGTTTGGTCGTAACTGCATAACAAACAGACGACATATCGATGGGATATGATAATGTTCGATAATACTCCGTCAATAAAGCAATAGAAGCAAACAGAGAAGTATATTTACAGAAAACATATATGTCTCTAAAGGTCAATGTATTTCTAAACAATACAAACAATTTCTATTAGCCAAAAACTTGAAAGGGTAAGTTTTACAATAAAGCTACAATAAAATATATACTACAATAAAATATATAGAAAACAATAATTTAGTTCCATCATTTCGTTGTTATTGCTGTAAGTACTCCTAGTTTTGAAGTCTCATATATTTTTTTAAAAATATTTTTCCCTTCAAAATTTTATAAATATCTGTTCAAAAGTTTTATTTCAGAACTTTTGAAATGATCTAACTCGTTTTGAGTAAAGATTCTTTAACAATAAACTCTAAGAAACTCTTTCTTATAAAGTGTATAAGAAATGGAAAAGGGAAAACGAAGAGATTTAGAGAATCTAAAGTTTAAAATTGCTAATATAAAAACTCTTTTCTACTTTAGGCGATTTCTTTTTCATTCTATTTTATTTCCGTTTTCAAAAATGCTTTTTAACCTTATTGTTGAAATGTTTAATGTCAATTATTGTACTTTAATGTTTAAAAAGCTACGCTTTTAATGACAGTTTTAATTATAGTTATGACAACGGGTTGCGGCCAGTTTTTTTAAATTAAGAAAGGTAAATTAATATTTAAGAAAGCTTGGCAAGAAACGTTTTAAAATTGATCTTGTTTCATATAATTTACTGTTAAAAATGGGCACTCATGTTTTTAAAATGTTCTTTTTCTTCAAATATACTTCGAGAGCCTTCAGTTGGCTAGTGGATAAAGGCGTTCAGTTGATAATCAGAGGTTTGCCAGTTCGAGTCCGTGCGATAGACTTGACAAAGAAAAAAAAGCAGTGATATTACAATAGGAGTATTGCCAGCTTCGCTAAAAAAATACTAGGAAGTTATCCAAAACATCCAACAAATTATGCTGGTGTGTATACAAGACTGGTGCACAATAAATCTGATCGGGGTCCAATGTTCTGACGCCTATTGAGGTTGCGTTGGGTGCCAGCTTGTTGTCCTCGTCATCTGACCATGGTTAAAAAATATGAGGCATCGTTCCAGGGTCTTTCCTTCAAGATAGGCCCCGAAACGTCGCCAATAGCCCACTGTGCTGCTCTAGCACGACGTTTAGTAACAAAAACCAAATCAAACCAAACCAAAACATCCAACAAATTATGCTGGTGTGTGTACGGGACTGGTGCACGATAAATGTGATCGGGATCCAATGTCCTGACGCCTATTGATGTTGCGTTGGGTGCCAGCTCAGGTGTTGTCCTCGCCATCTGACCACGGTTCAAAAGTACGAGGCATCGTTCCCGGATCTTTCCTTCGAAATAAGTCCCGAACCGTCGCCAATAGCCCACTGTTCAGCTCTAGTGGACGTTAATTAACCAAACCAAACCAAAAATATAAAAATTACGAAATTTCTGAATTCAGTGAATTTATTTTACAAATTAATTTACTCCTATGAAATTCACGAAGCAACACATCACCACTTTTAATTGTGATTCGACAAAATTTTCTTTGAGAAATAGTTAATTAATCCAAATAAATAAACATTCAATTTAAATCTCCTTCAATCTTTAAGTAAATCGATATAAGTCTGTATTGATTTGGGCATCGGCAAAGTGGATATTCCTGATGGTAAATTCCAATTCCTGTTGAGTGCTTCTCGAATTGTGCACCGACATAAATGTTGCAGTTCTGCTGGATCCAGATAACGTCGGGCAAGATGAGGTAAAATTCCACGTTCTGAGATATTCCGGATTAAATCATGGCTGTTCTTAGACTCAGTTACTCTAGTTGCATCGTAGTTTTCCAAGGTAAAGTTAAGCTTTCCTATTGGTACCTAAAAATAAACTGACTTTTAACAGAAATCAATAAACGTTTACACTCAAACCTGTTTTTGTGCGGTCTTTTTTTTTGTGCGATTTTTATTGTGCGGTATATGAAAATTTCAATCAAATTGGAGCAAAATTGATTATCTGGCTACCGAGACATATACAAGCGTCTAGTGAAACAACAATCGTCGCAAAAACTGATCACTGACTACATGGTAACTGAAAACAAGTCAACTCTAAACGAGTGCGAGGTAGTATTTTCAGGTGACGAAAGCGATGTTGAACCAAGTTCGCGTATTGTCAGACTACGAAGGATAATGGTTATACGTTTTGAAAAGTTTTGTATGTGTAAAATATGTACATATGTATATAAAACATTTAAAAATGTTCACATGTGTATTTTCTAAATCAGATTCAAAAAGGTTTGGCGAGATTCCAAGTAGCTGTCAAGCCTTGATTTCGTTTTAAAAAAACATTGCTAGTTATTTCGTAAGGTTTTGAGTTATTTTCTATGTGAGACTTTTTTTATGCGGTCCCTATTCACCGCATAAAAAAATATTTTTTAATTGTGTTGTGAAAACTATTTTTTATAGCCACTCATAAAGTGTTGTGCGAATTTTTTTATGCTTTTTTTATGCGGTCCCTATCCGCCTCACAAAAACAGGTTTGAGTGTATTTAAATACTAACAGCTCGCTGTGCAGCTTTAGTGCGACATTTATAAAATAACAAATTCCCCTTTGGGCTGATTATCATATATTTTCCATCTAAACTGTTTTAATGTCTAGCGATATCTTTAAGTGATATTTTTATGTGTTCAACCATTAAGTAATAAAAATAGACATTACGCGTTGTGTCTGTTGGCTAATCGGTAACATAGATTGTCAAAACAAATATTGCCAAGACAGTTTAAAGATAAGTTTAAACAATTTAATTTTCTGCGAAAATAGAAGAAAATCAAAATTGATCTATAATTTTTCAGATTTGAATGAGAGGTTTTTCTTTTATTTTTGGCAGTTTATATATTTCGAATGTTTTCCGTAGTAAAATCTAAGCAAAATAAGACAATTTTATTTTAAATTAAAACATTGTACTTTTAATTAAACTCAGGGGCGCCCTTTGCAGAAACCGGGTCCGGTACGGGACCTCTTTTAATAAATATCCTAAACTTAATGAGCAAATTTGAATGAAACTTATAAATTATGAAGCCTACCAATTTTTTTATAAAATTTTTAAAAACTAATCGGTATGTTTTCATCAAAAAATACAAATGCAGTTGACATTTAGTTAGATATATTTCATTTGCATAGAATATTTATTGGGAACTTTCTTTGCTTTAACAATTCTGCAATATTTGGTTCGTTTTATTATTTTTATTTATAAACCATACCTACTATCGAACGGGACCAAATACATGTCAGTCGTGCTATTTTTTACAGAATTAGAGTTTTCGAATGGATCTTTCTAAAAGCATAACAATATATTTCCATTCTGATGCTTCATGTAGTTGATTTTAAAGACGTCTCACGTCAAGATTAAACCAAAAAAAAATACTTTTAACTGTAACTGATTATCATTTTATTAATTTTTATCTAATGATTTAAGGCTTCTCCAGTAGAGAGGAGGCCTGTGCGGTGGCATGCGTCGCACTCTCCTAATGAAGACCCAGACTAAAACTAGCAAATATACCAGATCTTCTTACAAGTAAAGTAAAATGATAGCCCCATGAAAATAATAAAACGCATCACACTTTATCTCTCTCTCTTTTTCACAAGAATCAATTTAGAGCAGACGTGTCAGATTAGACTTCCTCTCTGAGGACCTGATAAGTATTTAAAATTAAAAATTCCTTGTATTGTATTGCACAATATAAGGTAATACTTTCCATTCCAAACATCGCGACGTTTCTTGGAAAATCAAATTCTGTATTTGGATAATTTATATTAGATATATTTGCAATATCGCATTCGATATTTTCCAAATGTTTATCCAAATTTCACTGGCAAAAAATTAAAAATGAAAATGAACGTTAGATATATACTTAATTTTAGAATAGAACATAAATAAATGGCGTTTGCCATTTTATTTTCTAATGTACTCTGGGTAATATTTCCAAGCATCAATTGCGTAAAACTACCTCGTCTCGTTTCTGCCGATATTTTCGACAAAAGTAGCAGTTTTTATCTCCAGAAATAAGTAACCATGCAAAGACGACTTTTTTAACTACTTCACTTCCAATTGTAATAAACAGCGCACAGGCTTTCTTATTTAAATTATGTCAATATAAGTAGAACCAAACATGTTCTGATGACATAGAAAAGGCGGAAAAAGAGTAGGAGTAAATGACTTTCGTTCAACATTTAAGGATTCTAGTTTCGTCAAAAGCCACGTGATTCGATCAGGAAACAATTGTCAAATAGAATGAAAGTAGTTTTGACGATTCGCAGCATTCTCACAAATGAGAGTGTTATTAATTAGAGTGATTGTGCCATTAAAATACGTACGATAACCAAATATGTATACCCCATATGAACTTCACTTATTAGTAGGTCTTTAAAATTTCCCTCTCAGTAAAATCATAAACAGATGTCAAACAGAAAAAAATACTTTTTGCAGTTTTCTTTGAGGAAAATTTTTCCAATAAATAAAATTATTATGTCGCTATGCATAATTTAATACTACTAGCATGTCCATGCGATAATTATCACATGAACCCTCCACACACACCCCACACCCATTCAGGTGAAAAATAACATTAGTGAATCTTCTCTGGCCAAAACGTTTAACTGTATGCCCATAGATAGCAGCACTATTAAAGACTTATTTAAAAAAAACACAGTTAAAATTAATTATTTTAAACGAATTGATTCAATGCTTACCTGTCGAACCGTCCTCATCACGATTCTTAAGCACGCCCACGCATCGCTCTCGTGGTTGCTGACCACCGCTTTGTCAAAACCCGGACCCCAAGACGACCACAGCATCTGGATGAGTTGCTGCAGCAGCAAGTAGAGGTCCCAGTCGCGCGAAGCCATCCCGACCACGTAGATCCCGACCTCGGTCCTCCAGTCCATGGAGGCCCCGTGTCGCAGCAGAAGCAGCAGCAGCTTCGGGTCGTAGTAGGTGGCCGCCATGAATGCCGAATTCAGGTGCCAGAAACTCAGGGGGACTTGAAGACCCACGTTCACGAATCGGATGCCGTCGAAGAGGAGCTTCAGGCGGTGGGTATGCGACAGGAAGAACAGGAGGGTCGAGTGTCGTTCCTGGCATCGAAGGAATTAAACAGATTCAGGCAATTGAGATTAAGACAATAAGTCAGTTAGGTAATTAAACAGTAAGAAGAAATTAAAGAAATTAAACAGTAAGGAGACATTAAAGAAATTAAACAGTAAGAAGAAATTAAACAGTAAGAAGAAATTAAACAGTAAGAAGAAATTAAAGAAATTAAACAGTAAGAGAAGAAATTAAGGAAATTAAACAGTAAGAAGAAATAAAAGAAATTAAACGGTAAGAAGAAATTAAACAGTAAGAAGAAATTAAACAGTAAGAAGAAATTAAACAGTAAGAAGAAATTAAACAGTAAGAAGAAATTAAACAGTAAGAAGAAATTAAACAGTAAGAAGAAATTAAAGAAATTAAACAGTAAGAGAAGAAATTAAAGAAATTAAACAGTAAGAGAAGAAATTAAAGAAATTAAACAGTAAGAGAAGAAATTAAACAGTAAGAAGAAATTAAAGAAATTAAACAGTAAGAAGAAATAAAAGAAATTAAACAGTAAGAAGAAATTAAAGAAATTAAACAGTAAGAGAAGAAATTAAAAAGTAAGAAGCAATTAATTAAATTAAACACTAAGAAGAAATTAAAGAAATTAAACAGTAAGAAGTTAAACAGTAAACCAAAGAATTTTTCACCAAATTTTCAAGTGAAGGAGATACACTTGCCAAAGAAATGCTAGAATGCATGTTAATTAAATTATTGCAGTCTGTCTAGTCCTTAACAATATCCACAATGCACAAAAAGTTTATTTGCCCCATTTTCAGTAAGAGGCATCCGTGGCCCAGTGGATAAAGGCGTGAGCTGGGAATCAGAGGAATCCTAGTTCTATCCTGTGCGATGGACTTATCAAGGAAAAGTAAAAAGTAGTGATCTTGTGATAGGAGGGTTGCCAGCTCCGCTACAAAATACTAGGAAAGTCGTCCAGAACATCCACAAAAAATTATCGGCGTGTATACGGGACTGATGCAGAATAAATCTGATCGGGGTCCAAAGTCCCGACGTCTATTGAAGACGTTGGGTGCCAGCTCAGGTGTTTCCTCGTCATCCGACTATGGTTAAAAAATACGAGGTATCGTTCCCGGGTCTTTCCTTCGAGATAGACCCCGAACCGTCGCCAACAGCCCACTGTGCAGCTCTTGTGCGACTCTAATTAATCAAACCAAACCACTTTAAGCAAATAAAATCATTTTAAATGAAAATATATAATTTAATAAAATATGCATCTAGAACCTAAGACCAGTATGAAATCATAGTTTTCTTATGTAATAACTGGCGTGTGTACTGAAATAATGTGCAGAATAAGTACTGTAAATATTAAAAAATTTCAAATATTTAAAAATGCATTGGTAATGTTCAAATGATCCTTAACGCACACACTTAACCTATCCACAGAAAAGTTGCCCTGCCTGTGGAATAATTCCTAAACGGGGGGGGGGTGAGGTGAGGGTTTGTTTTGGGAGGCAGGACAAAGAGTTCTTGCATTGTGGAAGGACGAAACTTTTATTACAAATAAGAGGTTGTTGCCCTGACGGACGGATCATTAACAATTCTTCCTCAAAGCAGGTTCGCAAATGGGGATGCGATCACTTGAGGGATTCAAAACTGAAAATCAAGTTGAAGACGATCTGTAGAAACCGTTAGTCAAGTGGCACATGTCCGAAACCATGTAATTACCTGTTCTTCTGCAAACAACATACTTCAGACCTCACATGCTTTAAAAATTATCTAAATTTAAATCTTCGGCTGAGTTGAGAAAGCCCCCTACCCATCATTGGTATATAGGTAAAAAGCCAGGCCTGACTCTAGACCACCCGTGCGACAGAAGCTCCCGGTCTGCTCTTTCTAGGCTTTCTAGCGGACACATCAAGTGCCTCTCGTTTTTTTAGGGCAGGAAGGTCTTCACCACCTGCACTAAGTGCCTCGACCATCAGGCTTCTGCAGAGCACATAATGGAATGCATGGGCCTCCCCAGGGAAAATATCTGCTGCGATCCTCTCCTTGTGCTCGACTTCCTGAGAGTAACTGGTCTCGTGGATCTTGTCTGAATCCGTCAGACTATGGAGGATAAGCAACAACAACAACAACAACAAAAATTATCTCCCCCCTCTCAATGGTCAAAATTGTCCCAAACCCATCGTTACACCTGTAAAAGCTATGGGACAATGCTTTTCCAGCCCACACGTAAAGGTTAAATGACGAGATGGTCTAATATTTTATTTCTGAATAAAGAATGAAACAAGTCAATTGTAAAAAAAAAAATTAAATTACATAAGCATATGGTAATTGACTCAATTTATTTTAAATAACGCTTAAGGAAGATAAACAAAATTGGTAAAGAGTTACGAGCGACAGCGGATTTGGCTGTGTTTTTAAGTGGTCGCCAAATGATAAGAAATTCCTATGCTCGGAAGTCACGTGACCCTCTAAACCAATCCCGCAAATTCCTATCATTTCATATTTGTGAACAATTGTTCCATTCCCATATTGAGAAATGAATCGCCCGAAAAAGTCGCCAAGAACTACCAGCCTACGATTGTAAATCCCAACCACAAAATTACCTCTCTTGTCTCTAATCTTGCTAACTTTCGCCTTGCAGTTCTATGTTGGATGATGTGGGAAAACATTGAATTAAAAGTGCCATCATAACTGTAAACATGGCGCAAAACTTCCGCTACCATATCCGAATCCTGTATCCAATAGAAGAAGCAGAGTTCTGCCAGTGTGTAAACCACCAAATGCGTATCGGCCAGTCTGTCGGAGTTGCACGCAGAAGCCTTCCATCTAACAAAATATCCTAGTATGTCCTTCACGAACTCTGGTCCTCGACTTTTATCCAATAAATCTCCATCCTTACCAGGATTCCAATTGAGGATTCGTCTCAAACGACCAACCGTCAACCTGATCGAGATCTTGTCTTCTGGGGAGGTTTCCTCACTCGTATTTGCTTCCAACACATCGGCAAGCCAATTTTCATCATTCGAAAGCATCCTTGCTTAATTTTAATCTTAATCTTTATAATATATTATTCGATTTAAAAAGGCGTCAATTTTTATGTGGAAATGATCTATTCCGTCTGCTGAAATTTTGACTGGAAAATTTGGATCGCCAACTAAATAACATTTTAAAAAGCTAATTGCCAAATGTATTTAGATTAATGTTGCATTATTGATATTTGGGTTTTTAAAAATGAATACACTAACAAACCTTAAATAATAACTAACTGGAAAAAGTATGGCAACGGCGGACTTTACGCAAATTAAAAGTTTCGTTTACTCCCACTGAACTCTAACTGTAATTTCTGGAACGCTCATAACCTGTTTCTTCTATGGGCGCGGTTGAAGCCATATTATAAGCAGCCATACTAATTTTTTTTAGCCATACTAAAGCCTAACTAATTTTTAAAAGTGATTTTGTGGGTTTTGTCTTCTCAAACCTTTGAATATGTTAAATACGTTTAGATATTTTATTTTCTATATATATAATCAATACGTATAACGCCAAAAACTTAGTTTTTCTTTTTGCTGCTTATCCAATTATTATTGGTTAAAACGGATTTTAAAGAACAGGCTTTCAAAATGGGTTTCAATGAAAAATTAAAAACACTACAATTCGACATATTTTAGCATGAACAATATACGAAATAGGGATGTAGAAATGAAAGTGGGTCTTCGTTTTTTACCTTCAAATGGCTTCAAGTCAACGAACTGCCTTGCGCAATCCAGAAGTAAAAGTTGGAAATCATTGTTTACTCCAATTCCGATGTCAGCGAGAGAGCGTTTTCTAAAGATCTATCGTTAGAATTATTAACATTCTTAATGGTTATATTTAGTTATATTCTTCTTCAAACTATTCATTTTTTAATCCATTTTAAAGATGACTGTTTGCTGTGCTGTTCATATAAGCATTACCGAAAAAAAATTCTAGGTCAGTCAAGTCGCAGGTTTTTGTTTAAGTTCTAATTTAAATTTGTAAGTAAAGTTTTATAAAATTGTTCCAGTTTTCATTGAGAACACAATATTTTCTCTTTATTTAATTATGAGATTTATGAGTGTTTTAAATAAATGTTTTCATCTTCGATTCTTGTTCGATTTACAGATGTGAAAATTGTACATCAAACGTAAGTCACATAATATTTGCGTTAAAAAGCATTTTTAAAACAAACTTTTTAGTCAAATTAATAACTTGAACAAAATAAAACTTTCTAATAACAAGTTGTAATTTGCCAATTTTAAGAAAACGTATTTTTTAGTTATTATCATCGAAGATGATTACATGCTTGTATGTTATTTTAAGTGGGGATCCATATTCTATTTTAATTATTTTTTAATTCGTTTCGCAGACGATTTTTATCTCTTTTAAAATATTATGTTTACTTTTCGACGGATACAAAACGAATGACGTGAATTTATTTTCTTCTTGACAGTTTATAGGAATATAATAAAATTATATTAATATATAAACAATGTTGGATATTCAAAATTATTTGTTTTGTGTGTTAGCTCTTTCGAATTCCATAATACATTAATAACCTTATTCTTGTTATTCATATAAGTTTTAAAATTTATATTTAATAGAATATAGCATAATTTTCGATGATAGTTGTTTTGAATTCGAATAAATCTATGTAATATATTAACAATATAATAATTGACAATTCGCCAGACGAAATTAATAATAGTATTTCAAGGATTTTTTAAATAAATGACAAATTTATCTATTTATTAATAGATATAAGCAAATAGAACATTTGAAAAAATATTTCTATTCTTTCACAAATGTGTTTCTACAAGGCAATAGCTTTTTAACGATGTTACTTTTGTTGTACATACAGTGGCTCCCATAAGTGTTCGTACAATTACGAATTTCAAAGAAATACTGCTCTATTTATTATAAAAAATTATGTTTCAGAAAGTGAATTTTTTAATAAGATATATAAATTGTTCTTAACAAAACTATATAAAATATTTTAAAAAACATAGTAAAACTTTTTTTGGGGAAAATCAATAATTAAAATGTAACAAAAAAAATTATCTCACAAAAGTCTTCGTACACTTTAAAAAAAATTCTACACATTAATAAATATTGCAGTTTTTCGGTAAATTAGTACTTAGTAGGATGTCCTGTAATATCAACAACAGCTTTTAAATGTCTGGGCATAAATTTCATTATTTTTTTTTTAATTTTTGTATCAATTTCTTCTATACTTCGATTATTACTTTTTTAAGTTCGCTTTTCGTTTTAACGTCGTATCTTCGTATTCCTAACCTCTAGTTCTTTACATATGTTTTATTAGGTTTAAATTCACCGACTGAGATGTTTTTTCAGAACTTGTGGACAATTATAGAGGCAACATAAGCAAATATTAAGAGTGTGTTCTAAAGATCGTTATCTTGATAAGAAACGAAGTTGATTCCGATACCCAAATTTTGAGCTTCTAATTTGAAATTGTGTGTTAAAATATTTAAATAAACATACTGATTCATTATGCTATCATCAAATACTAAATTACCTAGTCCTGATGATAATTTGCACCATTGCACAAGGACACGTCCAAAGCATGATTTACTGTTCCGACTAGGTTATTGGTATTTGCGAAGGTAAGCCTAAGCTTTATATTTTTCGCACTAACAAGAAATTTTCTTCGACAGAACGCTCATGTAATCCAGCTCATCTGAGCACTTGTCGAGCAGTTTCAATTGAAATTGAAGTAGAACATGTTTCATTAAATACTGTAGATATATTTACAACACTCAAACGGGAATTTTTTATAAATTTTCTAACCGTAAATCTCTGATCACGTTCAGTTAACTTTGCCGGAAGACATTTTCTTACCTTGTTTTTGATTAAATTTTCTTCTTTAAAGCATTTTATCACATTCTGCACATAGAATTGGATAAATTTTTTAATTTAGAGATACTCCGAGATGATTTACAACCATTTTGATGAGAAATTATCAATATTCGAATGCTATTCTATGTTTCCTTACGACTACGATCCATTTTAAGTAATAAATAGAATACTACAAAGTAAACAATCAAAAATTAATACCAAACTAATATTAAATGTCCCCACAATGCAAAAAAAAAAAAAAAAAAAGACGATAATTTTATTTATGAATTTATTCGAAAATGTTTTGGTGTACGATCACTTTTGTGGCGTTTTTTTTCTCTGTTTCCTTGTATTTTCATTTTTATTAAAAGAAAATAATTCAATATTTAAAGAATATATATTAGGTTTTATTCAGAATAACATGGAGATGATGTGAACTTTTTCTACAAATTTTTAAAGTTTACGAACACTTTTGGGAGCCACTGTATGTATATATTCGACTATAATGACTATCTTAGAATATCGTTTAGATATATGTGTGTGTTTTTAAATATTTAAGTATTTTTAAATAATTTAAAGCCAGACAAATATATGCATACTTTTCAAATACTATAATGAAAATATATCTTGTAAATCATATAAAAATATACACATACACACGTTATTTAGTGCCGAAATTAGTTCCCTGAGGTACAAATATTAGATATGGAACTTAACAACTGTTGAGCAAACAGTGAATTTTGCTCTTTTCAATTTACGCGCTGTCGAAAGCCTTCCAGCAACGTTGCCATGCTTAGTCCAGTTAGTTATTAATTGAAGTCAGTAAATGAATATGAATTTTGACATGGGGCTTGGAAATAGCTAAATATTTTAACATAAAAACAATTGCATTATTATTTACTTTTTTCGTTTAAAGTGGGTTCCTTTATGCAAGTCCATGTTAAAAACGCTTTTTCAAATGAGTTCGCAGACATTAAGTCTGATCAAAGAGAAGGAAACTCATAACTCGTGTTTTAATTGGTGTTCATGGATAACTAGCTTGTTACCCGCGGTTTTACACGCGTTGAAAATAAAAATTAAAACACGTTGAAATAATTTTAATTTGATAGTTTTTGCGATTTTACGAAAATAGCTGAAAATTGATTATTGGACACCATTTATCGAAAAATATTCTGATCGCCAATATTAATAGTTTATGCACATATCTGTTTTCCTTGAGAATTAAATAGCATCCGCATTTAAAAACAATCTTAAATGACAATATACAGAATTCAAAGGTGACGATTAAAAGTTCAAATTTAGCAAACGTAATATAATACAATATTTAATTATCTGCTAAATGTGTGCTCTCCGGACTTGCTGTTTTGATTTATTTTGATTAATGAAGTGGTACAATTAAAAAACATGCACCATTTTAAAGACTTAAAATGAGTGTTTTTTTTATGATCACATGCATAGAGTTTATTAAACATTTTATAAAACACTATTAAATTTAATTTTCATTTGTTTTTAAAAGCACAAAGTAGTTTACTTAACAACGTAGAAAGATAAATTTCATTCGAATTTCAACAAATTTAAACTGATGGTCATTCAATGTTTTTTTATCTGTAAAACTAAAATTTAAAAACTTTTTTTTCAATTGTTTTGCAATTGTAGCAGTGTTCTAGAAACAACCAATATATATTTTAGGCTGTATTCTACGCCTGTGCTAACTTTTATTGTAATCTTGTTGTGCCGTTCTTGAATTTAGAGTGCACCGGTAACAAATAAATAAATAAATAAGCAAACGACAAACTTTTGTTTTTTTATAATTATACAAGATAAGATAATTACATGCAAATGCACAAGTGATGTAAATTTCAAATGAACGTTTTAAATCTAGTAAAACTATGTGTATATGAAAAACTAAACATTGTAAAGAGCTGACTATTAAAAATGACTGCACACACTGTTAAAAATATGTACTTAAAAATAAGTCAAATGTACACATTTTTGATTACAATCGATGCTTATCATAGCTCCGAATACATAAGTTTCATTTTTCAAAAAGATATGTAGTCAAAAATGAGTAAAAAGCAGTTGCTTGTTTACATAGGCTGCCTACATAAATATCTTTCAATAAATGTCAACAATTACAACCAGGACTTACTGGGAATCGAACCCAAACCGTCTACGTGATGTCGACCGCACCGAAGTCTAGGGTCTTATCCGTTGTACTACCAGAGCCGTGACCACAGCGACCTGAAGAAGTTATAAGCAAAATTAATGTTAAATAGCCGTAACAAAAGAATGGGAAGTAAAATAATTGAGTCGTATTAACTCAATTTTCATTTAAGAAATCATTCATCAAATAATATGGAAAACCATCATCTGAACAACTATTTTAAGTTTGTCAGGTCGCTTTGTTGCGATGGATTGAACATAAGCTGATATTAGCTCATTTTTGCGAAAGTACTAATTCTTAAATTTGAGTATTTTATCGTTCATTTACGATGCTAATGTACTAAAAAAAAAAACGAATACGCCCATGTACTCATTTTAAGCAAATTTGTTTTAGAGTGCAGAAAAGTTGTCTGAAATAAAACATTCGAAATAACTTAATTTATTCTAATTTATATAAATCCCTTTTAATTAAAATACCATAGGATTCCAGTAGATGCATTTGTCTTAATAAAGGCACTATAATCATCTAAACAACTTAATTCATTAAGTATTTCTATTATCACAAATGCCCCAAAACACAGACACCGCCAAAATTGACAACTTAATCGAAATCTGTCCTGAGCACATTCCTTCCAGCAGACTACTTTAATCGAATCTCTTGATCCAAGGAACTTCAATTGTTTCTTAACTAACGTTTCCATCAGTACCTCGGTAAAATATTTACCTTAGCAGACAAGCAAAGTCCTCGGTTTCTTGAGTGTTTAATTTAGAGAGAGATCCTCGATACCCGGCATTAAATCCCCAAGAAAGCGAAGGACACTTATTTCTGTTCGGACGGATTCCACCGAATTTGTTCATTCGAAAAAATTCCTCGAAATGTCAGAGGGAGCGCAACTTCAAGTTTGCACTTCGCAAGTACAAAATAACGCATCGGAGGAAATTTCTTTTGTACTTGAAATGTTTTCGTTGGTAACACTTTACCGAGTCAAATCGTTTCTTTTCAAGTTGTTATGCAAATTGCGGATTTGAGGTGACTCAAGTGTATGAAGCGTAGACAGATTGTTTGAATTGTTTTTAATTTTAGGAACGTTTTTGAGTTAAAGAGACACGGTACTTCATTTTGTTTATATTTTTGACTTTCTGAATCAAATTTTCAATGCATGTTATTTTAATGTGTTTAAGAGGACAATATTTAACATTTGTATGTATATTTTCTAAATTGAAACTTTTCATTTTTTTAAAGCTTTTTTTTTAATTTTAAGTTTTTTTTTAAATATTTATATTTCTTTTCCAAACTTTTTTCTCAGATGCTTTGAACTGTAAACATAAAATGGCATTACAATTTTATATACTATATGTATTTGATCAATGGCGGCGATTGGGTGCTAAAAGTGCGAGGGCAAGATCCAGAGGAAACAAAAAGAGCGTGGGGGGGAAGACGCGCCTTACGTTCCCCTGCATGATGGTATGCTATTTATTCCCATAAAATAGTTCGATAGTGATTTATTGGGGCAGAATCGTATACTGCAGTTGCGGACAACTCCCACGTGGTACAAAAATGTCATGAGGGTTGAATGAGTGTGCGTCCATTGTCTGTAGAAATAGGGAGGGAGGGAGGGAGTACGTTTTATTTAAAAAAAAGTGCGATATTAAAAGTGAGGGGAAACATCCGAAAAAAGTGCTGGGGCAGCCGCCTGCCCTTGCCCCACCTCCCGAATCGCCGCCACTGTATTTGATTTTAAATAAATAGGTTATTCATAATAATGCAAAACGTTTCCTTAAAACTCTTTTTTTGACTTTAGTAATTTAAAAAAAGAAAACTAAAACTCATAGTACTAATTTGCATGCCAAATTATAATAAACACATATTTTACAATATTCTTAACAAAAATGCATTGTTCCATTAATAATAAAAAAAAGCCTTAGCGTTTCGAAAACCTTAATATCAACGAAATCTTAACACTGAGAAAAAATTATTTGAAGTTTTCGATCCTTGGTAAACATACATGTCATCCAGTATAAAATCACAAATATATAATTAAAAAACATAGATACAGTTATAGATATATATAAGCATATTTAGCATATTCCACTATAATTTTAGAAAATAAAAACAAGTTGGAGTTTTTACAATTTTTGGGTATTATGTCCCCTAAAAGTAAAGAATAAAGGGGAAATACGCCAAGGCATCAAAATTAATGTCAATAAATATAATCTCAGTTTCAATTGGCAACACTGTGGAATAGTTGCGTAATATGTTTTACACTCATGCACAAATAGCTGCGAAATATATTGTACAAGCATGCGGAAATTCGAATCCTAATCGTAATTTATTTGTTTTCCAATCTCCATTTTGTAATGAGTCATTTTACTAATTTTACCATTCGCTATTTCGTAATTACTTATAGAGCTTCGTATATTTAGTATAGTTTCTAAGTTATAAACTACTACCAAAATGACGTTAGGTTCACTTTCTTTCCTTTTGTCTCATTGGTTTAAATTAAGTAAGTAGTTCCATCCACTATTTGTTTACGTGACAACAATGTATCGGTGTTGAAAATGGAAACCCTACTCCTTCCACGCCAAAGTTGTGGATGAAAAGTAATTTGGCGGAGTGTCCCCTTATTCTTTAGTTTCACCAATTTTTGATATTTAAATTATTTTTACGGAAGAGTTAATTTTTTTAAAAATATATAATTTACTATGGAGACATCTTAATCCTAAAGGAATTTCAGAGGGTTCTATTCTTTTTTATTATTATAATTATGTTTAATTAATTCTATTATTTTAATTATTCTTCCTATTATTTTAATTATGCGTTCTGGATACATCGGCACAAACGGAGGTAAACAGAACAACTCTTTTTCTCTTAGGATACTTGAAAGAGCAAAAAACCTAAAAAAAATTCGGGACATAAAGAGAGATTACACACAGAGATTGATCACCAACAATTTCCTCGCCAATAGAAGAAATCCGAAATCCGTTCCACGTTACGGTTTGCTTTACTTCAAGATTTTACACGTATCGGCGTCTAATTTCATTTCGAACTGTATGGAATTTATGTCAATCCTGTTATTTGCCTCTGAGATATAGTATCTTAAAGGATTCCATAAAGGCACAACTTGATTCTTTCATCCAGATACAAAATGTATCTCTTTTTAAAGACGTTTCACAAAAAAATAATCTAAAAATGTCGTTTAAAATATTCCAGCCATAAAATTTCTTTTAACTTATAAATTATCAATTCCACAACAATTATTAAGGATAAATATTGAAGTTCATCAACAACTGTTTGGTATAAATACCACAAATCATTTTATGTCAAATCAGAAAAAAAAATACAAATAAACCTGAAAAAGAGACGCAAAAAGCCGGTTCAATGCAAGCACATAAAATACTATTTCTAGAAGTCGGGACGAAAGTTAATTAGCTGCTTCAAGGAGGTGGGTAATTGCTTGGAACTGTTTGACTAAGCTCAAGTCTAAAGTTTTCGAGAGAGGAAAAGTTTTTCCATCTTAGTTTGTCAGCTTCAACTTTTTTTTTTTACTTTTACGTTTGAGGCCCCCCCTAAAAAAAACAATGGTTCCGATCGTAAAGGAAAAAAATCGAACAAGTGACTAATGTATATTTTTTTGACGCAGAATTATAAGTTTATTTTTTAATATTCTATTATCTTATGTACACTGTAAAAAAAATACTTAAAAATGATTACCTGAACATACCCGTGTTTCTTTGAATACAATTGCATCGTAAATGAGCGATGACGAACTCAAATTTAAGTCATTGTACTTTCCCAAAAACGAACAGTGTGATTTATTATTGCTAGTATCAACTTTTGTTCAAGCCATCTTAACAAAGCGACCTGATTATATTAAAATAGTTGTTCAAAAGACGATTTCCACATCATTTGATGTCGTTTACTTAAATGGAAATTGAGTTATTACAACCCAGTTATCTTACTTCCCATTCTTTTGGCACAGCCTTTTAACATTTTTTTTGTTTATAGCATATTCACGTCGCCTAGTAGTACAACCGGTAAGGCACTGTACTGCGGTGCCTTAGAATATGGGTTCGATTCACGGTAAGTATTGGTTGTAAAAGTTGATATTTATTGAATACCATTTTGGAAAGCAGCCTATGTACACAAGCAACTGCTCTTTTTTATTCATTTTTACTCATTTTTGAGTACATGTCTTTTTCAAAAATGAAACTCATGTATTCGGAGCTATGATAAGCATCGAATGTACTTAAAAATGAGTAAATTTTACTTATTTTTGAGTACCTTTTTGTAACAGCGTACCGAATAAGAAAATAATTTGACCCATTCTTTTGACAGTGCTTTTTAAAAAAATTTCTGTTTATAGCTTATTCACATCGCTCTAGTAGTACAACAGGTAAGGCACTGGACTGAGATGCCTTAGAATATGGGTTCGATTCACGATAAGTGTTGGTCATAATTGTTGATATTTATTGAATACCATTTAGGAAAGCAGCCTATGTACACAAGCAACTGCTCTTTTTTTAGTCATTTTTACTTATTGTACTCATTTTTGAGTACATGTCTTTCACAAAAATGAAACTTATGTATTCGGAGCTATGATAAGCATCGAATGTACATAAAAATGAGTGCATTTTACTTATATTTTGAGTACCTTTTTTTAAGAGCATACCGAATAAGAAAATAAAAGTTTCTCTTTCAAGGGTCAATATTTATTAAAAATCGGATTTACACTCCATCGTACAGTAATTTGGGGTTACTTGGACACTGAGACACTTAATTCCAAAACAAAAATATGATTAAACTCACTCCTCGGTTAGCTGTCGTGAAAATATAGACATGTTTCACTATCCCTCCAACAATCACGTCTATATATTCATGACAGCAGATCCAGGAGTGATTTGAATAATTCTTTTGGGTTCAAGTAACCCCCCAGGATCCAAGTAACCCCAAGTTACGCTATCGTAAGGTTTGGTTCCTGAATACTTTGTATTCACGCCTGCTCTTACTTGCGCCATTGGTAATCTCTAGATGTCATCCACAATTGTTATAGGTTTCAACTTCATGGTATCATTTGGTTCGTTTTGAACTGCTCTTTCAACCTGTTTAAGTTTCTAATGTCGAAATTGAACTGTGTGATATTTTGATAGCAAGACGAAACCTTCAACAAATTGTCTCATTTTTACCTTCCACACAATTTTCACATAAATGGTTTAAACTATCAAGTCAAATGGGATTGTAGAACTTGATAATTAGAACTGAAGTAAAAAACGGTTTTTCACAAGAATATATTTGGAATTTTAGAATTCAAGATCGAACAAACGCTCATTTTCCAGAATATATTTTGTTGTTTTTGGAACGGAAATTCGAAGCAAAAACCGGACAAAAAGTTATTAAATTAAAGAAGTGATTAATTTTTTTTTAAATTGGTCTTTCTTGCCTCTGTGTAAGTGTGAATAAAAAATAGCGCGTATAAATCATCATAATTATTAACTGTGCCTTTGTTGTATTTTATCTGCTATGCCATATCGCATTAGGAAATACATAGAAAAAAATTAAAGGGTAGGTTTATTCAAATTAAAAAATATAATGGATTAAGGGATTGTAGGGTTTACTTCATATACCCTATACTCCTATTTGGGCTTAGTCTTATCACTTTAGCCTGACTGGTAGAGAATGCAGAAGGTCCTCGGTTCGATTCCGAGTGATATCCAAAAAGTGCATAATTCAGCAAGAATTATACATTTTCTAAATTTCTTAGATTTTCCGCATACAGCACTGTTTAAATATTTGTTGTAGCTAAACTAGAAGTATTTAAAAAAAAAATTCAAACGTTATATGGCAAGTATTAAAAATAAGAATTTGTTTCATTAAACCCTCATTTTCTTAAAATTTGTTTTGTCTTTAAGTTCACATATAAATATACTATTAAACTTAAACACCCAGTGACATTCCTATGTATTCCATGAAGATTTCTGTACACATTAACCTATGCATTTGTTCTTTCAAGACTTAAGTTATTTTTTTTAAAAATAATTTCTAATAAATTACATAAATATACATATTTTTAAACATCAAAATTCCAACAGTTTTATTGCCTAAACCCGCTTTAAACTATTTTATGTATAAATCCATGGGTTAATTTATGTAATTAAATGCAATTGTTAAGTTTTCCAAATTTTAAGGTCAATGAACGAATAGGAAAAATGCACTAAACAAACATAAAAAAACACAGTTTTGAGAAAATTGGGATTTAGTGAAAAAACTTTTTTATATTTACTGTATATAATATAATGTTTTATAAAAATATTTCAAATACTTCTAGTTTAGTTGGAACAAAATTTTAAACAATGCTGTACGCAGAAGTGAAAAAAATTTTAGTAAATATATAAACTTAATAATATATTTATAAAAAAAAATGCTTGCACCTACCTCTTTCTTATGTTTAGACGTATTGGAAACTTATGACAGAAGCTATGGTTACATTTGTATTCTTTCAAAGACATACGAGTCTCACCTAGAAAAACATACTTTCTTCCTTTCTGCTGGACCTCTCTTTGGGAAGGGTATGTTTTTAGATTTACCTAGAAACATGAGAGACAGCTAACGGTCAACCAGATGACAAATTGTCTTTTGCACTGTGGTAATAGCAACGACAGGGTTATTATTCATCTCATGATATCGATGACCTATTCTTAGGGATATTTTCAAAAGCAGTGGAGATGTTATGCACCTAATAATAACCATTGGAAAGAGCGTATTTGTGAGCTAATGGACCAGTTTGGGAAACTATGTAATAAGATTATATATATATATATATATATATATATATATATATATATATATATACTGTTAAAATATTAGGATTATTACAGAAACTTTCATGTCAGTTTATTAATAAACGATTTTTTGTAACGATTAATAAACGATTTTTTTAACTACAGTTTTTCAATTATGAGGGTATTTTTTTGTTTTTCTTCAAATGATCTCCGTTGTTTTGACTCTATCGCAAATTGTTTTTTCCGATGTCCATTTCTCACTAGAAACTGTATTTTCTTGTTAACTTTATATAGTTCACATTTTTACGGAAGATTTCTTTTTTCTTTTCAATCGACAATGTTTCGTTTCCTTTTACAGTATTTCCGTTCCGTTGAATTTTTCCGTTTTTCCCGAATTTTGCTAGAAAGAACAAGAGGTCCGTGGTACGAGTCAACTCAATTGATATTATATTATTTAAAATCGACCTTATTTTTGACGAAATAAATTTCGTTAATACACGCGACATGATGAATTTCCTCAGGTTGACGAACTATTTAATCGGAGTATATGGCAGGCGTCTGTTTCGTCAAAAATCATAAAAGTGTCGTCAAATATGAAAATGCATTTTTAACAGTGATAAAATATTCTTTTTCTACTTGCGTTAGTTAACACAGTAATGAGGGATGTGATCACTTTCAACCGAACTTTGGATATAATTGAAAATATGTGTCTTGCAATGAAATAAATTATGTTTTAACTAACTGTACTGCCCCACGTTGCCGAGGAACCGCTGCAGCATATAAATATAAGTTATGGATGCTACCCACTGTTTCACACATGTTAATTTATTTTTACTCAATTGGTTCATACTCCCCGTTAAATCCTACTCTTATATTTTATCGAAGAAAAAATCAATCAATCAAAAAGAACTCAAAAGGTTTCGTCAAATATGAGAACGCATTTTTAACAGTGAAATATTCTAATGTGTTAATCTTGATATAAAAGTTTTAAAAGCAGAGAACATATACCAGCAACACACAAAAAAGTAAAAGTTTGAAACACAGTTCCTGAATTTCTCCTATGAGATAAATGCTGAAATGTCACCGGTGTAGTTACCGACATAGCCAAACCATATCCAAAAGACATCTATTGCATATCCCTTCGGATAAACTGGATATCCATGAGAGTATGTGTTTACCATTAATAGACGTATTTTCTGTTGTAAAATGTCCCGGCTATTTTCGACTATTAAACATCCAAAAGACGTCCGAAATATCTATAAATTAGATACGGAATAGACAATATGGCTCATTCTTAGATATTTTGGATGTTAATTAGATAACCCAATATAGTCTAAAAGAGTTTGTGCACATCTATACGTCGAACATCAAGTCCAAAATACAGCCATAATATCGAATTCAAGGATTTTAGGGATATCTCAATCTCCAGAATATCTAGTAGTTAGGCTATAATTTGATATGGTATTTTTATTTATATCATAAGCCTATCATCGGGTTAATGCTACAACTAGATAACTCATAGAAGATTAAGGTATTTACATACAGGTTATTATAGGACTATATATAGTAGGGTGGAGCGAAAAATTCAAAATTTGATTAATGTAATCTAATAGTGCGGAAAAGTTGCCTTTCGTATACATTATTCGCCATGTAAAAGGATTTTGATAGCAAATAATATCTAGAGGTTCCCCTCGGGCCGTGAAACTTACCAATAATAGATAAAAATTGAATAATGTTGTAAAGCACTATAGAATGAGAAAAATGTATTAGAATTGAATACTATGAAATTTTAGTTTTAATATAGGTTCATTTTTTAAACACAAAAGCAAGTTAACAAGTTCTTACAATATTAAAGATAATTTGAGGCTTCGCCCAGAGTACGAACTTTACAACAAATGTTAAGTTTTCATATACTACAGAACAAAGGTGAAGTAAGTATGAAATTATGAATCCAGCTTAGCATAGTTCAGAAGAGTATCACTTAAACGTAAAGATGTTAGTAAAAATGTCCTTGAATTTTCCTCAGAAAAAAATGTAACCACAATGTAAACAACTGAACATAGTTTAATGGGTCACTAGACTTGATTATTGACGATATTCTGCTTTGGTGTAATATTGTGGCATAAGTTTTCTAGACTGCAATCTGACTCTAATAAACCCATCTCTCTTGCTTGCAACACAAACTGCAGCTGATGCCTCCGTAACTAATTTAACCCATCGTTCCACCGATTGATTAGGACTTTAGGATTAGTTTGCGAAATCAAACACTTCAGGTACGCACGCTATTAAGCAGTATTTTTTTCAAAGCTTCATCTGAAATTCCCATAGTAAATGGAGGTTTCGTTGTTTCCAAATTCTGCCAATATACGAGTTCATGGTAGTTTTCAGCTTCGAAGTCAAAATCTTGAATTGTAAATTTGCGGAGTTTAATGGATTACCTTGCTCTAGCTGCCAAGATCCTATGCAAACCAAGCTCCCTGATGAATTTTCGATCATCTGTCATCATTGTTAATAGTATATTTTCTGGACTCCCAAAGAAACCATTGCGCTGAATCACAGGATCTATCAAAGTTTTCATTTCAGAAGAGATATAACGAGATCTTTTTATTGTTTCGATAACGTGTTTGGCACCATCTTTGCAGGAGTAATGAATCTTAATACTAAACCACATTGGTGCATAAACTTTCGTAACGTATTCTGCTAGTGCGTATAAGTTCTGTGATGGATTGACGGTTGCGATATATACAAACGCAAAATTCGATTTACAGTCGTTAAACACCTTGAATGAGTCAATGCTCCAGGTTGTTGTCCTGACAAACTTATTGAGCACTGGCCGTTAGCCACTGATTGGGAAATATCAAATAAGTAATGTTGTTCAGTACTTAACTTTTTTCTACTTTTTTCTGGAAGGTTAACATGAATTGACTTAAATAATACAACTGGCAATTGTTCACAATTAGCCAATGCTTTTCCAATAATAACAGAGAAGGCAGTAGTTTTACCGCCTTGGTGTTCTAGTAGATGTCGTAATGGAAGCTCGTTTGAATGAAGCTGACATACCAACCACTGTAAGAGATTTTTAAAATAAACTTCGAGAAACCTTATTACTCCTCTATTTCTTCTAGTATTTACGTTGGTTCCGTCACGTCACATCCGACATCTACTATATTATCAGCAGAAATTATGTTTTCTGTTAGATGGTCAGTTATGCTCTTGGTGATGTTTCATCTGGCTTTAAAGTGTGCCTCACGTATAAATAATACTTTATCATGTCTTCATAGGAGGGGTAAACAATTTTACCAAACTTCTTCGGTGATCCAGGGCACTTTAATCTAGTACTTGTTTTTGCTTTGATAGTGGTAGTCATTTTTCACAATTTACTCATCCATTCAACAGTTCACAATTTCGAAGTGAAAATACACAAGAACGTAGGTACACACTCAAGTAATGTATGTATCTTTGTCTACCATCGCTAAGATGATACATGATATGGCAATGAATAACCGTCTTGTACATTTGGACAAATTTATTTATCAAATTCGGTGTGAGGTAGAGACGAAATACCCGGAAAGTGGACCCTTGAAGTGAATTAATATGTAAAATAAAGCTATTTTAGCTTTGTTTAATTGATAGCAAATGGAAACATTCCTGCTATAGTAGAAATTGAATTATTGTAGAATGAAAACTTATTAGCGTCACAGTGTTGTAAAAAAAGACATATTTGTAGAATTCAAGGCCAGAGAGAAACCTCAAGATGAAAAGATAGAATAAAAATATTTTAGGTCTGTCATTATGATACCAAATGACAACTTTTCCGCACTATTAACAGTTTAAATTCGAAAAAAAAAAAATTCCCTATACTTTTACTCCACCCTAATATATAGTACGAAGTTTTCTCAGACCACCAATAAAAAGCTTAAGAACCAATGTTCCATGCATAAAATAAATTTTTGTAGTAGAATCAAAGATATTACATTTTTCACAAAAAATACATTTCATAAAAATATTTGTGTACGCTTCGTAAAAAAATATTTTCACAAAAATATACTCCTACATAAATTACACTTTAATTTTGAGATCGAAAATTGCCTTTAAACAATATCTTAATTTTTTTTTCTATTTTAGCGAGAAAAACAATTAAATATAATAAACAAATTAATTAACTGTTGAGATACGAATTAATTAATAGCATTCATTACACTTTATCAGTATCCCAACAAAATAATTCCTAAAACTGTAAAACAATTGGAGAAACATTCTTCCTTTCGTTTCTTTTTAAAAAGTAGCCTCTTAAAGTATCCAATCAATGAAGTTGAAGGAGATGCATTTATCCATTTTTTAATTAATAAAAATTAATTAACTTTTTTATATCTTCTTGGAAGTAAAGTTCTATTTAGAGTGTTTGAAATGATGAACCTCTTGAGTGAAAAATGTTGACTTAAGTAATTGTTCCCCCGGCGTTAGAATTTTCAAAAAGTTCTTTTTTTTTACAATTTTTTTAAACGTTCGAAAAGAAGTTATCTTTCTTTTTAAATAAATACTTAAGCGATGAAATTTGTTTTTAAACAGTTGAATGCAGTACTAAAATAAATATTCATAAATTATCGTTAAAACGTGTCCTAAACCAGATTGAACCGAAAATCAATCTACAACGTGTTCAATAAAAAACATTCTTTATTTTATCTAGATAGTATTCAGAGGATTGAGAATTCGAATATCTACGTGGACTTGACAAAGTTGTAGATTTCTGGTGATCGGAGGTATGCCAGACTCGTTCCTAAAAAAAAAAATGTCTAAAAATATCCACAAATTTATCTCGTCATCAGACCATGGTTCCAAAATTACGTGGCGTTACTTGGTTATGTTAAGACTTATATGAAATAGGAAATAGGCATTCGGAAGTGTGGCATACCCACACATTCATTATAAATTGTGCACAGACAGTTTAAAAGAACGATTCCATTTCTTACTGCATACGAGTTATTCCGTTTTTTACCATACCATAGAACAGGCGCTTCCTAATTAGTGGTCCGCAGGTCGTTATTATGGGGTCCACGGGGTCACAATTTTTTTTATTGCATTGCAGGTCACCCATGGGGACTTTTCTAAACAAACGATATTCACAACGCTAACACATGACTATTACAATAATTTCGTGAGTTTATAGGAGACAGCTAAGACATAAATTTCTAAAAATTCATCAATATTATTAATATTTCTTTCAGCAAAAAACTATGCTACATATATTTAAGAAGGTGTGTAAAAATTTCAAAGCAGTAGAAGAAAGACAACATGATTTTACATGTATATATAATTCAACATACCATTTACCGTATGCATATATACCTTTGATTAAATTTTATTCAAAATTAAATATTTTGAATTTTGCTTAAGTTTAAAATACTAAGGATTTGTAAACAATTACTTATAACTAGACTGTTAATAGTTTTTCCATCTTTAATATTTGTTTTATAAACATAGGGAGAGTTTTTTTTTTTAAATTATGTTATACAATTGTTTCTCAAAAAACTGAATAAAATAAAATGTTAATTAGCTATAAGCTAATTAGACCACATCCGCTCCGCATCGGTAAAACCGACTCCCTCTCTGCTCGGATCTACCCACACCCACCACGTCAGTTATGAAATTATTATTAAATCATTTATGAAATTGGTATAAACGAATTCGTGCAAAATTATTATTATAAACGAATTTTGAGCTATCTCAACTGGGCTATTAAGTAAACTGACACCCTCCCGGATAGACCACATATTCTCCGCATCGGTAAAACCGACTCCCTCTCTGCTCGGATCTACCCACACCCACCACGTCAGTTATGAAATTATTATTAAATCATTTATGAAATTGGTATAAACGAATTCGTGCAAAATTATTATTATAAACGGATTTTGAGCTATCTCAACTGGGCTATTAAGTAAACTGACACCCTCCCGGGTAGACCACATCCTCTCCGCATCGGTAAAACCGACTCCCTCTCTGCTCGGATCTACCCACACCCACCACGTCAGTTATGAAATTATTATTAAATCATTTATGAAATTGGTATAAACGAATTCGTGCAAAATTATTATTATAAACGGATTTTGAGCTATCTCAACTGGGCTATTAAGTAAACTGACACCCTCCCGGGTAGACCACATCCTCTCCGCATCGGTAAAACCGACTCCCTCTCTGCTCGGATCTACCCACACCCACCACGTCAGTTATGAAATTATTATTAAATCATTTATGAAATTGGTATAAACGAATTCGTGCAAAATTATTATTATAAACGAATTTTGAGCTATCTCAACTGGGCTATTAAGTAAACTGACACCCTCCCGGATAGACCACACCCTCTCCGCATCGGTAAAACCGACTCCCTCTCTGCTCGGATCTACCCACACCCACCACGTCAGTTATGAAATTATTATTAAATCATTTATGAAATTGATATAAACGAATTCGTGCAAAATTATTATTATAAACGGATTTTGAGCTATTTCAACTGGGCTATTAAGTAAACTGACACCCTCCCGGGTAGACCACATCCTCTCCGCATCGGTAAAACCGACTCCCTCTCTGCTCGGATCTACCCACACCCACCACGTCAGTTATGAAATTATTATTAAATCATTTATGAAATTGGTATAAACGAATTCGTGCAAAATTATTATTATAAACGGATTTTGAGCTATCTCAACTGGGCTATTAAGTAAACTGACACCCTCCCGGGTAGACCACATCCTCTCCGCATCGGTAAAACCGACTCCCTCTCTGCTCGGATCTACCCACACCCACCACGTCAGTTATGAAATTATTATTAAATCATTTATGAAATTGGTATAAACGAATTCGTGCAAAATTATTATTATAAACGAATTTTGAGCTATCTCAACTGGGCTATTAAGTAAACTGACACCCTCCCGGGTAGACCACATCCTCTCCGCATCGGTAAAACCGACTCCCTCTCTGCTCGGATCTACCCACACCCACCACGTCAGTTATGAAATTATTATTAAATCATTTATGAAATTGGTATAAACGAATTCATGCAAAATTATTTTTATAAACGAATTTTGAGCTATCTCAACTGGGCTATTAAGTAAACTGACACCCTCTCGGGTAGACCACATCCTCTCCGCATCGGTAAAACCGACTCCCTCTCTGCTCGGATCTACCCACACCCACCACGTCAGTTATGAAATTATTATTAAATCATTTATGAAATTGGTATAAACGAATTCGTGCAAAATTATTATTATAAACGATTTTTGAGCTATCTCAACTGGGCTATTAAGTAAACTGACACCCTCCCGGGTAGACCACATCCTCTCCGCATCGGTAAAACCGACTCCCTCTCTGCTCGGATCTACCCACACCCACCACGTCAGTTATGAAATTATTATTAAATCATTTATGAAATTGGTATAAACGAATTCGTGCAAAATTATTATTATAAACGATTTTTGAGCTATCTCAACTGGGCTATTGAGTAAACTGACACCCTTTCGGGTAGACCACATCCTCTCCGCATCTGCCAACGGTGTTAAAATAAAATTCACTTACCATTTATTGTACTACTTTTTTCGTATTTCCAAGAAGATGACATTTGGCAAAGTTGTCCTTTATATCTTAAGACAAAAAGTAGCCTATTTGTATTCTTCTAGTTGAAGTACCTGTTCTTTGCAATGTTATTATAATAAATTCATGAGAAAAGAACATGTTTTCAAAGCAAAATAAACGCCATTCGCTAATATAAATTTTATTCTTACGTATGCAAGTGAATTCAATTACGCAACCTAATTTATAAGAAAGGGATATTCACAAACATTGTAAATACTTAACTCAATATATTTATATCCGATTACACTGTTGAGTTTGACGTTGCACGCAGTAAACCCTGTAGCTCTTTCGATAGACACAGTCTACCAAATTTTTTGGTCGCAAGGTCTACTGTTCCCAGAACTAATAGTATTCAATTATATCGTAATATTTAACTATAATAATTAAGCATACGTTCAAGTATGTGGCTAAGCGTTAGTGTTTAACATTTGTGGAAAGGTTCACATATTTCTTCCAATAAACCATTTCCTTTACTAAAGAAATAATTGTAACTTACAAAAACCAGAAATAAAAGCATCACATTGCATAGTCTAAACTACTTTAAATGCATTAAAAACTATTTATTTTTAGATTCTGTCTCTCAATTTTAAAAATGGCGTCCAAATGAAAGAGTTTGCAACAAGTTGTTTAATCCAACGTATGTTAACTGTTACAAATAAAAACCCTTGTTACACAACGATAGAGAAAAGTGAAATTTAAACAAAGAATATTTAAAAATTCTAACAATCTATAAAATAATCTTTTTAAATAGAGGAAAACCGACTTTTGGAAAAATCTCTCTATTTAAAAAAAAAAAGTTAGCCCTAGGGAGAATTTTCGATCCTTTCGCTGTTATTCAGATCGTATCTCAAAAAGTAAAAATCCTAAATTAACAGAATTTGCTAAGAAATGTTTGAGAAACAAGAAGAATATATTTATGTTTCAATATAATTATTAGTTTAGAAGTTATTTAATATTAAAATCGTCGTTACTAAAATGTCTCTTACAAGTAATTTTGTCCGTCGAGTTTCTGACACACTATGAAGAGGAGAGATCCAATTATTTTAGAAAATGTAGGAATAGGTTCGAACTGGAAATCCAAGTAAGCATTTTTTTAAATTCGAATTAGTTTTATATTTATAAATTTTTTAAACATCTAAACACGATCCACTTATTTGCAGTTTTTTCACACTCATTTTTGCAACGTGATTTCTAAACTGCTAAAAGTAATTTAAAATTACATTTTCTGAATAAAAAAAATATATTAACGTTTATTAAAACTTCATCCTTCCGATGTCATAAAGATTATATATCTTATTTTACAATTAAATTATATATAGTTAATGGGGTAATAGATGGGTATTAAAATGAGTGAAGAAGGAAAGTTTATTCGGAAATTTCGGGCTAATTTTAATTTGCGACTTTTTTTCTCATTGTTACGCTTACATCTCAAAAAGTAAACGGCCTAAAATTATTACTTATGTTTAATCCTAGTTTGTTGATAAGTTAAGACCATTACAACTAGTAAAGATTTCTGAGAGTAATAAATATATTCAAATTTCGACTTACCATTGACAGACTTGTGATGCGAAGTACTGACTTTAACCAATGAGAGTGAAGACTGCTGTTGTCTATTCGATGGTTCTACGAGAAAAATAACGAAAAGTAAGGTTAAAATAAGAAGTCAAACATTTTAAAGTGGATTTTAAAAAAAAAATCTTCATTGATTTACTTCGAAGGAAAGAAAATGCTGTGGACTTTTATAAAATGCTGTTTCCTTATTTTTGTATGTGTAAATAAGTTTTGAAATCCATTAACGTAAATCAAATATTTGATATTTATTTTGTTTTGTTTTCCTATACAAGAATTCGTTTCATAAATATATCGTAACAAATTAGGGTATGTCTGTGTCAGTCAGTGCACGGACAGCAGGGTTTAATGTTAAACGTTATTTTAGAAGAAGAAATAAGAATTTGGGCTTCTAAATCCGAAAGGAAGATGAACAAGAATTTTGGTCTGATACCCTGCCTCCTCATTCATACTTGTTTCTTCACTGAAAATATCAATTTCGGAAAAAACTTTTTTTTAAAATTTAGTTGAAAAGTAACAGCAAGTATTTCCAACTACCCCTTCCCAAACTGTAGATAAATAACTCATTAAAAAGGTTATTAGAAAACGGATAGATTACTTTGACATTTTTATTATGCAAATTCCTCCAAAGCTATTCGAAATGAAATAAATAATAACGGAAGTTTGATTAAAAATATATTTGGACGCATATAAATGTGTAGATTTAATCGAAAATTGTGTTTATTTTTTAAATATGGAAACCTGTCAACAGAAAACGAATTAAAGATAAAATCTTACGAACAAAGACATAAAATTTTCTTAATAACTTAACAATGGATCTCTTTAATTGAAACGCGATATCAGGTACCCCTGTATAATGAACCTCGGAGAGATTTCAATGATTTTTTTTAAAAATTATATTCCTCTGAAGAGGTCTATCAATGAATTCTGTTGTAGACTATACATTATTTAATTGATTCATTTTTCTATGTTAGATAGATAGATAGATAGATAGATAAGTTTACTGTAGTGGGCCGAAGCCCATTTACAAAGTTTGGCAACATAATTTAACAAAAGCTGATACAAAATTAGATAACACAAAATACAAGACAATACATTTAAAAAAAAATTAAAACACAATTTGAACAAATATGCAAAAAAAGACAAAAATAAATTACAAATAGCAATTAGAATTAGGGTTTTAATCTGTTCTTCCTGCACAAGTTCACTGATCAAGTCCTCCCGGAAAATTGAAATTAAATAGTCTTTGATTAAATGTAAGTTTTTGATTTATTTATACTGTGAGTGGTTAATACTTTGGTTCATTGAAGCAAAATCATTTTGAGTGTATTGGTTATGGTATACTTGTACAATCGTCATTTTCTATGTTGAAAAGTGAGAATATGTATTAGGGTCAGACATACAACTCCGGTTTGTTCATATATAAAAGGAAATCTATTTGCATTACCGGGACCTTAACAACACAGGCCAAGCTTGCATAAAAAAGAAATTAAGATTATGATCTATTAAAATTTAACCAAAACTCCATCAAAAATATATCCGACATTGATTTTTAGAATAACAGTGTATGATAACAAAGTGCACTAAAAAGACTGACAAACTAACTTGCAAATAAATTCGTAAAATCGAAATATTTTTTGGTTTAGTTTTGTGGTGGTTAGTATTTTTAATATTTTGGAAATATTCAAAAATTATTTCTAACAACTTTTATTTTTAAAGTAGATGAAATAGTTACTTACCTAAACAAAGAATGAAAGCATCGCATTATATAAACTGGTTTAAGGATATTTAAAACAGTATATTTTCAGTAAGATCCAACGTGCCGTCTATCTATTTTAGAAATGGCGTCCAAATCAACGAAATTTCAACAATTGGTCCAACTGTTGCAGGTGGATTTCAAAAACCATTGTTTCACAAGAGAGAAATATCTCGGACAAATGTTATAATCAGAAAGTGTAAATTAACAATGAATACTTAAACGTTCTAACAATGCTAAAATATAGTAATACTAGCTGAAATGCCCGTTCTACGCACGGGAAGGAAATAAATTACAATATTGGCGAAATAATTTTTATAAATTTGGTGACATTTTTTTTTATTTATTTGGCGACATTTTGGCGATCTTTAGTTATCAGGCAATCAGAATGGGTTATATAATATTAAAATATTCCATTGTTTCAATCTTGAAATATTGCATTACGCCCCTAGGGCCCAAGATGAATCTGTGTTCCAATATTCAGCACTCTAGGTCTTTTAAATCTGTAGATTCCCGAACTAATGTCGCTACTAACATCGAAAAATGGGTTCTACACCCCCTTAAATACTTTCGATCGGAACAAAAATAGCTTACTTTTCCTATTTAAGGCATAAGAAACACCTTTGCCATATTTCTTCTCCGTAGCTATACGGGAAGTAGGAGAATTAGTGATGAGTGAATGAGTGGGGTTGTTCGCATTTATATATATAGATAACTAATTTAGTTCTTAGTGAATAACAACTCCATAAACTTTCATTATTATACGTAATTAATTTAGTGTTTTGCAAAATTTTAACACTTATAGAATTATAGAAATGGTTCGTACAATAATATATTTACACTTTATAAAATAATAAATAATTCGCAAATATAATTTGCAGGTGTATTTATTCAAACTCTATAAAAACACATATTTTAATAACAATAGATTTAACCTGGCTGTTATATATCCGGAAATGTCGATTAAACGGAGTTTTTTTTAACAATTTATTGATTTCATTATATTTCCATTGTTTATTAATAATTTGATTGTTATTCAGAGGGATAGTTGTGTTTTTATTGAATTCCGATATATCAGCATCTGATACTTGAATGTGCAAAAGTTGTGTAAGTACAAAAAAATCTACGAATATTTTTACTTTTGTTGTTTCTTATACGGAATATTATATATATTATTTCTGTAGTATTGATGTCTTTTACAAGCGATGTGTCTTAACAAGTGAGGTATAAAAAAAAAAAAATATGGAGCAGTGACGAATAAAAAAATTCGGAAGACTAAATTAATAGGATTTTTAAAATGTATTTTTCTACATTGTAAAAAAAAACGTGCTTAAAAATGAGTACATGGACGTACTCGTTATTCTTTGTGTACAATTGCATCGTAAATGAGCGATGATGTACTCAAATTCAAGTAGTCATACTCTTGCAAAAATGAGCAATGTGATTTAATATAGCTAATATCAGCTTCTGCTCAAGCCCTCTTAACAAAGCGACCTGGCGAACTTGAAATATTTGTTCTGAAGATGGTTCTTCACAATATTTGATGTCGATTTCTGAAATGGAAACTGAGTTATTACAACTCAACTATCTTACTTCCCATTCTTTTGGCACGCCTTTTTAACATTACTTCTGTTAATAACTTCTTCACGCGCTCTGGTGGTGCAACGCCCTGTCCTTCGATGAGGACGGCATCAGGTAGACGGAGGGGGTGTGATTCCCGGTAAGTCCTGGTTGTAAATTGTTGTTGAAAGTTATTAAAAGGGATTTATGAAAGCAGCCTATGTAGGCAAGCAACTCATTTTTTAAAAATGTCATTCATTTTTGAGTACATGTATTTTGCGAAAACGAAACTTGACTATTCGGGCCAGGATAAGAATCGAATGTAATCAAAAATTAGTACATTTTACTTATTTTTAAGTACTTATTTTTAACAGTGTACCTGAAGGAAAACAATAGAATATTTGTTTTCTTCTAGTTGAAGTACTCGTTCTTCCCAATGTTATTTTTCGTAAAGGTCAAGCACAGGTTTTCAAAGCAAAATAAACGCCATTCGTCCGTCTGTTCTAACTTGTGCAAACGTAACCTAATTTATTATAATTTAATATACGTAAACTTTGTAAATTCTCGACTCCAAAAATTTATATCCGATTACACTGTTGAGTTTAACGTTACACACATTTAACCCCGCGGTTCTTTCGATAGACACAGCCTGCCAAATTTTTTGTTCGCAAGGTCAACTGTTCTAAGAACTACCAGTATTCAATTATATCATAATATAATATTTAACTATACTAATTAATCGTACGTAATCATAAGTGGCGAAGAGTTAGTGTTTAACATTTGTATAAAGGTTCACCATTTCCTCCTTTAATATAGAAATAATTGTAACTTACCCAAACCAAAAATAAATCCATCACATTGCGCATTCTAAACTGCTTTAAATACATTAAAAATAGTTTATTGATTCTGCTTTTAAATATTAGAAATGGCGTCCAAATGAAAAATTTTTGCAACAAGTTATTTAATCCAACGTATGTTAACTGTTGCAAATAAAAAACATTGTTACACAAGAAAAGAGAAAAGTGGAATTTAAACAGAGAATATTCAAAATTTCTAACAATCGATAATAATAAAATAAAATAATCTTTTTAAACATGGAAAAACATACTTTTAAAAAAATGCGCAAAAAAGTTAAAAAGGGATTTTTAATTTCACGAAAAGGTTGGAAAATTTGTATTATTTATTATCAATTTTATACTTATTGCAACTTTTATTAATCGGCTCCAAAAGTTAGGTATGTTATTTATAAATTGGAACCAATTTCAAACATTTGTAATAATTATAAACTTGATAGTAAATAATTAAAAATTTTAAAAATTTTCGTAAAATAAAAAGTTATTTTTTATTTATTAGCGCATTTTCCTTTAAACTCAGTTTTCCTTTTTTTTTAAAGCAAATATTTTATTTTCCCCTTTTTAGTTTTTCATTTAGCTGAGGGTTTCTCAACCCTGCTATTATTCACCAAGAAATTCAAGTTGATACTCATATTTTTCCACATCCCGGATCCGGTACAATAAATGCAGGGTAAACGAAACTATATTGTTTTAACAATGCAAAATGTAAAACAATCCCTATTAATAGTAATAAAAATGCCGAGTGAACAATATGTCATCCTTCTACAATCTTTACTCAACAATGAAAATATTTCGAAAATGTTAAATGAGAAAAGTTAGAGTAAATGAACAAAATTAGAAAAATCAATCCGGTTAACTGATATTTCCGGATATATAACAACCGGATAGCAGATGTTTTATAAAACTATTGCGACAGTGGAATTTTTTTCTATTTAACAAAAAAAGGTATTTTGAAATCGGGCAATATTTTTCGGATAATTCCGGATAATTAAATGCTTGGTAACCGGATATTTTTCTCTAAAGGTGCACAAGTGAGGCATATCCAACAAACGACATTTGGGAGGGGAAAAGAACATATGGGAGGGAAAAAGGACATCTGGGAGGGGAAAAGGATATATGGGAGGGGAAAAGGACATATGGGAGGGGAAAAGGACTTTTGGGAGTGAAAAAGGACATTTGGAAGGGAAAAAGGAAATAATAAATATTTTACAGTTTTTACCATCTTGAAAGATATTTAAATTAAATTGCGGAAGTCAATAGAAAAAATAAAATTAAAATCGAAACAAATACGAAAAAAATAAGTCGAAGAAACACTGGCGAATAAGAATAATACTGGCAATTTACAATGTTTATTTTTTGGCAGCATAATCCCTAATCACCATTTTTTGTTCTAACTTTTATTTTTGTAATTATATAATTGTCACTAAAACATTACTTAAAAAGTATAAAAATTTAGTTTTTTTAAATGAGGTAAATTTTATATTTTAAAAATAATTTTGTATTTTCTTATATAATAAAATTCCATAACTATTTATAATATTATAATTGACGGATAAGCTTAATTCAATAATATACTATACTTTTAACATATTCTACTATCAATTCGAATTTTATATTTATCATAGACACACAGTTTTTTTATAATTATAAGTATTTATTTTAAATGACTATATTTTTAGTTCGTTGTATTATTTTGCCAATACCCTACCCCAAATTGCTTTTAAAATTTTCTTTAGTTTTCTTTGCTAACTTGATTTGTTCCTTAAAACATATATTTTTTAAATATAAACTTTTTTTTTTAAATAACATTTCATAAACCAAGAATCTTTCTTTACATAAAATAAGTTTTTTCACAAATAGAGCCCTTAAAAAGGTTTTTACATAAACACTTTTTTAAGGTAAAATGTTTTAAGTGAGTTAAATTTTTAATTTTTTTTTTGTAAAAATAAGTAAATATTTAAAATATCTTTCTATTCAACTTCATTGTACATAGTTTTCTTCTTGTATTACTTCTTTCAATCTTGACATACATTGTCTCACACCACATCACTTTGTATTTGAATTTCAATACCGTGAATAATTCTAAAACGACACAAAGAACACATTCACCAATGAACTTTCAAACTATTACGATTCAGTAAGGTTACATAGGTCATACAAATTAATTAGTGTATTGTTCAGTTCGCACTACTGTTGTGACAAATCTTTCATGTTAATCGTTAATCATGATACTTAATCTAATCAATCTTCGCGTTCTTGAATATCACATATCACACTATAAAATGAATGTATCATTGTATTCAACTAAGATGGCTATTCATCAATGTCTAATTTGGGGTATGATGTCACTATTGCAAAACTGGGAACTAAGATGCGCCTAGTTGATAATTTATTAAATTCCCTTAGAATTGTCGTAGAACTTATTAAAGAAGGTTTTTTATTTTTTAATTAAAAAAAATATTGTCCAATTGGCTGTGATAGAGTATAATAAAACTTTTCGCAGAAATAAATGATTTGCATTGTTTGAAAAGAGAATATTCAAATAGACGCTTATCGAAATATAAAATACTATATATGCAGAGACAGTTCAACATATCTATTAATTGATTATTCAATATTGAATATTTAATTATCAGCTTATATTTATTGACTATTATATCCATGGAACGTACTATAATATAAAGCAATTATCATTTGTTCTTCTGGAAAAAAATATCTTAAAATTGGATATTGTTTTAGTTTTATTTACGCTTCAGTACTTTCTATGCACTGCAAAAAAAGGTAATAAAAAATGAGTACTTGAACCTTCTCCTATTTCTTTGAGTATAATTGGATCGTATGTGAGCGAAGACTTACTCAAATTTCAGCGTTATGTATCTTACATATTCCATATAGATGGCGGCACGTAAAGAAATTAATTGTCTTTATTTAGCATGAAAAACGTCTAGTTATCCTTAACTATATAGAAAGGAATGATTAATGATGCAGAAATACTTTGAGACCAAATGTGACTATCTTGTATCAATAACATAATATCTTAGTAATTTCCTGGATATATATTTTCTAATATCAATCGTTTATAGATAATATCAGAATATTTAAAATAAAAATATTTTATACAGAGACAGAGACTACTAAATTTTATTGGTTTAACTCTCTTACCGTTCAGAAAATTAATTAATTTGTAAAGTTGTTTTCTCCGTTATAGAGATTAAATTAAATTTTAATAAATTTATACCAATTTTTTTTAAAACTTGTTTATTCATAAAGAGATGGCTTTAAATTTAAACCCGATAAAAAAAATTTGGAAACTGTTAGAAAATAAAGTAATTTTATTAATTTAAAAAATTGTGGTTATTGCTGGAAAAAATAAAGATACAAGGACGCAAAAATATGTTTGTAAAGATCAGAAAGGTATATAAAAAAACAAAATGTAATTTAAGGACAATATAAGAGAAATTAAGCAAAGCCTTTACAAGCATAAACTGATGTATCAATTTATTCTAATTGATTTGTAACATTAAAATTTTCGATTAAAAGGTATTAATAAATGTACTTTAGTGTTAGTCCCCACTAAAAGGAACTTTCAAAAGTGAGAAGCAAGCATTCGAAACGTGTTTAGTCAAATGTATCGAAAAATTAGATTATTTACATAATTGAATTCATCAACGAATTTTCTACAGAATAACCTGTTTTATTAGTACAAACCAAACACATTTTGTTTCATTGAAATGAGTTTTCAAATATTAGAATTTAGGAAGAGTTATTTACATTTTCACACTTATCGCCTTAATGTAACAAAGCACGTTTTGAATGTTTGCTTCACAAGTGTTATTGACAGTTTTACTACATTTTAGCTGTACTACATTGCACTCAAACACTTTACAAAAGTTGGGAAATGCAAAATAATGGAGAAAAGTAACCCTCGGTGATGGTACGCACTCTAAAATAAACTACGACACCCAAGAAATGACTGAAGGTACACATTGAAACCGTCATCATCCACGGGAAAAACAAGCTATTAATAAACAATTTACAAGCTATTAATAACCAATTTATAAGCTATTAATAAGCAATTTACAAGCTATTAATAACCAATTTATAAGCTATTAATAAGCAATTTAACATAATCTCAGCAATTTCTGTCATTAACGTGATAACCAATAACCTATATTTAATACCAATAACCTATTTTTCAGTACCTATTTTTAACACTGATCCATTAAAAAAAATTATAGATTGGCGGAATCTTCAGCTATCACAGAATATATTGATACCAAGAATAATTTCAGCTGTTCTACATTGTACTCAAATACTTTACAAAAGTTGGGAAATGCAAAATAAGGGGTAAAGTAACCCTCGGTGACGGTACGCAATAAGGAACTCTAAAATAAACTACGACAGCAAAGGACTGAAAGACACATTGCGACCTTCCCCCATCCACGGGCAAAACACAAGCTATTAATAAGCAATTTATCATAATCTCGACAAGTTCTGTCGCTAACTTGATACCCAATAACCTCTACAGTTACCCCAACACTCAGAATCGCAATGAAATAAAGCACAAACAACCCCAGCTCTTGCTCACTGGGCGGCAACGGCATTCCAAACCCAGCAAATGAACAGCCTTTGTTTATTCGGGGCCGGGGTTTTGTGTCCAATAGTTCTTCTTTCATGTTCTTCTGTTCTTTGTCCTTTATTTATTTCTCGACAGATTTCCAGTGGCGGTCACTCGATCACATCTTTGATCAGACTCGTCGGTCGCCAAAACAAGGACAATTCTGTGTTTCTTGTCCGTTCTGTGAAAGTAAGGGGGAAACTCGATAAGGGAGCGGAGAGTGTTAGGGATAAAGCGGGGAAATAATTAAGGGCCCACTACATTGTTGGAGACAAAGTATCGGAGGGTCTATAAGGGCTTTGGGGCATGAGGGTAAAGGGATTTTTTTTCATTTGCGAAATCTATTGCAAGGAGGGATAAATAAGAGCGCTAGACAGCAATACGCATATATATAGGAACACATAAGTCTGATATATAATAATACGTAAGTTTCAAGATACACTCAAACCTATTTTTGTGCGGTTTTTTTTTGTGCGATTTTTTATTTGTGCGACTTTTTTTGTGCGATTTTTTATTTGTGCTACTTTTTTTGTGCGATTTTTTTTGTGCGATTTTTTATTTGTGCGACTTTTTTTGTGCGATTTTTTATTTGTTCGATTTTTTTGTGTGCGGTATATGAAAATTTCAATTAAATTGGAACATAATTGATTGTCTGGCTACCGAGAAATATACAAACGTCTTGTGAAATAACAGTCGTCGCAAAAACTGATCACTGACTACATGGTAACTGAAAAAAAGTCAACTCTAAACGTGTGCGAGGTAGTATCTTCAAGTGACGAAAGCGATTTTGAAACAAGTTCGCGTATTGTCAGACTTTGAAGGATAATGGTTAAGCGTTTTGAAAAGTTTTGTATGTGTAAGCTCATACATAAGTAACATAATGTAACATAACATATGTAAATAAAATATTTTAAAATGTTCGCATGTGTATTTTTAAAATCAGATTCTAAAAGGTTTGGCGAGATTCCAAGTACCTGTCAAGCCTCGTGTCTTGATTTCGTTTAAAAAAGCAATTCCTTGTTATTTCGTAAGGTTTTGAGTTATTTTCTACGTGACACACATTCATACACACATGTACTTTATTTTAGAACCATGGTCAGATGACGAGGAAACACATGAACTGGCACCCAACGCTTTCAATAGACGTCGGGACTTTGAACCCCGATCAGATTTATCGTGCACCAGTCCCGTATACACGCCGTGTTTTTTTTTATGCACATAAGCTTTAAAAAAAAAAAATTTAATTGTGTTGCGAAAACTATTTTTTATAGCTTCCCGTAAAGTTTTGTGCGATTTTTTATGCGGTCCCTATCCACCGCACAAAAACAGGTTTGAGTGTATATGGAAAACACCGACATTGTTTTCGTTTTTCTAAATCAATGGTTCCCAACCTGAGGTTCGCGGATTACTAGTAGTCCACACTGTTAAAAATAGGCACTCGAAAATAAGTTAAATTTACTCATTTTTTAGTACCTGCGATTATACAGTAGTATGGCTACGAATACAGGTTTCAATTTTGAAAAAGACATGTACTCAAAAATGGGTTGAGTACAGTGAATATAAAGAATAGATGCTAGCCTTCATAGGCTGCCTTTATAAATCAATTTCAATAAATAGCAATAATTACAACCAAGACATATCGGGAATGGAACTCAGATCCTCAGGCACCGCAGTGCAGAGCTTTATCCGTTAAACTACCAGGGCAACTTGAAGAAGGTATAAACGGAAGAAATGGTAAACAGGTGTGTCAAAAGAATGGGAAGTAAGATAATTGAATTATAGTAACTCAGTTTCCATTTAAGCAATTGACATCATATAATGTGGAAAACCATCTTCTGAAAACTATTTTAAGTTTGTGTCAGGTCGTCTTGTTAAGATGGCTTGAAAAGAATCTGAAATAAGCAATATTAAATCAGGCTGCTCATTTTTGAGAAAGTGCGATTACTTAAATTTGAGTACATCATCCGTCATTTACGATGCGATTGTACTCAAAGAAAAACGAGTAAGTTTATGTAATGATATTATAAGTATCTTTTTTTTACAGTGCATGGAACTTGATGACCAATTCTAAAAATTGCAGACAAAAAAAGATTATATCTGAAATTGGAAATATTTCAGATATAATCTTTTATATTATTTGTATTATTTGTATTAATACGTCTTTAAAATCGGCTCTGGTACAGTGGTTATTGGCAGAAGCTTGCGCGACATAAAAAATATTGATATTCCAAAAACCCTAACTCTAGAGAAAATCCTCTTATGGTGAGAAATGACCTACCATCGTGTAGAAGAACGTGATCTCGTCGACAACGTTGATGTTTAATCTGATCTAAGATCTAGTCTCTGATCTATGTACAGCGTGGGAGGAAGGGGTTATGAAGCAAATTTCGAACATACCCTGAACTATTTAGCCGCTGTAACTTCAGTTATAATCGGTGGAACGTGTCCAGAGTGTGCTTAAATTAAAGTGAACGTCAAGTTCTATAAATTTGATTGTGCTGATTCAATTTAAGTAAAGAAACAACAACACACATGTAAACTTATCGGAAACTATTTCCGTTTAGAGAGATTCTTCGAAATTATCGTTTTCCGTCCACCCTGCCTCTCCGATTCACGCAGGAGCCAATCATTTAATCGAAATCCCAAGTACAGCAGAGTTGAAAAAATCCTTTTTGGCTGCATTTATGTCGTCACATCCTCCATTTTAGCGTGTAAGGGCTACGTAAGATTGTCATGGCAACGATTCAGCAGATTTCGAACTTCGCTTTTTGGTTGCAGTTTTGATTGACTGGGAATTTTTTCCCCTCCTGAATTTGTGCATTACGGCAACAGGTTTGCTATTTAGCGGAGATTTTTTTTACTTACAGTTGAAATTTCATCTTCTTTTCCAATTATAATCTTCATTTAAGAAAATTAGTAAAATATATAATTTCAGTTTTAAAATCCACTAATAAAATTAGGCACAGCCGGGCTGTACTTGCTGTAGTGCACCAGCCGCCGCTGGCAAAAGTGCGAAGAGCTTAAAGAAAACCCAAGTCCAGATCCGTATTCAGACCGATGTTTACTTTGTACCACCTTTTGTACAAAGTATTTCACACAACAAACCTTACGGTACTATGGGAAGTGGGCTTTTATTTATTATTTCACATTAAAACAACAACTTTCCTATTCAACTGTGAGCGATTACCTCTTCTGCTTCAATTTGTATTCCAAAGCAGTGCGCCTGGGAAAAGCCCAGAATCCAATTTTAATCGCCGTGTTAGTTACACCGATACTTTATGGTCGAGTTAAAGTAATTGCTACACCCCAAAAGGTAAGTTTCAGGTATGTGAAGGGATAGCCACAGTACTCCTCCTCTCAGAGAGTTAGACTAGTGAACGATTAAACAGCACCGGTGAAGCAAATCACGTGGATAAAGATTACCTTGTTACTGTGAAGATAGTTGGTGATATATAGCATGTTCAGGCGCCTAACCAATGCAGCGAAATTGGCTTGGAAAACATCCGTGATTAATATGGGGTATTGTAGTTGCTATGCCCATACTTTACTGTCTAGCTAAAGCAATTGCTCGTGCCGGAGAGTAAGTATTACGTATTTGAAAAGAACCCCTCAGTTTCACTTTCGGTACTTCAAATTTTTTGTATGGTACACTATAAAAAAAAGGTACTTTAAATATATATATATATATATATATATATATATATATATATATATATAGGTAAAATGAGTATCTGAACCTACTCGTTTTTCTTTGAGTGCAATTGCATCGTAAATGAGCGGTGGCTTATTCCAATTTAAGTAACCGTATTTTCTCAAAAATGATCATTGGGAATTAATAATGCTAATCTCAGCTTCTGTGTAAGCCATCTTAACAAAGCGACCTGACAAACTTAAAATGATTGTTCAAAAGATGGTTATCCACATTACTTAAAGTCGTTTGCTTAAATGGAAACAGAGTTATTAATTCTTAATTACATTATTTCTCATTCTTTTGGCACACCTTTTTTGCCATTTCTTTTGTTTATAACTTATGCACGTCAACCTGGTTGTACAACGGATAAGGCACTGGACTGTTTGAGAATCTGGGTTCGATTCCCGGCAGTGGCGGCGATTGGGTGCTGAAAGTGGGGGGGCAAGATAAAGGGGAAACAAGAAGTCCCCCAAATGGGTGGGGGGGGGGGAAGGAACTAAAAAAATTTGCTATTATATTGCTATAAAAAAGCTATGGTATTGCACACTTGTATTTACTCACTATTTTGTGTTATTTGAAGCATACCAACTTAAAATACACAGTAAAAAAAATGTAATAACATAAATTTAAAAAAAGAAGTTTTCATACCATAAAGCTGATTTGAGACAAGTTAAAAGCTTTCTTTTTTCGTTATTCTGATTTAAAAAAAGGCAACAAAAAGCACGATAACTTTCAGAAATACTATATAAAAGGGCCACAAAAACTGAAGTCCAATTTTCAGGAGTATAAAAAGTATAAACTGTTCAAAACACTTGGCTATTTTAGCTAGACGAAGACAATTTAACTAGACCCTTAAGCGAACGCGAAGGCTACGATGTGCAAAAAGACTGAGCTATGGCCTTAATTGAATAAAAAAAATCAACGACTGATTTAAAATCAAATAAATATCGATGGGAGTAGTCATAAGTCATATACAGTTTGCTCTGTAGACTACAAAATGACTGTACAAACGAGAGTCATAAGTCATATTCGGCGCCGTTTCCGCCTTTTTTTCCCCTACTGTTTATATGTAAAACTGAGAAAACGTGGGAATGAGTCATTATGATGAGAGCCAGAAGTCCGATTTGGATATTTTGTAGATTTAATACGTAGTTACAATAAACTGTTTTCTTGATGTTTTCGAAATCAAAGCATTGAGAATTAAAAAAAAAAGCTATTAAATATTTTCTGCCATCGTCTTTGAGAACATTCGCTGATAAGTAAAGTAAACAAATATACTTTTGTGGAATGTGTTTTAAAAATGTTAAAATCGGAGATTTGCTGACTAAAATAAACTATTTCATAACCAAACTATTTAATAAGTAACCATAAGTAAAATTATTATAAACTATTTCTTTCAGAAAAACTATAGAAATTATATGGTTAAAAAAGTTAATCGCTTTGATTAGACTTTGCAAATGTATGTTTTGTTTTAACAATTACTGGTACTTTAGAAGAAATATTTATTAAAATATACTACTTGATTTAATATTCGAACTCGCAATTTGGCGCTCTTTAAAGCGCCAAAGTTCCTTACCGGGAGGTTGCAAGCCCGTTCTCCCATCGTCCAAACGTTTGTCGTTTGGAAGCGACTAGTGCACATTAAATTTGTGAATGAGAGGGGTTTGAACCTCCTGAAACCCCCCTCCCTTATTTACGTTCCCATGGTAGTGTGAGGAAGTTGGGGTTCAAAATTTTTCCTTTGTTAGGCAATGCAGTAAAACAATTGACTTGTAATTTAGTTTTAAAAAGTCCAATATAACAAAGTTGCGGGGGCAACATACAAAATATTGCGGGGGCAACATCCGAAAAAAGTGCGGGGGCAACCGCCCCCCCTTGCCCCCCCGAATCGCCGCCACTGATTCCCGGTATGTCTCGGTTGTAATTGTCGATATTTATTGAAAGTGATTAATGAATGCAGCCTATGTATGCATATATATATATATATATATATATATATAAGTTTACTGTTAGTGTCGAATTTTACATCCTTAACTGTTTTTTAAAACGAATATAAAATAATATTTGAATTCTTAATACACTTGAGCGTTATTTAAGACACTTGAAAACTTATTTGCTCATTGTTAAAGTTTTTCTTTTAAATTATAGTTAAATTTTATTAAATGATATTGATCATGTCCCTTATTTTCTTTTTCTAAACCACTTTTAATTAATGAAACCAATTTGTCTTTTTATGTAATTACCTAATTATCCTAGAGGCATATTGCATTTTTACTCATATTAAAAATTGCGGTTTTAATATAAATTTTTTTTTATTAATAACTTTTGCCTTGAGTTTCGAAAAATGAGTACTTTTTTATACGTTTTTTTTACAAAAATATAATAATATACTAACTGGATTTTTTTTTTACGTTATAGCTTAAACACACATTTTATTAGCACCCGCTAGAATAATAATTTTAACAACGCACTTAAACACGATTTATTATTCATTATCCAAATTCTGGATTAATGGAACATGTATGAGAATTCCATTAATCAATTTAAGGAGCACATTACAAAAGTTTAGCCTTCAGTCCATTAACTGTTGAGACACTCTCCAAGTGATCCACCTAATATCAGTCTTCAATTACTTCAAGTAGAATGGCAACAGATTGAATCGCGCTCTAGTCATTAGTTAATTAATGAAATAACAATTCGGACTGATTAATTGTAAATAAACGTGGCGACATCTGTTTTAGTTGTATCTAAATAAAAATCATTAAGAGTTAACTTATGGAAATAAATCAATATTGTGAATGTAAATTAAGTTAAAATTATAGTGTTAATATTTGTATATATTTTAATTATCTCAGGTTTGTGGTCCGCACCATCCTTATATTATACAGGGGCATACCCGTTGTACCACCACAGCGATGTGAAGAAGTTATAGATAGAAGTACTGTTTAAAAGTCGTGGCAAAAGAATTGGAAATAAGATAATTGAGTTGTAATAATTTAGTTTGCATTTAAGCAATCGACCTCAAATAATGTAGAAAATCATCTTCTGAACAAACATTTTAAGTTTGCCAGATCACCTTGTTAAGATCACTTGAACAGAAGCTGAGATTAGCAATATTAAACCATACTGCTCATTTTTGAGAAAAGTTTGATTAATTAACGTCGCACTAGAGCTGCACAGTGGGCTATTGGCGACGGTTCGGGACCTACTCGAAGGAAAGACCCGGGAACGATGCCTCGTATTTTTGAACCATGGTCAGATGACGAGGACATTACCTGCTCTGACACCCAACGCCTTCAATAGACGTCGGGACTTTAGACCCCAATCAGATTTATCGTGCACCAGTCCACTATTAACGCCGTTATAATTTTTTGTGGATGTTCTGGACGACTTTTCAAGTATTTTGTAGCGACCCTCCGATCACAAGATCACTACTGTTTTATTTTTTATTTGTCAAGTCCGTCGCACGGGATCGAACAGGAACCCTTTGATTTTCAGCTGACGCCTTTATCCACTCGGCCACGGAGGCATCCATTTTTGAGAAAGTACGATTACTTAAATTTGAGTACATCGTTGCTCATTTACGATGCAATTGTACTCAAAGAAAAACGAGTACGTCCATGTACTCATTTTAGAGTACATTTTTTTTTACATTGGATGCTTGGTAATTTTCATCAATATGCAATCAAACCTATAACACCCTAAATGTCACACAACAGCTTTAAACTTAAGCAAGTTTTATTAAGACCTTGTGTGATTGGATGATATAGATCACATGAGCTGGACTATGTTTAGTCTAAATTTTACTCGATTAAAAAAGCGATGTGTGATAATAATTGTTATAGGCCTAAAATCGAGTTCCAAGCCTGTTTTTGAAAAATTATTTATTTAAATTCGCATAGTTAATAAAGACAAAGGACAAACGATTTGTATTTTAAATATCAAACAGTATATTTATTACAGATGTTGCTATATCTACATTCGTACTTTTGGGTAAATAGAAGCAGTGTATGTATTTCAGTTTTTTCTGGCCTGAAAGTCAAAAATTATCCATGAGGAATTATAGTACAGGTCGTCACCAAACTTTTAAGGTATTACTCATAATTTTCAGCGCACAAGCAGAAGGATTAACATGGCTTTAAAGTTCAAGACTGCTGCTATTCACCCGATTCCAAGGGTATGAAATTCCATGGTATTATTAGAAAGTAACGATATCTTTCAATACTCCCATGTCCCATCATTATTATTGTCTGATTGTTATCCAGAATATTCTTTCTTTAAAAACATTCGACCATGAAAAATTCGACGTTAAATTTCACAATAAAACTTTTATTACAATCCAGTCTTGAAGCACAAAACTATTCAAACAAACATCTATCAATAACTTCGAGCTTTCCCGAAGTAAAACACACAATAAATATAATTTATGCTAAAAGCAATGAAACTTTAAAATCTCTTTTTATCATAGTCCTGAGACCATTCTTCCTATGAAAAGCACCCATGGATGTGATAATTACCTACCCCTATATTTTAAATTCCCCTCAGCCGAGCAACATTCAGAGAGCCATTTGAGAAAAGCCGAATTTTATCATTTCAGCCACAAGCAATGTACATAAGGAAAAAAAACCTTATCATTAGCTATGCTGCTAATGAGTCCACAGGAAATCCCATTTAAGCGTAGAATGTTTCTAGCTATTAAGTTCTCGAAATAACGAGAGCTCCTTTTCCCCTCACCTCCACATTCCTCCACCTCCATTGTTAGTCGCCTCCACCGCCTACTTTAACTGTTCCCGGACCCTTTTTCCTCCTCCATTGTTAATGCAAGATGCTCCTTTCTCTCATTTTGGTCTTTTATATCCTGGACCCCGGGTCGTTTTCGCTTGGGACGGATCATTGGAGATCGGACATGATTGCGACAAAGACAAGGGTTTAATTGGTCGATGGCTAATTTTAAATTGTAGGATGGTCTTTGATTGGAGGGCTTCGTTCCGGTTTTGTTTGAAATTGGGCATTTTGAGAGTAAGATGGTTCTATTGTGATATACAAGACACTGTACACTGTTGAAAATAGGTAATCAAAAATAAGTAAAATTTACTAATTTTTTATTACATTCGATGCTTATCATAGCTCTGAATACATAAATTTCATTTTTGAAAAAGACATGTACTCAAAATTGAGTAAAATGAACAAAAACAGCCGTTGCTCGCCTAGATAGGCTGCCTTCTTAAATCACTTTCTATAAATATCGAGATTTACAATCAATACATATCGGAAGGATTTTTTAAGAGGTGTTTCCATCGATGAGAAAGTTTAGATTCACACGGATTCCAATGACTGTATAAGGACAGGAACTGGGTTGTTGAAGACATAGCTCAGTCTGATCGATGGGCAGTTGAAACTGAATAATAATTTAGAAGATAGTTATGGGAAGTGGTTCGGAACAGATCAGGAAATAAAATTTAAAAGAAAAATGTGGACATATTATATGTATATGTTAAATGTTTTTTTATTGTTTTTAACCTTTTTGTGTTTATATTATTCCTTTATAATTTAATTTGAATCGGTTATTTAAGACACCTAAGCGATCTTAACTTTCAGAAAATGAATTAAAACTTCATTACTGCAAGTTTAAAGTTTCAATTTTACCTTATTCAATTGAAACCGATTCTTTTAGGTAAAGAAGAATGTTTTGCTTGATAGCATTGACTGCGGAATTCCAGGAATGATTTTTGAGCAATTTTTGAAGTGCATTGACATATGGGGTTCCTCAAATACTTTAACATTCTACTTGAAACCATGTGTCTACAAGGAATATTTATTTTTTATTCAGATCAAATATCGATTTGTCTTTCGTTATAAAGATGATTATAACATTTGAAAAATTAAACATGCTTAAAAAGTATAAAATGTAGATAATTGCAAAGTCAAACGGAATTTTTTGTTATTTAGCCCGTCTTCTATATAGTTTTTAGGATGTTCTTTTTTCCCCAAGTAGACCATTTTTTGTTGTACATTCATTGTAAAACTGGGAGATGATCTCGTTCTGAAGAATGTATAGGTTAAGTTTCACAAAATCATTGATTTTCTTTACATTGATGGCTACCTTGGATATGCAGGTATCTGGCAGGTAAACAGGTTGACTAGAAATAGTTGCTCATCAACTGAAGTGCTGACTTATGTTGTTTTCCACAACAAAATTCTTTTTGGCGATATTAGCATATATCTGTAAAACAAAATTATTTCGCCCAAGAGTGACATATGCGGTTTCTCATCATAACATATTCATTTTATTAATGTTCTTATGTTTATTAATGTTTTCTGTTTATTAATGTTCTGTGTTTATTAATGTTCTATGTATATTAAAGTTCTATGTTTAATAATGTTCTTTGTTTATTAATGTTTTTGTGTATTAATGTTCTATGTTTATTAATGTTTATTAACTTTTCGCAATCCAAGAACATCTCTGACGTTTCCGTTTTTTCCCAAAATGTTTTATGCTTACAGAGGAAATAAAATCGTAATTTGTTCTATATTTGCTAGAGAACAAGTTGAAAAAAAATATCCATGTCTTGTAAACGCAAGATTGCGCTGTTTTCGTTTAATTTAAAGAATAGGGAACCAAAAGAACGGATCGTTATTTTGTCGCATGCGAGAAGACAGCGGAGTGCAGAGGGTTATTGATATAAAAATATATTTTTTTAATTTATGAATGATTCACGTTTACTGTTCTACGCCTCTAGAAAATCCGCGATGCCAGTCTAACGGCTGCCATTGAAATATATGCCTTCTTACTTTGCGGGGGGGGGGGGGGGGGGGAAGCAAAATCTTAAAAAAGGCAAGAGAGCGAATTTAGAGCGAAGAGCGAATTTGCCCAACATAATTGAATAAAAACCGCACGTTTCTATAGCAGCCGCCAGACAATAAAATTCTGACGCAGAGTTTTTTGCTGGCGTAAGACAATGTAAGGTTTTTAAGTTTTATTAACAACAATAATGTTTATTAAAGTAATTTTCCTATTTATCGTACATAGAGAGTGCTATATATGTTTGTGATAAATTCTGATATTTCGCTATTATTACAAAACTAGTTGTGCCTGTGGTTACATCCGCGAAAACAAAGAGTCCGTCCCATTTATAATTTTAATGAATACCCGCAATATCGAAAATTTTGCTCAAAATGATTAAACCTATCATAGGGTTTGAATTATACATCACAATAAATATTAAATTATATCTAAGATTCTTACCAGGCCATTATTAAAACAGAAAATAACTGATGATTAAGAAACCGTTTTAAAAACTCTACTAAAATCTTTTTTTATGATCCCCCAGTTTGGTGGCAAATGGCTTAAAGTTGTTGATTACTAAAACCAAATCAGGCATGTGATGTTACAAAGTGAGTTGATACATTTATTTCTTAGTTTTAACCAATCAAACTCCCGTTTGTAATTTAAATGACATTTCAATATTTAATATTTGAATTTTAATATCTGATATGTGTACAAGAAAGGTTCCGTATAAATCAACATATAGAGCATTAAAATTTCATTGAAGTACCATTTACAACTTTCAAAACCTGTATGTTTTTCATTCCATTTGCTTAACATGAGATAAGGGAACATTCGAATCTCTAAGTTGAGAGTGTACATCTGATAAATTCATAAAATAAATGGACGGACAGGTGAAGTGTCCAGACAACACGTGATAATTTCATGAATATTGTCTGCAATGTTAATAAAACTTTGCAATCATTTTTGAATTATATTGATTATATGCACGCAAATCCATCATAAGCACGTATTCACATAAATGTCGTGCATAAAAATATGGTGTAGAGCAAAGGATTTTTATTGCCAAATTATTGTTGATTATTCTCAAAACATTTAATATTGACGCCAAGTCGTGCATAATATCCATTACCTATATAAATCTAGCGAAAAGTATATGGTCTGAAATGTAATAGTTGTAAGCAGGTTAATGATACATTATGTATGCCCTGTATTGAGGTTTAATTTAGAAGGATAAGCGTGATCAGTATGGTCAGATATCTTGCAGCATTGATTAACCCTTTCCACTCCAAGAACACTTTGCGATTTGTGTTCTTTCTATGGAACAGTTATTCCTCTCTCTTTACGTTCTTTTCCACAGTTTTTTTTATACTCATAAACGGGAAAAAAAATCCTAATCTGTTTTGTATTTGCAAGAGAACAAGTTGTAAAAAAGATTGATGTTCTAAACACAAGATCATGATGTTCTCGTTTATTATAAAAAACAGGAAACAAAAGAACTGGTCGTAATGTTGGCGGCTGAGAGGCGACATCGAAGTGCAAAGTGTTAATATTGAATAAATTCAATTTTCCGAAGGATAGACCACGGATTACTGCCTCATAATTCTGAACCAAAGTCACAGGACAAGAACAACACCTGAATTGCCACCCCACACACTAGTATAGGTGTAGTGTTTAGGCATTTGTATCAATGCAGATTTAACGTGCAGCAGTCTGCTATACACGGTGGATGTTTCCTAAAGGGAGAAGAGGAACGAAACTCTCAACTCTCAAATTACTAGTTTACTGTCAAAATCGAGATTGTCCAGTTATAAGTCTATTATTATACAGACTGCACCACTCTATGACCAATTATTAGGATGATTTTCTATTTAACTGCAATGTTAAAAATAGGTAATCAAAAATAAGATGCTTATCATACATAAGTTTCATTTTTGAAAAAGACATGTACTCTAAAATGAGTAAAATGTTTAAAAAGAGCAGTTGCTTGCCTACATAGGCTGTCTTCATAAATCCCGTTCAATAAATATCAACAATTACAACCAAGATTTACCGAGAAACGAACCCAGATCCTCAAGCACCGCAGTCCAGTGTGATGTGAAGATGTTTTGCACGGAAAAAAAGTTGAAAAGGTGTGTCAAAAAATGGAAAGTAAGATAATTAAGTAGTAATAACTCAGTTTCCATCTAAGCAATCGATATCCAATAATGTGGAAAAACCATCTTCTGAACAACTATTTTAAGTTTGTCAGGTCCGCTTTGTTAAGATGGCATGAACATAAGCTGAGATTAGCAATATTAAATCACACTGCTCATTTTTGAGAAAGTACGATTACTTAAATTTGAGTACGTCATCGCTCATTTACGATGCAATTCTCCTCAAAGAAAACCGAGTATGTTCAGGTACTCATTTTTAAGTACCTTTTTTTTACAATGTGAAAAGTAGAGATAAAACATACAATTTCATCAATACAAACCTAGTAACATTACAGGCACACGCCAAAGTTCCACTTCGCAACATCAAGTATTCCAATTAGTCATATTTTTTTTAAAAAAAATCATTAGAACTAATCCCCTAAGTCGTTGTCCAAGTATTAAAATCAGGATCTTAGATAGAAAATATATTTTTTTTATCACAATCTCTTTCAAGTTCAAATAAAATTTCTCATTATAACTGTAACACACGATCGCATCTGTGGATTTGATTGGACATTTTTTGTGAATAATTAACGATAACGAACTCATTTCTAGGATCAACATATACCCAAAGGAAATACTTCAAGAATCGCAATACGAAAGAACATGCATTGCTCTCTCAACGACTTGAGCTATATATAGCGTCATTTAATTTCGGAAAAGGAAAGTTAGTCACTAGTAAAAAGAATCCTTTCGGCTTTGTTTATTACTGGGCTTTCTTTTTTTAGCTTGAAATAAATTACTTTACCGAAAAATGGTTTGCAGCAATTCTCATTTACGCTTATTTAAAATGGAACACTAAAAGAACACCGTTACAGAAGAATGTTCGCAATAAAAATAGCAAACGATTTCTGTTGTTGTTTAGAATTTAAATAAATTATGTGAAATGATGGAATATTTAAAGTTCTGACGCCATTTATTTTTAATGCATTTAAAGACAAAATATAAAATTTGATTTGGCGTTTCAGATTCAGATGAGGTGTTTAAAAGAATAAATACTAGATGTAACAAATGTTTTATTTATGAATTACAACAATGAAATTTAATAATAAATTTCGGGAAAATACCATGGCATTAAATGTAGATAATAAGATTAAGAAATTCCCTCTGCTTTAAATTCGAATATTCTAAGACATAAAAAAAATCTGCAATGATATCATCGTGCCAAAAGGTTGCTTTAAGTTTTTTTTTATAAAATGGATAAATAGATTATAAGTTGCAAATTGTATTACAATAAGTAAATAATTTTTCATGAAGTACACGATTGTTATCCTCTAAAATGTATCTGATTAGTAGCATTGAGTAGTTTAAATTGTTTGATCAAACAATTTTAAATTTCGAACTAAATCTGCATTGAATTTTTGTTATATCGTTTATCAGTTATCTGATACAGTTATAGGTAAAAGTAAAGAATAAGGAGACAGTACTTCAAGGCGTCAAAATTAATGTCGCCAAATATGATTTCCGTTCAAATTGGTAACCCTGCGCAGTACTTGAGTAATATTTTACACGCAGACGCAAATTCGAATTCAAATCGTAATTTGATTAGTTTTACAATCGCCATTTTGTGAAAAGTTATTAAGCTAATTTAAGCATTCTCAATTGCTTCGCGTATTTATAAGTTATTAGTTTTGTATAAGTTACTATCGCCAAATGTACGTCACGTAAATTTTCAGTTTCCGTGTCTCTCATTGGTTTTATCTACAGAAAGTAGATCCATCTATTTGTTTACCTGATACCGATATCTCGGTGTTAGAAATGTAAACCATAGTCCTTCCCGCCAAATCTGTCCACGAAAATTGATTTGGCGGAGTTCCCCTTATTATTTACTTATACTTAGTTATAATATTTCATCTGAATTTTTTTGAATTATTTAAAAGATGTGTCTATATAATGTTGAAGAAAATATATTTCTGACACCTCAAATATTTACAGAAATATATGAAAGTCAATGAGATTATTGTGCAATCTATGTTTAAGAAATGTGTATTGTACAAACAATAACACAATTCATGTACAAGTAATAAACAAATAATCAAATCTTATCAAAAAAGAAATACTTTATTATGTGTTGCGACCATCAATGCTTACACCAAATTATATTTACACCAAAAGCAACAACTCATTGATATACATATAAACACGAAACACTATATTACACTAATAATATTGAATATGCATTGTGAAATATTTACTCAATGATAACTACAGTACAATAAATTCTTAGTTTTATATCTCAAAAATGTTAAGGTAAATGGGTTAAATAAAAGGGTTAATAATTTTATTTCAAATACAAATCCATGTGTGCAAGAATAGATATGTAAGCTCGTCTTCTCCTGTGAGTTTTCTTTTTTTCAATACAAATTTAAGTTTTGATATTATCCAAGCTCGTAGAGTTGTTAGCTCTGTTCGAGGAGCTACAAAAATATTAAAATATTTTATATATTTTGGTGAATTTATTTTTAATTATATTTGCTAAACCAACATCAAAATTGATTTCATAAAAGTTCACTGTTAAATAAGGTACTTAAAAATAAGTAAAACGTACTCTTATTTGAGTACATTCGATGCCTAATATAGCTTCAAATATATGTTTCGTTTTTGAAAAAGACATGTACTCAAAAATGAGTACAATGAGTAATAAAGACTCAAAATGAGTAAAAATGAAGAAAAAGAGCAGTTGCTTGCCTACATAGGCTGTCTTCATAAATCCCTTTCAATAAATATCAACAATTACAATCAATTCTTACCGGGAATCGGAACCCATATCCTAAGGCACCGCAGTCCAATGCCTTATCCTACCAGGGCGACATGAAGAAGTTATAAGCAAAATAAATGTTAGAAAGGTGTGCCAAAAGAATGAAAAGTAAAATACTTGTAATAAGTCAGATTTCATTTACGCGATCGACATCAAATAATGGGGAAAACCATCTTCTGAACAAATATTTTAAGTTTATCAGGATTTATAAAGATCGCTTGAACAGAAGCTGAGATAGCAATATTAAATCACACTGCCTGATTTTTGAGAAAGTACGATTACTTAAATTTGAGTACGCCATCGCTCATTTACGAAGCAAATGTACTCAAAGAAAAACGAGTATGTTCAGGTACTCATTTTTAAGTACATTTTCTTACAGTGTATGCATAGCAACTTAACTACATTATGCTAAATCTACCGAGTATTAAGAGATAAAATAATTACTTTAAATATACATATAAATGTACTTTAAATTTAAACAAGATAGTTTTAAATGGTTCTTGGAAATGATATCAATTGAAATTGTTATTTTTTTATAAGAGGTTGTTTCTCACATATTCTAAAACTATGCTAATGAAAAAAAATTCTATTATTGTCTGCTACAGATGAATATATATTAAATATTAATTAAATGTTATTAAAGTTAAATTAGACTACGAATATCGTTAAAATGTTTAAAACACCTTTTTTTTCTAATGTGACACACTGTTAAAAAAAAATTTCGTTAAATATGCTCCGATTAAATTTATTTTTCGCCAAACGCCAAATATTTTATTACTTTTGGCGAATGTACTTTTCATTTTTGACGAAATATTTAATTGGAGCATTTAGAAGGTTTCTATTTCATCAAAATTACAAAAGTGTCTTCAAAAATGGGCATGCAGTTTTAACAGTGCATATATGCTATCTATGTTTTGAGAATATTTTCAAATTCGTCAGGAACTAACAAGTTCTGTTTACCACAACAAAAAATCCGATTCTAAAGAATGTTGTAATATTTCAGACATTTAAATAAAGGCAAAATTGTAGAGCAAATAAAGGCAAAATTGTAACCTGGACTGTCTTGTCCTATAACCCACTGACGCTCAATCGAATTTTGCATTGGTAAAGTTGTTTTTACTGAGTAGATAATTTAATAATTTTTCCTGGTCATGCTATTTAATATTATTTAAATTTTTTCAATTAATTGTAAAGATAGAGCTTTTAAATTGTACCTCAACCCTTTGAATTAAAAAATTTTAGTAAATTGATGTATTTTTATGAGTTTAAAAATCGGGTGCATAGCTAATTCCTTCAACTACTTCAATTTACAGTTTGAAGATTCCTGGACCGTATATATACGGCCTTGAGAGTCAGGGGATTAAACCTTACTGTAAATAGAAGCATTTTTAAACTTTATAGTCTTGGTTCTATAAGTGGGTATTCTCAAGTAGAGATATCATAAAAATAATAATTTACATCAATTTATACAAAAACAATATAAACTGAAAAACAAAATTTTAGGAAAGTTGCCCGATATTTTAACTTGGAATGTCATTGAAGCATGTTTTAAAACGTTTCACTACATTGCCACAGTGTAAGGCTATTTTCTTTACACCCTGTTCAATTTCAGAAATTAATAAGTTGTCATGCCGCAAAGTTACGGTTGGGGCACTGAGTTAGAATAATATAACTATAAAAACTGGAGCGAGAACAAAGCTTTACTGATCACTTCACACCATTTTGAGCAAAGGTAGAAAAAATAGTCCTTTCGCATATGTTTCCGTAGATTTAAAAACGCATTTCTGACTTTCAAATATACATTTTTACATATTTAAGGTTTTTTCATACTTTATTTCTTACTTGCAAGAAAAAGACAAAAGGCACAGAAAAAAACATTCTAAAACTTTTCTATGACGTCACGTGGGACTCCCGCATATGCAAGGATGAATGTTTTCTAAATCTTTCTTCCAAATTCTACGCTTCCGCTTGGCACGGTAAAGTACATTGTCGCTCAATGGGAATCCTTGCTCCAGTTCTTATAGTTAGTTATATTCTAGCTCAGTGGGTTGGGATAACCAACAACTTTATACTTAAGTTTTGGTGCAGTGAAGACTGTAATTAAATATATTAGCATAGAAATTAGACACCTGAAGATGTAAATCCATTTTAACATTACTTCACATTTTGAAGTATATAAAAAAAAATCTTATTTTTATATCCTATTCATTATGATGGCAGTTACCTTTTACCAAATTATGCAAAATCTTATAAAAAAATTGTCCCTTTATTTTTTAGTTTAATAATAAAGAACAGGGCAGTAATTTTTTTAATGTTTTGTCTTTTTATTTAAATGCAGTCTTTAGAGGTTGTAAGCATATTTAGTATCTTTAAAAAATATTTTTATAAATATTCATGAGATGCTTAAATGAATTAGTAAAGATAACGAATTTCTTTAGATGACAAAAAGGGAATTAAATACAAACCATTTTTTAAAAATTAAAATGTCGCTGATACCTAACGTTAGTGTATTTCATTTATAAAAGTTATATTGAAAAATAAGTATATATTTAATTTAATAATATATATATATTTAAGTATTTTACATACAAAATGAAGTTGACAATTCTTTTCAATTATTTTAGTTATACTAGTTGAATTTACAAATATATTTTTTTACTTATTTAATGAATAAATATAACTAATTTTCTTGTATAATGTAAAATGTACATTTTAGCATATCTGTCGTTTAAATAAGTTTTTGATATTCTTTCCGTTTTATTTATGCAAAACTTTTATTAAAATATTTTTCGATCCAAATAAAATTTGCCGTGTATATTCTTTATTTTAAGATACCACAAAAAATTTATCATTATCTGCGTACAAGTTATTTTAAAACTTATATTAATAAAATATTTTTAAATGATAGAAGTTTCCAATTTTTTTCAATTATCAAAATATTTAAGCTCTCCGCTATGTCGGTCCAAACTGCAAGCGATATATTTATTTAAAAAAAACACTACGAATCATATGTAATTGCGATTTGTTTAATTAATATTCGTATTAAAATCTACCTAACAATTGTTTAAGGTATTTTACATCATATACACATAAGTTTATGTATGATTATCGTAATAATTAAACAATTGGTAACGGCGAAAAAATTAAAGGTTTAATTCCGATTAAATTACAATTTATTACAGAAAGTTATTTTATAGATAGTTATTTGTTTACACACACATTTAATTACGTGATTTTTTTTTTATCTTTACTCTCACGTTATAAAAAATAACCAGTAAAAAATATTTATTTTTAATTTTGTAAAATGATATTTGAATGCAGTTTCAGAGCCGAGTAAAATGGATATACTAGTAGGTAATTAACATAACGATTTCAAATAACAATCAAGAGAAAGTATAAAATATCTAAGAATTCATTTAAATCTCGAGCTATACTTTAAATATAAAAGTTAAAGGCCAAAATAAAATATATTTTGCTTAATTAAAAGAAAAATCTTTAATTTTAAATCTTAAAAACCAATTCGTTAGTTTAAACTAATTCGTTAGTTTTCTTTTATTTAGTTTCCATATTGAGAATGAAAATCTAAAAACTTCACACAATGTTCTGAGCTAATGAGGATATTAACGGTCTAGAGCCAAAGAAGTATATTGACAAAACCATAAATACCAATAGAACATGGTATCTGATTAACTATAAATAGATTATTATAGCTTTCACTTGGATTTTTATAACTAATGTGAGAACTCTCAAATCTTAATAAATATTTTCTCTTTTCATTTACGGACAATCAATAAGACTATACACAGTAAATGAAAATATTTTTAAAAATAGCTGTCAAATAAATTCTGTTTTAGATTTATCACTGTTAGGCATTATATACAAGCCGAATATAAAATGTATTTCCGATTATTCAAACGTATTGCAAACAACTTTACTTTTACATTTCTAATATGCAGATATGAAAGTGTCAATACTAGTATTCGTTTGTTCTTTAGAGTACCTATCAGTAGATAAGCACAGGATTGCATCGATCGACATTTAGAACGGTATATACACTGAACTCTAACTTTATCTTCTGGAACGCCCATAACCAGTTCCTTCTATGGACGCGATTGAAGCCATACTGTAAGCAGCCATACTCTACCTCGACTAATTTTTAAAAGTGATTTTGTGGTTTTTTTTCTCCTCAAACCGTTATAGAAATTTTAAATATGTGTAGGTATTTTATTTTCTACATATAGAATCAATTTGTATATCGTCAAAAATATTTTTTTATTGCTGCTTATCCACTTATTATTGGCTAAAATGGGTTTCAAAGAATTGCCATTCAAAATGGGTTTCAATTGAAAATTAAATAAAATAGGCAAAGGCAATATAATTAGGAATATTTTAGCATGAACCAATATACGAAATATAGATATAGAAATGGGGTAAAGTTTTCCAACCTTCAATTGGCTTGAAGTCAACATACTGCTTTGTCCAATCCAGAAGTTACAGTGAGAGATCGTTGGGTATATGTACAAACTTTTCTACTCGAATACCAATTAAATTATATTTGAGGAGCATGCATGCGAAGACAATATGATAAATTCGCAAATCGAGAAAAATCACGAAAATGTTCGGTAGATGCAGGCATTTCTATGCATTTCAAAATAAGGGATATTTTTTGGAAATATATATATTTTTTTGCAAAAACGGATAGAAATATTTTTCTCAATACAAATTCAATGTTTCTCATTTTTTTAAATATATTTTTGACGTGTTTGGTTTTGCAGGTACGCTCCTCATTTAATCCACATGAAATGTCACACATCAGATGACTTCCCAGACCACTCCCCTTGCATCTCGATCCTGTTGATCGGATCGGGATTGAGAGGGGATGCAGGGAATTGGTGGTTGCTGTTGCCAACCCCAAGGGTGGTCCGTCGAGTCTCGCAACGCTCCCTCGGCGCGCTCTTGCAGACGAGAGCGGCACAGCAATCTGCCTGCAGATAAGTCAGAAGGATCCTCCTGAACGCCTCCCTGAACTCGGTGTTGAAAATACTGTAGATGATGGGATTGAGGGCCGAGTTGCAGTACCCGAGCCACGTCAAGAACTTGAACACCATGTCCGATATGCAAGACTTGCAGACCGCAGCGACGATGTTGACGCAGAAGAAGGGCACCCAGCACACAAGGAAAGTCCCCATGATGAACCCCAGCGTGATGGCCGCCTTGTGGTCCATGTTGTGGTGGTTGTTGTTGCAGGACTTGGACTGCTTGGAGCTGATGGTGGACTTGGTGACGGCGCGAATGTTGCGCACGTGCTTGCGGGCGTACAGGTAGAGTCTGGTGTACAGGGCCACCATGACGACACAGGGGGCGTAGAAGCTGATGATGGACGACACCACGGCGTACACCGGAGTGAGGTCAAGCGCACATGTAGGACGAAGTTCTTCATCCAGCAAGTCCGAGATCTTCTTCGGTTTGTGCCATCCGAGGCTGATAGGTAGGAATGACACCAGGGCAGACATGAGCCAAATGCCAGCAATGGCCATCAGTACAACCCGTTTGGTCATCCACCTCCCGTACCTCAGAGGGTCTTTAATGTGGATGAACCTGTCCAGACTTATGGCGCAGAGGTTGAGGATGGACGCGGTGGAACACATAACGTCGAAGGCGATCCACGTGTCGCAGAACTGGGGACCGAACATCCAGTAACCCATGACGTCGTTGGCGACGGCGAAAGTCATGACTAAAGAGGACACGAAGAGGTCCGATATGGCCAGGGATACTAAGAAGAGGTTTCCCAGCTTGCGTAGTCGCCTGTCCGTGTAGATGGCGAGGCAGACCAGAAGGTTGCCCGTGAGGGACATGAAGATGATGATGGCTAAAGGGATGCCTATGAGGCATTTGGAGGCTATGTCCCAGGACTCGTCGAATTCTTCGGGGTTCTTGGGGGTCGTCGCCGGTAGAGATTCATTTTGGAATCCTGATGGTGGAAACATTGTCAATTGGTTTTGGTCACATCTTTAATAAGATATGGGGCAATCATCTGGAAAGATAACTTCAATTAATAAAACAAACAATTTTATATGCAAAAATCTAAATAAAATATTTAAATCTAATTAAAATATTTAAATCTAATTAAAATATTTAAATCTAATTAAAATATTTAAATCTAATTAAAATATTTAAATCTAATTAAAATATTTAAATCTAATTAAAATATTTAAATCTAATTAAAATATTTAAATCTAATTAAAATATTTAAATCTAATTAAAATATTTAAATCTAATTAAAATATTTAAATCTAATTAAAATATTTAAATCTAATTAAAATATTTAAATCTAATTAAAATTAAAATATACTAAGACAGAAAGTAAATATTTTTTTATTAATAAATAATAAAAATATGAAATTTTTACTTTTTAATGTATAATAAAGCAATATTTAAAAGTCTAATTATAGACATTTTTTGTCAATTGAAGCAGCAAATTGTGGAAAATATTATATGGAAATGATTAGGAAATACGAAAAAAATACATATTTAATCCTGAAATTTTTAATTCCTAGTGTAGAAAACTTTTATCCCAAAAATATACGAATACACAATATACTTTTCTTTTAAATTGTTCATTTTGTAAATATGTTTTAACTTATCTTGATACTGATCTGAAGTTTTGTTAAAAAAATTATATTTCGCTTATACAGGAGTCAAATAAAAATGCATAGACGCACAACATAGTATAAATCAGCTAATATGATTCAAAATTGTAATTCCTGTAATCGCATGCATGTCTTTTTACTATTGTTGAAAGATTTGATATACATAAATGAAGAAAATAAGTGGTTCATTTCACAAGAAACCATGATCATTTATAGCTAGAGTTAGTAAACTACTACATGTTTTGTAGTACTTTGTGTGCTGCAGGTTATGGTAAATGGCAAAAGATTTTGGTAAATGGATGTCTATGTGAATATATTATCATACGAACAGACGTCTATGGCTTGGTAAATAAGAATATATAGATCATCCAAACTTAATTTAAAATGCTCAATCAAAATAACATGACTAAAAATCAAAAACTTTAAATAATATAGATATTTGTAAATAACACCAAAGGAGTAAACAAAATTCTTGCATAATGTATATTGTTGAAATATATATGCACGCATGTTTCTGAATAATATATGTTGTTGCGACAAAACATAGTAGTAACGTTTCAAACATTTTGCTAGCACGTATAGCTTAAATTGTGTTCTGGTATATGCATGAATTATTAGATGAGTAGTTGAGTTTATTTCCAAAATTCAAGAAAACTCACAGTCTTAGTTTTCAAAACGCCAGATAACAGTAGACAAAATATGTTTAATCTTTATTCAAATTGCAATATTATCACATTTTTTTGCTTTCAGTACGACAAGTAAGACAAAAGTTTTAAAAACTAATTATTTCTCAGAAAACGAAACTTTATATATAATCACTAGCAATCAAACTTTCTACACCAAAAAAAAAAAATGGCGAAATGTCTTCCGAGATTGGATTTCATTTCATCCAGCGATTGGAACCTTATAAAGTGGAAAAGGAAAAAAATCGTTAAGTCATATACTTGTATGAGTTCGTAGCATTAAATCGTTTCTAAAGAAAATGGTATTTCACATCACAACTGGATTTATTGCTCAGAGTTTCTGAACTTCTCCATGGGATTTTACGCCAGAATTGGTTTCAATGCGAAATATTCCCTTGGTCAATAAGCTGCAGCAATAGTCTGTGGAATTTTTATCCAGACTGCAAAGAACACGACTCATTTTGGATATTTCACATAAAAGATATTTAAAAAGGTAGCTAAAATTGATTAAAGTGTATCCGATTCCTATTGTTATTAACCTTTAAATAAATTTGTAAAAATATCTATTTAATAAAATAAATCTTTTTGCGCTTAAATTCTGGTGATACAGCAATGTTTGCCGCAAGAAAACTAGCCATTTGACCTTTAATCCTTGTGACCTTTAATATATATTATGGTTAAAAACTGTCCCTCACTTCTATTTCTACCTCTATATTTCGTATATTTCATGCTAAAGTATGCCAAATGGTAGTGGTTTTGGCTATTTTTTTTTTATTTTCCATTGAAACCCATTTTGAGTGAAGTTTTTTTTTAAATCCATTTTTACCAATAATAACTGGGTATGCAGCAATAAGAAAAACTATATTTTTGGCGTTATACAAATTGATTCTATATGTAGAAAATAAAATATCTAAACATATTTAACATTTCTATAGCAGTTTCAGAAGGAAAAAAACCCACAGAATCATTTTTAAAAATTAGTTGGGGTAGACTATGTCTGCTTACAGCTTGGCTTCAACCACGTCTATAGAAGGAACTGGTTATGATCATTCCAGAAGTTATAGTTTGAGTTCAGTGCTACTGTCACGCGTTGACCTCACAAATTGCGCGCTACTCAAGCACCGTATAATTGTTTAATATTTTTTTATTGTAAATAATCCTGACAGTTTGTTTTATCCTCAAAACTGCGGAATGCTATTTAACTTAATTTAGATTTAGTTAATCACGGATAAAATTACCGTGCAGGATGCAATCAATTAGCCTGCTCCACAAGTGATTTCCTACCCATTTAAAATAATATACTAGTCTCCTTGCTTAGGAAGAATGCCAGGTAGCTCGAAAACAGTACAAAGCCGGGGAAAACGTAAAAAGAAAAATAATAGATTCGCGTTATAGGCTTAGGAGGCCAGTATTGTACAAATCTAAACCTTTATAACATTTCCTCAAACAATTTGTTGTAGAATATCGGGGAGATACATATGGTTTTGTTTAACGGATAGTGTGTGATAAGAGTTCAATATGATTACATCCTGGATTGAGGACATATGATTTTTAACGAAGAACTAACAAGGTCTATCGAAGGTAACAAGCAACGAAACTATGATCCTCGTGAAAAACTTTTGATATGTGAAAGGAAACGCCATCTCGTTATATTCTATATCTTACAAATGAAAAGGACTTTCAAGAAGTGGTAGATGCCTTATGAGAGTAGGGCTAAGATCAGAACTTTTGTTTTCTATGGAGGAAGCAAAAATTCTTCGTATTGTAGACAAGTTCAAAAGTCTTAAAGATCCAATATATTTTGTGCGTATAACAATCCTCGGCAAGATGACACGGAAGTAGACATTTTTATATTTATATTCAACGATTTATTAAGAAAATACTCAAGTGTATACGAGTGGAGTTTGAACATTTGTAGGTATATCTGTATCTATGGGAATATCTGTAGGTTTGGCAGGTCGCTTTGTTAAGATGGCTTGAACAGAAGTTGAGATAGCAATATTAAATCAGCTCATTTTTGCGAAAGTACTGATACTTAAACTTGAGTACTTCATCGCTCATTTACGATGCAATTGTACTGAAAGACAAACGAGTACGTTTATGCACTCATTTTTAAGCACCTTCTTTTTTACAGTGTAGAAGTAAAAAAAAGTATTTTTTGTTGTTCAAATAATTAAAAGTAAAAATAAAATATTTTTGTTGTACTTCACAGTGCTTATAAAAAATAAGTTGCACATCAACAGTGCGCTTATATGAGTGAGACACACAGTTTTACGGTTCTTAAAATATTCCTTTGTTAACACAGTTCAGATGTGTTTATAAATATTCGAAATGATTATAAATAAAATTGGTTTGGTTTGATTAATAACGTCGCACTAGAGCTGAAATTTGGGCTATTGGAGACGGTTCGGGGCATATCTCGCAGGAAAGATCTGGGTACGATACTTCGTATTTTTTAACCACGGTCAGACGACGAGGACAACACTTGAGCGCTCACCCGACGCAACCTCAAATGGCGTCAGGACATTGGATTCCGATCAGATATATCGTGCACCATTCCCGTATATACACCAGTATAATTTATTGGATGTTCTGGACGACTTTTTAGTATTTTTGTAGCGAAGATGGCTACTCTTCGATCGCAAGATCACTATTTTTTTTTTACTTTTCTTTGTCCTTTGCACGGATTCGAACCAGCAATCCTTTGATTACTAGCTGAACACCTTTATCCACTGGATGTCCGATTATAAATAAAATATACATAAAAAACAGACATAAAATAAATACAGAAGGTTTTAAGATGAACTATTTCCGATAACCCATGAAAGAATACTTGTATAAAATTATTACCATTATGAAATCAAAACGTTAGAATATTTCTAAACGTTCCAAAGAATTTTTTTTAATCGATAAAATACGTCGAATAAATGTATTTGATATCTATTGTAAAAGATGATAATCTGGACAAAAGGAAAGTATGACAAAGACGTACATTAGTGAACATAGTCAATAGCGGAGAAATGTATCCGCCGATAACAAAGTACAATGCGTTATTTTATTAATAAATTCAATTAGTTTATTGCGAGGCGTACCCTTTGCTTTATTCTATCTACAAAGATTGGCAGCACAAAATATCTTTTCTTTAAATATAATATTCGGGTTTTAGAAAAAAAGATGTCTGATTTCAGAAATTGATATTTTGGGGTTTAAATATATATAGCTTAATTCATAAGTTTCATTATTTAAAGAGATATGTATTCTTAATGTTATATACATTGATTATTTTTTACCAAAAATGTATTAGTATTTACAGCGTGAAACTTGTTTGTATATGAATGGATTATCAAACGAGAAACTTTCCATTAATTATTTTTTAAATTATAATTATAGATTAAATAAACATGTTTACTTAATGAAGCATTTAGAAAAATACTTATATTTTATGAAATGGAATCTTGTAACAAATAATTTTGTTGGAAAAGACTTCAAAACAACATGGGTGTAATTTCTAATATTTAAATGCAATGCATAATGTAGTTATTTATGACTAACTTTATTGTTTTTATTCAGTTCTTAATATTTTTAATTTAAATTATATTTAAATAGGTATTTGAGATGTAGTAAAATAAAATAATTCATTTTAAAAAGTAAATTAATAAAATAGCATCTGTAGTATTCAAAATTGAAGGGGAAAATATAAATTAGAAATTTTCTAAATGTTGAATGCAATTTGTTTTAATGCTTAGTGTAATTAGTTTTCAAATAAATATCGACGGGCCGACTCGGACCATATATCTCTCGGTCCGAAGTCTGACGGTTGGGAGATGCTAGAAGTTAGTGTACTGTGAAAAAAATGGTACTTAAAAATGAGTACCTGAATATACTCTTTTCTTTTTGAGTACAACTGCATCGTAAATAAGCGATGACGAACTCAAATTTAAAATTCGTACTTTCTTAAAAATGAACAGTGTGATTTAATATTACTAATTTCAGCTTCTGTTCAAGCCACCTTAACAAAGCGACTTAGAGTTAATGGTTGTTCAGAAGATGGTTTTCCACATTTTTTGGAAGTCGATTGCTTAAATGGAAACTGATATATTACAACTCAATTATCTAACTTCCCATTTTTTTTGGCACATCTTTTTAACATTACTTCTGTTTACACATTTTTGAGTACATGTTTTTTTTTAAATAAAACTTATGTATTCGGAGCTATGATAAGCCTCAAATGTAGTCAAAAATGATTACATTTTACTTATTTTTGAATACCTATTTTTAACAATGTAAAAGAATCATAATTTTAACATTAAAATGAATTCTAATTATATCAAAAAAGAAAAACGTACTCTACATTTACATTAATCCGGTGAATGGATGTTTTTATGCAATACAACTTAAAATTGTTTTAAAGTAATTCCTTAGATATTGCTTAAAACATACAAAACTCTTATCTATATCATGTTTAAAACATACAAAACTCTTATCTATTTTTATCATGTTTAAAAACATACAAAACTCTTATCTATATCATGTTTAAACATGTTTTCGGACACGATGTACCGTTTATTAGCCTATAAAAAAAGTAATTTAATTTTCCCCAAATTTATCTATTCGAACAATTATCTCAGGTTCCATCAACAAAATTAACTTTTTTTTCTAGCGGCGTGTTTAAAAAAAGTAACTTTGTTTTGTTTTTCGAGTGCACCTCGATCCTCTAAAAGGCGGCGTGGACAAAAAAAAATATTCGAAAAGTTTTCCTATTCACAAAGAAACTAGATCCTCGTAAGACTAATCCAATATTTAGAAATGGGTTTTCCACTAGAGCAGCAGGATTCTGGGCACTGCCTTAGTGGGGAAAAGGAGATAGGCCTACAGTTTGGTCATCTGCCGGCAAGCAAACGTTCCGAATAAAAGTTAAACTTTCCGATACAAAGTTATATTCGAAAAATAACTAAATATTTTTTTATATAGCTTGGTCTCATTTATGTTTATGGTATGTCGTTTTAGAAATTATATAGATCACTTTTATAATGTAAATATGACACATTTGTAAGTTTATGGCTCCAGCGATAATTATATACAAACTTATCAGATAATAAACAAACGTGCTGCCCTCTATCTTAAAAAAAAACACTTTAAAAAGCACAAATGTAAGTTTAAAAGGTTTAATATCGATTGCACTTAAATATTACAACTTTTCTGAATAAAATCAGATATAATAATTACTTTTCTTAATATTAAAAAACATTCAAAAAACTTTTTCAACACTTAATTGCTTTTTTATCGTAAACTAACCAGTCAATCATAATTTTGAGATTTAAACACTAAAACACTGATATATGTACATCTAAACTCCTGATATTTCATTAATTATACGATACATAAGTAATTTAATACAGCCAGAAAATAAAGGCCTGTTTGTAATATTGAAACGAATTTGCGCAAAAAAAAAGTTTTACAGACCAAACGATGTCCGCTTTTTAGATTTTTTTTCTCTTATAAAAACTCTTTTACTACTAAAAAAAGGAGCTAAATAATCCATTTTTTGTAAATACCTTTTATCTTAATTAAATTAAATTTCAAAACATAAAATATCGATATATTATTTTCGGTTTAAAAGTGTGGATCGGCGAATACAACTGCTAACTGTTTACGATTAGGCCCGCATTTTTCTTCGATCTACAATATCAGATCTTAGTACGCCATGACCATGGAGTAAAGAAAAAGGTGGAGGTGGATTGGTAAATTTTCACTGGAAGTAAGATAACAACTTTAAAGTAGGTACAAGAAAATCCAACGTGGATTGCGTTATTTAACACACGAAATTTAAAGTATAAAAACTAAAAAAAATACACTCAAACCTGTTTTTGTGCGGTCTTTTTTTATACGATTTTTTTCGTGCGACTGTGTGCGATTTTTTTGTGCGGTATATGAGAATTTCAATCAAATTGGAACATAATTGATTATCTGGCTACCGAGACATATACAAGCGTCTAGTGAAACAACAGTCGTCGCAAAAACTGATCACTGACTACATGGTAACTGAAAAAATGTCAACTTTAAACGAGTGCGAGGTAGTATCTTCAAGTGACGAAAGCGATTTTGAACCAAGTTCGCGTATTGTCAGACTACGAAGGATAATGGTTATTCGTTTTGAAAAGTTTTGTATGTGTAAAATAAGTACATATGTAAATAAAATATTTAAAAATGTTCGCATGTGTATTTTCTAAATGATTCCAAGAGGCTTGGCGAGATTTCAAGTAGCTGTCCAAGCCTCGTGTCTTGATTTCGTTTAAAAAAGCAATTCCTAGTTATTTCGTAAGGTTTTGAGTACTTTTCTATGTGATCTTTTTTTTTATGTGGTCCCTTATTCACCGCATAAAAAAATTAATTGTGTTGCGAAAACTATTTTTTATAGCTCTCGTGAAGTTTTGTGCGAATTTTTTTATGCGCTTTTTTATGCGGTCCCTATCTACCTCACAAAAACAGGTTTGAGTGTAACAGTTTTTGCAGTTGTCAGATGCAGTACAAGTTCCAAATTGATAAAGAATGATATTATTTCCACTTCTTAGGTAAATAAGTTAAATTATAAAATAAATTATCGTCAAGTACTGGTACAAAGTAGTGCTTAGGAATAGCGCCAAATACTTCGCCAGTACCTACTTTTTAAGCGATTGATAACTTCACTGCAAACCGTTCTTTTTTACTTGATCGCACCTCCACCTTTTTCTTTCCCCCATAGCCATGACCAATAGGAGGACGTTTTAGTTTGCATCACTTTACCGGTGATTTTTATTGATTTTGAAACTTTAATAACTTTAAATATAAATTTTTCCCGAACATATATTCGGATATTAAAAATCGTGGGAGCTTTTTTTGTTAATCTAGCTCTGTTTGAGACAAATTTAAAACATTTCCTATTAATAATAAAACCGTATTCATTTTAAGAACGATATTCCGAATCACTTTCCTTAAAATATATCGATTGATAAAGATGCACATAATCAAGAATCGATTTATTTTTATCATCTGCGCTAGCATTCAGCAAAAGAAGGAATTCTTATTCCAATATAAATACCAAGCGATATTTTTTTTCGTCGAGGAAATAAATAAATTGGAACGGTCGAAGTCGTCCCACCGAACTGTGCGATCCAAAGTATTCTGGGGAGTCCAATTTCAAAACGACAAAAATATAAATTATTTCATTTGTGCTTTCGAATTTATATACATGTATTCATACTTTGTGATGAAATGAATAAAGTTTGGAATTTAAATACGAAAAAGAGCAGAGAATATCATAAGTTTAAAGGATTTAATTTTTATGGAATTTTGTATTTCTGATTGGAATATATTTTTCTGGATATATATATATCTACTTACAAAAGCTGTAATAGATTAGTTTTATATCTAGGGATTTTATAAAAAATACATTGAAGGGGAAATTGGTTTAAAGTTTTAGTTTTTGTTTAAAAAAATACGATGTTTCAAATTAATTATAATCGGGTTGGTACAGTAAGATTTGTTTCAGGAATATTTTTGAGCCCGACGCTGTACAGGGGGGGGGGGATAAATGGCCAGCCTGGTTGTTGTGACCTACTTTTGTCTACACGATTATATGTCATTTATCCACATAAAATGATTCTCCATTGAGTTATGGAAGCGTAATTGTATACTGCAGTTAAGGGCAACACTCTTCCTCATGCGATGCACAGATCAGAGAGTGGAATGGGTTAACAAGCAACATATTAGAAACGTCTCATTTTCTTTTCAACCAGCGCCCACTGTATAGAAAGCTGTATGACACGTGCTTATTACGTCACAAACTGTAAGCCGATTCCAGTTTCTGAGTGCCGTGACCAATAGAAGAAATTCGACTTACTCTTCTTCTTTCGGTGTCCAGTTTGTGACGTGGTAAGTAAGTGCCATACGGCTTTCTATACAGTGGGCGCTGTCTCTACACGATTGATATTTATCCTCATAGGAGGATTTCACATGGAATTATAAGGTCCTGAAGAATATCACTTTTCATGCTGCAACTCCACATGTACCCATTTCAAGTCGTACGCACGTTAACAAATCAAAAATCCATTCACAATTGAAAGGTAAATAAAGGGTATTGAAACAAAAGTCCGTTTCCAAGCAAAAATAGTTTTTTTCTTCGCAACAACTTTATATACAGGACAAAAATAATGAAGGGAGAAAGTTAAGCTCTAGCGCATGACAGTAGCGCGCAAAAAAAGGCATCAGCGCAATGTATCTTGGGATACTGTTAACAGTTTCGTTATGCGCAGAACTTGAAAACCTGTCGGAGCGCATAAAAAACTCATCGGCGCAATGCATATCGCTATACAGATTGCTGCGCAGAGCCGGTCGACAATACTTCATATTCTGTCACTTACAAGGCTTTTCCTTTCTCTGATACAGGGTGGACGCAAATTAATTGAGCAATGTTATTGCTTGGCTATATAACTACCGCATTATCTTTGCTTAAATATTTTGTGTCCACCTTTAAGGGTAGTTTTGAGTTAAAAATCCACAATTGCTTGTCAAACAAATCGTTTTCTCACTAAACAAATGATCCAGCTTTCAATGCCCGTTGAAGATAATCCAAGAAGTTTATCCCAGGGTGATATCGTTGTTGCTATCGTTATACACAACCCGCATTTTCTGAAAAGGTTCTAAATATATTTATACTCAAATAATCACTAACTCGTCAGGTATTTCTAATGCTAAGTTTTAATTAACTTTAAATTGAAGAGAAGTTGCATTTTATATTAATTACAATTACAACAAGTGCGCCTACGGTACTGGCACCTCCTATTCGAGGCCATCATCTGAATTGGCACCCTACTTCACCCCCAACACCAACTTGAAGATATTTGGATCTCGACAAGGTTTAACTTATTCATTTGCAAATGTTTTGAAGAGCAAAGATATTCGAATGTATAATCCATCGATTGCTAGTTCGCTGCTCTTCCTAAGGCGATAATCGAGTTTATAATCTTCTGAGTATGAGTTCGGAAATCTTTAATATTATTAATTTATCATCGTTTCACCAGTTTTGCAATTCTGACTTTAATCTAATATATTATTTTAGTAATAAAGATCCCTTTTGCGGGTCTCACACGCAACGAATTTTAACATGTGATGTATATAAAAGTGGAATTTCCTAGAGCAGTGACGAATGTGCTTTTGTCTCATGAACATTAACGGTTGCTTAAAAATTGCGTTTAAAAATGATTAGTAGTATCCCAGCAGTTTTTAAACGAGCCGTTGTCAGTGCTGCTATCTATGAGTAGAACCGTTACTTTTTTTTAATATTTTGGCTACAAAAAAAAAATAAGTTTACATTATTTCCTTCACCTCTTGCTCGAAATATTTTGTAGTTTGAAGAAATTTCGAAACTCGCATCGATCTGGATGACACACATCGATCCATATTTTCCAATACGTTACAAAACTTATTTTTTCATTCTTATATTCAAAGTTGCAAGACCCTTCAAAATGAAAACGTAGGGCAGGGAGTCAATACAAGTGGAAAATAGCACACCTGAAAGTTTTACTACCTACGGTACTTGTCCGCAAAACCAATACCTCCTTCAGATCCGATATTGTTTCAAAGCTCTTTCTGAAAGGTTTCTCGTGTATGAAGAAGCGGAATAAAATTCTTACGGGATCGGAAGTTTTGTCAATTTTTATTATGAAGGAATGGAACGGAATAATAAAATTGAATGAATAAAAAATTCGCAAATATTTTAAAATAGTATTCAGATATGTTATTAAAACAAAAATGTGACATATTTCTAGTTAAAAATAATGATAATAATCTATAACTATTAAATTATTTTCAATAGATGGCGAAATAACCTCTTCCAAAATACATAGACACTTTAAAAAATATGATAATGCATTTTAGCAAAAAAATTACATTTCTGTGTGATTTAATTTAAGTCCAACATTCAATTTATTTGATTATACGAAGAAAAAAAATTGATAGTGTGTTAAAAATTGTTAGTGTGCATTAAAACTTTTATATCAAACTAGAAAAGTCGAATTATTTATTAACATTTATGGGTGTTGTATAGAGAAGAAATCTTTTTTCAATGCATTGCTATGTGTTTCATTGGAATGTATTTTAAATATTACTTTATCTAGTTCTTTAATGATTTGCAAATTAAGAGAAATAGGTAATCGAATTATTAATGCTTAATATTATTAAATTCTGAAAAATACAACTATCTTTTAAAAAAAAGTTCAATATTCTACATAAATATGATTTTTGAAGCTTATAAATGGTAAGAATTAAATACAATATATTTAACACTGTTTATATATTATATTAATATAGTTAAGTAATTTAATTGTTTTTTTTAAACAATCTGCCAACAAGAAGAACATATTTTGATAAAAAAAATATACGACATTTATTGTTAAATTATAAATAGAGTGTTTTAAGTTAAATAAAAAATCGTATGTGGAACAAATTAAAAATAAAAGTAAATACAGCATATATTTTTCATTCAAAATAAGCCAAATAATAATAGGAGTTGTTCGATCTCAAATATAATAAATAATAAAAAAAATCGATTTTTCAAAATGGCGTATTAAAAATTGTTTTTAGAAAAGGCTATTATTTATTGAAAACTAAGGGATTGTTATTTATTCTATTTTATTGAAGTTACTTATTTGACTAAAGAATTTATTTCAATGTTATTTTAACACAAAAAATCCCATTAAAAAAATTACCCATTTTCCATACTTTTAAATATAAAAAAAGATTCGAAGAGAAAAATAAAAATATTTATAAACCTCAGAATTCGATTCTAGTAAACGATTGTGTTCACAATGAAGAAATGAAAGAAAATTTTTATTACAAAAATTGCAATTTTACAATATTATTCCAAAGAAAAATTTAATTATGAACAACAACAAAAATCACGTGTTATATGCAGTTCTCCCCTCCCCCCCCCCCCCCCCAACTATTAAAATTTTAAAATCCATTCGCCTTAAACGGGTTAAAAATTGCATTAGGGGTAAAATAAAAAATATAATTTATTTATAATAAAACCACTCAAAATAGCAAATTCCAAATTATAGCAATATAAAAAAATATATATTTATTAAAAACGCAAATGTATATTTATTAAATATATATAAACTTATTTATATATTTTATTATTCATCCTTTTCTCTTAGCTTCGGTCCATAACGAAAAATCTAAGGTCTAACCAAACACCTTATTTTCGTCTCCACAGTCCCCCCCCCCCCAAAGGCAATAACACCGTAAGGTCATCAGTATGAGACTTACCAGGAATCCGACACTGTATAGACAGAAGGTCAGTCCGGATAGTCCGGCTATTCCCATCAGAAATTCCAATACTAAATGTATTTCAACCGATATTCAGACTTCAAAGTAGATAACTTCACAGTACAGCAACAAATAAGCTTTGTAATTAAAATAAATTAGCTACAACAGCAAAAAAAATTAGTTTAATAAAGGAATTAATTTAGGGGGGTGCCTACCCCCCTAAATATATTTAAACCCCGCTAAATATATTTAAACCCCCTTAAATATAAATATATTTAATAATAAATGCACGCAAATTATTATTAAATATATTTTTTAATTTATATATTTTCTAAACTCTTCTGTAGATAGCGCTGCTTAAAATTTTGGTTTTGCTAAACTAGAAGTAGTTTAAATATTTTTCTAACATTGTATGGTATGCATAAATAAACGAAAATGTTCACTAAATCTTCATCTTCGCAAAACTATATTTGTCTGAAGGTATATTTTTCTTAAAAACTTCATTAAACTTAACACACAGAAAACTGAAAACTTAACAATCAAGCGTTATTAAAAAAAATTAACCTGTGGAATTATACATAAAACAGTTTGAAGCATTTTTATATTTTAAAAACTGTTAGAATTTTGATGTCTTTGAGAAAAAAAAGTATATGTGCTTGGAGATTTTTTTTTAAATAAACAAGCTATAAAACATAAATGCGTGAGTCAATATGTGCCTAACAATTCAAGGAAAACATAAAGAAGTAATTGAATGTTTACGTTTATTATTATGTTTTTTTTATATGTACCTAAAGATATATAACATAGTTTTAAGAAAATGATAATTTAGTGAAAATAATTCGTATATTTATTGCATACCATACAATGTTTACATTTTCATTAAAAATAATTATGGTTTAGCTAGAACAAAACTTTAAATAGTGCTGTACGCAAAAGAACCTAGAGTTTTAGAATATGTATAAAATTAAATATATATATATTTAAAAATGTGGATAAACCTGCCTTAACAGAGTAATGTGGTTAAAAAAAGTTTCACAATGTTTAAACTTTAACTGCAAAAAGTTTCTAAAGCAGCTTAAGTCAGAAAATTTCTCATCTTATAAGACATAAAATTATTGATCTTTGAAGTAAGTTTATACTTCAAAAAAGATGGACATGCTGCCACAGAAGTAAAACATTAAAAAAATACATAACAATCAAATCTATAACCTCTCGACTTGGCGGTTTTAATTTAAAATTTCTGGCGGTTTTATTTTGGAATTTTGGTTGGCGCGCTGTTCAGTCGGTTAAAAAGTAATGAAAATTTTAAGAAATCTGTGCTAAAATAAATCTGAAAGAATAAAAAAAACGGACGCGATTTATTATAACAATGAAACAGTAGTTGCAATCATCGGAAAATTTAATGTTGACAATTATGAAGCATTAATTAAAACAAAAAAAAAACGAAAATTAAGATTGCATACAAATTACTAATGTAAATAGAGTAAAAACCTGATTATATAAAAGTTATAAGTATATAAGATGAATTATAACCATCCTAATTAAGTTACATAATTTACAGTTTTACAGTGTTTTATGGAAACTTCAACAAAATAATCAAATGTGATTGTCCTTCTCAGGACAACAAATTTCAAACTTTAAGTTTCTCATTGTATAGTAGTACTTTATCGACATTAAATCTAGTGTGAATAAATGTAAAATCTAGTAGAAGATTCTTTCTCTGGATCACATAACACCTACTTCCTTTGAGTATAAAATCCTGAAAATGTATATATTATATATAAGCACTATTCACCTTCAAGCACCTTATAAGCACTTCAAGTTGCGGATATGAAACTCGGATTTGTAAAATTCCATTTATTTAGTTCTATCAAATGACTCGATTTTAACGATTTATAAAATATTGCATAAAGGATCATCTTTAAAAATATTTCCAAGTTCTAGAACGTACCTTTGTAGTTTAGTCGGTAGCGCGTGGGGGTTCGGAAGAATAGGTCGCATGTTCGATTTTTTTTTGTATGCCTTCCCCAGAAACGCGTGCCAAAACAGTTAGTTCTATATATATTTCGAATAATATCCAAAATAAAAATACAAAATTTGGTCACAATATTCTACTAACTATTAACCACGGAAAATACCATTTTACAGATAACTTTAATAATCATTTTTGCGGTTGCGCTTATCCGTCATGAGCTACATTTATATTTATAAACATTAACTATTAAATAAATACTTCCAAAATACAATTAACTCATTAGCTCTTAGCGTCAACTAATTGACATCACTGTGGATAATTAAGCGACGAACATCCACATCCACCCACAGTGCACACACTAAATATAGACATTCAACGAACGGTGAATTCACTTCCACGGAAATTCCGGTTAATTCGTGTCCCTCACGTACATTTCAGTCATTCACGTACAATATCCTGCGTGAAACCAACCGAGTTAGGAACTTCGGGCGCCATTTTATGAGTTTGTATAGCATTTCCAGGAACTCCAACAGTGCAGAAATAAAGAGCCGGAAGGTATTTAGATTTGGGCAACGAATTTACTCGAGGTTTGCTTTGAATTGATAACCCCCGGAGGAATATTAGGAATATCACTTTGCACCTCTCAGTAGTAGGAATAGGACAGTTCTGAGCCACAGGAAGGATTGAGTGGGATTGTGGGCGTGACCAATCCGCCTCAGACGGGGTGTGGTTTAGTGACATCACGAGTGGAGTCGAGATGTCTCGTTCCTGTGAATAGAGTTGATTTGTTTTTGCAGTGTATTTGGCGAAGTAACTTTATGAACACTCATACAAAGATATATATATTTTTTAGAAATTGTATTCTAAGCTTCCCGTTTAGGCCAGTATACTTCTGGTTTAAAAGGGGGTTGGGGAACTAAATCATCAAAATATTAAAAAATATTTTTTTGCTTAACAAATGGCTAATTTTATTTTAAATCTAATGGTACCAAAATTATATTTCTACATTAAGTACAACTCATTATTTTTTGCGAATGGATATTATGTTTCGGTACAAGATTGCCTGAATATGTAACTTTGAATTAATTTTCTTAGACATGATTTTTATCATGTTTGATCAATTTTAAATTGATATATGTTCAGATCAATTTGAAGAAACAGCTCCTAATTTGCTACAATGTATTTTCAAAATTTTACTTTAATTTGTTTTTAGGGTTTAATAATAATTATAGATGATATATTATTTAGTATTTTTTTTTTAAGTTTGGCCAATGAATTTAATTAATTTTTTTTAATTAAATTTTAAAAAAATATTTTGCAAATAACAAAAATCTGTATAAACAGTTTGTTAAGCACATTATTTTACTTATAAGAATGCAAAATTATATTTTTCTGAGTATGTTCAGGTACTCATTTGTAGGCATTTTTTTACAGTGCAGTTTTCAATCTTTAAAGGTTAATTTCGACCAAAGAATACGTATTTTCGACAAATAAAATATTTTAATTTAATTGAAAACTCAAAGGCGATTTCATTGATTCAAATAATAATATAATTTTAAGACAATTTGGGCTAAATACTTTTTGAATATTTGGTTTTCAATTTGTCTATGTGAACTTGTTAATCCTCATATATTTGCCTTCGAGGACCATGTTATTTACGTTATTTTTTTTGTACAGTTACATCCAGTTCCTGTTATTTTTTTAAAGGGTTTTTTGTTGCAAGTTATTGCATTTAGGTTATATAATTATAAAAATAAAAAGTGCGTGAAGTTGAATATAAATATATTTTTATGATATTTGATACTGATACATGATATTTTATGATATGTATTTCTTTAATGTTTAAAAAAGGAAGTGAGGAATTTAAATCTGAAGAAAGTTTTCAGACCACAAATATAATTGGTGCTTCTAGGTGACAAAGATATTTATATTAAAATTTGTAAGAGGATAGAGTTTAAAACTCTAGAATATGATGCTCCTTTCATTTTGAATAACTGAGAAAAAATAACACGTCGTTATTTTGATGACTTAAAGACGACAGTTAAGTGTAAATGGTTAATACAATAAGTTGACGCCCCATTGATGTCACTGTTTTAAATGGAGTTCGATAAATAACAACCTAAACTAAATAAAAGCGTTTTTAATGTTCAAAAACATGCAGTTCTCGGTCTATTTGAAGAACAGGGATCAAAATAACAGGTCGTTATTTTGGTGATTGATTACTAGAGCCTGAAGGGTCAATATTTATATCAATTTGTTTCTTGTACTGATTTTAATTGATTTGTGTAAAAAAATGCATTTTTTTGTTTATTGTCATTTTACACATATTTTATTCGTAAAGGAGATAGTACACGGGAATCTCCAGATATGAAGAAGGATATTTGAATCAATCTTTTAAATAAGGGAAAGTAATTAAGGAAAAACAAAAGCAGTTCATGTAATCTAGCAAACTTAAAGTATCCGAAAGACAGAGATAACTTAATTAATTCTATCTTAATTAAAGCAAACATTTGAATCCTGATATGGATCTCATTCATATTTTTTAATTAAACTAATTATTAAAGATTTTAATTATAACAAAAAACAGCGATAAAGTGACGTAAAAAACATCAGAAACTGCTTCAGAATTTTTTTTATCCATTTCTTGAACGTATTTTGACATACTGCTGATAAAGATTTTTTTTTTTGTATAACAACTTTAAAAAATAATTTCCTAATAACGCCTGTCAGCAAGTTCTTATTTTTAATAATTCTTTTTAAAAAAAATATTAAACAGCTTAAATTTTGTACGTTAAGAGCAACTCTTATTACTAATTGGGCACCCGGTAGCCCAGTGGATAAAGACGTTCATATGGTAATCAGAGGATTGCAAGTCTGAGCTTGTGCGATGGACTTGACAAAGAAAAGTAAAAAGCTAGTGATTTTGCTATCGGAGGGTTACCAGCTAAAAAGTTCATACTAGAAAGTCGTCTGAAATTATAAAAAATATATATACTGACGTGTACACGGGACTGGTGCACGATAAATCCGATAGAGGTCCAATGCTCGGACACCTATTGAGGTTGCGTCGGGTGCCAGCTCAGGTTTGTCCTCGTCATTTAACCATTGTTCAAAAAATACGATGCAATGTTTCCGGTCTTTCCTTCGGTATACACCCCGAACCGTCGCCAATAGCCCAATGTTCAGCTATAGTGCAACATTAATTAACCAAAACCACACCTGTTACTAATTATTTTATTATCAGTTACGCGATTGTAAGTTTCAAAATTTAAGACATAATTTTTGTGGTTCCCATGCTTCAACTAAACCTATCAATACTTCTGAACTCCTCTAAAAAAATTCAGACAGACACATTCTGAATATTTTGTAAGCGCGCCGGCTTGGCCTGCAGCTGCTTTGGTTCAAAGTCGACTGATTCTCCCCTCGCAGTTCAAAGGTCAGAAGGTATAATGGATTAATTGCCATCATGATCAACGGGGCTGATTTTTCTCTACTCGAGGGTTGGTTAATTATCGCCAAACGCTGATTTACCCTGGAGTTCTGGTGTCGGAAGTGCATATTCCAGCCAAGGTCGACATTTCCCTCATTCGGTACCAAGGTCAGAGAGTAGAATGGGTTAACAACCGACCTGGTCAACACATCTCATTTTCCTCTACAGGTTTTTGTCAATGACCGTTGTACCCGGACTGATGTGAAAGACGTATTTTAACGTCAACGTGTCATTACCATAGAGTAATGATACAAATAGAGGAATAAAAATGCTCATTTCCGTGTGCGCATCATTGAAACCACGTGATAGGTGGAAATATTACTTGCGTCAATATTACTTGGCAGGCCTTGGCGAATTTCCGAACTAAACGAGATCGAAGTATTGTAATATGGTTTTGTGTTTAATTTTGTATTTAAATATCATTTTTTTTTAACGAGTGGCACTATTTAAGGGAGTTTAACAGATATATTAAAGATTTTTCTTACTTTGTACTTTTGAAATAATTGCGTTACGTTTTTATGTAAAAAAATTTACCATAAGCGAAGTTCTTTCAATTGTTATTTTGTATAGTTCAATAAGAAAATAGGAACAATAAAACCGGAGAAATATAAAGAGTTTCGTTTTTTCGAGTGTTGAACACAAAGAAAATGATATTTTCGTTTCGTTAATTAACACGAAATATTTAGCGCATATTGTTTGAAAATAAGTAAATACCTACATATATGTTAAGAAGTTGAATACGGACAGAGAACGCCTTAACACCAAAAAGAAGAAAGTCGCCAAATTTGGAACTCCTTCAGATGTCTGAACGCCAAATGTGGCAGCGCGAAAACCACGTGATGTTAGTTTTTTTTTTCAATGTTGACACCGCGGCCTTACGAGAGTCTGGCATTGAAGGCGCTCTCTATTTAATATTACAACTATCTGGTCATTACCTCTTGTTTCAGAGTTCTATTATATTCCATTGTATACTCAAACCACCCAAAATCCGACAAGTTCAACAAGTTTAGTTACTATTTGTCTAGTTAATGAAATATTTGTCAAAATAGTATTGTCAGTTGATACTTCAGGACGTGAAAATAAATCATAAATCATCGTTTCAAGTAAATAAAAAGACTTTAACAAACCACTAATCAACCAACTCGGATTTTATTACCCATTTAACAATTTGCGATAAGTAATTCTCCATAATTGAAACAGCAAACTTGGTAGCAATAGGAAACTTAATTTACGTAAAGTTTGTACGGCAAAGCAAGTTAATTAGGCTTCGTAAACAACTGGCAGCTATTTCAACCGATCTACCACTTACTATCGTGAATGGAAGGTAGGGAATTCACCAAAGAAGGGATTATTAAAGGGAATTCACCAAAGAAGGGATTATTAATTCACAAATTAATTTCGAGTAACTTCCAATGTTTGATATTTCCTCACAAAAGCGGATTATGAGGAACTTTTAGGAGGCTGTCTTTAACAACTCTAGGCAATTTTAACGAGATATTTATTCATTAATTTAAAAAAATGGATAGAAATATTATGTAGGTTTGACAATTAGCAGTTTTGTGACATCCGACCCCTGAGCTAGAATAATATAACTGTAAACACTGGAGTGATGACTAAGCGTCGCCGACCACTTTCTTGAGCGAAAGTAGAAAAAATAGTCCTTTCGCATAGGTTTGCGCAGATTTAAAAACGCATTTCTGGCTTTTAAAATGTGATATATGTTTGTTCCACATTTAATGTTTTTCCATACTTACTTTCAAGAAAAAGACAAAAGGCGCAGAAAAAACTAGATTTAAACATTTCTGTGACGTCACGTAAGACTCCCTCATAGCCGAGGATGAATGTTTTCTCAACCTTTCTTCCGAATTATATGCATCTGCGTGATATGGTAAAGTACATTGTCACTCAATGGGAGTCCTCGATCCAGTTATTAGAGTTATATTATTCTAGCTCAGTGCATTCGTTTGGCTGGTTGTATGCTAAACGATGATCAAGGGCTCAGTAACTGCTAAGCATATAAACACATTTACAGTACTAGAGCTACAGAATAGGCAATTCATGATCAATATCTGAGAGCCTGGTAATTTTGAACCATGAGCAAATAACAAAATCAACACCTGAATGGTATCACATTTGCGCCACGACAAAGTAGCTTACAAAAGTCCCAAAATCGAACTCGGAACCATCCGATTACGGGATCGACACTCTTCCCACGACGAAATTCGAACTGGGTTGATTTTAAAGACGATTGAATGACACCCGTGAATCGTATCACGAGGGGGTGGTTAAAGGCAGTAAACAAGTTATTAACTTTTTTTATAGGTATAAAGCGATTGCTCGTGCTTGAGAAGCAGTTTTGGATCTATGAAGTAAACGATATGTAGAAGAAGTTCCAATATCATTATATAAGAATATTTTTTTTCAAAGTATAGAGTTCTCTCTGAAAAAAAATGGCTAAATTAGAATTATTTTATAAAAACGTTCACTGATTTATTGGAAACATAATTGTATATTGCTTATTTATTTCCGAATTTTTTTAATAATTATTTTATACTGTAACCTACCTCGATTCATAGATGGGGTAAAATGTTGTTGTTTTTTGTGGGATTCGTAGAATTTATCCTGTAACTAAATCAAATCAGTAACTTTAATAAATTAGAAGAAACAACATAACATACAAACGACAACCTTAAAAACTCAAAATATTTTATTAATACGGGACTCTTTCTGCTTTTTTATGTCATCGGTTATTTTTTTTAAATTATTTTTTTTATTTATTATCGTCCAAATAGAACATCTGAAAGAACAATTTTCTTTTTTAATGTATGATATTTGATGTATTGACGTCGTAATTTTTAATCTATTCCTCAAACAATTTTTTCATTTTATTTATTCGTTTTATTTACTTTTAATTAAACTTGAAAATGTCGTCAATTTTTTTAACGAAATATATTCATTTTCTGACATTTTATTTGAAAACGAAACATGACCGTAACTTTATTATATTAATATCAAAACAGTAATAAATATATCGCAGTTAACTCTTGTCATTTATAATTCCCGAAATTCATATTTTTGTAGATTAATTGCACTTTTATCAAGGAATATTGGTAAATAATACAACGTTTCTAGTTTTTACATAGAAGTTTTCATGCATTAAACTATTACATCTTTTTTGTATACTCAAACAAATCGACTGTTCCAATTAAATTAAATCACTCAAAAATGTATTTTTTTTCCAAAAATGTTCACCATAAAAGGAATTTAAAATACATATATATAACACAATATATATAATTTCATATTTAATAACAATAAAGGCAATTTACCCCACTTTGCCGTATATATCTTACTACAGATATAAAACCAAATTCAATTGTTAATATCAATCCATTTATGTTTTGAAATATTTTATTATGGTAACTTATAAATAACTATATTTATAAAATAAAACCTTCAACAAGAATTTTCTAAAAATGTAATACTGTATTTGGTTTTAAAAAATGTCTTATATTTATACAAATATATTGAATATGACTAATGTTGCATTTACAGATCAAATTTCAGCACACGAAACAAATCTAATATCGGAACAAATAAAGTTCCCAGTTCCATTTATTACAACTAGGAAGTTTCCAAGCAAAAATCCAACTTTTGAAATCAATTCGAAAAACAAAAACTAATTTCAATACTTTACCCTTAAGTATTTTGAAGGATTTGTTTTGATGAAATTTTTTAGTTAAATATTAAATTCATTCTTCATTGAACAACTTTTTTTTTGTCTTTTAACTGTTAGTTTTTATTTTAGAAATTATGTTCCATTTATATTATATATTGAAACTTAACAAGGCATTTCGGTTCATTTTTTTTACTAGATTTTTTTTCCTTTTAGGTTTAAAAAGCGATATTTGGTTCGAAAAATACTAATGCACCATATTCTGTGGTAGATTATCGTAGGCATAAATTAGTAAATACAATTTAAAGGTACACAATTAAATTAAAAAAAACTGTACAGTGTATTCTTAAAACTGCAACAAAGTTAAAACATTTGCTCAAAAATGAGTACATGAACGTACTCGTTTTCTTTGAGTACAATCGGATCGTAAATGATCTGATTCCTCGTCGAATTATGGAGGTAGAAGCGTATATTGCAGCCACGGGCGACAACAGGTACAAAGGTCAGAGGAAAAATATGTTAACAAACATCCTGATTGATGCGTCTCACTTTCCTATACACAATGGTAAATCATTAATACACATAGGCTGATTGTTATATGTACACATACAGTTATATGAATATGACATGTATCGTTCTGTAGGATTTTGATTCCACATATAGTTAGTTATATGAATATGAAATAGTGCCGTTTCCTAGTCTACGACCCCTTGCGGCGATATACCCGTACCGATTTTATAAACGTATTCACGTAAAAAGTTCTCAATAGATATTTTATTCCACTTATTTTATTCATCCTCTATGGAAACTTTACCGAAAATTTAAATGTATAATCTTATCTGATAATCTTATCTTCGATATTTCCAGTTTATGGATGTCCCAAACCTCCAAGAAACCTATCTCTTTGTGTGGACAGTAATATAAAGAAACCCATTTCGAGGAATCCATTTCATTTTCTATTTACACCCAAAAGTAGGCAAATACAGAAATGTAATATGTTATTTGTCAAAATGTGTCAGGCACATCCAAAGTAGAGAACGAAGCGTATTTATATTCTTTAACATAGTATGCAACTGATAAATGTATTTTACACTTTGTTGGGATATAGTATTTACGATTTCTTGTCTGTATAATAAAATTGGTTTGTTTTGGAGACAGCAACATGTCACGAAGTTATTTATTGATTTTCTTAGTTTAAAAGATGAAAATTATTTAGGCAATTACAAAGTGTACCGTGTTGTAAATAGTAGAAAGCGTGTCAGAAGTTTTGTTTAAAAGTTAAAAATCGCATTTAAAAATTTTAATTCGAATGAAATCGAATGAAAATATCAATAATAATTCTGAGAACAGTATAGACCCCGCGACCAAAATTAAATAATAATTAAAAAAATATACGTCGATTTTAATGACTAATTTCAATATTTTTTTTTAATCTATGATCTAAACCAATGACATGTTACCAGAATGCTTTTGCATGTTGTAATTAAAGAAAACAAATTATTTGTTAAAACAACAATAATAATTTTAATATCAAGTCAAAATTCCTGCAATAATGTTTGGAATATCATAAAACAATAAATGTTTTAGTTAAATAGTAAATAGGCCTGTCCAATCGTCTTCTTCCATTTTCAGCTGTTCTTCAAAAACCAAATTATTCAGTGCACGTTTCTCATCAAAATTGTAGCTTTATGATATTTTAAAGTAGGATATTACTGTTGAACATACCCGAAATATTTTCAGGAGGTTTGGTTTGATTAAGTAACGTCGCACTAGACCTGAACAATGGGCTATTGGAGACGGTTCGGAGCTTATCTCGAAGGAAAGACCCGAAAACGATGTCTCGCATTTTTGAACCATGGTCAGATGACGAGGACAACACCTGAGCTGGCACCCGACGCAACCTCAATAGGCGTCGTTTTCAGGAAGAAGTCAATAAATTTTATAATACGTTACCATTTTCTATCTCTATTAGTTTGATCAATGTGAAGTATTTTCCTCTTGCATATATTCCTTTAAACTTACGTAAATCTGATTTGAAATGTACTTACTTCACCTTTAATTATACTCCGTCAGATTCTGTTTTGTTAAGGGAGCCCCAAATCAAAATATTTTTCATTAATGAATTCAGTAATACCATATTTTGCATTATTGGACCATCTCTTTCTAAGCAATAATTACAAAGAAAAAATAAATATTTTGCGTTTTTTAATATACGTATATGCCTTTTTTTAAAAAAAACCTACTCTCCTTCAATTTTTAATAATTACAATAGAATTATAAATAACGTCTAAGTACATATTATAGAAGTATGTAGAGATTTTTTTGGAAAATTTATGTGTTAATTGCTTTTAAATACTTATTTTATGTTCATAACCTAAATAATTTTCAAATTTTTATGTTCACTAATTTGTTAAAAAAAAATCATTTTTTAAAACTTAATTTAAAAAAGATCTTCATACGTTAATATAACAAACATTAAAGTTTCAAAAACTATTAACAATTTACTTTTACGTAGGTTTTTTTACAAAGTTAGCATTTTAAACGTGATCAAAATTCGAATATTTTATATATTTAGTAAATGACGAAGGTTGCAGACGAAAAGTACGTAGATAAATTATATGTAAACGTGTAAAAAAAACATGTTCTTTTTCTACTATTGCTGTGACGATTTTTACACACCTTTCTAAATATGTGGTAGCATCATTTTATAAAAAAAAAATTAGCATTTTTTTTATAATTGGGGCTTGGGTCTCCCTTAAAATTATTAATCAGTTTAAAATAAATATTTCACTCTTATATTTATAAAATATTTCTTTTATCCACCCACTAAATTCAATTTTACGGTGCCTTTATAATAAGGATGTCAGCATTTAAACTAAAATCTATATTATCCATACTGCTGGCAAACTTCATACCTTATTACGAAGATACTAATGGCATTTTTGACGACATTAAAAGGTCTTAGAAAGTTTCGCACTAAGATAAATCATCAACGTTATGGAGTTTGATAATCGCAGCTTGTTTATAGCTGCGTTAATCGAAGCGTACGGAAGGAGCTATAAAATCTTTGTCATTCTATTTATTGATGTGAAAAAAAAGCTTTTCGATGAAATTTCTAAACGCTTTCATGCATTGATTGACTTTAAATACACATCGAAAGAATACAATGCGAAAGATAAGATTATTTTGTGGGAAAAGTGGAAATTGTTTGATAATTCTGAATGGAGTAGGGATATTTGAATTGATAAGAGAATAACCTAATGATTATTTAATAACCTTTATAGTCGGGAAATTTATTGAGCTTCCTTAGTTCCTAAGTTGAATGATTATAGTTTATGGTAGTTTTCTGCATAATGCTACTTAATATTTCATGAACACACCGGCAAAGTAATGCTGATATTTAATTGAAGTTCAAGTTGATTGCTGAACAACGTTGCACTAGAATAATGCACTGTAAGGAAATGTTGCTTAAGAATGAGTACATGAACTTACTCGTTTTTCTTTGAAGTATCAAAACTTTGATGCAGTTGATAAATTAGGTTTTATTGTGTCCTGTAAACTCTACAATTGAACTACTATTTGAGACTAAATAAACAAACATCCTGCATATTCTACACTCTCTAATATTATTACATAAATATTACAATTAACTTTTTAAATATATCCAATATTCCAGGTAATTCAATAAATAATTGCCTTTTTATAACGTAACTCAAGTTTCAATTTTATTCACACATAAACTTTTAATCGAGCTAAGAAAGCGCCGCTTTTTTCCGGGAGAAGGCTAGTGAGTGGGTGTGCAGGGTTGAGCCCCTTAGTGCAATTGGCTTGTTTATTTTTTATATCACAACTTTTTTAGCCACAGTTTCGAAGATTTCTTTTAGGGCGCTTTTCACTTTTCTAAAGTTTTTTTGGAGTAGCTATATACCACCGTATTGCTACACGAGCTATTTTATTAATATAAATCGACAAATGATTAGTACCAAATTTCAAGTTTTTAAGTGAATTCCGGGGATTTCCTATAGACATTCGCTATGCAACTATTCTGTATAAGTACATTCACAATATATAAACTTATGAATCTCCTGAGCGACACGAAAAATATCTAAATTATAAAGTTGTTTTCATTGAAGCGAGTGTGAAAGATGTTGAAGATTGAAGAGAAAAATATTTGGAACGTTGAGTACTTTCATAAATTTAAAATGGATGTGTATTTCTCAGAAAACTGGAGATACCCAGATGACAGTTCTGAATACCTAGAGCGGAAAAATCAACATTCTAAATCCAGTTATAGATATTAAAAAAATTAATCATACCCGTCTAGTGTATATCAAGTTATAAGATTTTATAACGTGATATTGACTAATGGCAAAGCTTGACTTATTTTAGATTTTTATTTCCTTTTAGTGTAAATTCAAATGAAGTTAAATGCTAGCATACTGTATACTGATGTACTATAATACCCTTTTTACTTAGCAATAATTATAAGAAAATATATCACAAATATAAATATGGACAATCAAAAATAGTTTAAAAAGTTAAGACTATTTTACCTGTCAATCCAGACGGATATATTACCAATTATATCCATGCTTGTGCTTTAGACAGAAAAACTTCTTAAAGTAAAGTTACAATTGTTACATTTTTGATGTTCTTTCTTTCATATGGTAGATCTTTTAATTTCATCAATATTCAGCAAGGTTATTTATATCTGAAAACAAAGACAATAATTATACATAAGAAAAATTTGTAAAATAGAATTTTTATTTAGAGACAATAAAAACACCATCAATTTGACAATATAAATTAAGGCAAGGTTAGAATAATTTATATAATACAGAGTTCCAAAATTAAAGTTCCATTATTCAGAACTTGCCTATATCCGTAACTATTCATCAGAAAAATATAAAAATTTGATATTCCTTTATTAAGGAATGCGAACAATAATTAGAAAAAACAAAATATTTAGTTCTAAATATTGCTAATTTAATGTTAGAAGTTATTAAATGTGTGTATGTAAATGTAAGTGTTTCAGACGATTTATTTCGCAATTTCAATTGGTTTACGTTTCTTTAATGTACAAAGAAATACAATCGGTATATATCTTTTCTTGAGGCACCATGTATAATTAAAAAAAAAGGTAAGTTTTAAATGACTCTATTATTTGCTTCGAGCATGGATCCTTCATAGTAGAGAAAACATAATGTTATAATTTCGCTAACATCAAAGTGAGGCCAACATGTATGGCCGCAGACACGTGTTAATTACGTCATTCCATTCATAAACTTTCACTGTTACACATTTCCCAATTCATCAGCCAATCGCGAGTATTTTTTCATTCATAATTTTGAAAAGAAGTCACGTGCCTGAGGCCATTCGGTCTGAGATGTTGGTTTCACGATTATGACGTCATATTCGCTCTACTACAGTCCATTCATGCTCGAAGATTATTTGCGAAAAAATTAAGATCTAACTTGAAGATGCAATTAAAAAAAATTAATAACTTATGATTTAAATTACTTTTCATTCCAAAATCGAATTGTATAAAAGGACCTACATAACGAACTCATAGGCACATTATCAAACATTATACATCACTTTAGCGTGAACCAATCCTGAGTAATATAATCTTAACCATGAAGTTATTTACAGTAAAATAAAATAAATCATTATTCAAATTAATCTGATAAAATCCAAATTATTCCTCAATAATTCCATCTTCTCATCTAAATGTCATTTTTCGTCTTCCTCATTAGCGTGAAATTTATATGTCTCCCGTTAAATTTTACACGTTAAACATATCCCTTAAAATATAAACCAATCACAGAGAAGGGATTTTACTTTTGAAACCGAATAGCGGCTGGATGCAGAAATTTCCAATTATATTTATAATGAATTTGACAGCGTAGTGGTCAAAAGCAGCTGAAACGAGACTGAGTCAATTTGTTTGATCGCACAGCTTTAAATAATAATTCAACAGATTGAAAATGTATTGCTCGTGTCATTAAATTACTCCGAATTCGGATAATGAATTGGAGTGAATTTCTATGTCGGAATAAAATTGATTTTGACGTTTTAATCCGTATTAATTATTAATAAATTATGTGTAATAAAATTATTAATTTTATTACTCGATATTGAATTATACTATTAACCCTTCGCACTCGTTATGCGATCTCCCTTTTCAAATTGTATTAGGTGATAAGGTAAAATTCAGTTTTCTTCGTAGGTTTTATTAATGAATCCAAACATGCAATAAAAATTATAGATCAGAGAGTTGTCAGATACGGGCAAAACAAAAAATCATAAATTCGTTGGATTAATTAACTACTATAGTGTATTATAATTATTTTATTCACTCCACACTGTAAAAAAAAATTGTATTTAAAAAAGAGTACCTGAACCTACTTATTTTTCTTTGAGTACAATTGCATCATAATGAGGGAGGACGTACTCAAATTTAAGCAACCGTAGTTTCTCAAAAATGATCATTGTGATTTAATATTGCTGATTTCAGGTTCTGTTCAAGCCATCTTAACAAAACGACCTGACATACCTAAAATAGTTGTTCAGAAGATTGTTTTCCACATGATTTGATGTCGATTGCTTATATGGAAACTGAATTATTACAACTCAATTATCTTACTTCTCATTGTTTTGGCTCTCTTTTTTAACATTTTTTCTGTTTATAACTTCTACAAGTCGCCATGGTAAGGCTTTGGGCTGGTGTGCATGAGGATCTGGGTTCGATTCCCGGTATGCATTTGTTGTAATTGATGATATTTATCAAAGGGGTTTATGAAGGCAGAATATGTAAACAAGCCTTTGCTTTTTTCATTTATTTGTAATCATTGTACTCATTTTTGAAAGCATGTCTTTTTTCAAATCAAAACTTTTGTATTCGCAGCCATGATAGGCATCAAATGTACTCAAAAGTGAGTACATTTTACTTATTTTCGAGTACCTAGTTCTAACAATGAAGTACTGAAGAACATAAACCAAGTGATCATAAGAACCGTAATTATGTGATATACATTTGAGAACACGAGGAAACAAACGTCAAATAATATCAAAACAAAGTGGCCGATAGAGAAATAGAATACTGTTGTTAGTAAAAAACATAATTGAATGAAATAATATAGCTGTCAGGTCCTTAATTAAATAAAATCCTAGATGATTTAATCTAACTGATATTTGGGTGTTTGTGACTATTGTCAGTATCATACCCCTAATAATATATATTAAATTGCATCACAAATACACATTTTTTTACGAGACTGTTTCATTATTGAATTATGTTTTGACTACGGATTGTTTGCATCACCATCTATTTCTCTTACCATTTTTTGTATAATTCGTTTCCTCAAATTCTAAAATGTATTCCATACGTATTTAATGATATGTCTTATGATCACATATGATTTTTTCTCTGCAATGCTCTGGACTTAAATACTTTAGTTCTGACAACCAGGCATACTTTTTTTTTGTTCGAATACAGTTTTTATTATGCCAAGCAATTTTGTCAGACATATTAATACGATGATTTACTTTTAAACTAGTTTACTTTTAAACATTATTTTGGATTTACAGATATTAAATAAATTATTTATTGGCAATAAGTTTGATGAAAATCACGTTACTTAAACATTTTGAAACTATAAATTTAATAAATTGAAATCCTATCCTACAATAAATTGAATTCATAAATTTAAATCCTATAAAAATAATGTATTCAAAGAAATTGCAAATGTTCATCTTAATCTAATTATAAGAATACACGAACTTGACACGTTCGATGTCAGATATGCATAGGAGCGTGATACAAATACAAAAAATACAAATATTGACGACCAACAACAGGCTCAAGGCCCAACAAGGTTGGTCCAGCTAGTATCTCATAACCATCCATCCCCAAATGAATATCTAACTTCTTCTTAAAATCCTTCACTCCTGTACAATTAACAATATTCACTGGCAAGTTGTTCCATTGCATGTTCCCTCCAATGATGAAAATCGATTATTGCTTTTTACATGTTATTTTGTAGCACAGGCTTAGTTGAGTGGTTACTACGATTAATCCGATCGATGTAGCTAGTGTTCTACACGAGCTACCGTCGCCCTGTGTATTTTAATAATATGATAACTTGGCAAAATTATTATTAAAATACATAGCGCGGCGATTGCTCGTGTAGAACCCTAACTAGGTCGATCGGGTTGATCGTAGAAACCAATCGACTAAGCCTGTGCTACAAAATAACATGTAAAAAGCAATAATCGATTTGCATCCTTTTAGACAACACAAGAATAAACTGTTCTTTTTTATTTTGAAGAATAGATGGGGGAAAAAACAATTCGTTATTTTGGTGAGTTAACCCTTTGCACTCCAAGAACTCTTTGCGTGTTCCGTTCTTTCTACGGAACAGTTATTCATCCTTATGTTATTTTCCCTAGAATGTGTTAAGCTTATAGGAAAAAGAAACCTAATCTGTCCTGGATCTGCAAAAGAACGAGTTGAAAAAAATATCGATTTTTTTTATACACAAGATCATGCTGTTCTCGTTTATTTTAAAGAACAGGGAACCAAAAGAACGAGTCGTTATGTTGTCGCCTGAACGGCGCCAACGGAATGCAAAGGTTTAAAAATTAGATATAGTACAGACAACTCTCGTTATCTCGAACTCGAAGGGAAGTGTATAAAAATTCGAGATATCAAAAATTCGAGTTATCGAAAGTCCTATAACAAAGCAGTTTTGGTAAAAAATAAATACTAGTACACGACTTCATTTAACATATCTATTCAAAATAGTTTGTTAAGTAGTATTTATATTTTTTTCGAAATCAATTATATTTTCCAAATGCACGATTGCTTGAAATGCCTCTTATGTTTTCATTTCCGGCCTCGATTCAATGAATGCACGCATAGATTTTGTCGAAGATAGAGCCTCTTACAAAGTTATCTTTTGGAGGAGATTAGCATTCTTAATTATCATTCTTCTTCTGAGAGCGATCTCTTATCAAATGCTGCTATAGAGAGTGCATTGCCTAAACAAAAATGAGAAGGGGTCGAGTGTCGTCTTCATATTTTAAGTGAGTTGCTTTCTGGACGGTCGGTAATGTTCCAAGAAAGTCACTCGCACTTTACCGAAAACGCCAGCTGGCTTGAGGGACGATAAATCATTAATCTTCCTTGTTGGACTGACTCTGCGTTAAAGAGGAGGGGATAAAGGGAATCCAGTCTGGAGACATTCAAACAAAAGGGTGAGGCACAGGTAGGATTCCATTGTACATATCCCCTTTCAATAACGCACAATAAGAAAGAGAACTGATAAAGAAGAACGTGGCAATTACATATATGCTAAAGATTCTTCAAAATCCGTAGTTTTGAGAGGAAAACAAAATTTTGAGTTGTGAGGAAACTTTCGAGTTATCGTAAATAACGACGAAAAACTTCGAATTAAAGAGATAAAATTACATTAAATAAGTAATGACGGTGCAGGGAAATAGATTTTTTTCGAGATATCGAAAAATTCGAGATATCGAAAAATTCGAGTTATCGAAGTTCGAGTTATCGAAGTTCGAGTTATCGAAGTTCGAGTTATCGAAGTTCGAGTTATCGAAGTTCGAGTTATCGAAGTTCGAGTTATCGAAGTTCGAGTTATCGAAGTTCGAGTTATCGAAGTTCGAGTTATCGAAGTTCGAGTTATCGAAGTTCGAGTTATCGAAGTTCGAGTTATCGAAGTTCGAGTTATCGAAGTTCGAGTTATCGAAGTTCGAGTTATCGAAGTTCGAGTTATCGAAGTTCGAGTTATCGAGAGTCTACTGTATTTTCTTTAAAAAACACTACACTGGCAATGGGGACGATGAGTGCTAATGCGTTAACATATAGCCAAAACCTTTATATAAATCCATAAGTCTGCTAAAAATCACCAGACCAAGCACATTCAAGTAAAACCCTGGTAACGTAAATAAAATACTGGAAAGTTTGGAGAGTTGTAGGTAATTTTTCCCTTACTTAACCTATCCTTATGAATTTATTTAATCAGGTCATGCATTATACCCATTACACATTCAAAACAGTCGCCATATTCAATTTTACAACACATTTTCCATATTTTATTTAAAAACATCGCATAAAGTAATCAAGAATTCATAAAAGACCTCAGCGTTGTCTTTCTAAATCCAGTTTTCGAACTAACCGTGCATCTTCCCAATCCGAGGCATTATCCCTGTCGTTAAGCGTCTACTTAAAGAACGAATCTCGGCTTCCGGTCGGATGGGGCTTATGACGCGTTATTTCCGGAAAACCAGGAGGCGTGCGACATTTAAGGGCACACTAAACAAGGCGGGAGTTTGCCTTCTAATGGATGCAAATTGGAGACTCGAAGACCCGTTCTTGGGCTCAGAACGGGAAATATTTTAAATAACAGTCACTTTATTATTCGCGATGAGTAAAGTTCGGGGAATTTATTTAGAAGCAAGGGGATTTCGTTAAATTTATCATGGATATGAGAGATGGGGGATTTAAATTGAAAGTTTCGTTCGAAGATTTATTTTAAAATGTAGGTTGAGAATAATTGAGGATCAAACGTTGAAGATGTGTTTTGTCTAAAATGTATGAAAATTGCATTATTAGATCATTGGATTTGTCTTTTAATCTTTTATCGAAGTAACTTATTTTAGGCGTATAAAACATTTTGTCCCACTAAAATTAATACTACCCACACACTATCAACAATCCGATTCTAACTTTTTTTTTAAATAGACAACTAAGAAATAAACACCTTTATGTATATCTTATATTTCATTTCTTTAACCCACATTTAATTTGCACATCCAAATCTTCAATCGAATTTGACTTTATGGAGGCCTTTCACATTTTTAGCGATATTGATTCGACTGTTATTGAGATCTATGCAGTTTCAATTTTCCCTGCTTGTTGACACACTATAGTTAACTCTAACCGATTGAAATAGTTTTTGTTATTTGGCAACAGTTTCAAGTATGGGTTTATTTTCATTTTTCAGACTTTATCATTTCTGCTGAAGAAGGGAGATGTGTCTCCCGAAACATCTGGATTTTACGTATTTTTATTGCGTCTGGATTCTATGTATTTTTATTGCGTCTGGATTTTAATTATTTTTATTGCGTCTGGATTCTATGTATTTTTATTGCGTCTGGATTTTAATTATTTTTATTGCGTCTGGATTCTGTATATTTTTTTTGCGTTAGGATTCTATGTATTTTTATTGCGTCTGGATTTTGCGTATTTTTATTGCGTCTGGATTCTATGTATTTTTATTGCGTCTGGATTTTACGTTTTTTTATTGCGTCTGGATTCTATGTATTTTTTTTGCGTCTGGATTCTATTTATTTTTATTGCGTCTGGATTCTATGTATTTTTATTGCGTCTGGATTCCATGTATTTTTATTGCGTCTGGATTTTACGTATTTTTATTGCGTCTGGATTTTACGTATTTTTATTGCGTCTGGATTCTATGTATTTTTATTGCGTCTGGATTTTAATTATTTTTATTGCGTCTGGATTCTGTATATTTTTTTTGCGTTAGGATTCTATGTATTTTTATTGCGTCTGGATTTTACGTATTTTTATTGCGTCTGGATTCTATGTATTTTTATTGCGTCTGGATTTTACGTTTTTTTTATTGGGTCTGGATTCTATGTATTTTTATTGCGTCTGGATTCCATGTATTTTTATTGCGTCTGGATTTTACGTATTTTTATTGCGTCTGGATTTTACGTATTTTTATTGCGTCTAGATTCTATTTATTTTTATTGCGTCTGGATTTTACGTATCTTTATTGCGTCTGGATTCTATGTATTTTTATTGCGTCTGGATTTTATGTATTGTTATTGCGTCGTTTTAGAGTTGTATTTGTATTTAGTAAGATACTAAGTGAGATTTTTATTTTAAATTCATTACTTTATTTTTAATTAAAGTCCCCTTGAAGGTCACTCTCAATTTGCATAAATTTGGATCAAAATTATAATTTCATGTCTTGAACAACAAGATTTTTTTCTGTAGTAAAACAGATATTATAACAGTGCTAATATCAGCATATATTCAAGCAACCTTAACAAGGCAACCTGACAAAGTTAAAATAGTTGTTCACAAGATGGTTTTCCACATTATTTTATGTCGATTGCTTAAATGGAAACTGATTTATTACAATTCAATTATCTTACTTCTCATTCTTTTGGCTCACCTATTTAACAGTTATTCTGTTTATAACTACTTCCCGTCACCCTGGTAGTGCAACGGATAAGACTCTAGACTGCGGTGCATGACAATATGGGTTCGATTCTTGGTAAGTTTTGGCTTTAATTCTCGATATTTATTAAAAGTAATTTATGAAGGCAGCTTATGTAAGCAAGCATCTACACTTTTTATTTATTGTACTCATTTTTCAGTACGTCTTTTTCAAAATTGAAACTCATGTATTCAGAGCCATCGAATGTACTAAAAAATGTGTGCATTTTACTTATTTTTGAGTACCTATTTTTAACAGTGCAAAATGAAAATGAAAACAAAAACCAATAAATGGGCATCTCGCAAATATTTTAAAAGGTCATTAAGATAGAAATAACACACACATAACATTAAAGTAAATTAAGCACCCTGTATAGTATATACCAGTAAAATAAAATATATATCTGCGACTCTTATTGATAAAAAACCACAGAACAAGAAGAAAGGATGACCAGTTAAAACTGCAGTTAAGAAATAAAATAACTCAGCATCACAAATCAAGCCTTTTATTCTAAAAATAATGATTCGTTATTTTTAAAGAAATAAATTTTTCTGAATTTTTTACATGAGGAAAATGTTATTCAAACCTGGATGAACTAACTTCTGAGTGCTTTATTGAGTAGGTATTCATGTTGAAATAAAAGAAAATGCATTCCTTTTTTAGTTACGAAAGATCTCACAACTGAAGAATTTCAATGCAAGACGAAATATATTTTTATCCTGCCGATTGGATTAATGAATGTGAAAAATATCCATTCTCTTTGTAGAAAATCTGAAACAAGCATCAATATATGCCCATATGGATTTTAAGTTATTGCAATCGCTGTATTTATTATCATGCTGATAAGGTTAATATTTCGGATATTCATAGTACAAATACGCTATTGTCAATATTTTCTTATATTGTAATGTAGTGAAGTAAATTATTCTGATTTATTTCTGTGATGCATTAAATATTGACATTATCCTATTAAGTTTAATTAAACTGAATGGGAAAATATTTGTACCAAACCTTCTACAGACTTACACTGCTAAAAATAGGTACTAAAAAATAAATAAAATATACTCATTTTTGAATTCATTCGATGCTTAGCATAGGTCCGAATACATGAGTATAATTTTTGAAAAAGGCTTGTACTCAAAAATGAGTACAATGAATAAAAAGAGCAGTTGCTTGCCTTCATAAGCGGCTTTCACAAATCACCTTAAATAAATATCAACCGTTACAACCAAAACTTACCGGAAATCGAACTTATATTCTAAAGCACCGCAGTCCAGTGCCTTGTCCCTTTGTCCATTGTACAACCAGGGAGACGTGAAGAAGTTATAAACAGAATAACTGTTAAAAAGGTATACCAAAAGGATAGGAAGTAAGATATTGAGATGTAATAATACAGTTTCCATTCAAGCAATCGACATCAAATAATGTAGAAAACCATGATTTAATATTGCTGATTTCTGGTTTTGTTTCAGCGATCTTAATAAAGGACCTGACAAACTTAAAATAGGCGTTTAAAGTTTGTCAGGTCCTTTATTAAGATCGCTGAAACAAAAGCTGAAATCAGCAATATTAAATCACAATGCTCATTTTTTTAGAAAGTACTGTTGCTTAAATTTGAGAACGTCATCGCTCATTTACGATGCAATTGTACTCAAAGAAATACGAGTAGGTTCAGGTACTCATTTTTAAATACCTTTTTTTTACAGTGAACGATCTCATTACCTAGTGAACTCATAGTCTAGTATAATGAGAGGTGATAATCGAATTCTTAGTTTGGTATTGGTCGAATTTGTATTTGAAGGCGTATTCTGAGTTTGATATACAACACTGTAACACTGTCCGGAAACACTATTAAACCACATTTTTAAACAATTGAGAAATTAGGAATGTAAAAAAAAGAGTTTTTCAGAAAAGTTAGGTGCATTTCCTGTACGCAAAGAAAATGTAGATACACTGCAACAAAATTAGGTGCACTGAGCACCAGCTAATTTTGAACAATCGTGTATGTGTAAATTAAACATCGACCAATTTAGAACCTTGAAAGTTCCAATTGCGGCACATGGCAACCTTTAGTCTTGGCGATAAACAAATATTTTCTTTGAGAATATGGTAAATCCGGCTCCTTTCGGCCACAATTGGACTATTTATTGCCTTTGGAACCACCCTGTATAAAAAAAATACTAACTATTCTACACCAAAAAAAGGCATGTGGTATTTTTTGGAAAAAAATCATCCCTCAGTGACCTCAAATAAACATCAATACATTAATAAATTACTGTATGTTTTAATACAATTCAATGATTATCTACATTAGTACTGCATCACCTCCGTAAGATCTTTTATTCAACAAGCAAGTTTTCAATTCCAATATCACCACCACTTTAATTTCTTATATATCTTTTCGATTCGCGTGCTTGAGACGTTGCCACCCATTTCTTGAAATGAAAGATATAAATAAAACATAAACGCTCGCACATCTTTTATTGACACAAGGCTTGTAGCATAAAACAACTTTATTGGCTATGAAGCGGAAAGATAAGTGTTTAATGCTGTAATAAAACCGTCCAATAAAAATTGGTTACAAACTATTAAAGAAGGGAGAAAAGGGGAACATACTGTGTAGATTATTTTATATATGGAAAGATTCTATAAAATAAAAGAGAGGATAATATAGGAGTTTAAGTAATTTGAAAATACAAGTTTACTCATTTAATACAAGAGCTTAAAGAATTTTTTTAATACTGCGTCAGTTTTTGCGCCATTAAAGTAATTTTTTTTTTGCAGACAAAAAAGAACATCGTAGCCAAAAGGCGATGAAACGTTTTTATAAATAATATTTAATTTGACGGAAAAATATTTACACTACAATAAAAAAAAAGTTATAAAATAAAAACATTTACTACTGGTAAAATGAAACTTTTTTCTTTTTAATTATGAACATTTTTATGTATAGGCCTATTATAAATATTAATATACATTTAAAAAAAAAAAAAAAAATTTATGAGGTTTTTTCTCTTTAAAAATAGTTTGCTTTAGAATTTTTATTTTATAAAGTAGCTATCAGGTTTTTTTAAATATACGACAGTTTAAGTATTCTTGCTTTTACTTTAAGCTTTGTGTTATTCTTAGAAATTTAATAATAGTCGGGAAAAAAAACTTCCTTAAACATTGTTAATCTTGTACAATTCTAAAACAATATATGACATAAGTTTTCCGAAATTATATAAATACAGTTTTACAAAACAATATAAAATAATCTTTTTTAAAAAATGGATACCGACTTAAATAAAATCCACTAAAAAGTAAAAATAATTTTTAATTTTACGACCAAGTTGAAAAAAATTAATTATTTCACATAAATTTTATACTTATTAAAACTTTTCGAAATCGGCGAAAACATTTATGTATGATTTTTGTAAATTGGCGCCAACTTCAAAGAGTTGTAATAAGTATAAAATTGATATTAATAAATTAATTTTTTTCAATTTTATCGAAAAATTAAAAAAAAAAATTACTTTTTAGCGCATTTTCTTTAATTGGTTTTATCTAAAAAAAAGATTATCTTATTTTTCCCTTTTAATTTTTAATTTAACAGGGGGCTTCGCCCCCTATTATTATTCACCAAAAAATTCAAGTAGCAACGTGTGCTCAATAATGTATATTGTAAAACAATCCTTATCAATGCCAATAATTGCTGGTTAAACTAAATGTCATTGTTGTACAACTTTTATTAAACAATGAAAATATTTTGAAATCGGATAAATTGTTTAAAAAAACTCCGGTTAATCGACATTTCCGGTAATATAAAAGCCGGATAATTGATAATTCTTTGCAGATTTTGCCTAAATGGATTTTTCTCTATCCAATAAAACAAAATGAATTTTTGAAATCGGACAATATATTTTTTTTAATCTTTCCGGTTAATTGAGAATTTCGTTGTTAAATGCCGGATAACCGAATATTTTTTCAAATGGCTCCCAAGTGAAACATCCCCTACTCAATAAAAAAAATTGTGCAAATATCTGAATTAGAACCGAAATCCTGCGCGAATATATATAAAAAAATACTTAACAATCTCACTGATAACCTCTCGACTTGGCGCGCTTTTTACGGTTTTAATTTAAAAATTGGCGGTTTTATTTTTGAGTTTTGGTTGACGCGCTGTTCAGTCGGTTAAAAATAAACGTGTAACAGCTCTTGGATTTTTTTTTATTAATCACTTTCAATGAAAATATGAAAGACTAATCGTGGAAATTTTCAATTATAAATTTGAGTTACACCCTTATGTCTGGTGACGAAGTTTTTTTTTAATATGAAATACTCCACCGACGTCAAATGCGATATTTCAAAAATGCTTGAGATATGCTAATCTCAAAGACAGGTTCATAAGATATGTCAAAATCGACAATTTTAACATACAGCTTACTTTTTGTGAGCAAAGATATTGTATATCACAAGACATGTAGGAAATATTATGTGTCCTGAAGTTTCCTATTCGATAAGTTTCACATTACATAACATTATTCTTATAAAGAAAACTTCTATATATCTTTAGATGGTTAGACTGTTAAAAATAGATGATCATTTTTGAAGAAAATTCATCTTTTTTTACGGAAATAGTTGTCTGCAAACTACTCCGATTAAATATTCCGTCAAAATGAAAACTATTTGAAATAAAAATCGACTACACGATTAGAACCAGGAATCCGTTGGCCGTTAATCGCGCGGCCTATCAATCAGGCCAGAAAATCTTGTTTTGGATCACGACAATATTATGTAATTAAGGGCTGAAATTACACTGTTAAAAATAGGTATTCAAAAATAAGTAAAATGTATTCATTTTTGATTACTTTCGATGCTCATAGCTCCGAATACATAAGTTTCATTTTTGAAATAGATATGCACTAAAAAAATAAGCACAATGAATTAAAAAAAAATAGCAGATGCTAGCCTACATAGGCTGCCTTCATACATCACTTTCAAGAAATACCGACAATTACAACTTAGATTTACCGGGAATCGAACCCAGATCTGCAGCACCGCAGTCCAGTCTTATCCGTTCAGCTATCGAAGCGACGCGAAGAAGTTATAAACAGAAGTAATGTTAAAAAGGTTTGCCAAAAAAAAATGGGAAGTAAGATAATTGAATTGAAATGACTGTTTCCATTTCAGCAATCGACATCAAATAATGTGGAAAACCATCTTCTGAGCAACTATTTTAAGTGTGTCAGGTCGCTTTGTTAAGATGGCTTGAACAGAAGCTGATATTAGCAATATTAAACCACACTGCTCATTTTTGCAAACGTACCGTTGCTTAATTTTGAGTGCATCATCGCTCATTTACGATGCAATTGTACTTAAAAAATCAAGTACGTCCAGTACTCATTTTTTTACAGTGTAGAACCGAATGAGTTGATATCAACGGCAAGAAAAATTAGTAAATTACTTTCCTCAACATTTTGAGGAATCTTGTTTCGTCAAAAGTCAAGCGATTTAACGATGAAACGATTTGTCAAAATTGATGAAAATTACACTGAAGATCTAGGATATTCAAAAACGATAGTTTCTGAGTGTCTACAAAACTTAGCCACAATATTCTACAACAAGCATATACTAAAATCCACACTGAAAGAAAAAGTACTTAAAAATGAGTACCTGAATATACTCGTTTTTCTGTGAGTACAATTGCATGACTTACTCATGTAATCGTACTTTCTCAAAAATGAGCAGTGTTATTCAATATTGCTAATCTAAGCTTCTTTTCAAGCCATCTTAACAAATCGACCTGACACACTTAAAATAGTTGTTCATAAGATGGATTTTCCACATTACTCAATTAGTGTTCACATAGTTTTAAAAAAGGGCAGGGGGGATTTGCCAAAAAGGGCACTTTTTGTTATGTAAAAGGGCACTTTTTGTTATGTAAAAGGGCACTTTTTGTTATGTAAAAGGGCACTTTTTGTTATGTAAAAGGGCAAAGGGTACGATTGAGATACCAAGGCAATCCTACAGACCTACGTTTCTGCGGAAAAATATATTTTTTTAATTACAGGGCGCAAAGAAGATATTGAAAAAAGGCAGGGCACATTTTCACTTCTAAAAAGGGCAGGGCGCGCCGCCCTTTGAAAAACGCATAACAGGAACACTAACTCAATTATTGAAACTCAATTATCTTGCATCCCATTATTTTGGCACACCATTTTAATATTTCTTCTGTTTATAATTTCTTCACGTCTCCTTGGCAGTACAACGGATTCTCAGGGCTGCGGTGCCTGGGGATTTGGGTTCGATTCCCGTTCAGTCTTGGTTGTAATTTTTGATGTTTATTGAAAGTGATTTATGAAGGCAGCCTACGTAGGCAAACAACTGCTCTTTTTACTCATTGCACTCATTTTGAATAAGTCTTTTTCTAAAATGAGACTGATGTATGTATATTCGGAGCTATGATAAACATCGAATTTACTCAAAAATAAGTGCATTTCACTTATATTTGAGTACCTATGTTTAATAGTGCATGTACATGGCGAAGTATTTGAATTTTTAAAAGAAAGCTTAACGTTAAAAAATTTACCCTAGAAAGAGCGAGACCAGAGTTTCTATATTAATAATTCATAAGTTGTTAAAAGGCAACAAGTATAAATATTAGACGAAATAATCAAACAAGTGACGGGATAATTAGTAACTAAAAATTAAAATGTTCACAAATTGTGTAACTAACATAACATTCAATTCATATATTTTCTTATACCTTTATCTATAAATTTATTATTGCATATTTTTATTTAATATACTAGGGAGCTCTGCCCCCTGCTCCGCTGACGCTCTGCCAACCCCCGGAAGATTCTCTTTGGTTTGCTTCGCAAACCAATGCTTGGCTTCATACACTGTAGACAATGAGTCCTAACCACAATACTTTTTTAGCTACCTTTAAAACATCTCGGTCTGTAAGTATCGAATTCTTTCAATTGTAGAAATGTTTCAGCTCAATTGTTTCTGCTCTTTGAAAAGGGAAACATGTTCCAACAGATTATGCACCAAGCATAAATGAGTCAACTTTTACTCTAATCGCCAACTTTTATTTAAAACTACTAAATACGTGACAGTGTTGGCACTAAAAATAATACGCCAAAAAGATATATATTAAATTATGGGAAACTGGGTTGCCCATATTCCGACTTCCTCTTTTTTCGACCGTCATTTTTTAAAAGTACTTCAAATAAATAGCTACATCTAATATAATTTTCAAGATAGAATTTCAATATTGATACCATCTAAGAAAGGAGTGAACATCACTATAATTGTTTAATGAGAAAAAGTATATTTTTGAACTATTTAGAGTAGTTTAAATTTTTCCGTTCAGAAAAATCATTAAAAAATTTCGATTAATTTAGACATTTCGTAAATTGTTTAGAAATTTATAACTACAAAACTAAATCGAAATATCAAAAAATATCTAGATCATTTGTAGTTTATCATATGTAGTTTATCTATTATCTATCAATAGTTTAATCTATGTCCTAATTTTTAAAAAAAAAAAAAATTATGAAAATTGAAAGACAAGTATTCAAAAGTATATGAACTTTTTTTAAATGTTATGAAATCATGATCTTAACATTAAATAACGTCTTAAATACTTATCGCATTGAAAAATATATATATTCACCTTATTCCTCAAACGTTTTTTAACAAACTGACACAATTTCATAATTTTAGGACATTTACTTTTTGAGATGTGTGCGGAACAATGAGAAAAAAAGTCGCAAATTAAAATAATCTGGATATTTGCGAAGAAATATTGCTTCTTTGCTAATTTGAATACCTAGCTTAATTAACAATATCTAATTTAATTGTGAAGTTAGAAATATAATCTTTATGACATCGGAAAGATAAAGTTTTAACGGACATTAGTATATTTTTTTAAATAAGAAAATATTAAATTTTAAATTACTTCCAGCAGTTAAGAAATCCAGTTGCAAAAATGAGGGTGAAAAAACTTCAAATAAGTGGAGCGTGTTTAAATGATTAAAAAATTTATATATTCAAAACTAATTCGAATTTTAAAAAATGCTTACTTGGATTTCCAGTTCAAACCTTTTCGTACGTTTACTAAAAAATTTGATCTCTCCTTTTAATAGTGTGTCAGTAACTCGACGAATAAAATTACTATCGAACGAAATTTTAGTAACGACGATTATAATATTAAATAACTTCTAAACTAATAATCATATTGAAACAAAAATATATTCGTCTTGTTTATCAAACATTTCTTAGCAAATTCTGTTAATTTCGTAATTTTAGGATTTTTACTTTTTGAGATACGATCTGAAGAACAGCGAAATAATTAGAAATTCCCCATAGGGCTTACTTCTTTTTTTTTAAATAGAGAGATTCGAACAAAAATATCTTTATAGTTGATTGTTAAGAATGTTGAATTATTTACGTTAAAAAAAACTAAATTCGTAAGACTAAAACTTAAATATTTTAGAAAAATAACCAACTTATTATTTTAAAATTGAACAAAACCACGATTTTATAATATTCTTGTAGTACCATGATTGTTTTACTTTACGAAAATCTAAGTTGAAATAGGTTTTTTAAAGTCTTACTTATTTATTCAGCATATTATGCTCAACATTTCTTCTGTATTTATAATATCACTTTCCCTAAAAAGTTATTTTCTTCAATACGCAGTTACAGTTACGATGCTTTTCATTCTGTAACCGAAATAGGAAAAAAAGAATTGCGCGGGATAAAACGAATAAATTTTGTTTTAAAATCGTTTGAAGGTAAATCCAGTTGGAACCGTAACTGAATTCATTCGATTTAAATCAAAGGTAAGCGGAGGAAAATATTTTTGTCAAGAAAAAAGACATTTTATTTATTAGCATAAAGTTTTATGCATTGAAAACGTTAAAATAAAAGGATTCCCCATTATATATGATGGAAGAAAAATTTAGATTTGGAAGAATTCGAACAGTGAGTTTCATCAAATGTTATAAAAAAAAAGACCTTTCCAACATATAGAATTCATGTAAGGACTCAAAACTATAAATTTATAAATGTTATGGGATATAAGTTTTAAAATTGCTATTTTGTTCAACATTTATATTTGGGAATCTTAAAAATAAACTATTTGTAAAAGATATAAATAGTAACGCTAATAGATTTTATAATACAAAACTCTAAAGATTGCAACAATGCACACAACAAATCACAACCCAATGGAAGAGTAAGACACAAAGCAAAATCCAGAGAAACGTCCTTTGTTTGTAATTTTTTTTTAATAAGGATAAAAGAAATTAGTAAGGTGTAGTCAATAAAACAATTTTTATTGCAATAATAAAAATCATAGTTTAACTTTATGGTAGTTAATGTTATTGTCAATCTCTATATATAATTCTCTTACGCGATGATTGAAAAACGCTGTATATCTTTTTACGGAATGGCAACAGCAGTTTGTTTACAAAATTCTGTTGCCTCCGTATTTGTATTTTGCCATTATGTAAGCCATTTTGACCATTAACCTCTTCAATTCATTGGTGAATAATTATTTTCATGATGGCCGCTAAAATTAGGAAATATATAAGCCTTATTATATATTTTAAAAACAAATTGTAAAACAGATCGAAACTGGAAGCGAACAAAAAATTGGGGTGGTGCCATCAATTGATAGTTGTTCAAACTACATTCCCATAAATTCATTTAGTAAGACGTCACTATTTAAAAAATTAAACAATTCTTGTAGGAAAGATTATTGTATGCCTAACGTCCATTTTATCCGAAACAAAATACCAATAACGTTAGCAGTTCAGCTAAAAGTCGGGAAAGGCATGAAAATAACATAAAAAATAATGGTACACATGTCAGTGGTAACATTGTTTTTCATTTACAGTTAACTCATGTATTTTTTTTTAAATTCACAAAAAAACTTTCAAAAATCCATACTAGAAAACACATCAATAAATACAAATATTAAACTCACCTGAGTTAAAAATAAAGATATCCATCAAACAAAATAAATTCAAACACAATAATTCCACTTAGAACCACACACAAACGCATTCCCCTCATAGCCATTCATAACTTCCGTTTCATTTACCTCAACAACAAACCCTTATCATTTCGAAAGAAGAAAAGAAGAAAAAAAATTCTTAGCACCAGGGGTAAAAAGCGGATCAAACGATAATATTTATTCCAGTTATCGTTTGCGTAGAAGACTCCTGTTCGATTCTCAAATATTCAGACGATTACGAAGCATATGGAGTGACTCCCACGACAATTCGGGAGCTCCGTAGAACAATACAGGTAAGAGGGAAATGCCGATATTTTCGTTGGCATTTCGCTACAGAGATAGAAATATAAGGGTTATGCAACATATTTTGCTATGCTGTGTATTTATTAAAATATCATTTATCAATTTAAATTTGTGTTGTGTTTGAAAGCTTGTGAAGATATTCATACACTATGTTTAAGTTTTGACATTGTAAAGGTGGGGGATTATTTTATACTAAACAACAAGTTGTGACAAATTCCCCGATTTCAATACGTGTTATTTAAATGAGTTTTATATTTTCACCAAAAAAACCCCAGCTTTTTCATTTGTGTCACCATATATCATATGAACATCGGAAGTGCATAAGCAGTTATATCCAAAAATTCGAAAAATGAGGCTTGGTATTAATATGCTCTTTATTATATTTTAAAATTGACACCAAAGCTATAAAGAAGCAAAATCCTTTATTTAATAATATATTTTTTTTTTTAAATCACTCAGAAACAAAAGTAGCTATATATACATTAATTAAGATTTATGTGTATATGTAAAAGCAATTATATTCAATGAGCGTCATCGAAAGTGGTTTTTGATTAGTTAGAATGTGGTTTGGTTTAGTTAATTAACGTCTCACTAGAGCTGTACATTCGGTTATTGGCGATGGTTTGGGGCCTATAAAAGGAAAGACACGGTAACGATGCCTCGTATTTTTGAAACATGGTCAGATGACAAGAACAAAACCTAAGCTGGCACCCGAAGCAACCTCAATAGGCGTCTGGACATCGGATTTATCGTGTACCAATCCCGTACACACAATAGCACCAGTGGCGAAGGGTCCAGTCATCGAGAGATTCGCCGATGACCATGCAAAAAAAAATCGATATTTTATCAATTAAAAAAAGTTTTAAATGCATTTGTTTACTTTATTTAATTTTTTTTTTATTTAAACGTTTAAAATGTCCCAAAAAATGAAGCCATTAAATCAATTTAAACCAAAAACACTCGGAAACAAATCCCGCACTTTCTAATCGTGCCAAGAGTCAAGAATCTGGCGATTAAAACTTCTCAAACTTCGCCAACTCATCTGTACCGGAGACCGAATCTCGTTTATGAGCGTCAACCAATCAGATTCGTGCTCAAACAACAGTTGACGGTCGCAAAGCTATTATATCGGGGTGAGGGCACTTGACGCGATGACCATCGCAAAAAGTCACGCCTCGCCACTGAATAGCACAATTTGCTGGGTGTTCTGGATGACTTTCTAGTATTTTTGTAGCGGAGCTGGCAACCCTCCGATCGCAAGACTACTTCTTTACTTTTCTTTGCCGAGCCCATCGCACGAGCTAGAACTAGCAATCCTCTGATTACCAGTTGAACGCCTTTATCAACTGGGCAACTGTAGGCCCTGTTGGAAATTGGATATAGCTCATTTTGCTTCTTGAAATAAAACAAGATGGCGGCGCAAACATTTGCGAAACCAGTTACTAACTAGTTTCGCAACTCGAAAAAGGATTCATGTAAACATTAAAATTTAGTTTATAAGTTATTCTGTAATCTCTTTCTTCATTATTACAAATTACTGTGTTAACAGTAGTTAAATATTGACATTTTTTCTACTTATTCAAAAAACAGTATTTACTACTGTACTTTTAATTTACTCAAAAAAGTTTTTAGTGCATCAATGTTTTTGCATTATGACTACGCATATATAAACTCCTTTTGGCACACATTTGTAAAAAAATATAATTATTTTAAATTTAAATTTACACTCTGACAAACTACTTAACTAAATATAAATTATATTCTCTTCATCCTTTAAGTTTCAATCACCGTCTTTGGGAAACGAAACTTTTGTGTCAAATTTAACGCGACAGCAAATTAAATCTTCCAAGAGATCTTTCACGCGAAACAACGAAAAAACTCTTTTTGCTTCCGAAAAACTCTTTCTGCTGCGCACCACACCACGAGATTATGAAAGTAATTAAAATATTCAAATTTCTCAAAACTAAGTTATAAAGAGATAGGGGGGGGGGGGGGGGACATTTACATTTTCATTAACTCCCTTTTGGGATACTGTTTCGTAAAAATATTTTCGGAGATAATGTGATTTCAAGAAACCAACAAAGGATTACGATTACGATTTTACTTAAAAATTACATTTCTGTAAAAAATAGTACATTCTTAAGAACCTTAATGAACATAATTTAAAATCAGTATAAATTAGCTGCTAGACACTTTTTCACCCAGTTTTGTAGTATTTTTGTTAATATCCATTACATTCATTTTTAAGAATAAAAAAATGGATTTACATGTCTTATCCTGAAATCTAATTGTCTGGCCAGTAAATGTATCTATTATATCTTGACAATTCTCCTTACGTTTTATCCTATACATTGTCTGTCCAGAGTTCAAAATTAAATTGTAAAAGTTGGCGCTATTGGCACCTAGCAACTTTTTTTAGTTGCTAAAATCTTCTGCTTAGGCGTAATTTTAAAATAATTCTAATTTCTTAAGCAGAGCTGCCAACTCATATTTTTGTAATCTTTACTTCACTGTAAAAATAAAGGGTACTTAAAAATGAGAACCTTCTTTAATTAGTATAATTACATCGTAAATGAGCAATGGCGTACTCAAATTTAAGCAACCGTATTTTCCCAAAAATGAACAGTGTGATTTAATATTGATAATCACAGCTTCTGTTCACTCCATCTCAACAAACCTATCTGGCAAACTTAAAATAGTTATTCAGAAGATGGTTTTCCATTTTATTTGATGTCGATTGCTTCAATGGAAACTGAGTTATTACAACACAATTATCTTACTTCCCATTCTTTTGGCACACCTTTTTTTACCATGTCTGCTGTTTATAACTTATTAACGTCGCACTGGAAGTACTGCGGATAAGGCCCTGAACTGCGGTGTCTGAGGATATGGGTTCGATTCCCGGTAAGTCTAGGTTGTAGCTGTGGACATTTATAGAAAGGGGTTTTACTTAAACCTTAAATAGGAATTGTAAGCTATATACGAGCTTCTAAACTAAAATACCTGTTATTCGCATAAGGTTAAAATAAAACAACCCCTCAATTTAATAATTATAATGTTGAAGTTTTAAAGAGAAAAATGGATAGAGTTTCAGAATTAACAATATATTTTCTGTCGATTAAAAATATTGCATATACGAGGTGTGGCTAGAAAAAAACCGAACTGATGCTATAAAAAAAATTTATTTTCCATTATTTACAATTTGATGTTATCTCCTTCAATGTACTCTCCTCCTCGGTCTACACACCGCTCCATACGAATTTTCTACTGTTCATAGCAATGCTGCAGATCATTTTACAGGCAAGTCCACACATTACTTCCGTCGCTTTTTCTTTTACTGCTTCAACACTCTCAAATCACGTTCCTTTCAAAGCTGACTTGACTTTAGGGAAAAGAAAAAAATCACAGGGGGCCAAATCAGGTGAGTAGGGTGGATGGTCTAAGATGGGAATGTTGTGATTGGCTAAAAACGTCTTCACTAACAACGCATTGTGAGCTGGGGCATTGTCTTGGTGCAGGATCCATGTCTTTTTTTTCCACAAATCGTTCTGTTTTCTCCGTACTCGCTCACGTAGGGTAGTCAGGACGCTAATGTAGTAATGCTGATTCACTGTTTGTCCCTCTGGTACCCAATCAATGTGTACAATCCCTTTGACATAAAAAAAAACAATCATCATTGCCTTGAATTTCGATTTTGACATTCGTGCTTTTTTTTGTCGTGGAGAATCAGGAGATTTCCAATGCATCGATTGGCGTTTGGTTTCGGGATCGTAAGTAAAAAACCACGATTCATCACAAGTAATAACATTTTGTAAAAAGGTGGGATCACGTTCAATGTTTCCTAGGATGTCAGAACAAATCATTCTTCGGCGTTCCTTCTGTTCAATTGTGAGACACTTTGGAACCATTTTTGCACACACTTTGTGCATGTTGAAACTTTCATGAAGAATCTGCCTAACACTTTCCTTGTCAATTCCTGTCAACTCAGACATTGCTCTGATTGTTAAACGGCGATCTTCTCGAACAAGTTTACCGATTTTTTCAATGTTTGCATCAGTTTTTGCTGACAATGGTCTGCCAGTGCGAGCGTCATCACTTGTGTCTTCGCGGCCATCTTTAAATCGTTTAAACCACTCAAACACTTGTGTTCGCGATAAACAATCATCGCCGTACACTTGTTGCAACATTACAAACGTTTCACTTGCAGATTTTCCAAGTTTGAAAAGAAATTTGATGTTAACACGCTGTTCTTTCTGTACACTCAACATTTTTCCGACGCACAGACAAAACGTCAACTACTTAGAACAGACGCCACGGGCAGACTGAGTGCAGGAGGCAGATAAAACTCGAGCAGTAGGCGGAGCAAGAGTCACGTGACAGGCCAGGCGACTTTCAGCCTTATTGCATTCGTTTTATTGTTTCACCTGTGCTAGTTCGGTTTTTTTCTAGCCACACCTCGTATATATATATATATATATATATATATATATATATATATATATATATATATATATATATATATATATATATATATATATATATATATATATATATATATATATATATATATATATATATATATATATATATATATATATATATATATATATATATATATATATATATATATATATATATATATATATATATATATATATATATATATATATATATATATATATATATATATATATATATATATATATATATATATATATATATATATATATATATATATATATATATATATATATATATATATATATATATATATATATATATATATATATATATATATATATTATCTTCCCGTGCTTAGAACGGGTATTTCAGTTAATTGAATATTTATCTAAGTACTAATTAGTAAAGCTTAAGGCATATTTGAATACAAAAGTCGTTTTTTTTTTAAATATGGCTTAGCAACCTCGGGCCATATATCAAGTTTCAAATTAAAATTACTATTGCCTACATTGATATGTATGATTTACAGTATGGATATATTTTTAATTACTGATATTAATTTGCAATGAGTGGAAAGATATTTAATCTATATTTCTTCATGCAAAGTGGATGGAAAAAAACCTCAAATTATGAAAAATACTTTACCTTCATGAATAAAACCTTTGTCATTGTCGCGCATCGGCAGTGACAGTCATTAAAATTTTAAGGCAGATTACTCTTTCAGCGAAGCTCTTCAAATGAATAATGAATTTTTATACACACCAACAGTTCACTTATTAAGCAGAGAGTTTTAATAAAATCCCCTGTGTAAAATAGCGCATAAAAGGGTATAAATTAAAAAATGATATAAAACTGTATATTAAACACTTTTGGTTTTTAATATATTTAAATGCTTATTGTCGGTCATACGAACAAAGTTAGAAGTTGGGAACTTTTTAGATATGAAAGAAAATTTTAAAATAGGTACGTGCACACACTGTTAAAAAATGTGCTTAGAAATGAGTACATGGAAGTACTGGTATTTCTGTGAGTACAATTGCATCGTACATGAGCGATGACGTACTCAAATTTAAGTAATCGTACTTTCGCAAAAATGAGCAGGGTCATTTAATATTGCTAATATCAGCTTCTATTCAAGCCATCTTAAAAAAGCGACCTGACATACTTAAAGTAGTTGTTCAGAATATGGTTTTCCACACTATTTGATGTCGATTGCTTGAATGGAAACTGAGTTATTTTGATTCAATGATCTTACTTCCCATTCTTTTGCCACGCTTTTTTTTAACATTACTTACGTTTAACGGATATAGTCATGGACTTCGATGCGGATGACATCAGGTGGATTGAGTTCGATTCCAGGTAAGTTATGTTTGTAATTATTGAAATGGATTAATGAAAGCAGTCTACGTAGACAAGCAACTGCATTTTTTATTCAATTTACTCATTTTTGAGTACATGCTTTTTTCAAAACTGAAACTTGCGTATTTGGAGCTATGATAAGCATCGAATGTAATCAAAATGAGTACATTTTACTTATTTTTTTTAAGTACCTATTTTTAATAGTGCATACTTGTTATAATGGTTACTAACAGAAGAAGGGATATTTCCAAAATATGCTACGTTTAAAATATTCGTCAGAAATGGCGAAATGTTTTCGAAAATATGACGAAATTTCATTATAAAATGATAAAATATCTATCAAAATGACAAAAGGATTTCGCCATTTTTTCACAAAGATTAAAAAACTTAATTATTTTTCTCTAAAGTAAGTTTCTTCTCTATTGATAACAATGCGACTAATACAGAAATAAAAGGTTACAATAATTTAAATATAATATCGTACCAAAGTTAGTTACATAACTGCATAAAAAAACTGAGATGCACTTACAATTTTCATTCGATCTATTCTTCAATTATTTCACTTTTTAAATCGCATTTTGAATTTCAGATGCTGCTTAAGGAAACCTAAAACAAATTAAAATTATTTGTTATTAAATTTATGTAGATATTTATATTTGTATAAGTAAACTTGTTCCTACTTCCGCATACATAACATTAATACTAACTAATTTACTAAGATTATTGCTGCATAAATTTGAATAAAATAGACATTAGTAATAATGCAAAGAGTAAAATGACTTAAAACAATTAAAAGACGTCTACTTAAAATGTGACTAATGTCATTTTAATTAACCTATTTGAAGAATTTTAATTTCTATTATGCATCGCAAACTCTTTAAATTATAAATCCAAGGAGAAAACAACATCATTCTAACAATGGAAAACCATTAATCCGAACAATGGAAATCCGTTAATCCAAACAACCTAAAGCCATCAATTCAAACAATGAAAAGTAATCATTACAAACTGTTGAAAATCATCATTCCAAACTGTTGAAAACCATCATTTCAAAACAGTTGAAAATCATGATTCCAAGCAGTCGAAAATTATTATTCCAAATTTAAAAAAAACTTCTAAACCATACAAAATAATCATTCTAAACAATAGAACACAACAACTTTAAACAATTAAACAATAGTTCCAGACAATAAAAAGAAACATTCCGTACAATGAAAAACAATCATTCTAAACAACAAAATATACTCATTCTAAACATTAGAATACAATAATTCTAAACAATGGGAAATATATTTATTCAAAATAATAGAAAACAATCATTCTAAACAATCGTTTTAAACAATGCAGAACAATCGTTCTAAAATTAAAAACAATCGTCCTAAATAATGAAAAACAATCATTCTAAACAATGGAAAAAACATTCTTTACAATGAAAAGCAATCATTTCAAGCAATGGTAAACAATCATTCCAAACAATTGGAACTATTAAACCCAAACAATGCAAACTCAGCATTCCAAATAAATGAAAATAATAATTTCATACCATGAAACACAGGAATTCCAAATAATAAAAAATAATCATTCCAAACAATAAAAAACAACCATTCTAAACTATGGAAAACAACCGTTCTAAATATTTTGTTGACACTCAATCCAAATAATAAAAATCACTCAATCCAAAAAGTAATGCTTTTCAGACATAGGAAATCCTTAATTCTAAAACATGAACACATCCATTTCATATAGAAAAACGATCCAATTCAAATAATAGAAATCACACATAAACTATGAAAATCAACAATTCCAAACAATGGAAACCAAGCAATCCAAACAATGGATATCAAACATTCAAAAAATTAAACATACCCATTTCAAACATAAATCCACCAACCGAAATAATCGAAATCCTCCTATCCAAATAATAGAAATCACTTATTTCTAACAATGAAAATCGAACTGTTCCCAACAATGAAAATCACCCATTCCAAATATTATAAATCGTCCAATGCAAATAACAGAAATCATTCAATACAAATAACAAAAATCACGCAATGAACACAATAGAAATCGTACTGTTCGAAATAATGGAAATTATCCATCTCAAACAATAGAAATCACTCAATCCAAATAACAGCAATCATTCAATCCAAATACCAAAAATCACGCAATGAAAACAATAGAAATCGTATTGTTCGATATAATGGAAATCATCCATCCCAAACAATAGAAATCACTCAATCCAAATAACAGAATTCACTCATTCCAAATAACAGAAATCACCCAATCGAAATAATGGAAATCGTTCTACACAATCTCAATCACACATTCCAAATACAAACATTATAAAAAAAATAAGCAAAATATGTACATAGAAATCGTATTATTTCAAATAATGGAAATCACCCATTCCAAACAATAGAAACCACTCAATCCAAATAACAGAAATCACGTAATGGAAACAATAGAAATCGTACTGTTCGAAAAAACGGAAATCATCCATCCCAAACAACAGAAATCACTCAGTCCAAATAACAGAAATCACTCAATTGAAATATTAATCGTACTGTTCTACACAATCTAAATCACACATTCCAAATACAAACTTTATAAAAAAAATAAGCAAAATATGTATATAGAAATCGTAGTGTTCGAAATAATGGAAATCATCCATCTCAAACCATAGAAATCACTCAATCCAAACAACATAAATCACTCAATCCAAATAACAGAAATCACCCAATCCAAATAACAGAAATCACCCAATCAAAACAATAGATATCGTACTGTTCGAAATAATGGAAATCACCCATTCCAAACAATTGAAACCACTCAATCCAAATAACAGAAATCCCGCAATGAAAACAATAAAAATCGTTTTGTTCGAAATAATGGAAATCATCCATCCCAAGCAATAGAAATCACTCAATCCAAATAACAGAAATCACCCAATCAAAATAACAGATATCGTACCGTTCTACACAATCTAAATCACATCATTCCAAACTATACAAAAAGATAAGCGAAATATGTTTCCGAATAAACAATGGGGGAGGGGGAACCTTATACTTCTACAAACATTCTACTCAATCCTTTTCTTGCGGCATAACAACCTCCACAAGACAAACACGGCTTCAAAAGAACAGCGGAACAAACAGAGTTTCAGCCCCTCTTCTCAAATGCTAAACTAATTTCTGCAGGCGAGATCTGCATGCGAGCTGATCACATGGGATGCCCATCCATCAGGACACTGTGACGGCCGCGGAGGATGCCGGGAGACAGGCAATCATTCAAACGCTTGTTAAAAGGGGACGTTTCTTTTCCCCTAACAGGGAAAATAGGGATATTTCTTTTGGGAGAAGGGGACAATCGAGTTTATTACTTGAATTTGCGTCGCAGAGATGGGTTCGGTGTTGAAACATTTATCATGGTTTATGTATAAATGTATAAGGTTTTTTTGAAAACAGGGTGTCAAAATTTCAAATATTTTCTTTCAATAAACGCCCGATCTATTGTGATTCTAATGTTCATGTGACCGCTGTGTGAACAATTATAATGGAGATTTACATAATGCTTGTAGATACTGTATCTATAATAATAATAAAAGAAAGCTGTCTGGATTTCAAAACACCTATATATACTTACTTTGCCTATAAAAGGATACAAATTTATATAGATACATCTTAAGATAATTTTACGCATCTTAAGGATAGATAATTACATACATTTATTTATATATAAATTTATATAATTATTTATCCTTTAGATGTGCGCCTACAACTCGGGATTTTTAAATTCCATTTAGATTCTTAAGTAAATTTTTAACGGTTTCTGAAGCTATTTAAAAAGATATATCTACATTGTTATAAAACTATAAGAATGTGTCAATAATAATTTTTAAAATAAATAATATGTTTCTTGCTTTAAATAATTGAAATAAATATTTATTTAATATTATATAATAATTGTAAGTGTTTTAGAAGCCAAAATTGAAAGAACATGTTTATATTTATTTTTAAGTTATACTTCATTACATACTAAGAATGGTTACATTATAATATTAAAATACATACGGGAACTGCGAAGGCGAAAATCTAAATTAATATATGTGTTTCCTTCGTGTAGAGAATAATCGTTTTATTTCACCCTGTGCGCAGAACGGGTCTTTCTTCTATTTTTGTAATATAATATATTTTCTAATAGAGAAAATTCTGCAATTTATTAAATTTCTATATTATTTACCTTGCAGCTTCTATCTTATTCATGCTAGTAGTGTAAAAAGGCCGATTCTAAGACGAGGTGCTGTGCGGATCTTGAGGAATAATTGAGGATTTGTGAGGAATAATGAGGAATAATTGAGGATTTCTGCGGATCTTTAGCGGATCTTGGTGGTGCTGTGCGGATTTTGGCGGTGCTCTGTGGATTTTGGTGGTGCTGCTGGCGGATCAGGGCGGATCTCGTCTGTCAAGCCGCGGGGGCGTGGCCTAATGGAGATGACCTCAACCAATCAGGTGTCAGTAAGTGACGTCACACGCAGGGGGCATGGGAACAGGTGCTGATGACTCATCGCCGCCGATGGGCATGTCACACCGTGTCTCAACGTGTATGTACAGGAACGGACCAATCAGCGTCTTGTTTGAGGATGACCTCATGAACAACCAATCAGGTGTCAGTAAGTGACGTCACACGCTGTCGGGGCAAGCAGAACTAGTTCTGCTTGTAACCGCAAGGCGGCGCTGCATGTAGGGGAACGGACCAATCAGATGCTTGCTTAAGGATGAGCCAATCACAGGCCAGAAGAGGGGCTAATTCTTCTCCGTCGTCGGTATAAAAGCGGATGTCCGAGCCTAGCTCTGACATTCTCTCAGTAGAACCTGCTCTTGCGACTACTCTAGTTTAGCTTAGCTTTGTTTAAAATGACTTCTTTAAAACGAAAAGCTGATTCTGATAATATGATTGAAGATATTCCACCAAGAACCTTCCGCCTTGGAGACGATATTTTCGTTTCCTGCAGTTTTTTCAACAAGCGAGTTCTGATTCATATTCGTCGATATAAGAAATGTGGAGAAAAGTACTATCCTTCGACTGATGGAGTTACGTTATCGCCATCCCAATTCTAGATTCTCCTTGGATGCGAGCCTCTCAAGACAAAGTGCTTTAGAGAGAACCCTTTTGTGGACTATTTTATTGAGAACCCATTCAAGCCAGCAAGCGATCCTGTGTCCATTTTATCGGAAACTCAACTCAGCATTAAAGATGAAGACGACGACAAAGAAATACTTTTTGAGCTGCTTGATTCCAGTATGAAATTAAAAAGTGAAATTACGTGCCGAAGCGGTAGAACCTATACAAGGGCCGTAACTGTTACCAATGAACAATGGGAAAAGCTGTTTTCGATCGGAGACTCTGTTATGAGTTCTGCACTGCGGGAAAAGTATCGTCGTGCTTCCTTTAAACAACTTTATGAACTGGTGGCCAAAACGTCTATTCCATACCATGCTCCTGTTTGTGCTTCCATGGAGGAAGTTCAAAGTTCTCTGACTTATATGGTAAAGTCCGCTTTTTACGATGTTATTTCAAAAAGAAATGGATTGGTGAATCCACTACATACTTTAGACGAAACTCTATTGGCCGAAAATACAGTGAAACGTTTTAATGCAGCTGTTATGGATTTAAGACCTTATTATGTAGCGGAAGCATTTCATGAAAAATTATGTCAATTTCCATTTAATCCTGTACCTAATCATAGTGTGTTAAGTTTTGTAACCATACCATTTTTAAACTCTGTGAATATTTCAAATATGATTGAAATCGCTCGAGAAGCATTTTGTAGATTTTCTACTTAAATAAATATTGTTTTATCATTCATTTCGTGTTCTTTTTATTTATTGTATTACAAACATTATTATAATAAAATATTAATTTTTAAAATATTAATTATAGCATAAAACAAGGAAAAATATTGATATGACATTTATGTATTAAATTTTCGTACCAACTTAAAGGAATAGTACTTTCCGAGAAGCCTTTGGTTCACTCTCGTGGTCCTGATCTGTTTCTGTTAGATATGTATAAATAGTTCAACATAGTTTTTTCAAATTCATTTGTGTGTTAGTCTTCGTGAAGAAAACATGAATTTTAATGCTGCTTATAGAGATCCTAGACATTCGGATAGTTTTGGAGGGGTCAATGCACTGAAACGGACATTTAATGGAAATGTAAAGGACGTAAAACATTGGTTATCTCAGAAAGATTCCTATAGTCTGTATAAGCCTATCCGTCACAAGTTTCTGCGTAATCGAGTGTTAGTAGGTAACATAAACGAACAATTTCAAGTTGATTTAGTGGATATGCAATCGCTTGCAAAATTGAATAGAGGTTATAAGTATATACTGACATGCATTGACATTTTTTCTAAATTTGCATGGGCCATACCTTTAAAAGATAAATCAGGAAAAAGTGTGAAAAGTGCTTTGGAGACTATTTTCAAGGAAAAAACACCCCGTTTACTTCAATCTGATTCCGGAACAGAACTGACAAATACTCTCGTTCAAAATTACTTAAAAAAGTTGAATATTAAATTCTTTACTACTAAAAATGAAACGAAAGCCAGCATAATTGAAAGATTTAATCGGACTTTGAAAACCAAGATGTGGAAATACTTCACAGAATTTAACACTAAAAAGTATATAGGTGTAATTCCTGATTTCATGCATAGCTACAACCATAGCTGGCATCGAAGCATTAAAATGACCCCAGCTTCTGTAAATTCAGATAATAAAAATGAGGTTTTAGAAAACTTGTATGGAAATCTCAAAACTTTAAAAAGAAAACCGCACATACTTAAGGTTGGGGATACGGTACGCATCAGCAGACAAAAGCTACACTTTGAAAAAGGTTATGAACAAAATTGGAGTCGTGAAATTTTTACTGTAAACCAAATTATTCTTAGAATACCGACTGTGTACAAGTTAAAAGATCTGTCTGGAGAAGTAATTGAAGGTACTTTTTATGAAGCAGAGTTACAGAAAGTGATTGATTCTGGTTTTTATCCAGTGGAAAAAGTTATCAAGAAAAGGAAAAAACAAGGAGGTGTCATCGAATACTTTGTGAAATTCTTAGGATATCCTGAAAAATTTAATGCGTGGGTTACAGATGTTAAAATACTATAAATAGATCTACTTCCTTAGTATTCCGTTCAGTACCCATCATGAGTTTCTACGTGACGTTAGTTTCGGATAGTAGTTTGCAATTTTTTCCTACAAACAAAATTTCTCATTTTATAACTCAGCTGCCAAGTCCAATTAATTTAAATGGAGAATGGGAAATTGGTTTGTCAGAAATCATCTATCCACATTCTTGGTATAATGTCAATGCGGCAAACAATACATTTACTTACGATTATGGCGATGGAAAACTGATAAAGAAACACATTGACTCTGGAAATTATGAAAACCTATACGATTTAGTATCCACCCTACAATTAACTCTTCCGAAAAATCCTTTAAAGTTTACTTTTTCTTACAACAAAACGACAAAGCGTGCTAAAATTGATGCTGTTCAAGGTACTTCTCTGTATCTTGAGAAACTTGGTCCTCTTTTAGGTTTTAAACCGAATACAATGATTCGAGGAAGTATGAAAAGTGAAATTCAAGCTGATGCTCAAGCAGGCCTTTCTTTTTTCTACGTATATACGGACCTGGTTTCACCACAAATAGTAGGGGACGTGTATGCACCTCTTTTGAGAATCATCAGAGTAAAGGGACAAGACGGTGACACGATTAGTCAATATTATGATAGACCTCAGTACTTACCAGTGAGTCAACGCTCCTTTCAAACCATTAATATAGAATTGAGATTAAATTCAGGGGGCTTTGTACCCTTTGAAAAAGGAAAAGTTTTAATCGTATTACATTTTCGATTGAGACAAATTCTATAAATACACGAACATTCGGACTGCTTGGTTCATTTAGACTTTAGAAGTCAAGATGAGAGTACCTTACGTGTGCTGCACAAAAAAATTCGAAGAACATTATGCCTCTCAGACAGGTGAAGGCCTACCTTATTATAAGGGAGTCTCTTTTCAAAAAGGCTATGGATTAGGAACTGTATTTCGTCGATTGTTTAGAACGGCTTTCCCATTCTTGGTGAAAGGTGCCAAAACCATTGGTAAAGAAGCTATACGAGCCGGGTCACGAGTCGCATCGGATGTGTTATCTGGACAAAATCTGAAAGAAGCAGTCAAGACAAGAACAAAAGAAAGTGGGAGAAATATAGCTCAGAAAGCTGTTGATCGAATCCAATCTATGGTGGGTAAGGGAAAGTATAAAAGAAAGCGTAAAACACGAAATGGAATCATTTCATCTAAGAAGCGCAAGGTGATAGGACGTGATATTTTTGATCCGTAATGGCGTATTTACTCAAAGATTCCCCAGAATGTGTAAAAAATGAGTTGGAACTTTTCCATCTGCCAGGGACTCAAACTGTCATTCAGAGTGGACAGTGGATAGAATTTCATCCCCTCTCCAACGTTTTTGACGGCGGACCAGTAGAATTTCATATTTCCGGTAGCGGCGAAGATTATGTTGATCTTAGTCAAACTCAACTTTACGTTAAAGCAAAGATTTTGAAGAACGATGGCACTCCTATGGCTACAGAAGCAAATATTGGCCCTGTAAATTTATTTTTACATTCCTTATTTTCGCAAGTGGACATTACATTGAACGATCGGCTAGTTTCAAATTCCAGTAATACATACGGATATGAAGCCTATTTACGAACCCTTTTATCTCATGGTCAAGACAGTAAGGCATCGCAACTCACATCAGAATTATTTTACAAAGATTCAGATGAGGGCTTGAAGAAACGTTCCGATTTGTTTAAAGAAAGTGCATCCGTAGATATGATTGGATGTATTCATAGTGATTTATTTCATCAAGAAAGACTATTGTTAAATTTAGTGGACTTAAAAATTAAATTGATACGAAGTAAACCTGAATTTTGCTTGCAAGGATCTGAAGGATTTAAAGTAGTATTGGATAAAATTTCTTTATTTGTACGAAAAGTTCGTGTAAGTCCTGGAGTTATTTTAGGACACGCAAAAGCTTTAGAGAAGGGGACGGCAAAATACCCCATCAACAGAGTGCTATGTAAAGCCTATTCCATACCTAAAGGAAACATGTCCATTGTTCAAGATAGTGTATTTATTGGTCAAATGCCGAAGCGAGTCATCATTGGATGCGTGGATAACGAAGCCTTTCATGGATCTTTTACCAAGTCACCTTTCCATTTCGAGCATTTTGACTTAAATTTCATAGGAATATATATTGATGGTCAACCCGTTCCTCACAATCCATTAGAGCTCAATTTTGCTCAAAATAGCTTTATAAGAGCTTATCAAAGTCTATTCTTGGGCACTGGAAAAATAGGGGAAGATAGAGGTTCCTTTATATCCAGAGAAGAGTACACAGATGGTAATGTCATTTATGCGTTTGATTTATCCCCAGACCTGTGTGCTGGAGATCATTTGAATCTTATCAAACACAGTAATTTAAGATTAGAAATTAAGTATAGTAAGCCGCTCCCACAGACTGTATGCGTCATTGTGTTCGCAGAATTCGAAAATTTATTTGAGATAAGCAAGACAAGAAATATCCTGTTTGACTTTGGAAATTGAATGAAGATGAATGGACAACAACTCTTTCACATTCTATCGCACGACACTGCGACGTCACCTTTTTTCAAAGGAGTCTTCGCGAAGAATACCCTCCCACCTTTACAAAGCAACTCGTGTGCTATAGTAAATACCGACGACTTCTCTCAACCTGGTTCTCATTGGTTAGCATTGTTTTCAAGTACTCAGAAAAAATTAGAATTTTATGATTCCTACGGAATGTCTCCTGATTTTTACGGCATCGATACATCTTACTATTCCAACATAGAATGGAATTCCATTGTTTTACAATCTCTTACATCCAACGTGTGCGGACACTATTGTATTTATTTTTTAGTGAAGCGATGTCAAGGTCATTCTATGTACTCTATAGTGGATCACCTGTATATTACCAATGTATCAGATTTTCAAGTGTATCAATTTGTAAAAAAGAAATATGCTGTAAGATTAGTTTTTATAAAATAAATTTATTTGATTTGTATTCCTCGCGTTCTGTCATGTTTTCTTGAAGTGATTTCATTACTTTTAGGTACACCATTTTTAACTAAAAAGTTTTTCTTAAAGTAAATTAAATGCAACTTTTTATAGAATAATATATATATATATTTTTTAAAAATATTTTTCACATTTCTTTTTATCTTAAAGTTTTTTTTTTTTTAAATTTTCTTTTTAAAGTTTACTAATAAATATTTCTTATTCTATTTTTTTTTTCACTTATAAGATTTATTTATTTTATTTTATTTTTTAAACTTACATTTTTACTTATAAATTATTTAACTTTTATATGTATTTGTGTTGATAACCTGTAAAGATAATATGTAAAGTAAAAATAATAAAGGACAACAAGATACAGCAACATCATTTATTGAAAAACTAAAAATGGCTCCATTTGTTTCTGCGGGCATACATAGAAGGTTTTACAATGTTATTTTCTCTATACAATTTTCTTTTTACATCCAACATGGAAGGAAAATGCAAATCTCGTAAAGCATTTAAGAATACAGCTTGTCCGACAGGAACTTTTTTCCTATTACGAAGAAAGTCATTCACCAGCATGACAATATTAGTGTGTGGGATAACTTTATCTTGGTAAATAATTTCACCTTTGTCCGTCCATTTTAATCCATTTTGATTTTTCAAAAACTGTAAAATGTCTATAGCCGTCTTTCTGTGTCGAATAGGCACGGTATGCATAACTGCATCTTCAAAGGTATCTTCTTTCTTTACATCTTGCAACGTCTTTTTATCTGGATCTGGAGGTGGTTTTCCAAGCTGGTCGTAATTTTCCAAGGTTTTAAGGTATCTGGTAGCTTTTTCACTTTCTGTGAGATTGGTATTCTGAAGGGTATTTGTTATTTCTTGATCAAAGGAGTTTGGTTCACGAGGAATTTCTTGGGATTGTTTGTCGATCAGGGTGTACTTTTGTAGGGCTTGCAAGTAGAGAGATGCTTTGTCGCTTTCCGCGAGTTGTTTATTCTGAAGAATACTTGTCATTTTTCGATCCAGTTCAGAGAGATGTTCCATTAATTGGGCCCTGTCTTCAGGTATCAAGATAAACTTTTTACTGTGCTCCATGAATCAATGAGCTGATGATTGAAATAGCTGCAGGTAATAAGACTGAAAGAAAACCGTCTCCTTTTTGAACAAGTAGCTTTCTTTTTTTATACAAAGGAACCTTTTTGTCTGAAAGCTTTCGTAAGCACGTCTTATGCTTAGAAAGACTATTTATTTGGCTTTTAGTGAGAGGTACGTTTCCGTGAAGTACGTTTAAGACGCATTCACACAAAGACTTGATAATACTATTGGGAACTTTTTGAACGATTTGCTTCGGATTTTTACTTTTCGAGATCACTTTCAGGAGCTCTAAGGTCTGCTCCGTACACGTAGACATCTTCACATCGAATGATAGTAGTCACTGTTGACAGCTCTATTTGAAGCCACTCTGCAAAATTTTCCGTATGCAGTTGCTTTTACCAATGCACAATGGATAAAGTCAGGAGGATGCACCGAACAGGATGCATGCGTTGGCATCAGGTATTCAACTTTTGGACAGTTGAAATCTTCTAAGTTATAGCACTTGCGTCTAGTTAACACTTCTAAAAAATGTTGCTTTTGTATTCCCTTGACGTAAATATCGGAAAATACTTCGAACAAAAGATATAAAATACTTTGAAATTTAAAATAAGGTAAAGATCCCTCTCTCCAATCCATACAATGAATGTTTCTTGTTACCCAAGAAAACTGATTTCTCTGCGTAAGGGATAATTCTTCAAATGGTGACGGAGGCTGAAAATACCATACGCCCCACAAATGATTGTCTTTCACGGCGTAGAATGCTAGTTCTTTGACGACAAATAGTCCCGACGGAAGCAGAAACCCTTCAAAATCGATCACGGCTGACATCCTTCCAGGTTGAGAGACGAAATACAAATGAAGTTAGCGAGGTTGATACACGTAATATATATCTCCAGGAAACATCCCCGTGCGCATGCGTAGAGAATCCTCTGTATTACTTTTCAGATCAACGAATAAATAACCGTACGGCTTCGAAGTAGCATCTTCATAACACTCTTGAAAAAACTTCACTTTTCTCGGATATAGTTGTCGTCCTAAATGCATGACTTGGGATTGGTCTCTTCAGTTCTTAAACAGCGCCAGGTAATGTGCATTCAAAGAAATTTCTCGCATTTCTTTTCCCTTATGAAACACATTTTGTACTATAAAGATAATACTGATATTTCGGTGGTGTGACATTTTGGTAAATATCTTTGTCAATTGAGCATCGTTTCCAAGCTCACTCATTAAATCGTCTACTACAATCAATGCATCTGAATATTGATTTAAATTTGAAGGTAAGCCTTCATGAAATGAAATGTTTGGGATTTCTGCATATAACTTTTGAAATATCCCATAGCACCATACCATCGTTTTTGGAAAGGGTAGTATCATTTTATTTTCGATCATTTTTTTCACGAAATGTGTCTTGCCACTACCTGTGGGACCTGCAACTATCATAGTAAACGGATGTTTCAGTCGTAAAATATCCATACTGAATGATGAATTTTGGAGATGCTCTTCTTCTTTATAGATGATCTTCTTCTGATGAACTCACATGTCGGCTAGTGAATAATGTCCGAATGGAAGAGTGCTCACGCGATCCTCTAAGATGTGTCTCTTCTGATCATACGGGGAAAGGGCCAGCTTATTTGAAGTAATGGTGAATATGTCATGCTGCTTGGATCGTATGAGATTCATGCTGGTCACAAGTTCTTGGTGTTGAAACAGGCACTTTGTATAATCTTCAAATTTGATTTTTTGATGGATGGTAGCCTTCTTAATCCCCTTCAGCTTCTTGGTGATATTGTCATGGCCTATTTTGAAGGCATACATCTTGGATCTGAGTCCCACGAATTCAGTCATGATTTCTCCCTTGGTTTCATCCTTCATCTTCCCGATGACTTTTTTGTTGACGAGAGGAAATCCGAAAATATTGTTGGCAGGATAATCCGATGTATCGTACAGGTCCAGGTCTTCCTTCATATCTTTGTAAACATCCTCGGTATGGATATTGTAGGTAAGGCTATCCGTATCCATGTACAGGAGTTTCAGTCGATCAGTTGGATATTTCGGTATCATCTTGGAATAGTGAAAGTCATACATGAGCGTCTTGGATAAATCCAATATAGCCATTCCAATGGTAATCGGCTTGTTGAATTTCAGTACGGTCCGCCGCATATGGAACGCTGCCAAAGTTTCGGAGAAGATGGTGCGATCTTGAAAGTTGGAGCGAGCAATCCATTTCTCAGCTGTCTTCTCATTTCCGACCAACTTGATGTCCACTCGGCGTCGGATATTCTCCATAGTTTTTCCAAAAATTGAATTGTTCATGAGTTTGAAGAAATTTTTCTCAAACTCATTCGTAGCAGAGGTGCGCAGTTGGGTATTGACATCAATATAAGGTTTTAGCCATGGTGATTGACTGAATTGCAAAATTCTATGCACGGCTGTCACTTGAAGTCCTTGTTGTAGGTAGAGTTGCAAATTTCGGTAATGTACGACATATCGTTCCTTCTTATGCAAAGTAGTCAGCAACCTCTTCTCTTTACATCCGGGTGGAGCTAATGTTTCTGGAGCAAGTGGCAGATCAGCATGTAGATCGTGTAGATGGGCTGGATACTCCAAATCCACTTCTAGGATGTAGCCAAGTGCACTGTCCGAAGGGGTTTGTAAGACGTCCATCGTCGGGTTGATCCAAGCGTAATTACCTAACGGTAAGTATTGGGACATAGCCCAGCCATACAAATTATTGGCATCTAAATATAATAGATAATTGGAAGGCTGAGACTTGTCATAGTTTGGCATATATGGGTTATTTGCCTTTGCGTAACGGTGAGAACATTGCGAGATTCCTCCACGGATACCATTTTCGACAAACAATAGCATGTCATAATCCGTAAGCAGCTCCAGTCGAATTGACGTCTTCTTCAGCATAGCGTCCCAAGAGAGTCCGGGAGCGGTATAATACCACACGGGATCCAAGCCATAGGTTTTCATGCAGACATCTCTAAAGCTTTCAAAAATGTCTGCTAATTGTAACACATCCGTCTTGACGTACAAATCAGCATACTCGCCCAAATTGTTTAACTGGAATGCATCCCACACTCCTTGAGCATGTTGATAATCTTCCATGGTGATGTGCGATTCGTTCAGGCGATTATAAAAGGCATCACGGGGTGGTAGCTCGGTTTCCTTGAACTTGTCTGGATGATTGACGTAATCATATGGAAATACTCCTTTACGCAGCAGGAGAGAAACATGAGAGGAGGGAAAGTGCGCCTGCACGTGTTTGAACTGGTCTTTTGAGAGATTTTTGGCCAGTTGATCTAGACTACTCGCCATGAATCGAAAGGAATCGATGAACCGAAGACTAAGTCCCTTGCCGATCTGCTTCGAGAATGAGATGTACTTTTCGGTGTTTTCTGGGATGACTGTGATGTCGAAATCGTCTCCTCCCAAGCACTTCACAAATAAATGGCTGTCGTATCCGGATAAGTTATGAAACACCACTGGGATAAAGTCTGGAGTTCTGGCCTTCAGGTTGCAGGTATTACAAGCGGTTCCTCGAAACTTCTTCGATTGATGATCATGGTCCTTGACCTTGTAATTCTTCTGGGTGAATTCCTTCTTGCACATGTAGCAGTGCGTTGCTTTCCGAAATGCCTCCAGCTCCGCTTTGGTTAAGGGGTCCATTGGTAAAGGAGCTCTGTACACTTGCTGAATTTCCAGGGCTTCTAGCTTCATCCGCTCCATAAAAACTTGATCTGCATTCGGTCCTCGGTACACGTAAGGGGCTTTGAAGAGTCCTGTGGTCGACACTATGTAGTAACAGAAGCTGACAGCTTCGTGTTTTTGATAGGCTTCTGTGTACGACTTATCAGGGTTCGGCTGGCAAGATTCTATGGGTCGGGTAATGCACTCAAAGTCAGCATAGATCACGAATGGGACTTTCATGGAATGTTTGATATTTTTAAATATCACCCATTTGTCTTCCGGCATGATGACTCGAACGGCCTCGTGCTGATTACAACTCAGCTGATGACGGTGGAGAATAGGCTCTGTTGTGAAAAATTGCAAACAGCGGCGGCATACACACATTTTCTTCTGTCGATTTGTATGCTGTTTTGAAACGAGGCGGGATAGGTCCTTGATCCAGGCATAATGGGCGTTTGTGTCGGTCTTGAGGTACATCAGATCAATATGGGGATCCTTTTCTTCTGGCGTGATCATCAACGGATATACTTGATAATCCTCCGTAAGTCCATATACGTTGATGGATAGGTCATTCATCTTCCCAAATTTGGGAATATCTTGAATTTTAACAGGGAATTCAATCCCTGTAAAATTGAGAGTGTCCATGTACGCTGCATAATGATGTGTTCGGTATGTACACTGTTTATAGTCTTCCACTGGATGGAGAGCGGAGAGGATGGCCCACATGAAGCAGCGATTGTCATTGTTCTGGATATTGATGATAGCATGCTTGCGTTTGATGGGTTCGGGAAGTTCGATGTATGTAGATCCGCGCAGAGGGTTATATTTGTTGGTCCGTACCTCCAATTCATTTATCCGTTCCAGGGTCCACCCAGATTCCTTGGCTTCGAAGTCCTCTGCTTCTTTGAGTAGTCTCTCCATCGTTTGTAAATATAGGGCTTCAACATCGGTAGAGTGAAGAACGATCTCGTTTTTCGTTTTGAAGCACTTTTCTTCGCTTAATATGCCGTCGGCAGCAACTTTTTGGTAGCGGCAGATGAGCCTGCAATTCACCTTAATTTCAAATTGAAACAGGGCAGATGCGACGATGTTCCCAAAGTCTTCTTCTTTTGAAACCAGAAACGGTTTTAAATCCTTGTACTCCTCAGTGTTGAACAAATGTACGTTTTGTACACGATTCTTCAAAGCAGACTGTCGTGTAGAAGAAGGTAGAGCTGAAGGTGCTGGTAGAGTCGAGAGTCTTGGTAGAGCAGAGGGTGCTGGTAGAGTAGTGGGTCCTGGTAGAGCAGAGGGTCCTGGTAGAGTCGAGAGTCCTGGTAGAGTCGAGGGTCCTGGTAGAGTCGAGGGTCCTGGTCGAGTCGAGGGTCCTGGTAGAGATGTATCTTCACTGGTCCGACGTCGTTTTAGAAGTACAGATGGTTCTGTATCTGCAGGTCGCTTGTGTGTTTTCAGGTGTCTGGTCAGGACATCGCTTCGGGAAAATACCTTAGAACACCGAGAACACGGATATTGCATTCCTCCATGCTTATTCCGTTGATGTCGAATCAAATTATTTCTTCTAGTAAAATGCATATTACATTCCGCACACGTCAATTCCTTGTCTTGACTTAAATCCAATTGAGTTGCTGTTAAATCTCCAAAATCCATGAGCGCCATCACTTCATCATTCAACGGCAATGTTGAATTCTCGAAAACGTCTTCAATATCCATTTTAAACAAAGCTAAGCTAAACTAGAGTAGTCGCAAGAGCAGGTTCTACTGAGAGAATGTCAGAGCTAGGCTCGGACATCCGCTTTTATACCGACGACGGAGAAGAATTAGCCCCTCTTCTGGCCTGTGATTGGCTCATCCTTAAGCAAGCATCTGATTGGTCCGTTCCCCTACATGCAGCGCCGCCTTGCGGTTACAAGCAGAACTAGTTCTGCTTGCCCCGACAGCGTGTGACGTCACTTACTGACACCTGATTGGTTGTTCATGAGGTCATCCTCAAACAAGACGCTGATTGGTCCGTTCCTGTACATACACGTTGAGACACGGTGTGACATGCCCATCGGCGGCGATGAGTCATCAGCACCTGTTCCCATGCCCCCTGCGTGTGACGTCACTTACTGACACCTGATTGGTTGAGGTCATCTCCATTAGGCCACGCCCCCGCGGCTTGACAGACGAGATCCGCCCTGATCCGCCAGCAGCACCACCAAAATCCACAGAGCACCGCCAAAATCCGCACAGCACCACCAAGATCCGCTAAAGATCCGCAGAAATCCTCAATTATTCCTCATTATTCCTCACAAATCCTCAATTATTCCTCAAGATCCCCACAGCACCTCGTCTTAGAATCGGCCTTTTTACACTACTCATGCTAATAAATGAAGAATGAACGAAGTGTCATTGTTGTACAATCATTGTATTCAACTATGAACATATTTTGAAATCAAAGTAATTGTTAAAAAAATCATTCCGGTTAATCAATATTTCCGGATATAAAACAGCTGGATAACCGAGTTCAAAAAAATTCCGAAAGTGGATTTTCCTCTATTTAACAAAAAAAAAATCGAAATCAGACAATATTTTTTTTTCAAACGGTCCGGTTAATTGAGAATTCCGGATAGTTTAATACCTGATAACGGGATATTTTTTTCAAAAGGTAAAGAATTTTACTAACATTTGAACTATAACAGAAACCTTGCACGAACATACATTAAAAAAAATACATAACAGCCGAATCGAAAACCTGTCTACTTTGGCGCGCATTGATGGTTGGTTGGCACACTTTTCAGTCGGTTAAAAACACAAATTCGTCTTTTCACAAAAAATTATCATTTTATGTATTTTCCCTAATAAGCGGCCCTGTAAAATCACAGAGTTCTGTGCGATAGCACACGTCGCACACGCCTAAAGGAGCACCACGTTTTATATTCTTATTATATCTTGAAAGAATGTTTCTGGATTTCTTCTCGTTTTTGAAGTTACAAAGTTTCACTTCGGATCCGTACGGCTCAAAACGAAAAAAAATGTATTTTATTCTGTGTCGTATAAAGATGCAATTCTGAAGATTTAATTAAGTCGTCTGCAGATATGAAAGCATCAAGATATAAAACACGAAAAACAAAATGTTTATTTCCATTTTGGCTTACAATGCTTCTTTTATTAAAACTTTTCAGGTTAATATTAAAAACAAACATATGGAAAAATGTATTTCTTACTATAAAGTTTTTGAAAAAATGTTTTTTAATTATATAAAAACGGAAAATGGGAGTCATGAAAGAAATCCCAGTACTGTATTATTAGATCCGTTTGTATTTATTTTAAAAACTTTGTACTAAAGCTACCTATACAAATAAAGGTTGGTAATTAAATAAAATCTTTATTAAAATAGAAATATTTTAAACACAGCTACGCAATTTTTAACTACGCAAAATTTTAGTTCGAATATTTCTCATATTTTCATGCATTTTTGTAAGTTCAATAGTGTTTTTTTTTAAATTTATCCAATATTTTTATATGAATATATTTTTTTACTAATTATGAAGTACGTCTCAGTTAATAATTATTGAAGAAAAATATGCAATTATTGAAGTATATTGAAGAAAAATATGCAATTATTGAAGAAGTATCTTGAAGAAAAATATGCAATTATTGAAGAAGTATATTGAAGAAAAATATGCAATTATTGAAGAAGTATATTGAAGAAAAATATGCAATTATTGAAGAAAAATATGCAATTATTGAAGAAGTATATTGAAGAAAAATATGCAATTATTGAAGAAGTATATTGAAGAACAATATGCAATTATTGAAGAAGTATATTGAAGAAAAATATGCAATTATTGAAGAAGTATATTGAAGAAAAATATGCAATTATTGAAGAAGTCTATTGAAGAAAAATATGCAATTATTGAAGAAGTATATTGAAGAAAAATATGCAATTATTGAAGAAGTATATTGAAGAAAAATATGCAATTATTGAAGAAGTCTATTGAAGAAAAATATGCAGAAATGTCTGCTCAGAGGGTTCCAAGCGGTACACAATAACATGAAAGATAATAAACCCCAACAACTACTCAAACCAGCGGTCACCCTTTTCTCTCTATAAGCACTAACAATTTGTGAAATTTAAAAAAATATTTCTAGATTTAAAACATTTTTTCTTCTATATTTTTAAAATAACTCTTAATTACAGTTTTAACAAAGTCTTCAGGGATGTATGTAAATACCTGAATTTAAATTTACTTAAGCTGCTTAAATTAGTAAATTTTATAAATGGGTTCCATACAAACTATTTTTGCTTTTATGAAACTTAAAAAGCTTTTAATATAAAAAAGTTATACAATTTTACAGCATATATTGAGTTGCTTCCTTTTGAAGGCGGCTCTTTATAGGAACTCTATTGGTTGGTAAAAAGTAAAGAAAAAAGGGGCACAGTAGAATGTTAAAAAGGTGTGCCAAAACGGGAAGTAAGATAATTCGGTTGTAATAACTCCGTTTCTATTTAAGCAATCGACATCAAATCAAGTGGAAAACCATTATCTGAACTGCTGTTTTAATTTTGCTAAGTCTCATTAAGATCACTTGAACAGAAGCTGAGATCAGCAATATCAAATCACAAACTTGGTTTTTGAGAAAGTACGGTTACTTGCATTTGAGTATGTCATATGTAAATGTTTACGATGCAATTAAACTAAAAATATAACGAGAAAGTATAGAATTACTCCTTTCTTTAGAAGCTTTTTATTCTTTACAGTGATTGAATGAAACATTATGATGTAATTTTTCTATAATGTTTTCCCACCGTATCTTCACAACTTGCTTTGCACTTAGTATTCAAGCGTTATAATTCTACACATGGAATGATTCTAAGTTCTCTTTCTACATTTTAAATCACTAGATAAACGATCACCTAAAGAAAAACGAGTAGCTTTAGATACTCATTTTTAAGTACTTTTATTTACAGTGTAACGATATAAAAGTCTACAGCTAGATATAAAAGCCTAGATAAAGCCTCTTCGTGATAAACTGTCTTCAGCATCCATTTACATTTGGTTAAGTAAGTTCAAATGAAAAGTCCAATGTCAACAATGCCAGTTCCTGACCTCAAGATCCTTGTTCAAAGAATAAGTCTTCAGCCCACCTGTTGCATTTAGGACCTTTCAACCCGGATGTCTTGACTGAAGCGCAAGAAACAACTTCAGTTTGGTTTGAAGATAAAACAGTTTACAAATGAAGAGACGTTTGTTAATGTGTGAAAATATACCACTCCCAAAATTACTATTGTTATTGGTTTTGGGTTTCTAACTTAGTCCAATTTTGGAAACAGCCAAATCTAAATATTCTAATAAATCAATCGGAATGTATTAACCCTTTGCACTCGTAAGGCGCCTCTCAGGCATCAACATAACGACCAGTTATTTTGTTTCCCTGTTCTTTAAAATAAACGAGAACAGCAGGATATTGTGTTCAGAACATCAATCTTTTTTGCAACTTGTTCTCTTGCAAATACAAAACAGATTAGTATTTTTTCCATTCATGATTATAAAAAAAATCTGTGGAATAGAACGTAAAGGGGAATAACTGTTCTATAGAAAGAACACAAATCGCAAAGTGTTCGCGGAGTGCAAAGTGTTAATAGTAGCATGGATGGTAATTTTAATTCGGATGCAAATGGCTACTACTTAGCATTCTTCAAATAAGAGATAATAAAATTAAAAATTGGATATGGTTTCAAATACATGATATCTCGATAATAATGTAATCAATGATTTCGTTTTTTGTGTTGCGAGAGGATATTTGTAAACTTTGAACATTGTTATAGTTACATTGAAATATTTCGTTTTGATCAATGATCAATCTCAGATATTGAAGCCTTATCTTTCTAAACAATTTTCTTATGTAAAAACGTTAAGGTAAATCAAGTTCTAATATTATGAAATGGTATTAAATGGCTGAAAAAGATCTTGCTATTCTATATACTCTGATGTACGCTCGCTAAGAACATAATTTAAATATAAATGATTAATATAACTAGATTTCATTTCGAAAAAACACATTATATAAATATATATATATATATATATATATATATATATATATATATATATATATATATATATATATATATATATATATATATATATATATATATATATATATATATATATATATATATAATTTTAAAAAAATGATAAACTTATTTGTTATTATTAATCTGAAATTACTTAGTGATATATAGAACCTTCAGTTAAGAATGTATTTTTCGTGGAATTCTTCAATATACTTAGCTAAAGTTTCCAACATAAGAACTAATTAAGTAAAATCCCTAATTATTCTTTTCGGAAATATAAGTATCTAGGTGTATAGGGTATTTTATAAAAGGGATCAAGAATTTTTATTTTTTTTAAGTATTAGCGATAAGTAGATTAAAAGAATAGCTGAAAAGTTCACAATAAAATAGGACATTATAAAAGAATCGTAAAAATAATATTTTCACTAATTATTTTTTCCTTTTTTTTTACCCAAAATGATTAAATTACAAAATATGGACTTAGTTCTGTTAAAAAGAAATTCAAAGAATTAATATAGCTTCAGATATATAATTAATTCTTAGTTAATTTGAAATAACAATCGTGGAGATTATATTAATTTATTAACTACAATCTGCATGGCCCCATATTGCGGGATATCCCGTAATGTGTATAGTTTTTCTTCTAAATATAATTAATTCTTAATTATATAAGATATTAAGAATATATATTTTAATTTATAACTTATATATAATTTAACTAATTAATTCTTAATTATATTTAGAAGAAAAACTATACACATTACGGGATATCTAGCAATATGGGGCCATGCAGATTGTAGTTAATAAATTAATATAATCTCCACGATTGTTATTTCAATTCGATAACTAATTAACTATTATACAATTATCTCCCTCTCCATGTTAAAAAGACAAGCTTATTTTTTAAGAAACTTTTGTTATTTTTGACGATACAGACGTCTGCTAAATGCTCTGATAAATATTTCGCCAAACTCAGGCAATTCATTTCGACATTTTTTTCACGAAATTATTTTAGTAAAAACTGAAGACGATTTGAAGTAAATGTCGGCGGTTCAGTTCTAACTACGGATCTATTGGTTCGAAATCATGTGCGCTATCGATCGATTCAGAAAAGCTCTTTCGAATTGTGGCAATATACATATAAGAAGAACCTAAGTTAGATCCGAAAGAGCTGATATCACCGGAAAGGAATCGGGATAAATTAATTTCGTTAAAAATGTATAAAGATTCTCTTGTGTTATCAAAAAGTCAAGTTAATCAATGACCAAATGATGTCAAAATGGACGAAGCCAAGTGATTCAATGACGAAGCGATTGCCAAAATAGACGAAACCAAGTGATTCAATGACAAAGCGATTGCCAAAATGGACGAAGCCAAGTGATTCAATGACGAAGCGATTGTCAAAATAGACGAAACCAAGTGATTCAATGACAAAACGATTGTCAAAATGGACGAAGCCAAGTGATTTAATGACGAAGCGATTGCCAAAATGGGCGAAGTCAAGTGATTTAATGACGTAACGATTGTCAAAATGGACGAAGCCAAGTGATTCAATGACGAAGCGATTGTCAAAATGGACGAAGCCAAGTAATTTAATGACGAAGCGATTGTCAAAATAGACGAAACCAAGTGATTCAATGACAAAGCGATTGTCAAAATGGACGAAGCCAAGTGATTCAAAGACGAAGCGATTGTCAAAATGGACAAGGCAAGTGATTCAATGACGAAGCGATTGTCAAAATGGACGAAGCCAAGTGATTTAATGACGAAGCGATTGTCAAAATAGACGAAACCAAGTGATTCAATGATGAAGCGATTGTCAAAATAGACGAAACCAAGTGATTCAATGACAAAGCGATTGCCAAAATGGACGAAGCCAAGTGATTCAATGACGAAGCGATTCAAAAAATGGACGAAGCCAAGTGATTCAATGACAAAGCGATTGTCAAAATGGAAGAAGCCAAGTGATTCAATGACGAAGCGATTGTCAAAATAGACGAAACCAAGAGATTCAATGACAAAGCGATTGCCAAAATGGACGAAGCCAAGTGATTCAATGACGAAGCGATTCCCAAAATGGACGAAGCCAAGTGATTCAATGACGAAGCGATTGCCAAAATGGGCGAAGTCAAGTGATTTAATGACGAAACGATTGTCAAAATGGACGAAGCCAAGTGATTCAATGACGACGCGATTGTCAAAATGGACGAAGCCAAGTAATTTAATGACGAAGCGATTGTCAAAATAGACGAAACCAAGTGATTCAATGACAAAGCGATTGTCAAAATGGACGAAGCCAAGTGATTCAAAGACGAAGCGATTGTCAAAATGGACAAGGCAAGTGATTCAATGACGAAGCGATTGTCAAAATGGACGAAGCCAAGTGATTTAATGACGAAGCGATTGTCAAAATAGACGAAACCAAGTGATTCAATGACAAAGCGATTGTCAAAATGGACGAAGTCAAGTGATTCAATGACGAAACGATTGTCATAATAGACGAAGCCAAGTGAATCAAAGGCGAAGCGATTGTCAAAATGGACGAAAGTAGCCTTGACGATCGCAGAATGCTCAAAAATAAGAGTTATTTCTGAGAGTGCCATCTTTGATATAAGACTTATTACAAGGAAATGCATTAACAAAGTTAAATATTGCATTTATCTAACCCTGGCACCTGACTAAATATACAAATTGAAAAGCCCGTAATTGCCCTTTGCAATCAAGAGGTGGTAACTCTCGGGCACCACTTGGTTTGCTGCGTCAACTCGACAGGTGTTTCCCCAGGAAATTCACTTAACATGTGGAAAATGGTCTCGAGTGCTGGTTCACTCGAACGAAAAAGACTTTGATTGCAAAGGGATAATATAAGTAAAAGATAAACGAGATGATTGTATGAAATTCGATTTCAAGAAAATGCATCTAAAAGGTTACCAAAAAATAGAAAGATTATCCGCATAATAAATATTATGCCTCGGAATTTAATTTCTCGGAAAGAGATCATTTTGCACCATTATAAATTGAAACTCACAGTAACTAATAGCCATTCCAATGGGCCTGAACTAATCATCTAGGTAGCCTTGGGAAAACTGGGATATTCGGGTCACTTGAAGGAAATTCTCATCTTCGTTGACCGGTGGTGCACCTCAGTCGGATCTATCTCGACCTTCAGATTAAGAGCTCCGAGCAGTTATGACTCTAGGCAGTTACTGATCACTTCTCATACCTAGGAAGTCCCTCTTTTTGGATCTTACACCCACGCCTCAAATCCCCACAAACCAATCAGGTGCCAACGGCTATCTTGAGGTTGTAGGTGTCAATATCCGAATGGCTGGTTAAAGCCACGCCTAATATTCAGACCCCTGACATTGGTCAGTCTGCCTCGATGGTACGTGATCCCATACGCCCCCAAACACCTGGGTGTGGGTGTTGCATTTACCAGAAATCATTGCCTATAAATATATCAAGTTTCAGGCCCTATGCCGAATTCCCCCTTCACCTTCATTGTATCTCCAATGTCGAAAATCCCAATTCCCAATTATGAGTGAAGAAGAATTTTGGCTGATGGTAACAAGAAGTTCTGACAAAATATTTGTTCTCAATAGCGGGGGCTCGCTACAGTCGCAACATATCCTCCCACCTATTTTGAGCAGGTGCATGTACTCATTAAAATTCTGAAGTTGGGTTTGGTTTGGCTAATTAACGTCGCACTAGAGCTGCACAGTGGGCTATTGGCGACGGTTCGCAGCCTATCTCGAAGGAAAGACCCGGGAATGATGTCCCGTATTTTTGAACCATGGTCAGAAGACGAAGACAACACCTGAGCTGGCACCCAACGCCTTCAATAGATGTCGGGACTTTGGACCCCGATCAGATTTATCGTGCACCAGTCCCGTATACACGCCGTTATTTTTTGTGGATGTTCTGGACAACATTGTGAAGTTCAGACTCGTAGTATCTCAACACACCGGGTCTTTCTTTCGAGTTAGATCCCGAACCGTTCCCACTTTGCAGCTGTAGTGCGACGTTAATTCAACCTAGTAAACCGTTACCAATTACCCATTCTGTGCCATCTCAAGTGTTATTCTCTTCATCCAACGGGCTTCCAATTGTCCAGTGGGTAGAGGCGTTCAACTGGTAAGCAGTGGATTATGGTGGACTTGACAAAGAAAAGTGATCCTGCAATCGGAGGGTTGTCACTTTCGCTACAAATATACTAGAAAGTTTTCCAAGAATATCTAACAAATTATACTGACGTGTATACGGAACTTGTGCACGATAAATCTGATCGGGGTGCTATGTCCTGACGCCTATTGAGGTTGCGTGGGGTGCCAGCTCAGGTGTGTACTCGTCATCTGACAATGGTTTAAAAATACGAGGCATCGTTTCCGGGTCTTTCTAGGCATCCGTGGCCAACCGGTTAAAGGCGTCAGCTAGGAATACGAAGGTTCCCGGTTCGATGCCAGGTGATGGACTTGTCAAAGGAAAGTAAAAAGTAGCGATCTTGTGATCGGAGGGTTGCCTTGCCAGCTTCGCTACAAAAATACTAGAAAAGTCTTCCAGAATATCCGCACGATAAATCTGATCGGGGTCCAAAGTCCCGACGTCTATTGAAGGCGTTGGGTGCCAGTTCAGGTGTTTCCTCGTCATCTGACCATGGTTCTAAAATAACGAGGTGCAAGTATGAATGTGTGTGTGAATGTGTTCCTGTGTCTTTCCTTCGAGATAGACCCCGAACCGTCGCCAATAGCCCACTATTCAGCTCTAGTGCGACGTTAATTAACCAATCCAAACCAATTCTTTCTTTCGAAATAGGCCCCGAACCTTCGCCAATAGCCTACTGAGCAGCTCTAGTGCGACGTTTATTAACCAAACCAACTCTTCATCGGACCATGATTTATTATTGTGAGACAAACAATCCTTCAACCAAAGCGTGATATGATAAGGGAGATGGGTAAGCAACCTTGGCGCGTTTTCGCATGTTTGGCTGTTGAGTCCGTTTAAGGAACCACAACTAGAAAGAGATGCAAAGCAATTATTCGAACTTAGTTTAGAGTGAAATAATGTTTTTTTTTTCGCAAATAAGGACTGCATATTCAGTATCTACACATCTACACATTAAAATATAATCTCATTTTCGACCGAAAATGCAATGATGTCGTTTTTCCCCTGAACCCTTCAAATATTATTTCAAATAACAAATTTAAAAATAGAAAATAATTCTGTTCAAGTGTTTTCAATTTCCGCCATTGCTTTTCAAATAAACGATTCGTAATCGTCAACATAAAGTGTTGATATTTATCTTCGAAATGTCGGCGTCTTCAAAATCCGTAAAAATATTTATACAGATATAACCCTACGCCCACGCAAAACATTCTTTAGATATACATCGTTCGATTCCAGAGCATATCGCTCATCGAAAGTAAACTCTCGGAAATTTCAAGAAACATCTCGAGGCAAACCTAAAGCATCTTCAAGTAAATATAAATTCCTCCTATTATTATGGTCGATTACATTGCTTCCAAACTTTTCAAGTGCAAGCGATATTGTTTTCTTTTAATATGATACTTTTAACAGATGGAATTTTCACCATGGACGGATATTTGGAAGTCTTGTGTTGACATCTAATTCAGTTTTTGGGAAAGATTTTATTTGGACGTGTATAAGGAGAATTGAAGATTTCGATTGACTCAGTTAAGTAAACAAGCTCAGCGATTGGAAGATATTTCGGTTTAAAATAGCATTTAATAAATTTTCTAGAATGGGAATCTAGAGTGTTACATAAATATACTATATTGTGAGTTATCAGATGGTAAAATGAAATCTGGAGCTGAAAGCATGTTCATGAGATAATATATTTGATGGAATATAAGTAAATAATAGTATGCTTTGCTTTAGAGAACAGCGGATTTTCAACTTGTGTATTGCGCTATCATATTCAATACTTCTAATGTTGATGAAAATTCTTTAAAAGTCGTTTCTATTGCTATAAATCTAATAAACTTAATTTTGTATCTTTTTAATTTGTAATCGTTTGCACTCGAGATTTGGTTTGGTTAAATAACACCGCACAGTAGCTGCACTTTGTTCCATTGGCGACCGGTCGGAGACTATCCCGAACGAGAAGACCTGGGAACAATGTATCTTATTTTTGAACCATAATCAGATAACGAGGGCAACACCTAAGCTGGCACCCAACGCAACCTCAATATGCGTCAGGACGTTGGACCCCGAGCAGATTTATCCTGCACCAGTCCCGAATATTTTTGGTTTGGTTAACTAACGTCGATTTGGACTTGCACATTGGGCTATTGGCGACGATTTGAGGACTGTCCAGAAGGGAAGACCCGGGAACTACGCCTCGTATTTTTAACCATGGTCAGATGACGAGGACCATGGTCAGATGTCTTTAGTACAATTTCATCGTAAATGAGCGATGACGCACTTTCATTTAAGTAACCGAACTTTCTCAAAATGAGCCGTGTGTTGTACTATTCCTAATATGAGTTTCTATTCAAGACGTCTGAACAAACCGGGTTTGGTTTGGTTTTGTTAAATAACGTCGCACTAGAGGTGCACAGTGGGCTATTGGCGACGGTTCGGGGTCAATCTCGAAGGAAAGTCCCGGGAACACATACACATTCACACACACATTCATACATGCACCTCGTTATTTTAGAACCATGGTCAGATGACGAGGAAACACCTGAACTGGCACCCAACGCCTTCAATAGACGTCGGGACTTTGGACCCCATCAGATTAATCGTGCACCAGTCCCGTATACACGCCGTTAATTTTTGCGGATGTTCTGGACGACTTTTCTAGTATTTTGTAGCGAAGCTGGCAACCCTCCGATCACAAGATCACTACTTTTTTACTTTTCTTTGTCAAGTTCATCGTCTAGGCTCGAACCAGGAACCTTCGGATTGCCGGCTGACGCCTTTAACCGCTCGGCCACGGAGGCCTTATTTATTATTGTGAGGTAATCAATCATTTAACCAATCGTGATTTGCTATGGGAGATGGGTAAACAACCTTGGCGCATTTTCGCACGTTTAGCTTTTGAGTTCGTTAAAGGCACTGAACTCTAACTATAACTTCTGGAAGGCTCAAAAATTGTTTCTTTTATGGGCGCGTTGAAGCCAATGCGGTAGCAGCCATACTGGGACCCAACGATTTTTTTAAAGTGATTTAGCGGTGTTTTTTAATACCATGGCATTGTAGAACTATTAAATGTATATAAATATTATATTTTCTTCTTGTAAAATAAATTTGTATACTGCCAAACAAATAGTTTTTGCTCTTGCTTTCTAACTACTTCGACTTGCAAATTACTTTCTATTTTAATATCAGATTACATTCAAAATGAGTTTCAAAAGAAAATGGAAAAAAAACAAAGCCAAAATCAATACATATCGGCTTTTTTTTACATGATAAATATACGAAATATTGGGGTAGCGATGAAAGCGGGGTACAGTTGTTACCCCTTCAATTGGCTTCAAGTCAACAAAACGTCAAATGCTATTTCAAATAACCAATTTAAAAATAGGAAATAATTCTGTTCAAGTGTTTTCAATTTCCGCCATTGCTTTTCAAATAAACGATTCGTAATCGTCAACATAAAGTGTTGTTATTTATCTTCGAAATGTCGGCGTCTTCAAAATCCGTAAAAATGTTTATACAGATATAACCCTACACCCACGCAAAACATTCTTTAGATATACATCGTTCGATTCCAGAGCATATCGCTCATCGAAAGTAAACTCTCAGAAATTTCAAGAAACATCTCGAGGCAAACCTAAAGCATCTTCAAGTAAATATAAATTCCTCCTATTATTATGGTCGATTACATTGCTTCCAAACTTTTCAAGTGCAAGCGATATTGTTTTCTTTTAATATGATACTTTTAACAGATAGAGTTTTCACCATGAACGGATATTTGGGTGTCTTGTGTTGACATCTAATTCAGTTTTTGGAAAAGATTTGATTTGGACGCGAATAAGGAGAATTCAAGATTTCGATTGACTCAGTTAAGTAAACAAGCTCAGCGATTGGAAGATATTTCGGTTTAAAATAGCATTTAATAAATTTTCCAGAATGGGAATCTAGATCTTACATAAATATACTGTAATTTGAGTTTTCGAATGGTAAAATGATATCTGGAGCTGAAAGCATGTTCACGAGATCATATATTTGATGGAATATAAGTAAATAATAGAATGCTTTGCTTTAGGGAATAACGAATTTTGAACTTGTGTATTGCGCTATCATATTCAATATTTGAAATGTTGAGACGAAACTTCTTTAAAAGTCATTTATATTGCAATAATTCTAATGAACTCAATTTTGTATCTTTTTAATTTGTAATCGTTTGCATTTGAGGTTTGGTTTGGTTAAATAATATCGCACAATAGCTGCATATTGGGCTATTGGTGACGGTTCGGGGATTATCTCGAAGAGAGGACCCGGGAATAATGTATCACATTTTTTGAACCATAGTCAGATGACGAGGGCAACACCTAAGCTGGCACCCAACGCAACCTCAATAGGCGTCAGGACATTGGACCCCGTGCAGATTTATCATGCACCAGTCCCGTACAGTTTTGGTTTGGTTAATTAACGACGCATTAGACCTGCATATTGGGATATTGGCGAAGGTTCGTGGACTATCCAAAAGGGAAGACCCGGGAACAATGCCTCGTATTTTTTAACCATGGTCAAATGATAAGGACAACACAAGGGCTGGCACCCAGCGCAACCTCAACAGGCATAAGGACATTGGATTCCGATCAGATTTATCGTACACCAGTCCCTTATACCCGCCAGTATAAGTAGTTGAATGTTCTGGACGACTTTCTAGTACTTTTGTAGTGAAGCAGGCAACGCTCCGATCGGAAGATCACTACTTTTCCACTGGGCAACTGGAGGCCCCTTTGCACTTGAAGAAAGATTCTTTAGCGTGTTCTTTTTTTCGTTTTCGGTGAACAAGTTGTAAAACATAACAAAAAGTTATGCTGTATATTAATATCAGTATACCAAACATGTATTTAGGGGCTTATGACTTTTGTCAAATGTTTAAAATAACAGGTCTGTTAAACTCAAGAATATATTGTTCTTTTTTTTTCATTTTGAAAGCCGAGAAAAAAATACCATCACGTCGTTCTTTTGGTGACGTCGTTTCTTTTATGTTCGGGAACATGTAGTTCTCGTTCTAGTTGAAGAACAGGTTACAAAAGAACTGGTCGTTATTTGGTGACATAGAGTCGTAGTCTTTATCACAATATACATAGACCTTGTAGTTATTGGACACGAAAACGAATAATATTACATTACAAACAGCTCAACATGTGGAAACGGAAATTTTTTAACATATTTCCTAAAAAACATTATTAATCAATCCTTTGCACTCCAAGAACACTTTGCGATTTGTGTTCTTTCTATGGAAAAGTTATTCCTCTTTACGTTCTTTTCCACAGATATTTTTTATACTCATGAAGGGAAAAAAATCCGAATCTGTTTTGTATTTGCAAGAGAACAAGTTGAAAAAAGATTGATGTTTTTGACACAAGATCATGCTGTTCTCGTTTATTTTAAAGAACAGGGGAAAAAAGAACTGGTCGTTATGTTGTCGCCTGAGAGGCGACATCGGAGTGCAAAGGGTTAATAATATACAAGTAGCTTAGTGGCTATTGGCCTATTTGTATTCTAAGATCTCATTTAGAGAGCTGAGAATATAAAATCGACCAATGACCACAATATTTTTTATAGTATATTACAATTTTTATAGTATATTACAATTTTTATAGTTTATTACAATTTTTATAGTTTATTACAATTTTTATAGTTTATTACAATTTTTATAGTTTATTACAATTTTTATAGTTTATTACAATTTTTATAGTTTATTACAATTTTTATAGTTTATTACAATTTTTATAGTTTATTACAATTTTTATAGTTTATTACAATTTTTATAGTTTATTACAATTTTTATAGTTTATTACAATTTTTATAGTTTAATACAATTTTTATAGTTTATTACAATTTTTATAGTTTATTACAATTTTTATAGTTTATTACAATTTTTATAGTTTATTACAATTTTTATAGTTTATTACAATTTTTATAGTTTATTACAATTTTTATAGTTTATTACTTAATTCGGAGTTTAAAGTTTACTTTCTCCGCCCATTTTTAAGACATATCTTTATTTACTTTCTTCAAGCCTATCCACTTTTCTCATTTTGAGCATGTTCAATTGTTTTCAGATCTCGTACAAATAACGCTGTATTTAAAAACTAGAAAAATTAAACTCCTACAAAATAAATTATATATTTTTTTTAAACCTAAATAATAGGAATGAATAACATTGTACGTAAATAATTAAAATATATTTTCTTCGTATTTCTAAATAAGTATATTGGTAATTTAAATACATATAGTTATTACAACACACTGGTAATATAAATACACATTGCTCTTTTTTTTTTTTAAAAATAATTGTTTCTGCAATAATTTATTGCTTTAAAAAATACAATTTCAAACGAGTTAATTAATATCAGATTTCACAAAACAAATTAAATATTAAAATGCTCTGTAGTTTAAAATAGATAAATTAGCTTTGTAATTAGTAATAATATTTTTGTATGAAATTTCATTAGGGTATTTAAACGTAATATTTTTTGATAAAAATAATGGGAAAAAATTAACACAAGACTAATTAATTTAAAATAGAATATATTTTTGCAACTTCAATGAAGTAGAAATTTCAATTTGATCGCAATTTTTTTACATTTTTGCAATATTTCATTTCTTTTTTTAAAAAAATTGTATAATTATAAATAACATATTCAATCAATCAGCAAATTTAATTTTAATATTTAAATCGTATTTCCGTAATTAAGCAATTAGTGTTTTAGTTCTTTAATAAACTTATCAAAGCAGATTTTTCAGTTAATTTATTAACATGAAGAATCTGCATTTTAAACAAATCAAAAAAGACGCAATTATTCGCTAATTAGTGAAATTGTAATTTAGATCAGTAATTTAATACAACGCAACTACTTAATTTTTTAAGTGTAACTAATACGAAAATCCTAAAAAAAAAACTGAAATATTTCATCACTATTGCAAGTGACAGTATAAAACAATAAAATTTTAATAATTTGATCATTAAACACGTCGGCATTTTAAAAAGCAAAAAAAAAATTGAATTTTAGAAATTTAAATTCCGTATAATTTTTAGAGTGTGTTGATCAAATTCCATGAGGTATTATTTTTGCTAGATTAAAAAAAAATTGTGCACATTAATCGTTATCAAATTTATTAAGTGCAAATTAAGAGAACACACTGCCCAAAAAATTGTAAAATTCAAAATTTGCTTTTTATTTGCTAAAAGTATTGTCTGGAATCTTCTTAATATGCTTACAAAATTCTAGAACTGTTTATATGTTTTTAATGAGATATTTGAGATGAGATTTCATGCTGGATGCCAGTTACATTTTTCTAGGAATGAAACTTTAAATCGTTTTATTTTTCTCGATGTTGGGTTTCCATGATATTAATTGTTTCGAAACTAAAATTATTTAAAATTATTAATAATTGAGAAATGTGCATTTTTTAAGCATATTGTAAATTTTGCATGCGAATTAGCTGTACGAGTAGTACTTTTTTCTTTAATTTCTAAAGTAAATTTATTCGAGATTTTTAAGGAACAAATTTCGTATTATTATGAATAAAAAAAGTTATAGAAATAAGGTACTTTAAATAGATAAATAGAAATGGGTATAAATATAGTCACTGGTAAAATATATATGTCAAAAAAATTAAGCAATTTCTTTAAATATTTCATCCATGTTGTTTATGTTAAAATAGTTCAAAAACTTTTCCCCGCAAATTAATTAACTAAAAACATTTACTTAAGATTTGAGAGTTATATTTCGTTCACCTTAAGCAAATATATTGCTTTGTTTTCAAATTAGAGTTACCCTACAAATTAAAAATAACTAATTCGGTTATCTTTGCTACAAAAATCCTAATTAATCAAGCTAATTCAATTCTATACGCCTAAAACCCGAGGCACGCTATTATTTTATGAAAGTGTTCCATGACCATTTAGTAAAAATAAAAATGAGTTAGCACAAAACGCTTTTTAAAACAAACACGTATATGGATTTTTTTTTAATTTATCTCTCTCATAAACTACATATACGAAAAAGAGTGTAAAGGACTTTGTATTTTTTTATACAAATGAACAGTTTTAATCCGAGCTTGACAAAATTTTTTACACTTTACTTCAAAACAGAAAAAAAGGCACTGTCTACATGAGATTTCGAAATACCACCCCCATCCCACTTAAAGCAGAAATTAATGAAACCACCAGATGGCGCTAAGGGGATGACTAGAAAATAAAACTCGGAAGAATACTTTTACAATGAAGAAAGCTATAACCAAACCTCCAGAATGTAAATATTACGTACTAAGGGTTTTTATAGCATGTTCTGTAAAATGCACGCTTAAAGTTGGGAAACATGCCGTCGCGCTTTTGATTCATAGACGCCACGTTTGACGTCCGTTTGGTTTGGTTTGGTTAATTAACGTCGCACTAGAGCTGCACAGTGGGCTATTGGCGACGGTTCGGGGTCTATCTCAAAGGAAAGACCCGGGAACACATTCACACACACATTCATTCATACCTGCACCTCGCTATTTTAGAACCATGGTCAGATGACGAGGAAACACCTGAACTGGCACCCAACGCCTTCAATAGACGTCAGGACTTCGGACCCCGATCAGATTTATCGTGCACCAGTTCCGTATACACGCTGTTAATTTTTGCGGATGTTCTGGACGACTTTTCTAGTATTTTGTAGCAAAGCTGGCAACCCTCCGATCACAAGATCACTACTTTTTACTTTTCTTTGTCAAGTCCATCACCTGGCATCGAACCGGGAACCTTCGTATTCCTAGTTGACGCCCTTAACCGCTCGGCCACGGAGGTACTCGCTTGACGTCCGAGGCAGTGGATTGGTTGCTTCCAGTGTCTCGGACGTCAAGCGCGGTGTCTGTGGATCAAAAGCGCGAGAACATGTTCCCCAGCTTAAAATTCACTGCTCTCACTAATAAAAATAGGTACTCAAAAGTTAGTAAAATGTACTCATTTTTGAGTACATTCAATGCTTGTCAAGACTTCGAATACACAAGTTTCAATTTTGAAAAATGCATGTACACAAAATGAGTACAATGAATAAAATGAGCAATTGCTTGCCTACATATGCTGCCTTCATAAATCACTTTCAATAATTATCGCCAATTACAACCAAGACTCGAACCCAGAAGACATACCGAAAATTCAATTGAATCTTTCCCGTTCAAATTTGCTCTTGAACAACAACGGTCAACATGCGTTAAATCCTTTATATCACTTATCAGCGCTATCACGTGACGAACAAGTTCGGCAATTCGAAATTTGCATACGCATAATACGTCTTATTGTATCCCGCACTTATGCTAATTTCCACATTTTCCTGCCTTCCCTTTTGTGGTTGCTATTGTCATCCATCCTTTTAGCAATTGTCCACCAGTGTATTTTAAGTTTGTCAGGCCGCTTTGTTAAGATGGCTCGAACAAAAGCTGAGATGAGCAATATAAATAACCGGAAAGTTCCAATTGCGGCCCATGGCAACCTTTTGTCTGGGCGATAAACAAATGTTTTCTGCTTTGAGAATATGGTAAACCCGGCACCCTTCGGCCGCAATTGGGCTATTGCCAATACCATTGCTCCTTTTTGAGCAAATACGCTTACTTAAATTTGAGTACGTCATCGCTCATTTACGATGCAATTGTACTCACGATAAAAGATAAACGGTTATGTTCTTGTACTCATATTCAAGTACCTTTTTTTACAGTGTTCTTTCTATAAATCTAAGATATTTCCACGAAAACGCATTGTTAAGTTAAAGAATATGAATGACCGACCTTAAAGATCGTATTAAAATATATAATTATGTTGAAGCATTTTCTAGCTTTCATTTGTCAATAATCATATTTTAATATAATTAAAATAAATTATATTAACTTATTACAGCTCTTTATTAATATTTTAATAATAAACATTTTGCTTTAGAACCAATAAATTAAATTTTCGCATTTGGAATTTTTTTATTTTGGTAATGGAAAATAAATGTATCATTTACAAATCTTTTCTAATGAATCGAATACGATAATATTTTTTAAAAATCATAGCTTCTACTTGAAAGGTGTTAACGACGATTTTTTGTTTATTTGCAAGGATAGTGAAGACTATATATATAGAAGGTGCGCTCGTTTTTCGCTTTTTGAAAGTGGGCAAGGAAAGCACATATTTGAAGTCATTTTTGCTCCGCCTTACTATCGTTTTTTGATCATTCTCATTGGAAGTGTGTTTCAAGCATTGCTACTTAGGTTCGATCACCGGTTGGGTAACAACTGGTTATTTAATTTTTAATTAGCAAAATAATGTAAATATCTGTAAATAATTGTGTTCGGGAAGCTTTACTACTAATTCGTCCTTGTTTTGTTATGTCCCCGTATTTTACTTGATTGAAATTGTAACTCATTTACTAAGTCCAATACAAATGCATTGACCGGATGGTTCCAACCCTTATTTTACTCTTTCAAAATGCATGGACATGCTCTCGTGGCAGCTAATATTACTTTAATACGCTTAATTTATTAGGCAACCCTTTTGCAATTTTTACATACTAAATACAATCCTTAAAATATAATTTAAACTTTTAAAATTTAGCGAATTCTAAATAAAATTAGTGAATATCACTTTTAAATAGTTCACAAAAAAAAACGAATAGATGGCAGCACCTCACAAACGAGAGCATTAGACACGCCTACAGAAAGCGCAAGGTAGGCGTCACGTTGACGTCAAAAATGCGCTTTCCCCGCCTTCCGTCAGACAGTGCGAGAACGAGCACACTTTATATATATATATAGTCTTCATTATCCTTGGGTAAAATATTTTTCTAAGTTGTAAAAGTCATAAAATTCCAAAAACGATCAATCACCATTTTCCTTTACTAAGCAGTTAGATCTAACATTTGGCAACATAACGTGGGTTCTATACTCAGGGACAACCCAAGTTAAACCTAAAGCGGAAGCTATGATATGTAAAAATATTCAATTGCTTTAGGCTCAACTTAGGTTGTCCCCGAATATAGATTCAATAGATTTCACAATAATGAGCTGCATGTCATTCTACTTACCATTATAGACAAGACGAATTTAGAGCTTGAAACGCTCTTTATCTTGAAACTCTATTTTTAGAATTCACCTCTTGGCAGCCAACCCGACCATATAGAAATCTATAAAACCCCATATTTTGGAGCTTATAGTCCATTGCAATTAGACCGAAAAATGGCAAATAGGAGAAAAAATTACAATAGTTTTCAAACTTTGGTCAAATACTCGTTTGACCTCCAGGAATTGAAAACCGAAGAGTTCCCCTCCTTGAGGGGGGAGCTTTCCCCTCTAGCCCCCCCCCCCCTCGAAATTTCGAAAAAAAATTGTTTCTCGCTTATAAAACAAGCTATAATTACAATTTTTTTTTAAATACAAGTAATTTTTTTTGTATTAATTATTACTTTATATTTAAGCTTGTATCTGGCATAGTTTTTATATAAAAAAATATATATCTGTAAAATGTTTCATTTCTTTCTATGGCTATTTTTCTATTATAGCAAACCAAAAAAGTGTTTTATTAAACTACTAAACTTGAATTGAAAAGTTCAATTTATTTATTTAGTTATTTACATCATGTAACAGGACATTTCCCTTACACCAATGCTTGCCAATTGTACCTCCGGCCTCCAGGATATGAATGTACTTGAAAAGAACATGACAACTGAGGAATTCCGTAAATTTCCCGGGCCTTTGCTTCGAGATAGACCCCGAACCTTCGCCAATAGCCCAATGTGCATCTCTAGAGCGATGTTAATTAACTAAACCCATTAAATCGAAAAAAACAGGTACATTAACAGATTCAAAAAAGTTGGTAAAAACCGTAAAAACCCATATTTGACTTGGCAATTTTAAGGCATCTATTAAGAATGTTACCCCAGGAAAACCTCTTCCATGTGTAACGCCTCCAAAGCTGTTTAAAATTTTCATTATCGTTTGCTCAATCACCAATTAAAATATTGCATTTTTTTACAAATATTTCTCCAATACTTTTATGCATACGTGGGCCATAAGAATGTTGGTAATTTTCTGTTGACTTGTCAAAATCACAATCCTAGTTGGCAAACTTGCGAAATAGGACTTTTTTTTTTTAAAGTGAAACTCCTTAATTTCAATTTTTAAAAAAAGTTTCACAAGTTTGCCAACTAGGTTTGTGATTTTGCCAAATCCTCAGGAATTTACGAACATTTGGGGGGTGGACCTTAGGAGGGACCTGACTGGCATTATACAATTTGGCTCTTGCAAGCTGAAAAAAGCTGACGTGGCTAAAAGCGACGTTTTGGTCAACCAGCTCAGTAATAGTCGGAAAAAAACGTTCTTGAAGTAGGTACAACGCATCTTTTCCAGAGGATACTGTACATTTACCTGACGAACTACAAGATTTCGTATTCGAGCTTGCAACTGTACTCATGGCTTTATTTGATAGCAGCACCATTATGAGAAAGACAAAGAAATTAGCGTTTTATAATGCTATAATACTGTTCCAGAGCGACTAGTTGGTAGCTCTGACAACCTGTACTTTGTCCTTGATGGAGGCTCACTTATTCATCTTGTGACATGGCCAAAGCAAGAGACTCTTAGTGTTGTTTATACTACCTACACACCTTACATCAAGAAATATTACGCGATCAAGTAACTGTTGTGTTTGACGGATACACCGATAGTAGTATCAGAAGTAAGGTTATAGAAAAAGCCAAAGGCGTTTGATGAAGCGTACGTAAAAATAAATAAATTTTAATTAGTACGGTTCTCGTTGACTCACACATATAATTTCGAAGCAATCTTGTCAATAATTAGTGTTTCATTTTGTAACTCACTGGCCACCTGGTGAGCTTAGGCATTGTATAGCAACAAATGATGCTGATGTATATATTGTGAGTATCGCAATAGAGACACACGAGAAGAATAAAAAGCAAGTGAGCTTTCCCCCCTAGTTCTCAATTCCTGGAGGTCAAACAAGTATTTGACCAAAGTTTAAAAACTATTGTAATTTTTTCTCCTATTTTACCTAATTGCAATGGACTATTATGGTTTCCCTGAATTTCATATTATGTATAAGTTGAAATATCTCTCCTCGGCAAAACTTCTCTGAAATGTTAATGCTACTTACTTTTATTGAACCGCGTTTGAAAATTCCCCTTTTAAGTCAGAGTTCTGAGTACATTATATTTACAAATATCTAAAAAGCCAATTTTATACTATATGTTTGTTTGTTTGTTTTTAATTTTAGAGGTATATTTAGCTTGCTATTGAACAAAATGTAAAGATATTTCACTTCCTATTTTTTATTTACTTCCAATTTTTTTTTTATTTATATAGAAGGAAATCTATATTTTACCTGTCAAAGCGAGACCACGTTTGTTACATAAAAGTGGTGAAAACGTTTTCGTGAAACGTGCGAAAAATAAAATGGAATGTCAGATTTATAATTATTGGGTTATTTCCACAAGTCTAAGGGTGGTTTCATAGGTGAGAGTTATTTGTTGTCAAAGAGCTGATAAATTATCCGGAGAAACACGCCGAACGTTCACACCAGAGACGATTTTGTTATCGGGAAGCTATATATGACTTTTGCTCTTCCAAGGTCACAGCAATCGGATAGTTGTTTTCACGATTACAATAACTCCCCAAAACTTCCTGAATTTGAAAAACTCACGTATACACGAACCTTTATGTTCGGTTTAAATCAGCGCCCACTTTATAGAAAGCCGTATGACACGTGTTTTTTACGTCACACACTGAAGACCTATTTCAGTTTGAATGCGTCATGACCAACAGGAGTCATGATTTCACCTTTTTAAACCTCTTTCGGCCTTCAGTTTATGACGTAAAAAGCATGTGCCATACCGCCTTCTATACAGTGGGCGCTGAATTAATCCCTAACCATCGTCATAAGTCATTTCGTGCAGCTATAATATATATTATTTCAGTAGTAAAAATCCCTTTAGCGAGTCTGACACACAACGACATGTGAGGTGTTAAAAAAAGGGAATTTTCCGGAGTAGTGACGAATCGTATTTTTGTCTCATAAATATTAACTTGTTTTTTATAAATGCGTTTAAAAATAATTAATTTCCAAGCAGTTTTTAAACGAGCCGTTGGCAGTGCTGCCATCTACAGGTAGATGAGTGTTTTGAGCGGAGTGGCATCTATGAATAGTTACAACGAATATGTGTGTGATACAGGGGTGGGTTGTTCATGCAATAATTATCGTATGGTCATGCTAGTACTACATTATTCAATCAACCCAAGCAACACCGATCACGGTGCAGAGCATTAACATCTTCTAAACAACTGCACAAGGTGTCGGTTATTCCAAGCACATGATAATGTAATCCTGAAAGGGCATTCATGTACAAAGGCAAGCAATGTGTCTACCACCTGGGCTGTTTCTGCACCACCGAATCTACACAGGTCCGTCAGTGGTCGGCTTGACTAATTGCCAATCTCGCGCCTGGGTCTATAAACCAGATCGTCCATCTTGAGTTAATTTTGTGGGGGGATATGCGGAAGTTGCTAAATCCGTTTTAATTTGAATTCCACCCTTCTGGGAAATTGAACTACTCTATCAGGAAGCCTGTCTACGCGTCTAATGGTTGGTTGAAATAACGTCACACTAGAGCTATATAATGAGAAATTGGCGACTGATCGTGATCTTTGTCGTAGAAGAGACACATATGGCTTCTCCATCCATTTATATGGCTTCTATGTCTACGAAATTTAATACATTGAAATTTATCTTAGGGACTAGATATTAATACCAATTTAATGTAAACTTTATAAGATTTAGTTTAGGCATTGAAAACTGTAACAAAATTCGACGCGTTTTTATTTTACTCTGATGTCAAATCATATAACTCAACATAGCCCAATGTACAGCTCTAGTGCGACGTTTATGCTACAAACTTACAATTTAACTATCTTCACATCGGGGCATTTCAAGGTTTAAAAGACAAGTCAAACATCAGTAAAAAGGACGGCTTGACAGAAAGCATTTTAAATTGATAATTATTTTATACTTTCTAGTAACCTTTTGCATGTTTTTTTTTCTCAAAATTTACATTAAAATATCAAGTTAATATAAATTTAGATCAAATTATATGACTGACCGCCTCTGAGCGGATAAAAAAAATGACAAAATTGTAGATTTGTTTTCTCTTCAAAATAGTTTACTTTATATTTCGAATACATGTATATTATATTTTTTTTTTAACGACAAACATTTTAACAAATATTTTTTGTGTAACGGCACTGGACTTAACAGCAATTCGTGTGACTTAATAGCAATCAAGATCTTTAATTTCATCGATCGAAATGTTTAACAAATGTTCCATATTTATGCCAAACTATAAATATACAGTTTATAATATCCAATTCTTAAACAGTATATTTTACTGCAAATACAAGCTTTCATAGAAAATAAAATGCTTTTAACCTTTCCAATGAACAAAAAATTCTATATTATTCAAACTATCAAAAACAAACTATCTAAAATAGCGAATGATTCGAAATGCATGACTTTCGACGAAACGATGTTTTATATATTTTATCCACCAATCAGTGCATTGCCCTGGTGCAGATAGAAGTATTTCAACCAATGTTCAACTTCCGGTGGCAACCGATCTCGCATCCTTCCGTTAAAGGAAAAGCCCATAGATAACCGAAAGGAATTCTTTATACACGATTGATACAATGGAGAAAATCTTTACACAGTAATATTTTTACCGATGGTAAAATCTAAAAGTTTAAAGTACGTATAAATAAAACTTAAAGTATTTGCCGGGGAATGATATTACAAAATACTTCACTTTAAACGATTTATACTTTTGTATGCATTTATATTTGAAACTGACTGTTTTAACGAACTTATTTCTTTATTTTTTTATTGTTTGGTACCCACATAAGTTGATAAAATATCCATTTTGGTAAAATAAAAGTATTTAAGTAAATGTTTGATGAACATTAAAATCATTTATAATGACCTTCCATTTAATACTAGTCATTGTAGGTTTTGACTATTATTTATTTATAATTTATTCACTGTAAAAAAAAATTACTTAAAAATGAGTACCTGAACATACCGTTTTTTTTAGTACAATTGCATTGTAAATGAGCGATGACGTACTCAAATTTAAGTAAGTATTTCCAATATTAAACCATACTGCTCATTTTTGCGAAAGTACGTTTACTTAAATTTGAGTTAAAATCGAGTACGTCCATGTATTAATTTCTAAGCCTTTTTTTACATTGCACATTTTGTTTACAGTGTACAAGCAAATTTTTTTTACAGTGTACCAATATTTTCTATTAAGAAATACCTATGGGTGTATACTTAATTTGCAAACATCATAGAATTAATTGATTCATAAAATATATTTCCTCTAATATTGAAATTTTCCATCTTTTAAACCCTTAATTATACGAGTTGTCAATTACATTTAATTATAAGTTCAATATCGATTGTCAAAATAAAAATTATCCATCGCACGTACAAGAAATCTTAACAAAAGCATATTTCCTGGTCGTAGTTATCTTGAAGCATTATCTCAAATTCTATCAAGACATTATTCTAATTAAGTGAAAAGAAAACTAATCAATAGTTGTCAAGTTTTCTTAACCAAGCTTTCTAAAACATTTGTTATTTTTCCTATATGCGTTGTTTTGACAGGAGGTGTTTTGCTTATCTTTATCTAAAGCTGGTTTTATCGTTAAGCTAAGTTTGGCGTACTACTTTTCTTGCAGCTACTGGCAACTATAAATTTCTTAACATATTGATATAACGATATAGAATTTTTTATTAAATTTTTAGAAAATATTCTTTTTTATTATTTATATTTCGATTAATTTTAGTTACATGTAACAAGGTAATGACAATACATTGTAAAAAAAAGTGCTTAAAAATGCAATGGACGTACTCGTTTTTCTTTGAGTACAATTGCATCGTAAATGAGCGATGACGTATTCAAATTTAAGCAATCGTACTTTCACAAAAATTAGCAGTATGGTTTAACATTGCCAAAATCAGCTTTTGTTTAAACCATCTTAACAAAAGCGACCTGCTAAACTTTAAATATTTGTTCAGAAGATGGTTTTCTACATTATTTGATGTCGATTGCTGAAATGGAAACTGAGTTATTACAACTCAATTATCTTGCTTTCAATTTTTTTGCCACGCCTTCTTAACATTACTTCTATGTATAACTTCTTCACATCGCTGTGGTGGTACAACGGAAATGCCCCTGGACTTAGACGGATAGTTTTCGATTCCCAGCATTCCTGATTGTGGCTGTTGAAAGTGATTTATCAAAGCAGTCTGTTGGCAAGCAACTGCTCTTTTTATTCATTTTTGAGTACATGTCTTTTTCAAAAACGAAACATGTATTGGCAGCTATCATAACCATCAAATGTAATCAAAAATGAGTACATTTGACTTATTTTAAGTACCTTTTTTTAACAGTGTATTGACTGTATAGTAGAACTCCCAATTGTCTGGATAAATTGGGACCATATCCCATCCGGATAATCGAATATCCTGATAATTGGATAATTCACAGGAAAAAAACGTATAGTTTAGTAAAAAAACGAATTTTGCTTTAGTATGCAATGTAATTTAACGAGTATTAAATCGATCAGAAACTTTTAAAATGAAGATTTTGTTGATTTATTTTTTTCCTTCAAAGAGGTTCAGATAATTTCCGATCCGCTTTGTTTGATCCGGATAATTGGCGAACCACTTAGTTTGATCTGGTTAATTGGTGATTCGCTTTGTTTGATCCGGATAATTGGCGATCCGTTTTGTTTGATCCGGATAATTGGCGAACCGTTTCGTTTGATCCAGTTAATTGGCGATCTGTTTTGTTTGATCCGGTTAATTGGCGAACCGCTTTGTTTGATCCGGATAATTGGCAAACCGCTTCGTTTGATCCGGGTAATTGGCGAACCGCTTTGTTTGCTCCGGATAATTGGCGTTCGGATCATTGGAATTCTACAGTATACTATATTAATAAATATAAATACTTGTACTTTATGATTGTTGACTTAAAACGTCATAACCATTTAATATTCACCACAGAATATTATTTTTGCATATAGTTGTGTCAAACTTATAAAGATTTCATAGTAAATAAAAAATATACAAGACGCACTAAAATGAAGATATATACATAAAAAAATTAAAATGAACATTTCTATAATAGATTCGAATACATTAAAATGATCGTTATTCTAAATATCACATATTTACCTATGCATATTTATGAACCGCAAAAACTTTTTCAGTTAGAATGCTGAAGGAAAGGAGATAGTTTAAACATAATCATTACTTTACAATTCAAAAACTTCGAACCGAGTTCCGATGTTGTTCCATTCCATATGATTGCTTGTGTGGAATATTCCAGAAAGAACTTTAGGTAAAGTGCAATCTAATACTTGAACGTGAGAATGTTTTCGAACTATTTCAATAATTCCTAAGGATTCATAATGTAAAAAAATAAACAAATATTCTAAAAAGGGGCATATATTTTGTTTATGTTTGTAAACACATACGAATGGAAAGGGGAAACAAAAAGGGAAAAACAAAAAAGGAAAAGGTTAAAGTATTACATCCTTTTAGTAATATACATTAACACAAAGCTTTTTTAATGCAGACAATTTTTCAACTTTGAGTATTTTTTTTATGAGTATAAAATGCATGGACAATCCTCAGAAACTTGGAGACCCACGGACGACTAAAGATGTTATAAATTCTTAAAGTGTTCGAAACATTATTATTTTTTTTAATTTGCATGTTTTGAGCTAGTAATTTTGAAAACAGTATTCCTCGCAACCACAAAAAAAAAAGGGGGGGGGGGTTCACATGAAACAGAACCACTAAAGCGGTCGCCATTTTGAAACGGAATTTTAAAAAATCTAAAAAATAATTAAAAGTCTCATGCGTTGTTTTTAACTATACAACTGGGATAGATTTAAGATAAAAATTCTTCTTATAGAACATTGCATTAATAATATTAAAATACAAAAGCAACGTTAAAACTACGCAATAAAAATACATAAAATCTATACATGTTTCGTAGTATACATCTCCCGTCATCATCAGAAACAAAAGTCTATGTGCACAATAAAATAAAAAATAATTGAAAATGTTGCCAAAGAACAAAATATTAATTTAAGCCATATTTAATTCAAAGGACACATCCTCGTTTCTTCACGAAAAAAATATTCCGCGTCAAAAATGTTTTCCTAATTATAAAGTAACACTTCAATAAACGCAGAAAGAGAAGCAGCCATCAAAACTGATATCTTTAACTATATTTCGAATACTAAAAATGCTAACCCTCAGCATGCGGCATACAAAAATAATATTAATGTCTATGTTCAGCAATCAAACGTCCAAATACTTCAAGAACTGTGACATCCACCCAGTGTCAAAAATGATGTCTTAATTATAAAGCAACATTTCAATAAACGCAGCAGTAAAAAAAATTAGCCATCAAAAGTGGTATCTGCAACCCTAATTCCGAATACTGAAAATGTTAACCCTCAGCATGCGATATACAAAAATAATATTCATGTCTACGTTCAGCAATCAAACGTCCAAATACTTCAAGAACTGTGACATCCATTAAAAAGCTTCCAGTTTAAAAAAATATGTCCTAATTATAAAGCAACACTTCAATAAACGCAGTAAAAAAATCAGCCATCAAAACTGTTATCTTCAACCCTCATTCCGAATATTAAAAATCCTCAGCTTGCGATATACAAAAATATTATTCATTACATTCAGCAATCAAACGACCAAATACTGCAAGAACTGTGACATCCATTCCCGTGTCAAAAATGATGTCCTAATTATAAAGCAACACTTCAATAAACGCATAGTAAAAAAAATCAACCATCAAAATTAATATCTTCAACCCTAATTCCGAATACTAAAAATGCTAAACCTCAGCCTGCGATATACAAAAAAAATATTCATGTTTACGTTCAGCAATCAACCCGTCCAAATACTTCAAGAACTGTGACATCTATTAACAATCTTCCCGTGTCAAAAATGATATCCTGATTATAAAGCAGCACTTCAATAAACGCAGTAAAAAAATCATCCATCAAAACTGATATCATTAACCTTAAAAGTATTTGGAAGTCGCTGAAGGTTATAATTTTTAGTATTAGGAATTAAAAATGATAACCTTCAGCGATATACAAAAATAATATTCATCTCTATAGTCACAAATCAAACGTCCAAATACTTCAAGAACTTTGACATCCATTAAAAAAGCTTCCAGTTTAAAAAAATATGTCCTAATTATAAAGCAACACTTCAATAGACGCAGTAAAAAAATCAGCCATCAAAACTGATATCTTCAACCCTCATTCCGAATATTAAAAATCCTCTGCCAGCAATATACAAAAATAATATTCATGTCTGCATTCAGCAACCAAACGTCCAAAAACTTCAAAACTGTGACATCCGTTAACAATCTTCCTTGCCAAAAATGATGTCCCAATTATAAAGCAACACTTCAATAAACGCATTAGTAAAAAAATCAGCCATCAAAAGTGATACCATCAACACTAATTCCGAATACTAAAAATGCTAACCCTCAACCTGCGATATACAAAAATAGTATTTATGTCTATGTTCAGCAATCAAACGTCCAAATACTTCAAGAACTGTGACATCCATTAAAAAGCTTCTCGTGACAAAAAAAATGTTTTGTCCTAATTATAAAGCAAACTTCAATAAACGCATTAGTAAAAAAAACAGCCATCAAAAGTGATATCTTCAACCCTAATTCGGAATACTAAAAATGCTAACCCTCAACCTGCGATATACAAAAATAGTATTTATGTCTATGTTCAGCAATCAAACGTCCAAATACTTCAAGAACTGTGACATCCATTAAAAAGCTTCTCGTGACAAAAAAAATGTTTTGTCCTAATTATAAAGCAAACTTCAATAAACGCATTAGTAAAAAAAACAGCCATCAAAAGTGATATCTTCAACCCTAATTCGGAATACTAAAAATGCTAACCCTCAACCTGCGATATACAAAAATAGTATTTATGTCTATGTTCAGCAATCAAACGTCCAAATACTTCAAGAACTGTGACATCCATTAAAAAGCTTCTCGTGACAAAAAAAAAATGTTTTGTCCTAATTATAAAGCAAACTTCAATAAACGCATTAGTAAAAAAAACAGCCATCAAAAGTGATATCTTCAACCCTAATTCGGAATACTAAAAATGCTAACCCTCAACCTGCGATATACAAAAATAGTATTTATGTCTATGTTCAGCAATCAAACGTCCAAATACTTCAAGAACTGTGACATCCATTAAAAAGCTTCTCGTGACAAAAAAAATGTTTTGTCCTAATTATAAAGCAAACTTCAATAAACGCATTAGTAAAAAAAACAGCCATCAAAAGTGATATCTTCAACCCTAATTCGGAATACTAAAAATGCTTACCCTCGCATACGATACACAAAAATAATATTCATGTCTACATTCAGCAATCAAATGTCCAAATACTTCAAGAACTGTGACATCCATTCCCGTGTCAAAAATTATGTCCTAATTATAAAGCAACACTTCAATAAACGCAGTAAGAAAAATCAACCATCAAAACTGATATCTTCAACCCTAATTCCGAATACTAAAAATGCTAACCCCAACCTGCGATATACAAAAATAATATTCATGTCTACGTTCAGCAATCAAAGTCCAAATACTTCAAGAACTGTGACATCCATTAACAAGCTTCCAACCAACTCATCTCCCCTCACCCGGCCGTCAATGGGTGTTGTGCCGCGAACGATTCGAAATAGCTTGCTCAAACGACCTGTCATCGTAAAATGTGTCCGGGGTTCTGAGAGACGGTTTGAGGGAGCGCCAAAAGGTAGTTTGAAAAAGAAAGAACGCTCCTTTCAAAATCTGGAATATGGGACTCAAGCAAATGCTAATGGAGTAAAAGCATCGACAGGTTTGGTGAACGCGAATGTTCGAAGTGTCGTTCTATTTTGGTAATGTTATGTTTTTTTGATTCATTCTTGACTAAACGGAATGGTTTACGGTGGTTGTTGTTTTGTTATGGATTTTAAATGCAGAGTGTGTGAAATATATGTTTACAATTTAAAAGAAAATCGGATATAAACTAAGATGCACCGTAAAAAAAAAGGTGCTGAAAATGAGCAAATAAATGTACTCGTTTTTCTTGAAGTACAATTGAATAGCAAATAAGCATCGTACTCAAATTTAAGTAAACGTACTTTCGCAAAAAATGAGCAGTGCGATTTTAATATTACTAATATCAGCTTCTGTTCAAGCCATCTTAAGTAAGCGACCTGGTAGACTTAAAATAATTGTTCAGAAGATGGTTTTCCCATTATTTGATGTCGAATGCTTAAATGGAAACTGAGTTATTACAACTCAATTATCTTGCATCCCGTTGTTTTGGCATACCATTTTAATATTTCTTCTGTTTATAACTTCTTCACGTCGCCCTGGCAGAACAACGGATAAGACACTGGGCTGCGGTGCCTGAGAATCTGAGTTCGATTCCCTGCAAGTTTTGGTTGTAATTGTTGATATTTATTGAAAGTGATTTATGAAGGCTGCCTATGTAGCACGCAACTTTTATTTTTATTCATTTTTGCGGATTGTACTAATTTTTTTCAAAAAGAAAATTATGTATTTAGTGCTATGATAAACATTGAATGTACTCAAAAATGAGTACAGTTTACTTATTTTTAAGTATCTATTTTTAACAGTGTATGCATTTAGTGTCTGTGTATACTGCCAAACCGGGACAACTTTGCCACAGTGTGGAAACATTGCCAACCGCCCTGTCATATTCCTGAACCAACCAATAGGCTCGGTGGTGATTGCGGCTTGAATGATTGGTTGGTTTATTAACTTGATAGAGCGCTTGGCAGGGTGGTTGAAGACGTTGGGAAGTTTTTATTTAGAATAAAAAAAAAAATTTACATTTTCTTTTTGATTTCACAAAGCTATAAGTGTATGTTTTTTAAAGTTTAAAAATGCTTTTCGGACACACTGTATAAAAACCTGATATGAATTATCACACAACTCCATTTTTTTTACATTAAAATGAATTCCATGTGTCTTGAAACGTTTTATTAAATTTTTTGGGAGAAAAAAAAAAGGATGAAAACCTTCTCGTTCAACTGCTTGGGGGTTGTTTAACACTACTGCATTGTAAAGAATACAGTACAGAGAATTTTTTGTTTTCCGTTGCATTTGTGGAAGAGTTAGATCATCGGTTCTCAACCTGTGGTACGCGTACCCCTAGGGGTACGTGTATGTCCGTTTGGGGGTACGCAAAAAAAGTAGTAATGGCGGAAAACACCTAAAATAAAAAATAATTAAATAAGTATAATCAAAATAAAAACTTGTAAGTGTAATCAATTGGAATCATTTGATTTATTTTCCAGCTCACCATTACTGCCAAACAAAAACAAACATTATTTTTGCACAGAGGGATGAGTGGATAAAGGGTTATGAGAGAAAGGGGTAGACTCATAAAAGAAAAAGTTTCATAAAGTGATACATGAGGAAAAAAGGTTGAGATCCACTAAGTTATATAATTAAATAAAACGCTGCGTACATCTGAATAAGGGTTTGGAACCCGGAAAAGACAAGCGCACTCAGCAAACAACCAATTCCAATTGGAAAATTACAAATTTCAATTTAGCACTTATAAATTTAAAAAAAAGAGTATTTCTATCCCATTTCCCAAAACAAAAACTATTGTTAATTTACTTAAAAGGACATGCAAGACCCTGGGAAAAACCATTTCAACCTCGGATCTTCCCTTTTTTTAAGCGCACGCAATTTACAGCCCATTTTCCTTTTCATTATTCCCTTCCGAGTAATTCAATATTGTCACATGAACAACTTTTTTTTAACCCCAAAGTGCATTCCGATTGTTAAAAGTTCTTTGCAAAAGCATTCTCTGCCGTCAAGGTACCATTCACAAGCTGCGAAATAATCAGAGGCAAGGTTCTTCGCTTGACGACAATTAAAACGAGTGCTTCCTTCACTGTCAATCAGGTACGGTGACGTCACAAGCCGAGTTGAGTTGTTGATGGCTTGCGCTTTTGTCGTCGTTTCGAATTCGGTTACTTTTGTTTCGAGAGATTTCTAGAAAACTGACAGCTGTCTTGGCGAGTGAAAGTAAAACGCGTCATTTGTGTTGGAGATAATGGGACATCAGCATGTAAGCGCCATTAGCGAAAATGAGGGAATACCTTTAAAATAAACATGGAATTGAATTTTATTTAATGTTTATGTACATTGAAGTGAAGATTATAGCCCCCTAAATCAATTAAATGTAATTGGTTTATGAAAGAATAATTGAATTAATTTTGACGGGTTAAAATCGGGTCTGGTAAGAGGTGGCATGTCGGCAAAACAAAATGTAACGAAAAATCGTAACGAAAATCATCCTACTTCCCATATACACAGGAATATGAAATATACTGTTATAAAAACTGTGGCTAGCAACATTAAGCAATATGTACCGAACTCTTTTGTCATTGACCAATTAACTACAAAGGGGCGATATGCTGTAATGGCTATCTTAGAAATCGCATCGCAAATGTCGGATGTGCCTGTTACCTTGGCTGAAATTTCGGCAAAACAAAATATACCGGTTAACTATTTGGAGCAAATTTTTGAAAAACTTAAGAAAGCTAATATAGTTAGATCAGCGAAAGGTCAAAAAGCGCGAGAAATTTGACATACATTACGCATTAAATGTGGAAAAAAAGCTATTCGCCTATTTCTAGTCGAAATACCCGTTCTGCGAACTGGATTAAAATAAAAAATCACTCATTCTCTTATTTCCCTTACACCCAGGAGGATGAAATTTGGCAGATTGATTCTTTATACCTTAAATAGAAAAACTGAGCTATCATTTTAGGTAGACCGCGTCCTAAGATCGTGTTATTTATGTAAATGGCATTCGTATGGAACATTCCCTATGATCATCGAAAGTGAATTGGACTAATTCAATTCTGTAACCTATTTTATTATAAAGGAATGTACGCAAACTTTATAAATAATTTGACTCAATCAAATTTGCACCCACATAAACTGTTGAGTTTGACGATACACGCTTTAAATGCTTAAAATTACTGGGTTTGGTTAATTAACGTCGCACTGGAGCTGCACAGTGGGCTATTGGCGACGGTTCGGGGTCAATCTCGAAGGACAGACCCGGGAACACATACATTCACACACACATTCATACATGCACCTCGTTATTTTAGAACCATGGTCAGATGACGAGGAAACACCTGAACTTGGCACCCAACGCCTTCAATAGACGTCGGGACTTTGGACCCCGATCAGATTGATCGTGCACCAGTCCAGTATACACGCCAGTATAATTTGTTGGATATTCTGGACGACTTTCTAGTATTTTTGTAGCGAAGCTGGCAACCCTTCGATCGCAATATCACTACTTTTTTACTTTTCTATGTCAAGTCCATTTCCCGGATTCGAACCACAAAACCTCTGATTAGTAGCTGAATTCCTTACCAACTGAGCAACTGGGGCTCCTTAAAATTCCTGATAGACACTACATATTTTTTTTAAAGTAGCTTCATGGCTTGTTTTGATCCATTTTAAACTGCGAAATGATTTTGATTGAGTGGAGGATAAGCAACAAATAAATTTAAAAAAAAAGTAATTATGGATTACAGTTTCCATATTTTATATTCCATAAAATTCAGATATAAAATATTTACGAGTTCCATGCATTACTTACAAAAAGGTAACGCACCCTTAGAAACATATCACGAAATTATTACATTAAAAATTCCTCAAACATATCACATTCATAAATATTTGCCTCATTTAAAAAAAAATTACACCCACAATTCAAAGCCAGATTTAGAGTTAGTAGACCCTAAAGCCGGCGCCACATATGCGGTATTCGCCGAATCCCGAGCAACGAAACCTTCGATATTCGCCTAAAGACGCATGTGTGGATGGGTCGCTCGGTATTCGGCAAGTGCCGCGTCGCTCGCGTTTCGACGATTTTCAGCACCACACTACAAGGTGCTCGCCTTATCACGAGAAAATTCGCTCGGGTTAAAGCGAGCAAATTGAATAATTGCGTTTCCCACTCGTTTCGGGAAAATGGAACACATCTCGAAGCGAGCTCAATGGTGATTGGCTATCGATATTTTATTCTATATTTTGATAGCCAATTACCATTTACTATCAATATAGTACTATTTTCTTTTTTTATTTAAAGAGGGAATATTGTTCTTTTCGTATCAATTTGACTTTAAAATATATCGTGATGTTTGTTGTGCTATTATTTTAGAATTTTTATTTAGTGTATTCATTTATTTTTATGAAGTTGTCTGTTTCACTTAAATATTTGTGTTTCACTTAAATATTTGTGTTCCATTTACTTATTTCATTTATTTATCAATAAAATTATTTCATTTATTTATCAATAAAATTATTTCATTTATTTATCAATTAAATTATTTCATTTTATTACTTATTTATATATTTGAAGCCTTTAACTATTTTTATGCAGATGCGAAAAAAATGAAGATATTATTTTAACATTTCTATTCGAGTTTTCAATGTGTTTAAACGATTTGAAGTCTCACGACCTAAATAAAATGGAGTTTTGTCATGAAACGTATTTAAAACCATCTATAAAGGGTGTGTGTAGGGACATAGTAGTCATGATAGAAACGCCATTTTACGCTTTTAGGATAACCGATTCCGACCCCATAACTTTCTAAAAATAGCACGTTTGACATAAATTTGGTCCAGCCGATGATCTAAAGTTTCATATTTAAAAAACTTTTGGTGTTTTAATCTTTTTTTTGTCGTATATTTACTTGTTTAGTTCGTCTACTTAAAACAATTCCTTCGTTTATTAAGTTGTTAATTTTACTAAATTATTTGTTCAGATTATTTTTTTATTTATTAATTAATTTCATTTATTTGTTCATTTAGATTTCTTGCATTTAACTGTTTTGATGAAGACACAAAAATATGGAAATATTTAAATAGTATTTTAAACCTCGAAATTAAATGCCATTGATTTAAACGTTTTGAAGAATCTTGAGTTGAAAAATAAAATGTGGTTTTGATGTGAAACAGTTTTAAAACCATCTATTCTTTAAGGTGATACATTCTGATACTGTAACATAGTAAAATGAAGCACGGTTGTTATAAAAGGAAAATTGGAGAGGATTCGTGTAAAATCTTGAACTAAGCTTCCTCTGTTAGCGAGGTTTCCATTGATAAACGAACCTTATTTAGATATTAGTTATCGGTATTACTTAATATGTCAATTTTAAATCTATATAAGACTAGCTGAAATACCCGTTCTACGCACGGTAAGGAGATAAGTTACAAAATTGATACAAATACAATATTTATAGCGAAATAAACAATATTCTGAATTTGTCACCCATCAGCGGGAACCACAGTATTAAAAGTACTAATTTGTAACGAAATGTCATTGGCAAGGTCCTGCAAGAACTGGAAAGATTGATAATATGGAGAAGTTGTCAATACAATAACGTGTGTTAAGTACTACTTCTAGAGTACCGGCGCTGGTTAATTAAAATGGACTGTATAGCTTTTTGGTGACAAACGATTTATTAGAAAGAGATTATGCAAGCAACCGGTCATTCTGAGCCGGGAAACGGAGAGACGGTGAATTTGGTCATCCTAGACCCATGCTAAAAAACGTCCTAATCGTAGGATCGATGTCTTCCGAATGAAGGTTTGCCAGTATGCCGTGAGGAGAAAGAGCGCCAAGTGCGCCAACGCGCGAGAGAAAAGATGCCAATTCCCGATCGTCTCTCGTCTCCGCAGCTCGCATGGTACATAACATTCCGCCCGGCGTTGCAATGTGAAACATTCAAAAAGAGGTTATACATAAACTTACAAGACATAAGATATATACAGAGTTACAAATAATATTATACAAAGTTACATTTCACATTACATAGTTGGTAAAATACACAGTTTTGTTATAGGTCTTTTTAGAGTACCAGTTTTGGTACGCACTAACACAACTCTAGTTTTCCCATCTACACCTGGAAATAACTGTACTATTCTACCTAATAACCATTTACATGGAGGCAAGTTTTCGTCCTTTAGTATCACCACAGTGTTCAATTTAACATTTTCCTTGGTGAATTGCCATTTATTTCTTTGCTGCAAATGATTTAAATAATCGCGATGCCAACGTTTCCACACATACTGTGTAACTTTAGTTGAACGTTGCTAACGTGTTAATCTATTGTCTGGGGTTTCTGAAAGATCTGGTTCTAACAATGCATTTAAAGGTCGACCCACTAATAAATGACCAGGAGTCAAGGCTTCCAACTCATTTGGGTCAGTAGACAAGGGAGTTATTGGCCTTGAATTTAGAATTCCCTCTATTTGCACAACTACCGTTAGAAATTCTTCATATGTGTAATTAGCACTACCCATAACTCTTTTCAAGTGAAATTTAAAGGAACGGACACCTGCTTCGTAAATTCCCCCAAAATGTGCAGCTCTAGGAGGATTAAATTTCCATTCTATGCCTTCGGATGACAAATAGTTAGCCAAAACTTCGTCGGGATTCTTAACAAGATTATGCAAACGTTTAATTTCAGCACTGGCTCCCACAAAATTTGTCCCGTTATCTGATAGTAGCGAGGAGCATAAACCCCTCCTAGCAAAGAATCTCTTCAAAGTTGCAATGAAGGCGTTAGAAGTTAAATCCGAGACTATTTCAAGATGTATAGCTCGAGTTGCCAGGCAAACAAAAACAGACACATAGATTTTGTTCAAAGACCCTTTTCTTTGACCCTTGTACTTAATAAGAAAAGGTCCGCAAAAATCGACACCAGTATTGGAAAATGGGGGTGCATGGTTAACTCTTTTAGTTGGAAGGTCTCCCATTAATTGATTACCTACAACAGGATTGCTTCTAGTACAAGTAACACAATCATAAACTATTTTTCTACATAGATTTTTGCCCTTAAGTGGCCAGTATTGTTGCCTAACACAATGTAGTAAGGATTGTGGACCAATGTGAAGAAACTTTTTATGAAAGTATTCCACAACTATTTTGGTAAATTTGTGACCCTTTGGCAAAAGAGCTGGATGTTTTTGTTGATAAGTTAAATTAGAGTGATTTAACCTACCACCTACTCTCAGAATTTTGTCATCATCAAGAAAGGGATTAAGAGATTTCACTTTACTTTGGGGTTTTACTTGTTTACCCTTATTTAAATCAATTAACTCATCATGAAACTCCTTTTCTTGTGCCCATTTGACTAGTACAATCTCAGCCCTTTTAAGCTCTTCAGATCCAAGAGGTCCCTTTTTCTTTTGAATAGGATATTTCACATTAATAAAAAACCTAAAGATAAAACTTAAAATACGAACAGTTTTAACATAACTATTAGATATACTCATTATATAATCACTTAAAGAACTATCTGACAACACTGAAGATGAAGTTGTTGCAGGTGAACCACTGGTGCCTACAGTAAGAGCCAAATGCCCCTCATCACTATTCTTGGGATTTTTGAGCTCGTTGAAATACTCACATGAAGGTGGACCTACTGCATCATTTGGCACATGAGGTTCTCGTAGAAATAGAGGACCAGTGAACCACAAACTATTGTTCACTAGTTGTTTTGGATCTAGACCTCTTGAGATGAGATCTGCAGGGTTCTGTTCAGACTGCACATGACGCCATTGCTGGACCTCTGTGAGCTGCTTAATAGTAGCAACTCGATTGGCGACAAAAGTCTTGAGGCGCATTGGATCACCTCTTAGCCAGGCAAGCACGATTGTAGAGTCTGACCAAAAGTAGCTCTCTGCTACCTCAAGCTTGATGGATCTTGCAACTTTGTTATAAAGCTGCGCTAGTAATACTGCTGCAGAGAGCTCTAGCCTTGGAATAGTGACGGGCTTGATGGGCGCAACTCTACTTTTACTGCACAGTAAACTGACTTGAATTTCACCACTCGAAGATGAAGACTTAATGAAAATAGCTGCTCCGTATGCTTTTGCAGATGCGTCTGCAAAACCGTGCACTTCATAGACATTCAAATTTTCACCTAAAACACATCTTGGCACTTTAATATTATGCACTGAAGGTAAAGAACACAAAAACTGTTCCCACTCTTGAGCCTTTTCTTTAGGAAGGGAGTCGTTCCAGTCCAGTGGTAATGACCAAAGCTGTTGCATGAAGATTTTAGCTTTTGTGATAATAGGGCCTAGGAGGCCTAGGGGGTCGAAAAGCTTAGCAATGGTTGACAAGACTGATCGTTTTGTTAGCACTGGTGAAGGCTCCACAGTCACTTTAAAAGAGAAAAGATCTTTATCTGGGCACCACAAGAGTCCTAGAACTTTTGTTTCTTTCGCAAAAGTATAGCCTTCAGAAATTGCTGAACCCTGGCTAACGAGTTCAGGATGGTTTGCAGACCATTTATGCAGCTCCATGCCACCTCTTTGCATCATTTGAATTAATTGTCGCTGCAATTCCTTGGTTTCCTCGAGATTAGAACCACCAGAGAGAACATCATCCATGTAAAAGTCGTTTTCAACAACGTTGGCTGCCTGGGGAAAATCGATCTTTTCGTCGCAAGCCAGTTGCTTTAGTACTCTGGTTGCTAGATACGCAGCGCTGACCAAGCCGTATGTTACTGTAGCCAACTCGAACGTCTTCACGGGCTTGTCAACACCTTCTTTCCAAAGGATTCGCTGAAGACATCTTTGCTCAGGATGCACCCAAATCATACGATACATCATTCGAACATCTGCAGTGAATGCAATTAGGTGCTTTCTAAAACGTAGTATGATTGAGAATAAGTCGTCTTGTATGATTCCACCATTATACTGCAAGGAATTCAGTGAGTTTCCATTAGAACTAGGGCTTGATGCGTTAAAAACTACTCTCAATTTTGTTGAGCTCTTGTCAGGTCTATGAACGCCTAAATGTGGAATGTAGTACTGACCACTTTTTTCGCTATTGTCCTTAACTTCTATCATGTGACCGAGATCCTCATATTCTTTTAAAAAATCTTTATACAAAGATAAGTATTGAGCATCTCTTCCTAAACGGTTCCATAATGAATTTAATCTTTTAAGGGCAATATCTTTTGAATTTCCCAAACTAGTTGGATTTTCTTTAAAGGGCATTTTAACGGTGTAGTGCCCATCCTGCTCTCTTTTGTGTGTTTGCAGAAAATGTGTTTCGCAAAACTCTTCTTGTCCTTTCATTACAGGTTCCTCTAGGGATTCGATTTCCCAAAATTTCTTTAATATTTCATCAAGACTGTCATTTGTAACGGAAAGTCCGCAATGCAATGCTTCATTGGACTTGAAAGAACCTTCTCCGCTAACAACGTATCCAAACTTGGTTTCTTGTAAAATAAGGTTGCTATTAGGAGGTCTGATTTGATTTGATTTCAATATCTCAAAAAATACATTGGCACCCAACAGTACATCAATTTTCCGAGGGATTGAAAATTCAGAATCAGCCAACTCTATGTTCGAAGGCAAGGAATGTGCTGGAAAATCAATAAGAGATGAAGGTGTTTTGGCCACAATTCGTGGGACAATTAGAAATTCCATTTTTTGTTTAAAGTCCTCTTTTTTATTAGATACTAAAGAATTAGTTTTAGACTTTATTTCAGTTGTTAGTCCATTTAATCCGTATATTGAGGATCGGAATTTTACTTGAGTTAGTCCTAACATGATGGCACAATCCCTTGTCAAAAAATTGGTTTCGGAGCCCGAATCCAATAGACATCGAACTGGTATTTTTATTCCCTGCGAATTTCTAATCTTAATAATGGCAGTGGGCAATAACGCTGTTTTGCTGCGCAATCCGGAACCATCAGAAGAAGCAGCTGTTGTACAAACAGACTGTTGATTTATTTCATCGGTTTCAGTTGAAGCCTCTTGAGCACGAGTAACCTCTTTTGATGTACTCGGATCGTGCGAAGGTGCGGGATTATGTAAAAGCGAATTATGCATCTTCTGACAATGTTTGCATTTAAACTTAGATTTGCAAGCTGACACTCTATGAGCTCCAAAACAATTAAAGCAAAGCTTCTGCTGTTTGATAAAGTCAAATCTTTCATTGATATTTAGTTTTTGAAATTCCACACATTTGAAGAGAGAGTGCATGTTTTTACAAAAAACGCATGGTTTTAAACCATTGCTGCTAAGCATGAAATTGTTTGATTTATTTACTATTTTGGGCCTAAAGGGATATGTTTTTTCTGGCCGCACATTCTCTAATAACTGACATCTGATTTTTAGAAATTCAATAAATTCATCCCACTGGGGCGGATTATTAGAGTTTAATGACATTTCGTATTGCTTACGCGTTTCTTGATCAACTCTACTCAACAATATATTAATTAAAATAGCTCTACTTAAATCATTTTGCTTAAAATCGATCGACTCTAATGCTCTGACGTTTTTGAGCACTTTATCCAGCAACGATCTAAGTTCTTTCGAAGATTCGCTTGTTAATTTTTGCACATTTATAATTTCATTAATGTGGCAGTTCACAATCATGCGTTTGTTGTTGTATCGCTCTTCAAGCGCTTTAAAAAGAGAGTCATACGAATCTTCAGTTGTTTGAATGTCCTTTGCGTTACCCTCCAAGGCCGATTGCAAATAATACAGTTTTTGTTGGGGGGTTAGTTGTTCATTCTCTTCAATTAACGATGTGAATTGCTTTTTAAAATTGTTCCAATCAGCGTAAGATCCGGCGTATTTTGGAAGTGGTATATCCGGTAACTTTACTGTTACCCTACGCGGTGACTCATCACCTATTCTCTTTTGAGTGTTAGGCGAGCCCAAAGCATTAATATTCAAGGAGTATAAAAGTTCTTTCAGGCTTACCTCAATGTTTTCAGTATCGTCTTCCAAACTGCATAGTATATCTTCATGCTCTGTGAGATCTTTATCATCTTTTATCAGCTGGTGATACTCCAAATGCAATTCTTCCAGTTGAGAGCTGATCTTTTTAACTTTTTCTATCTTGACATTTAAGCCGATTTCACTCGTTGAACTGGCTTCTTCCTTTATGAACGTTGATAACTTTGTTATTTGGCCTTTGAGCAGGCCGCGCTTTCGGTTTAGTGCTGTAACATCCATAATCGAAACCAAAAGTCCAACGTTTACACAAAAAAGTTCAAAGTTCGTGCGATAAGGTCTAAGGTCCTTACTTGAAGTAAGGTAATGACATTTTAGTTTTAAATTCTAAAGCTTGCTTTTTGCTACTGTTTCGTTTCCTCAAAATCAAAACACTCCGGGAGATCGGACCATGTTAAGTACTACTTCTAGAGTACCGGCGCTGGTTAATTAAAATGGACTGTATAGCTTTTTGGTGACAAACGATTTATTAGAAAGAGATTATGCAAGCAACCGGTCATTCTGAGCCGGGAAACGGAGAGACGGTGAATTTGGTCATCCTAGACCCATGCTAAAAAACGTCCTAATCGTAGGATCGATGTCTTCCGAATGAAGGTTTGCCAGTATGCCGTGAGGAGAAAGAGCGCCAAGTGCGCCAACGCGCGAGAGAAAAGATGCCAATTCCCGATCGTCTCTCGTCTCCGCAGCTCGCATGGTACATAACAACGTGGATATATATACTTTACTTCCGTTGATTACCATCCATATTTTAACCTTCAGTAACATCCCAAAGATTTAAAGAGGAATAACTCATATAATTGTTAATAATAATTATTTGAAAAACTTTTATTAGACACCTATGTCAACATTTGTCGTTAAGTTTCACAAATTAGTGAGAATATAAGACGAAAAAATAAATGAAAACGAATTTTGAAAGATTCATTTGCCAAATTCGAGATTTTCATATTTCCCCCCTATCAATACGCGAGAAGGGACGGTCCCCCAGCACTTTTTTTGGATTTCGCCCACGCACTTTTTTAATATTTAACTTAAATAAAAATAAGTCATATTTTTTACTTCATTGCCAAATCAAATTTTAAAAAAAAATCGTACCCTGTCCCCTGACCACTACTACAGATGATGGACGCAAACCCATCCCCCCTCTGACACTTGTACCACGTGGGGGAGGAGTCAACAACAACAGTTTTCGATTCCGCCACATAACTCCTCGTATAGGCATACCATCATATAAAGAAAGGTAGGCCGCATCGATCAAGCCGATTATTAACCCATTTCGCACGCTGACCTTTGTACTCCGTGAAGGGAATGTTACCCTTAACTGCAGACGATTTCTTTCACATTACTTCCCGGGGAATCGTGGTATGGACGATAAATGACCTACCGTAGTATAGGAAAGTGAGTCGAGTCGATCAGGTCGTTTGTTAACCCATTTTACCCTTTGATCTTTATACCGCATGAAGGAAAATATCACCCTTGGTGACAGGCAGTATACCCTTCCACTCCAATAATTCTATGGGAAATCAGATTTCGTGGATAAATGACATAACATTGAGTAGAAGAAGGTAGGCTGCGTCAACCAGATTGACCATTTATGCACTCTCCCTCTGACCTACCAACCACGTGGGGTCCAAAGTATTCACGAACCAATTATTACGGTACAGAGTGGCTTGTACCTACCAGATAGCTTACTTTTCTATGTAAGATATAAGTAACAACTCTGTCAAAATTCATCTTCCTGGGTATACAGAAATTTAGAAAATTAGTGATGAGTCAGTGGATAAGTGGCAAGGATTTTTACTTTTGGCAGTTAGAGATTGAATTTTTGAAAATGAAAATCCTTTCTTAGTGAGCAATTTTGGCCATGCTTCATGCCAAATTTAATTTTTATAGTTGTTGTAGTACGGAATATTCCGTTATCCAATCATATTTTCACCATTTTGACATTTTATCATTTTTTGACACTAATTTCGCCATTTTTATGTTATTTTTACAAATATGATCATATTTTAGTTCAGTTGGCGATATTTGAATAATTTGGCGAAATTTTTTATTCATTCGGTGAAATTTTAATTTATTTGGCGATGTTGTTATTAATTTGGCGACATTTTGGCGATATTTAGTCATCAGCCAATCAGAATGCTCCTGGTTACATAATATTAAAATTTTCCACTGTTTCAATTTTATATTTTGCATTGTTACATGTTTTCCATGTTAATCCTATGGGAAGGTTTTTAAAAAATCGTTATTTTGGCATTTCGAGTTCGAACTTTTAAAAATCCTTTGTTAGCGCACCTCTAGGGCCCAAGATGAATATGTATTCCAAATTTCAGCACTCTAGGACTTTTGGTTCTGTAGATACCCAAACTAACGTCGCTACGAACATCAAAAAAGGGGTTTTACACCCCCTTAAATCCGTTCGATCGGAACAAAAATAGCTTACTTTTCCTATTTAAGGTATAAGTAACAAATTTGCCAAATTTCATCTTCATAGGTATACGGGAAGTTGGAGAATTAGTGATGAGTGAATGAGTGGGGATTTCGCATTTATATATATAGATATGTTTGGTTGAATTGACGTTGCACTAAAGTTACAGAATAAACTACGAGCGACGGTTCGGGTTTTATCCCCATAGAAAAATTCGGGAACACTGTTTTTGTCATTGTGAGCCGTGGTCAAATGACTTCGACAACACCTGAGCTGGCACCCCACTGGTTAATTTTTATACAAAAAATTTCAAACGTTTAAAAAAATATAAGTTTTCAACACCATTGACATTAAAGCAACAATGCCAAGTATTTTACTTTTATTGTTGCTGAAAACTTCATTTTTATCGACATGATATTACAAGGCTATATTCGTAAAGGCTTTTTTAATCCTTAAATTTTAGGAATTGTAATATAAAAAAATTTATTTCTTACAGAAACATTACTTTAAATATCAATCGCAATAGCATGTAAAGTCATGAACGTAAAAATTAAAAAAAAGTACTAGGTTTAGGTATTTAAAAAACTACTCAAAATAATTGAATAAATCTACATTTTGATAAAGTTTATTTTACACAGTGCACAGAGTGTTAGCGTAGCCACCGCATATCACTAACACAAAAATCGCGCAGCTTTTACTACGAGTAACGCCGGGCCATATTACTAAAATACCAATAAAACAGTAATTAACGATAGAAATTTTTCCGAAAATGGATAAACAATAGCAAAGTGTCAATCTTCATACATTTAATCTCGACATCAAATTGTGAATAGTATTCACTGTCGAATATTAATATAACTTTTTTAATGAACTCTATGTTGACCTGGTGTCGATATTATATCTTGTAAACAAATAATCGTTAGTACATTGGATAAGAAAAAAGCAAACGATAATTTCAATTTGTTAAAAGATACGGAATAAAAACCAGATCCCCAAGACAACGTCAACGTGCATAAAGTCCATTATTTATACTTAGTTAAAAAATGGATTGACACTAAAGGAATTTTTATATGTAGCATGCAAATTCAATTGTCAAAATGCGAAATATTCGGTGAAAATTTTTGTCAGAACACTTAAAGTTTTTCGAACTGATTATCGTTTGTATTTTATTATCGTTATCGCTAAAGCAAATATATTGAGAGGAAAAATATATATTCCAAAACTGAAAATTAAATCATTTTTAAGTGTACCAACAAAATTAGGATACACTGTGTTTTGTAATTTTTCAATATTCTATGCTACAAAAATTTCAACGGTTTCAAGGAATCTCCATGTGCATGGCATTCTGGAATCTATGAAAATAATAATAAAATATTGCACTCGCAAATGGCTATGAGCAAAATAAAAATGTAAAACAAAAAAAAACTGATTTCCAATTTTAAAAAAATTTCATTGTAATTATCACAAATTAAAAATATGTTTTTAAAGAACATAAAAGTATTAGAATATATTTATATTGTACAAATCTGTTAATAAAATAGAATATTTTTCCATCACAAAAATATTGTAGTATACTATTTTTATCAAAATTTATATTTATATTTTTATTAAATCCGGCCATGCTTCCTACTGCGAATAAATGTTCTGAAATCGGCAAGTATACTCGCAAGAAGCCGAGTTGCTCAGGTTTTTGTAATCCGAGCAAGTAATAGTAAATCGCTCGGGTTATGGCGAGTCGCTCGGGTTAAGGCGAGTCGCTCGGTATTCGGCGAATACCGCATTTGTGGCGCCGGCTTTAGACGAATATATTGTCGTCGTCCCCCTCCCCCCCAACTACAGAAAGGGTGGAATTCCAACAGTAAAACAAGGTGGGGTTGGAATTTTTTTTTTTAAATATATATATATATTCCAGAACTGCCTAATTAAATCGTTTCTAAATGTAAACACGAAAATAGGATATACTGTTTTTGTAAATTTACAATGCCATTGTTAAAAAATTTCAACGGTTTCAAAGACTCTCAAGATGCAATGGCATTCTGTAATCTATAAAAATAATAAAATATTGCACCGGGTTTGAAGTACCCACAAGTGGCTATAAGCAAAATAAAAAAAAATTGAAAAAAAAATTGATTTCCAAAAAAATAGAACCATGTCACTGTATATATAACAAATTAAGCAGATTTTTTAAGAGAACATAAAATCATTAGAGTATATTTACATTGTATAAATCTTAAGAAAAAAATACATAACAGTTGAATTGATAACCTCTCTCCTTGGCGCGCGATTTGGCGGTGTTATTTTAAAGTTTCTGGCGGTTTTATTTTGGAGTTTTGGTTAGCGATGTTATTTTAAAGTTTCTTGCGGTTTTAGTTTTGGTTGGCGGTGTTGTTTTAAAGTTTCCGGCGGTTTTATTTTGGAGTTTTGGTTGACGCGCTGTTCAATCGGTTAAAAATAGATTTTTTCTCCCTCATAAAAAGATTGTAGTATACTATTTTCCTTAGGATTTCGATTATCATTGTTTTAATATTTTTTTTAAGCAAGATGACTTGTTTCTTTTGGTTTGTGGTGCGGGCCTCCCTAGGCTGCAGCCTATGTAACCGACTTCCAACTCCGCCCTGACAATTTTTAACAAACTATAAAGAATAATAAACATTTCCCACTCCCTCTTCACAGGTTGGATTTCAAATTAACTCCAAAAGATTGACAGCAACGGAAATAAAACACAAGCAACACCGTGAAAAGTTAATAAAACTATCAGACATGTCATTCTGAACACCCTTCTACGCTTCTTTAAAATGAATAAGAGTAACATAAAAGAAGCACCGAGAACAGCAGTTGCGCGATCTCAACCGGGACAAGCCAGTGTCGCCTTTGAGTTCTCGGGTCTTGTGCCAAAGGCGTACACTTCTCGCTTCATATTGCATTTTTAATAACAAAACAAAAAAAAACTTGTCGGAAAGAACGAGATTGAGAATGTTGAAGTTGGTAGTTATGCAGACAAGAAAATAACGAGGATAGCTGCTCTTTTGGATCTTATTCTGAAAAACAAACAAAAAGATATTATTCCGAATAAGTAAGAATGCACACGTCGAGTATTCGCTATCCGTTGCATAAACTTTTAATATTGAAGCGGGGGTTTTTTTATTGAAGAAGCGGAATATAATAGTTACAGTAGATATAGTTATATCACAAATGAGTATTACTTTGGTCAAATATAAAACGTTGTGACAATATAAGATGATTGAAAAATTAACAATTTTATTGCATCTGTGAATTGTAAATGAAAGTTACTGCCGCTGCCACAAACAAATTTAAACAGTATTTTCTCTTTCACATTTTTTATTTACATCTCTAGAAGTAGTTATCAGATAGCAACGAAATGCATTTAATTATCACGACAGATTTAACGTACCAACCATCCTTTCGGTGATTCGTTAATTGTACGTGTAGCGTTGTGTGTTTGGAAAACGCTAAAAATCGAATTTGGGGTGTTAGTCTCATATTTTAATCGTAGAGCTAAAGCAATTGCTCGAGTCCTGGGAGAAAGATCAGGTATTTAAAAGGACCACAACCATATCCCCTCCGTTTTTTCAATGAGTTGGACAGGGGAACGATTGAAGAGCACCCGTGAAGTGTATCACATGTGTGAAAAGTAATAAAGAAAAGAAAAGTGTTGTTGTGTAAATATAACACGTGTTTTCTTCCAGTGTAAAACTGTACATTTTACCTGTATCATGAATAAGGTAAGTGAACAATTGTGGTTTAAAAGTATACTAATTGGATCCCTGATCTTTTGCTTCCAATACAAGTTACAAATCATTTTGCTCACTAATCTCATTCCAGTCCAACATTTGGTGTTAGTTTAAACCAGTTTTCTACCACTTAAAGTGAAGTTAAGCTTGCAACGGTGAAGTAAACCTTATAATAGTAACTTTAATGTTCTTCTAATTTACTACCAAAGCAAAAAAAAATTAAGTTATCTGCCTTTATAAGATTTTAGCATTATTAGGACATGTTTTGTGAAATAAAAGAAGCATTTTCATTATAAAGTTGTTTTTTCAAATATATTTTGAGTTTTCTATTAATTTATAAATAACTTATTTTTATTTACCCTATTGAAGTATATGAGCAAAAATGGGAACTTTGGAAATCATTGAAAGTTTTTTGTATTTTAAAATGATTTTTTTTAGATAAATTTGATTTTTTTTTAATAACAAAAACAAAATATACATTTTGAGTGATGCTTAATGAGAACTAAATGATTTTATTCACTCCACCCAAGCTTCACTATTAAAAAAAATTTCTGACATTTAAGTCAAGTATATTTTACCCCCACTTCCTACTTTACTCCATAAAGAAAATAAAAGAGAAAAAATAGTAAACCAGTCTACATTTTAAGAAAACTGATAGAAACATGAAATTGATTTGTTTAGATAAAATAGAAAATTTTGAAAAACATTAACAAAAAAACTATTGATTTAAAAAAAAATCATTAGTAAATTTATTTTTAACTTCATTTTTTGGCTTTATAAGTATTTTTAGGCGGCCCCTAAAAATGGGGGCCCTGGGCAAGTTCCCCGAATGCCCTGTCTTAAGTCAGTCTCTGATCAGAAGGCTAGGATAAAAACCGGGACCCTTCAATCAGGAGTTCGGTGTCATGCCAACCAGGCTATCTATCCCAAAGGGCATTTCTTCAATTTAGCACTACTTACGCGTCCAAAAAGCACAGAGTTCAGCAGATGTAAGATTTCAATCCGACATTCTTTAGTTCCGACCCTTTCAAGACTTCTTGCGCCAAGGGCGACAGCACTCCGCGTTCGATATTACCTTTTTAATAAAAACCTTGTCACATATGACGAAAAACCGGATGCCTCGTAAGGGGAAATATTGACAAGAAAATAACTCAGCTCGCTGGTGTTCTGGTTCGACACCGAACCCGTGTTCTCCGCACTGAAGAAAAACAAAATGGCGGACTTCGATAAAAAGGGGGGAAAACGGTTGTAAAATTACTCTTTTAAAAGTTTTTTTTTTTATCAGCCCAAAGGGTTGCGAATGGTGAGAATGACAAGGGGAACAAATGCATTTTCGAACTTCAATATGAGAGGGATTCTCCGTGAACAATGGGGAAATGTCACATAATCTCAAGTTCAGACACAAGGGGTCGTTTTGGAATATACAGATGTCAAGGAATGGCTGTTTTTTTTTAGATTGTTCTTTTGTAAAGTGCTGTGATTTCCGAAGATGAAAGTATAAAAGAAACGGGAAAAGTACACTGTATAAAAATGGGCTTAAAAATGAGTACATGGACGTACTCGTCTTTGAGTATAATTGCATCGGAAATGAGCGATGACGTACTCAAATTTAAGTAATCATACTTTTGCACAAATGAGCAGTATGGTTTAATATTGCTAATATCAGCTTCTGTTCAATTTTAAGTAACCGTACTTTCTCAAAGATGAACAGTGTGATTTAACATTGCTAATCAGCTTCTGTTCAAGCCACCTTAACAAAGCGACCTGGCAAACTTTAAATATTTCAGAAGATGGTTTTCCACATTATTGGATGTCGATTGCTTAAATGGAAACTGAGTAATTACGACTTAATTATATTACTACCCATTCCTTTGCCACGCCTTTTTAACATAACTTATGTTTATAACTTCTTTACGTAGCTCTCGTAGTACAACGGATATGGCATTGGACTTCGGTCAGACGACATCAGATAGACGGATTGGGCTCGATTCGCGGTAAGTCCTGGTTGTAATTGTTCAAATTTATTGAAGGCGATTTATGAAGGCAGCTTATGTAGACAAGCAACTGCTCCTTTTACTAATTTTTGAAGTACATGTCTTTTTCAAAAATGAAACATCTATTCGGAGCTATGATAGACATCAAATATAATAAAAATGGATACATTTGACTTATTTTTAAGTATTTATTTTTAACAGTGTGAATACTAAAACGGGCTCGAAGCAAAATCTTTTATTTTCGCTATCTTTGCACAGGAAATCTGAGAAAAAGAAATAAGTAGGGTTTTCTGTTAACGTCTCTTTTCTAAAAAAATTATAATTCACTTATACATTAATAAAAGTGTCGATTTTTAAATTTCCTTTAACTGACACGCCATTATATAAATAAACTAGCTGTTACCCGCGGTTTCAGGCGCATTAAATAAATTTACCCCATTGGTTCGTTCTCCCCGTTTAATCCTTTTCTATTTTCTCGAACGCAAATTAACTGGTTTATTGTTCACACACCTTCGGATACAGCCCCGAATGTTAGCTTTTCCGTTAGTTTTCCGGTTAAAGTATAATTGTAAGAAAGAGTTATTTCGCCAAAATCAATTTCTGAGTGCCAACTTTCAATTGTTTAAAGCAAATTAATTAATTTACATTCATTGTATTAATTTATTTTAAGGTATTTCATTTTTGTCAAGATCTTAAGATTTTATAACAACGTATATTCTATTTTTTTTAATTGGCGATAAAGAAACATATTGGCTTCTAAAACAGTTATAAACGGAAAATTATCCATGCCCCAGGTGCACAATTAGAGGTTGAATAGTATTTATTTATACATATTCAGTTGGTTGGTTGGTTGTTTGGGTTTTAATGGCGCAAGGGCCAAAAATGGCCAAGCTGCGCCAACCATACATGTTCAGACATGTCCGAGTAGTGGAAGATTGTGTTTTGCGTGCCACAGACAGACAATTTCTTTTATTATTATAGACTTGTAGAATGAAATACCAGTTTATTATTCATTTGCTCATAAATGTCCTAATTAGTCGAATTTCACCCACACTTCCAGTTTCTTTAATCAGGGGAATAGGTGAAATGTCGCTTCATCGAATGTACTCAAAAATTCTACTAAAACGAACTCGCGTTTAGCCTTAGGGCCCCCAACCCCTATCAATTAATTTGTAACTTCTTAGTTAAACTTAAATCCCGCTAACGTTATTCTATTTATTAGATTTAATTTGATGAAGGTGTAAGGACCTCCGGTCGACACACCGTAAGGTTAATTCCGATTTCCGATTTCCGTACTCAAAAATGACTACATTTTACTTATTTTTAACATTGTGGAGGAACTTTAAAATAGGCAGTTTTGATATTTAAATTGGGCTTTCGGGAAATTTAAAATAAAAAGACACTTAGAATGAAATCTATCTTTGTAGTGTAGTTACATTTATAAAATTATTTAACATAGATGGGTTAAACAAAAGTTGACGTTTGTCATCCATTACTAAATTAAGGTAAAATTCGTTAATATAATAGATTTAGTTTCTGCTCCGGCTAAATGGCCGCAGTGACGTCACAATGTTTACAGGTTTCCAATAACCCCATTGGTCAATTCACTCTAACTCGTTTGTTGATTGGTTGAAGCAAGCTTAAAAGGGCGTCACCCATTCGCCAATTAATCGAAGACAGACTATATATTGTAAACATAAATCTAACATAATCTTAAGAGAACTTTAAAGGTTACCATAGAAGAAAAATAAAGTGTGTAACGTCAGAATAATTGAAATCAAATATTCATAAACACGCAAAATATTCCAAACTTAAATGCCTTTTTACAAAAAAAAAAACACAAAAAAAACGATTGATGTTATCTAAACAAAAGAAAAAGTGGTTAAAAGATATTTTATATTTGAGTACAAATATTGTTATTAGCGCTTAGCACTCCATTGGCGCCGCTCTGGTGATACCATAACGACTCGTTCTTTTGGTTCCCTGTTCTTTAAAATAAACGAGAACAGCATGATCTTGTGTTTAAAAAAAACATCGATATTTTTTCAACTCGTTCTTATGCAGATCCAAAACAGATTAGGTTTCTTTTTTCTATAATCATAACGAATTCTAGAGAAAAGAACATAAGGATGAATAACTGTTCCGTAGAAAGAACGGAAAACGCAAAGAGTTATTGGAATGCAAAGGGTTAATGGTTACCATAGAAGAAAAAAAAGTGTGTAACGTCAGAAGAATTGAAATCAATTGAAATCACGCATTATAGTCCAAACTTAAATGCCTTTTTACAAAAAAACAAAAAAAAACGATTGGTGTTATCTGAAAAAAGATAAAGTGATTAAAAAATATTTTATATTTGAGTAAAAATATTATTATTAATATCGTTTCAAACATTCTTTATGATCGGTCCCAATCTAAAACATTCTTTATAATCAGTCCCGATCTAACACATTTCATCATGGGTTTACCCCCCAATAAAACACCAACTAAATCCATCCGAAACACATCTTTTCATCTGTAAGTCAACGAGATATCCTACATGAATTCTTCGAATCGCAACAATTGGAAAGCAATCGAAGCCAAACACATCCCTTATCGCCGATTCATTCCTCCCCACTTTATTCATCGGCTGCCGATCAAAAAGCAAATATTTTCTTCGATTTCTTTCACCAAAGGGTGAATCTTTTACGGGGTAAATCTGTTCCTTTTCGGTGTTATTCTGAAAGCAATTTTCCCTGTCCCATCCAGCAGGTAACATGAATAGGTAAGAGGACGGTTTGCACATAGGTAAGGAGTTTTTCCGTGCCTTTTGTATGCGTGTTGAGAGAGAAACACTCGGGTTGATTGGATTGCCGGACAGCTATTGGAAATCCGGTAGAGCATTGTGGAACTTCCGGACCCATCATTGAACAAAAAACACGACGAAAGGGAGTATCGACAAATAAATTGTTAGAAGACATGTGTTTTATTATTATTATTTAAACTAGAAGCATGGTCCAGTTTGGCTGGTGGCACGTTGAAATGTATTTATCCTTTGAATTGAACACAAATAATTTTTAACTGTTTGTCACTCCAAGAACGTATTTGATATTTGCGTTATTTCTACGGAACAGTTATTTCTCTTTGTGTTCTTTTTGTTTATACTTATAGAGGGTAAAAAACATAATTTGCTTGAATCTGCAAAAGAACACATCAAAAAAAAAATTGTGTGTTTTAGATCATACTGTTGCACGATCATATTGTTTATCTTAAAGAACAAAAACCAAAAGAACAAGTCGTTTTATAAAACGTTAATACAGAATATAGACTTAACTTCTATTTGGCGTATTAGACCTATATTTTAGGGAACTAACAACACAGATATTAACCCCTTTTGCGCTCCAAGAACACTTTAACCCTTTGAACTCCATTGGCGCCGCTCAAGCGACAACATAACGACTCGTTCTTTTGGTTCCCTGTTCTTTAAAATAAACTCGAAAAGTGTCTTGTATGTAAAACACATCGATCTTTTTTTTTTTCAACTTGTTCTCTTGCAGATCCAAAACAGATTATGATTTTTTCCTCTCTATGAGCATAAAAAATAGAAAGAGGAATAACTGTTCTTTAGAAAGAACGCAAATGTTAAAATGTTCTTTGAGTGGAAAGGGGTTTAAGCCGTTGCACTCCCATACACTTTGCGTTCTTTTTACGGAACAGTTATATTCCTCTTTATAATCTTTTCACCGGAAATTTTGTTATGTTCATAGAAAAAGAAACAATATTTTTTGGATCTGTAAGAGCACAAGCTTAATGAAAGATCGATGTCTTTTAAACACAAAATCATACTGTTCTCGTTTATTTTAAAGAACAAGTACACGAAAAGAACTGGTCGTTATATTGTCCCTTGAAAGGAGACTAAGGAATACAAATGTTAATATGGACAGAAATGGACTTCTATTTGGCTTATTGGGCCCGTATCTTGGTAGACAAACTTTATACGGATATTAAGCCTTTGCACTCCAATAACGCTTTGCGTTTTGCGTTATTTCTACGAAACAGTTATTTCCCTTTATGTCGTCCTTTTCTCCAGAATATTATTAGGCTCATAGAGAAAAAAAATCATGTGTGTTGGATCTGTGTAAGTGAACAAGCTGAAAAAAGATCAATGTCTTTTAAATACAATATCATACTTTTCTCGTTTATTTTAAAAAACAAGGAACCAAAAGAACGGGTCGTTATGTAGTCGCCTGAGCAGCGCCAATAGAGTACAAAGTGTTAAAAAATCATATATATCATTTTTGTAGTAAAGATCCCTTTTATGCCCCTTAGACGCAACGAATCTTAACACATGAGGTTTCAAAAGAAAGAGAATTTCATGGACCAGTGACGAGTCGTACTTTCAACTCAAATATTATTTTAATGCGTTTAAAATAATTAATTTTAACGGTTATTTTTTTTTTAAAGTCGTTGATAATTCTGCTATCTATGAACAGACTGTTAAGCTTTTTTTTATTTTTGGCTCTAAGAATGGGTGTGTAAGGAGGGGGTTGTTCATGCGATAATTATCGCATGGTCATGCTAGTCTCTTATTCGTTGCCGTGGTTATTGCACTTTTATATTCTAGTCTCTTAATACACAAGGTTATAAAAAAATAATATCACGACTTTAAAAGGATACATATCCGCAACAAAAAAATTTAAAGTATCATTCATTTACGGAAAAAAGGACATTAAAACATTAGACCACGACGAATTTATTGTACAAGTACCCTCTACGCGACGGATCTTTTTGTATGCGACAGGAACGCATCTGACAATACTCCGATTTAAAGATCTCTATGACACTGTGAATCTTATCCCAAACAGAATTTTAATAATTCAATTATATTTCTACTTCGTCTTAGAACCTTGCATCTACCAAATTAAACAACTCATATAATTTTAAGAATAATTGAACACCTGCGAAATTAAAATAGACTAAGAAAATTATATATAAAAACAAGACATAATCACTTGAATAAAAGAGTATATTAGCAAACGTTATATATGAGACGTCTAGTTTCAAAACCAGATAAATCCACATTTTTCGAAAAATCGTTTTTGCTTATATATATTTCTCACAAGTTGTCAATGCACTGCAATAAATTGCAAAGCGGTATTGACCTAACATGTCTGAATCGAGTCTAAAAATGCATAAAAAGTCATGGGTTTAAATCCAAACAACGTGGCTGAGAATCGTTTTTGGTGTCTGCTGTAAATTTATGAAAATGGATCTAGCTGGTTTTGAAACTAGACGGGCCATATAGCATTTAGTCCCATTTAAAAAATAATTTATCGAGCTTCTGCTTAACAGCGTAATGGGGGGGAAAGACATCCTAAGCAAATTCACGAATAGCGACAAAAGAAACAAGCAATAATTTCTACCAAAACTTTTGTCGAAGCTTATTTACGTATATTACTTGGAGTTGTAGAAGATGTATGGATCTATTTGTGAAGGAAATCAATGAATTAGTTAGGTCATAGTAACAAATAACTTCCGAGTTAACCAAAAAGGGCGGCTTTTTTGTAAACAAGCCGTTCAGTTCCGTCAATCTTAAAGCATTTAAATAAAAGGCAGCGAGCCAAATATGTAAATTATTTAACAGACGAGCATTTTTAAAGTCTTAAGACACGATCACAATATAATATTTCCATCTTTATTTATTTAAAAAACGAAACATGTCCTGTACATATGTTAAAAGCAAAAACTAACAAAAATTGGAACACGCTATAAATTGTGTTATTAAAAATTAATAAATTTTGTTATTAAAAATTAATAAATTTTGTTATTAAAAATTAATAAATTTTGTTATTAAAAATTAATAAATTTTGTTGTTAAAAATTAATAAATTTTGTTATTAAAAATTAATAAATTTTGTTGTTAAAAATTGATAAATTTTATTATTAAACATTAATAAATTTTGTTATTAAATATTAATAAATTTTGTTATTAAAAATTAATAAATTTTGTTATTAAAAATTAATAAATTTTATTAAAAATTAATACATTTCCCAGCAAAAAAAGTCAACATGAAACCTTCATCAAAATTGTTAAATTGAAGGTTTTTTAAAGGTTTTATAATAGATATTGAAACAAAAAACTACAGTTTTTTTTAAAGTTTTTAATTTTCCTGCATAAAATCTTTAAAATATCTGCATTTTCCTATTTTCTGCATTTATTGCAAATTGAAGGATTTTTGCAGGTTTTTATGTAGGTTTTTTGCAGTTTTTATGAAGGACATTGAAACAAAAACCTTTAATTTTATAGATCTTCAAAAAAACTGCTGTTTTCCTGCATAAAACCTTCAATTTCAAAATTTTGATGAAGGTTTTATGCTGCCTTTTTTTGCTGGGTTTGTTTTTAAAAATTAATAAATTTTGTTATTAAAAATTAATAAATTTTGTTATTAAAAATTAATAAATTTTGCTATTAAAAATTAATAAATTTTGTTATTAAAAATTAATAAATTTTGTTGTTAATTAATTTCGAATTGTTAATACAAAATTAAACGTATATTTTAAAAATAGGCAGATGATAGATAATATTTAAATAATTTAACAAATATTTTTAAGTGTGTCAGATCACTTAGTTAAGATGGCTTCAACAGAAGCTGAGATTAGCAATATTGAATCATACTGCTCGTTTTGGCGAAAGTACGATTAAGTAAATTTGAGTACGTCATCGCTCATTTACGATGCAATTGTACTAAAAGAAGAGCGAGTAAGTTAAGGTACTCATTTTTAAGTACCTTTTTTTACAGTGTATAAAAACATATTGAGTTTCAACATTTCAATCTTTATAAAAAACTTTTTTTTTCTTTTTTGAGGGAAAAAAACGGAATAATGGGGAAAAAAGAAAAATCGGAATTCCGCCGAAAAGTGGAAGAATTTCATACCAGAAATCCAAATAATTGTAATTATCAGTTCTGCATAACCAATGAAAATCAATATATTTCAAATATTATAATTATTAAATATACTGGGATTAGATAGAACAACAAAAGAAATATATTGCGCAAACAACAGAAGTGTTCCATTAACAGAATTGTTCAGTCGAATTAATAGATATCAATATTTGACTCTATCAACAAATTACGAAAATTTGACTACCCAGATAACATTTGACGAGTGTCAGTACAAAAGTTTACTTGTCAATTTAAGGATCAAAAGCGATAAAACAAATAATGGCCTTTTTTAGTGTGGGAAAAGGGAAGAATAGTTAGATAACGTGTGTTTATCTTTCTAATCTCGCTGTAAATGGCAGTGCTTATTTTTGATGTCTTGAGGCATTTGGAAAGTAAACCTGCCGATAGCTTGTTCTTTAAAGAAGAATAAAAATGTATTTGAATATTCGTTGACTTTGGAAGATTTTAATAAGAGAAGTTTGGCAGTTTTAATTTACAAAGAAAAGGGTGGTCATAAAATAATTTCCCCTGTTTAGTGGCATCTGTAGTTAAAACTCGCGAACGGAATTACACTAAATTTCATATTAATGTTTGGTTTATACGTTTTCCGGCTGCCTATTTCTATTCTCGCATTAAGACTTACCACAGCTCACATGCACATTCACACACATTCATACTTGCACCTCGTTATTTTAGAACCCAGTGGCAAGGGAACACCTGAGCTGGCACCCCAAGCCGCCAATATGGTTCAAAACATCGTTCATAGATACAACAGTCTCATCTACCCGTAACACATTTTAATGTACCCGTAACACATTTTAATGTACCCGTAACACATGTTTATGTACCCGTAACACATTTTAATGTACCCGTAACACATTTTAATGTACCCGTAACACATTTTAATGTACCCGTAACCCATTAATAATGTACCAGTAACATATTGTTACTGTACCCGTAATACATATTACTGTACCCGTAATACATAATACTGTACCCGTAATACATATTACTGTACCCGTAATACATAATACTGTACCCGTAATACATATTAATGTACCCGTAACATATTATTAATGTACCCGTAACAAATTATTAATGTACCCGTAACACATTTTAATGTACCCGTAACACATTTTAATGTACCTGTAATACATTTTAATGTACTCATAACCCATTAATAATGTACCCTTAACACATTAATAATGTACCGGTAGCACTTTTTAATGTACCCATAACACATTTTAATGTACCCGTAACCCATTAATAATGTACCCATAACCCATTAATAATGTACCAGTAACATATTGTTACTGTACCCTTAATACATTTTAATGTACCCGTAACATATTATTAATGTACCCGTAACACATTTTAATGTACCTGTAATACATTTTAATGTACTCATAACCCATTAATGTACCCTTAACCCATTAATAATGTACCGGTAGCACTTTTTAATGTGCCCATAACACATTTTAATGTATACGTAACACATTTTAATGTACCCGTAACACATTTTAATGTATCTGTGACACATTTCTGTGTATATGTAACACATTTCAATGTACCTGTAACACATTTCAATGTATCCGTAAAACATTTCAATGTACCTGTAACATTTCAATGTATATGTAACACATTTCAATGTACCCGAAACACTTTTTAATGTACCCGTAACACAAATTAATGTACCAATAACACATTTTAATGTTGTACTCATAATATTTTTTTAATGTAGCCCTGACACATTTTAATGTACCCATAAAGTATTTAATTGTATTGCGCTAACATTTGGATTTGAAACACTTGCTGCTATGATAAAGCAGTGTATCTGCCGTTCGGGTACTGTACTACATAAATATAAAGGAAGCATGCCAAACCATTTACTATGGGCTTAGACATGCAAATACTGAATTTCCCGTTTCAAATTCAAACCCCCAAAACAACCCTGAATGGGTTTGCAGGAGGCGTTATTCAAAGAACAGGGTAACTTATTCATTAAAAATTTAACTTTTATGTTAGATAATCTATCCACTGTATTTTCAATACACCATTACCTATTGAAATTTTAACATCATTATAGTTCACAACACAAACCATTAAGTGAATTTATATTAAGTTTGAATACTTTCGCACGATCAAAACAACAACCCAATAACAACAAACATACAAACCCCAAAAATGTCGAACAAATCTAAACATGCTCAAAGATCTCAAGCAGAAAAAGCCTCAAAGCGTCGAAAAGCAGACAGCAACAGTTTATCATTGTCAACAACTTATCGCTCAACGTTTACACGTGCCCCATGGCAGTTCCGGAAGCCTGTTATGAATACACAACTCCGACTGTTAAACTATTTGCCATTCCAAATCTCACAAGAAATGTAAATTCCCCTACTAGCAATTCCCTGCTCTATCTTGAGCAAACTCGTTACATCACAGGTGCTGTGAATTTGACTTCAATCCAATCACATACGATTTCCCAAGGATTTATACACAATTGGCAGTGGCAATCTCCATTCTCGTCACAGGCACAAACACACTCCCTCTCTTGGATCAATGTTCCGTTAATGTGTTATTGATTTACGAATCCTTCCTGCTATTGCGAAAACACGCTCTAATACGTTTTTTGCGTGATACGTGAATTCTTTGTTTACTTTTAGCGATGTCATTTGGAAGAGGCAACTCCCATTTGTAAGTATTAAAACACGCCTAAAACTTTCAAATAATTGGAAATAATAATATTTCTCTATGATCTCTATAAGACATCTACACATGTAATAAGTTAAGGCAGTGGCGGCTCGTGCACTACAGCAAGTACAGCAGAGCTGCACCTAATTTTATTATATTTTAAAACTAAAATTATATATTTTACTAATTTTCTTAAATGAAGATTAGAATTGGAAATGAAGATGAAATTTCAACTCGTAAGTAAAAAAAATCTCCGATAAATAGCTAACGTGTTTCCGTAATGCACAAATTCAGGAGAAGAAAAAACCAAATTGCAGCTAAAAAGCGAAGTTCGAAATCGGCTGCATCGTTGCCATGGCAACCTTACGTAGTATGACTTCCCCAACACGCTAAAATGGAGGATGTGACGACACAAACGTAGCGCAAAAGGATTTTTTCAAATTAGCTGTACTAGGGATTTCGATTAATAGATTGGTTTATTGCTGAATCGGCGAGGCGGGGTGGAGGGAAACGATAATTTCGAAGAATCTCTTCAAACGGAAATATTTTTCGATAAGTTTGCGTGTGTTGTTGTTTCTTTACTTAAATTAATATTAAAATTGACAGATTCGCAAGTTTAATAGGAGGATTGATTGAATTTTCAAAAAATAAGTAATTGTTTTCTATTATTTTTACATGTTATCTTTCATAAAAGTTGAAAGGAAACTTTGATTTGAGTTTGAGTAATAAATTTTAAAGAATGTCCACTTATGTATGATAGTGAAAAAGGCGAAGGGGGGAAGTTACATGTTTTCGGCTGCACTAACATTTTTGACCACGGGCCGCCACTGAGTTAAGGTTTTAAGCAGCCAATACATCAAATATATAACTTTTTTTAGATTGTGCATTAAATATTTTATTTCATCACTGACATACAACCAGTTTCCTCTGCGCTTATCATTGCGCAAATTGAAACCTGAACTGCCAATTCGAAAGTTTGTGTGATCAACCAGAATGAACAAGCACTAATTATCGCTAAATGTATACATAGCAAAATTACAATTTAAATCGCTAAATGTAAATAAAAAATATTACTATATAAAACTATATATACTATATATGCTATATACTATATATACTATATACTATATTAAAACTGCGCAGTTTTGCGCAGTTTTAAACAATATTCGCATAGTAGCTGAAGAACCCGGCCTTGTTCGGGCTTTATGCAGTGTTGACCGATTTCTTCACCGTGGTGCCACCTGGCGACTTTAGTAAGAAGTCATGTCTGCTTTAAGGTGTAAGAAGGAGGACGAAAAGCGGAAAGTTCAGATTGCGTCTCATAACCTTTTAACTGGGGCGATAAACACATTTGTTATTTAAGAATATGGTAAACCGGAACCTGCCTACTTTGGACGCAATCTGACTATTCCCAATGGGGATGATTTTTCAAAATCTCATGTAGATCACATTCCTCCTGTTTTGAGGGTCAAGTATAAAAAATGTCATCCAGTTCGAAAAATATTTAGATTTGAATAAAAATTATAATTTTATGAAGCGTTCAAAGCAAAAGTTTCAAGTTAAAAAATTGTTTCTAGCGGGTCAATACCTTCGAGCATGAATGAACTGCAGTAGAGCGAATATTACGTCATAATCGTGAAACCAACATCTCAGACCGCATGGCCTAAGACACGATGACTTCTTTTCAAAATTATGAATTAAAAAATACTCGCGATTGGCTAATGAATTGGGAAATTTGTAACAGTGTAAATTTATAAATGAAATGACGTAATTAACCACGTGTCTGAGGCCAAACATGTTGGCCTCTTTTTGATGTTAGCGAGATTACAAAGGTATGTTTTCTTTACTATGAAGGATCCATGCTCGAAGGTCAATACTTGTTAATGGTGTATAGATTCAGAGCTAATGAATCCTAAATCATTTTAGGATTCAACTATTGTCAATAAACTTTTACCTTGATTATCTCAAAACTATATCTTATGGACTTGACCCATTTTAGCTCTGAACGCCTCATATACATATACATATACATATACATATACATACATATACATATACATATACATACATATACATATACATATATAATATTATTCCACAAACAATTTTGCAACTGTATTATAAGAAACTAATTTTCACACAATCAGTCCTGATTTAAGGTCAAAACTTCCCAATGCGCATTCTAATCCGTAATGTTGACTTAGCAATAGAAGTTCACGTGTTGTACTACTCAAGTACTTCAAGTTCGAAACTCTGAGTACTCTCTACATACGACCCTCTTATCTCATGACGCCAAATCCTAATTGCAAAGATTTAGAACAACTAGTAAACAAGGGGCGAAGCTTACCAGGGCGTATTAGGGGACGACGAAACATAACGCCGGGAATATACAGTTACCGGACTAGACGGAATCTGTACTTGACAGTAAGACTCGGTCAGTTGCATAAATTAACCGAGCAATTGTATTCACGATGCAATTGTCCCGCTAACAAGATGAATTATTCAAATAGCAGGTGGTTAGTGGACTTTGTGGGGGGTTTATGAGATTTTAAGTTCGGCTTACTTGGAGTTTATGAACATTTGCTGAAGAGTTATAAAGAAATGAATCATTGTTACGAAACGATGCTGATTATGGTTATTTTAATACAATATAATATAATAAAATTAGGAAATATTTCAATGGGTGTCATATAACAGTCGTCCCCGAAAGGTTTGAACCGCGGACCCCTCGGATGTCCGTTAGGGGGTATCGCAGGATCACAAAAAGTAATAATTAAAATGTATTCAGCGGTCACTCTTGGTTTGATTAAATAACATCGCACTAGAACTGCACATTGGGCTATTGGCGACGGTTCGGGGCCTATCTCGGAGGAAAGACCCGGGAACAATGCCTCGTATTTTTGAACCATGGTCATATGACGAGGAAAACACTCGATTTTGCACCCGACGCAACCTGAATAGGCGTCAGGACATTGGACCCCGGTCATTTGTATCGGGCACCAGTCCCGTATACACGCCAGTGTAATTTGCTAGACGACTTTCTAGTATTTTTGTAGCAAAGCTAGCAACCCTCCGGTAGTAAGATCACTACTTTCTTTACTTTTCTTTGTCAAGTCCACTCGCACGGATTCGAACCAGCAATCCTCTGATTACTAGCTGAACGCCTTTATCCACTGGGCTACTGGAAGCCCCGGTCACTCTTGGCGGCGAAGAAAAGCTATATTTACGCTGATTTAAGAGTGAAAATATCAAATTTGCAGCCAAATTTGGCTGATAATCTGAATCGCAAAAGAAGATTTCACTTATCCCAAACAGTTCGAAAATGTATACAGTAACTAAAATAAGTAACTATTACAACGTTTGCTTGAGTTTAAATGAGTGTTAAATGTACAAGTAAGAGGACTAAAAGTAATTAATCTTCCGATTGTGATGTTATTTTTTTCTAGATATTAGTTAGATAAATTAGTTTCCATCATGTCTTTGTAAGAGCTATGAAAAAAATAAAAGTAACAAAATTAATTTAATATTTTTTTCCCTTTATTTTCATGTTAAAACACAAGTGTACATTAAAAATCAGGAGAATTATTTTGCTTTATCGAATTTCTCGATAAGCCGACTCGTTAACACTTCATTAGTAGCATCTTCCTGCAGCTAATGTCATTCCAATACAAGTACCCGTCATTTGACGGTTGTTAGTGATGCAGTGTTAAGATATACGCTATTCTGATTAAAAGTGTTCAAGTCTGTTAATTCTGATTAAAAGCGTTAAAGTCTGTTAATTCTGATTAAAAGTGTTGTAAAAATCGCGTATTTTGAATAATTTGTTATAAACATAAGTTGTGATTGCAACATTGGAAAAATTATATATTTTCATTAAAAATAATTAGTAAGTTGTATTTAAGCCCATCCTTTACCCATTGAAGCTTCCAGACAATTCCGTAGAAAAAATATCCGGTGTCTAACTTAAAACAACTCCACCAACAAAGATCACTCAACACTGCAGTTAAAACGACGCTATTTTTAGAGTCCCCCACTACACTAAAGCTTTTTTTTTAAATATCATTGTAGCATATAACTTTGTAAACTTCGCGAAAAAACATTTAACAAGCCATAAATTTTCATAGGCTTGCAATGCAAGTTAAGAAAATATACTTTTTAACCGACTGAACAGCGCGCCAATCAAAACTCCAAAATAAAACCGCCAGAAACTTTAAATTAAAACCGCCAACGGGCGCCAAGTCGAGAGGTTATCAATTCGACCGCTATATATATATATATATATATATATATATATATATATATATATATATATATATATATATATATATATATATATATATATATATATATATATATATATATATATATATATATATATATATATATATATATATATATATATATATATATATATATATATATATATATATATATATATATATATATATATATATATATATATATATATTTTTATGTATGTTCGCCCGGGATTTCGGTTCTACTTCAAATAGTTGCACAATTTTTTTTTTTGTTGGATAGGGGATGTTTCACTTGGGAGCAATTTAAAAAAATATCTGATTATTTATGATTACGGCATTTAAATATCCGGAATTCTCAATTAACCGGACCGTTTGAAAACAAATATTGTCCGATTACGAAAATTCTTTTTTTGATGGATAGAGAAAAATCAACTTAGGCAAAATGGGCAAAAAAATAATCGGTTTTCCGCCTGTTATATATCTAGAAATGTCGATTAACCGGAGTTTTTTAAACAATTTATCCGATTTCATGATACTTTCATTGTTTAACAGAAGTTGTACAACAATGATATTTCGTTTAACCAGCATTTATTGGCATTGATAGGGATTGTTTTACAATATATAGTTGATACTTGAATACTTAGTACAACTTTTTGAAGTTGGTGCCAATTTACAAAAATCATGCATAAATTTTGGCACCGATTTCAAAAAGTTAATAAGCATAAAATTGATATTCAATAATTCAATTTTTTCAACTCTTTCTTAAAATTAAAAATTATTTTTTTACTTTTTAGCGCATTTTCCTGAAAGTTGGTCTTGCTTTTTTCTAAAAAGATTATTTTATTTACTATTTTTGTTTCAGACAAATGTGCCAAAGTATAATAGACCTTTTTTTATAATCTGATTTAACATACTCTTAAATCCTTTATGAACATAAGAATTTAATTACAATTCCTATATGACTGTATTTGTGGAATCGGATGATTTATTCTATGTGGATCAAACCCACGATGGACTTAACCATTTGTAATAAATCTTGATGGAATTAAATTCAGTTGAATTAGGGGAAAATGTAAAATTTCTCAAACCTAAGGTTATAGGCAAAAAAAGTTATTTTAATTTTAAAATTCTAACTTTGGGTCCATTCCATGTCAAATCAACACAAGAAAATGCATTTTTGTCCCTCACCATCTCCGATATTTATGAAATTTAGTGAAAATGCTATACCTACTAAGAATGTAAAAAATGCAAAATTTTAACCTCTTGGGCTTATTAGTTTTTTAGTTATTTGCATTTCAAAATCGCTGATTTTTGAAAAAAAAATTTAGTGTGTGATCCCATTGTCATCCTACTCTGAAAATTGGTATACATGTAGTTCAGATGTTGCAGTATTCAGGGAAAAAATATAGTGAAAATTGAGAAATTCGTTTTTTGGAAATTCAAGGTCAAAGGTCAAATAATATGACCTTGAAATGTTTTCACCAAACTTTCATGTGTTTCATATCATTTGAAAAGTCATTTAAAGAGCTTTTAAACGATACCAATGTTATTTCTATGTGTTAATTAGAACAGGAGTTATGGTAATTTAAATGCAGTCATCGGTGGCAGATTTTACGTTTTTAGTCATTTTAAAATGCAAATAACTAAAAAACTAATAGGCCTAGGAGGTTAAAATTTTGCATTTTTTACATTCTTAGTAGGTATAACAAGTTTACCAAATTTTATAAAAATTGGAGATGGTGAGAAAAATGACTGTGTTGATTTGACATGGAAATGACCCTTTTCATAAAAAACAAATTTGAAAATTTCTTAATTAATTAACAATAGTATTACCGTTCACACAATATATTTCAATAAATTTTAGTTAATTTTATTTATAATTTAATCCCTTTAAAATGTTAGTTTTCTAAATTAAATAATCCTTACTATGTTACCTAATTTTAAATATGCTTTGTTATATACATAAATCTAAAATAACTTATATTCAAAAGGTATGTCTGCTAAACACTGCAAAAGACTATTCAATAAACAGACATCTACCCACATTTTCTATCAATAGTGCCCGTGGAATGCTTAGTTATTAGTAGCGATGTTTCTATTTTTGGTAACGTGGTAAATTACCCTATTGGCGGAACGTCTGATAATTACCCTTTGCGAAAATGCATTTCTGCCGACAGGAATATTTATTGCATGCAATATCAGATTTTGTGAAAAGTATTGATAGTTGATGTCTCCAATACGTATGCGGAAAAGATTTAGGATTCTTAATAGGAAATGTTACGTTACTCCATTATATTCGAGTCAAAAAGGATTTATTTCATTGTTATTTTCAATGCGATGATGGAAATTCGAAATGAGAAGTATACAAGTAAAATATCATCATACATATTATTTCTGTAGTAGAGATCCCTTTTACTGCCCTTGAACTCAATGTATCCTATCACATGAGGTACCAAAAGAAAGATAATTTCCAGGAGCAGTGATGAAACGTACGTTCATTTCATGACTATTAAATCTTTTTTTTTTAAAGCGTTTAAAATAATTCATTTAAATGTGTTTTTTAAACAAACCGCTGACAATGCTGCCATCTATGAAGGAGCAGAAGCATTAAATTCTAATGATTTTTTGGCTATAAGAAATACGCTAATATATATTGTCCTTACAATTACAATAAATGGATGTGTGTGTGCAGAGAGGTGTTGTTCATGAGATATATACTACCATGCCCGTGCGATAACTATTATTTCTATGGTATTTATCAATTTTTTACCTCTTTTACGCGACAAATATTAACAAGGGAAGTATCAAAAGAAAGAGAATTTATCAATGAACTTACGAATATAAATGTTATAACGCTGGACCCCAAACAATTTGGAAAATAACTCTTATAAATTAAGTTTTACGAGTAAAATTTGAGAGTGGCAACACTTTAATCAGTTGCAATTTATAATTTTTCTACGTCGCCATGGAAATTACTTCGGGGACTTTTAAATACCATATGTAAATATATCTATTTAATGTGTAAAACTGAAAATTCAGAAATGAGAACGGCTATACTTAAAAAGAAAATGAGATTCTAAATTCACAGAATACTTTGTTTTAAAAATTACAATTTCAATGCGACCATTTTCAAATCAATACGATTTTCCGATCGAATATGGAATTATTCATGCAAGAATTCTCGCTCGGCCACGATAATATCTTTTGTTTTTGCAAATAACATTCAGTTTTACAATTGAGGAAAGTATGAGATTTCTTGTGTTCAGTGCGCCTCCCAAAAGGGGACACACCCAAAGAAACAACCATTATTCAAGATCCAAACGAAGACTAAAAAAGGTAAAAGTAGCTTGTTTTCTCGTCTAGATAACGTATAAGACTTGTTTAAAATATTAGATTTTAGATATTTATCACTAAACTGTATTCTCTAAAATACCATATATCGAGTTGTATTTTCATGTACGAAAAAAATGCGTGAAAAAGGAAGAAATCGTGCATTTTTAATTGAAAAAAGTTAATGATTATTTAAAAAAAATGGCATTTTAAGTATTGTATATCTTTTTCAAAAATGAATGGAAATTTAAATATAATTCTTTAATACAATATATTATACAACTTTTGAAGTTGGTGACAATTCACAAAAACCATACCTTAACTTTGGAGCCGATTTCAAAACGTTGAAATAAGCATAAAATTAATATTAAATAATTCAATTTTTTTCAACTAGTTCGTAAAATTAAAAATACTTTTTTTTTACTTTTTAACGCATTTTTCTTGAAGTCGGTTTTCCTTCTTTTACAAAAGATTATATTATTTAATTCTCAAACATATTTTTGCTTAGAAATAAACTGCATTGGAAAAATGAAGATAAATGCACGTGAAAAAGTTGGTTGAATATAGACTGAATTGTAATGGAAAAGAATGTTGAGAATGAATGAAAAATAGATTAAATGTAAAAAAATATAATACTTTATATATATACCAACGGGCATGGGTCAAAAACTTATAACAGGGCTTTAAACGCGTTTCTTAAAAAAAAAATGTGCTACCAAGTTGTAGAAAAATTTAGAAATAAATGTTTATAAATAAAAGATCGTGGATAATAATTTGGGAACTTTCTATTTGTGTATTGTATTTAAAGTTTTATATAATTATGACTACATATTGCACACCTGCTATACAAACCCTTTACGCTCGATACTACAAACAGGTCGAGAGGGTGTGGGTAATTAACTTCCATGCATATTTTTGTGTCTATTGGTCTTTGATGGTCGTTTGGCAAGAAGCATTGTCGTTTTATCGCGGGTCCTGTAAACTTGCGTACGCACTACTTTTACATTTAACCCTTTGCACTCCGATGTCGCCTCTCAGGCGACAACATAACGACCAGTTCTTTTGTTTCCCTGTTCTTTAAAATAAACGAGAACAGCATGATCTTGTGTTTAGAACATCAATCTTTTTTTCAACTTGTCCTCTTACAAATACAAAACAGATTAGGATATTTTTCCTTTTATTAGTATAAAAAAAATGTGGAAAAGAACGTAAAGAGGAATAACTGTTCCATTGAAAGAACACAAATCGCAAAGTGTTCTTGAAGTGCAAAGGGAACCCTTTCCACTCCAAGAACTCTTTACGTTTTCCTTTCTTTCTACGGAACAGTTATTCATCCTTTATGTCCTTTTCCCTAGAATATGTTATGCTTATAGAAAAAATAAATCTAATCTGTTTTGGATCCGCGAAAGAACCCAGTTGAAAAAAATATCGATGTTTTTTAAACACAAGATCATGCTGTTCTCGTTTATTTTAAAGAACAGGGAACCAAAAGAACGAGTCGTTATGTTGTCGCCTGAACGGCGCCAACGGAGTGCGAAGGGTTAAGCTTTCTAAAGCATTAATACATGCCTCCGAAGCGGAAAATGCCGATTCCCGAGAGTTAAAAAAAATCATATAAATTGTCGAATGTAGTCGAATTTGTTTTATAATAAATGCTACATGCAATCATTAAAACCATAATATACCCCCTAATATTAAAAATAATATGAAAATTTATTTGACATTTTAAATAAATTCTGAATGAAAGCGTATCCCACAACCTATCCAAATGTGTTAATTAAGACCCCGAAAGAATGTAAAAGTCTCCTTTACTCTTTCCATTCACGCATAATCTTTGTTCCTCAAAAAGAGTTAACTTCTAAATTAGCTCGTCTTTAGGTAAATTAAAATATCTCGCTCTCTGCAAAGTAAACCATTTCAGAAAAATTATCCAGATTAATATGACATGGTGTGAATTATTCAAAAGTTACTATATTTAACTCCAGAACCCCATAAACAAATTTACTTGTCGCCCTTTAGTGAAGGAATTTGCTTCATATATATTTAAATGAAACAACACTGCACTCCTGCTCTACATCAAAAGCATCATGTTAGCACAAAGACAGCGCTAAACTGAATATTTAGAAGGGGCAAAGGCATAATTAAATGCAACATATGAGTGAGGTGATAAAAATGTACAACACGCGAGCAACAAATATTCCTATTAACTAAATTAAATGGTTATAATTTAAACATTTAAGTATCAAATTTAGTGTGATTTAAATAGAAAATGCTAATGCATTAACTTTATCATTTATTAATTAAATATTGTTAGAACGTTGTTGCAATGGTATTTTCTTAAAACATTAATATAAGTTAATAAAATTAAGTTAATATTGAAATAAAAACCATATTCTAAGTTATCATTAACTAAAATAGTATTAACTTGTACATTAATAATTTGACCGCAAATGCTTAAATACGTTATTTTATTCGTTGCTAATCTTACTACGCCTTCTTAGTTTGCTAACTTTAAAAAGTCTGCTTCAGTGGCGGCCCGAGGTCGAAAATTTTAGACATTCTTTAATATTTATTACTCAAACTCACTCAAAGTTTCTTTTCATATTTTACGGAAGATAACATGCGAAAAAAATAGAAAACACTTAATTATTTTTTGAAAAATAAATCCATCCACCTTTCTATTAAACTTGCGAATCGGTCAATTTAAATATAAATTTAAGTAACGAAACAACGACACACGTAAACTTCTCACGAAAACTACTTCCGTTTGGAGAGATTCTTGGAAATTCTCGGTTTCCCCTCAGCCCGCCCCGCCGATTCACACACGAACCAATCAGTTCATCGAAATCCCAAGTACAGCAGATTTGAAAAAATCCTTTTCGGCTGCGTTTGTGTCGTTACATCCTCCATTTTAGCGTGTAGGGGAAGTCATTCTACGTAAGGTTGCCATGGCAACGATGCAGCCGATTTGGAACTTCGCTTTTTGGTTGCAGTTTTGATTGAATGGAGTTTTTTACCCTCCTGAATTGTGCATTACAGCAACAGGTTTGCTATTTATCGGCGATTCTTTTTACTTATAGTAGAAATTTCGTCTTCATTTCCCCTTCTAATCTTTATTTAACAAAATAAGTAAAATATATAAATTTTATTTTTAAAATACACTAATAAAATTAGGCACAGCACGGCTGTACTTGCTGTAGTTCCACGAGCCGCCACTGGTCTGCTTAGGTTGATAATTTTAACAGGACTCCTTAGTTTGATAATTTTAATACGCCTCTTTAGACTGATAATGTTACTACGCCTTCTTCAAACCCTAGGTGTCAATAACCATAAGAGCAAATTTTGTTCTCGACTACCTTTAGAATATTTTTCAGGTCTGTGAAAGGTATATAGCGGCACACATTTTTTTGTTCATATAAAACAATTGTGCAGTGACACGTATACGACGTCACGGGTTCCATTAAGGCTTCTCATAAAAGTATTTTGTTTAATTGCTGTTGAGAAGGCAACAACTTGCAGCGCAGTGTTTCTGGCTGCCACCAGGAATCGAACCCGGGACGTTGTACATGCTACGCCGTTACTCAACTGATCGGGCTAAAGTATTTGATCGAGCTCGTGGGAGAATCGGGTGTATGGAGTGACCACCACAGTATCTCCTTTACAGTGAGTTGGACAGAAGAACGAATGACAATCACCCTTGAAGTGCGTCGCGTGGGTAAAGATAAGCAAGTTGCTGTGAATAATGTGGCGGTAGAGGTTGTGTTAAGGCCGGGTCACCAATATAGCACAATATCTATTGGCTGTTCTCGGAATCGAACCCGGGACGTTGTAAATGCTACGCCGATACTCTACCAATCGAGTTAAAAATTATTACTCGAGCACAAATGGAAGTATCGGGCACAGGAAGCGACCACCCCATTACCCATTTCTCAGTTAATTGGATAGAGGAACGAATGAAGAGCACCCGTGAAGCTTATCACGTGGGTGAAGATAAGAACTCGAGTCCAAGTGGGAGGGGAGTATCGGGTATATGGAGTGACCACTACAAACTTACTCCGCAATGGGAAAGAGGGGTGGTGCACATAATGGCCGATACATATTTACCCTAGCTCGATCATGTTTGCAATGAAGAAAAAGAAATCCAAACTACAACTGGGAACTAAAACCACACCCAATTCCCCACTCACCCCCTCTTCACCACATTTACATTCACAGCATCCCACTCTCTCCTCGGGGAACAGGGACAAAACAACGAGACAAAACCAAAAGGGGATGCAAATATCGAATGTCCAGAAAGTAAATCCACTCTCAGTGCTTTCGGCCTTCCCCCCCAACCCATTTCCCATGGCGGGAATTAAATATCGTCCGTTCCTCCCCCTCCTCCTTATCTGGTCTCTCAGGGCATAGAGTGGGGGATGAATGGGGGGGGGGGGGGGAATGGTCTTTCTTATACCCTGCTTATCGACCGGGTTTATAAGTCCGGTGGGAGAAGGGAGCCTTGAAAAAGAAGTGGGAAGGGGATATGCGACTTTTAAGGCCTGACGCGACGAAAAGACGCCTGCAATGCTGGAGGGATTAACTACTGACCTATCACTAACTGAACCTGGTGTGGAACCTTAAGAATTAAATGCATCATTTTGAATTTTTTATTAATTTTCCTGGTGTAAGAATTAAGGGGAAACACTGTAAAATAACGTCCTAGCGTTCCTTTAAACCCCTTCTTGGTCGGAGTAACATCTCATGCGTTCAATATCCTCAGGTCCGTCTCTACTTCTGGCAACCCTACGCTGTTAAAAATAGGTAATTAAAAATAAGTAAAATGCAAGGATAGTGGAGACTATATATAGAAGGTGTGCTCGTTTTTCGCTTTTTGAAAGTGGGCATGGAAAGCAAATTTATGACGTCATTTTTGCTCCGCCGTACTATGGGTTTGTAATATATAAGAAAACGAAGACAACGTCCGAGTTGGCACCCTTATCTCCAAACTTCCACCCCACGGCTGACATGAATACGTTTATACCATGGTAGATTTAATATACACCATCCCTATTTACATTGCAGATATTTGACGGACGACGAGGACCTAACTCGCAATCTTCAATTTATGAGCTCAGTCCTATTCTGATTAAGTCGCCGCGGGGGTCGGATATCTTGAATGTATAGATATAAATGGGGATCATTGATGACGCATATATAGCGAACCACAAATAAAAAACCTTAAATGTTATATAAATACCGAAATTACTCGCACTGTAAAAAAATTGTACTTAAAAATGAGTAACTGAACCTACGCGTTTTTCTTTTAGTACAATTGCATGGTAAATGACTGATAACATACTCAAATTTAAGTAAAAGTACTTTCACAAAATTGAACAGTGTGATTTAATATTGCTAATTTCAGCTTAAATTCAAAGTGACCTGACAATATTAAAATAATTGTTCAGAAGATGGTTTTCCACATTATTTGACGTCGATTGCTCAATAGAAACTGAGTTATTACAAGTAAATTGTCTTACTTCCCTTTTTTTGGCACTCCTTTTTAATTTTATCTCTGTTTATAACTACTTCACGTCGCCCTAGTAGTACAACAGATAAGGACTGCGGTGCCTTAGGATCTGGGTTTTATTCCCGATAAGTCTTAGTTGTAATTGTTGATATTTATTGAAAGTGATTTATGAAAGCTGCCTATGTAGGGAAGGTACTGCTCTTTTTATTCAATGTACTCATTTTTGAGTACATGTCTTTTTCCAAAATGAAACATGTATTCGGAGCTATAATAAGCATCTTAGCTTCTGTTCAAGTCATCTGAACAAAGCGACCTAACAAACTTAAAGTAGTTGTTCAAAAGATGGTTTTTCACATCATTTGATATCGATTGCTTAAATGGAAACTAAGGTATTACAACTCAATTTTCTTACTTTCCACTCTTTTGGCACACCTTTTTAGCATTTCTTCTGTTTATAACTTCTTTACGTCGCCCTGGTAGTTTAACAGATAAGGCTCTGGACTGCGGTACCTGAGGATCTGGATTCGATTCCCGGTAAGTCTTGATTGTAATTGCTGATATTTATTGAAAGCGAAGTCAACCTATGTAGACTAGCAGCTGCTCTTATTATTCATTCTACTCCTTATTAAGTACATGTCCTTTCCGAAATTGAAACTTATGCAATCGAAACCAAGATTACGCATCAAATGTACTCAAAAATGAGTCAATTTTACTTTTTTGCGTACCTATTTTTAATAGTAATACTTTTTGAGAACCAGGTATCTAAAATTTGTCAAATTAACGCTACCAGTATCTTTAAGTACACACTCGCCACAATCCGTTGATTACGTCACCTGGTTGACGCGGTCCTTCTTTTATTCTTATAGGCTGATAAAGTTATGAGGCTTTGGGATATAAACAATATTCGTGGGGCGCAAGTTTCCGCTGATGACCGCTGTTATGCCCCATACCAATTTTAAACTTTAATGCTCCGTAGGCTCCGCTGTGGAGACATGTATAATTTCCATAGGAATCGAAAAGGCTCCGCAATGGAGACATATGTGTTATATCTTGTATATGAAGGGGTTAGAAGCCAATTAACATGGGTACAATTGACAATATCATCATTTTGTGAAAACGCAGTTTAAAGTTAAAACAAAACAGCTGATTCTTTAAATAGTTGATTCTTACGCCGTTATATCTCAGCGCATGACAGGTATTTATTTACATCCCTTTGCATATGTATTAACTATTCCTAACTGTATTTTTTTAAAAAGTCGCTCGATTCCTTTAATTTCTCCCCCCCCCCCCCCCCCTCCTCATATACATATAAATGAATCATTTCTATAATGTAAAATTGGTACGTAAGCTGGAGGCCGTTGCTGGAGGTTCGTTGCTGGTAAGGCCCACCAATAAAGCGCCAATAATTGGTCATAAATTACCAATAAACGCTCAACCACACACCCTCGATTTGTTGGTATATATTATATTAACCAATCTCGAACGTTAAGGGTCACAAAAAGCATTCCCATCAAAAAACTCGACGTTAAAACATTCCGAATTTAAACTCAGACTTTTTTCAAATATCTAAATCGTTTCCTTAGTTTCCGAGTTACGAGCGAGCAAATAAACAGAACCCCCCTGCAATTTTATTAGTATACGTATTTGGTATACACATCTTCGATATCGCTCTCGAGTTCTGGATGAAACACCAATCGACGCTACATAAAATTTGAGTACCAAGATTGAGATAAGTGCAGAGATATGCAGGCAAGAGGATATATCTCCCAAGTCCTGCTTTTTCCCTGTCTGCCAAACAATGCAGCTTTTGACACGCGATAACAGCTATTCAGAGATTGAAGGTCGCCTCTACGAAATCGGTATGATTTCTATTCAAAGTGAAAGAAATGAATATATTACCTGGTTTTGGAATCTGTATTTGTGGGGGTATGACCGTTAACGTGGTGGCCCATGGTCGAAAATATTAGTGCAGCCGAAATCACGTGACTCAACCCCCCCCCCCCCCCCCCCTACTTTCCACAACCCTACATAGACGGACCTTCTTTAATATTTTCTACTCAAACTCAAAGTTTCTCTTCAAATTTTACGAAAGACAACATGCGCAAAAAATAGGAAACACTTACTTATTTTTTGAAAATTACATCAATCCTCCTTTGGGAATTTCGAATGGTTAAGTTAGGAATTTTAAATCGTTAAGCCAGGAATTTTGAATTATTATATTGCGAAATTTCTTGTTTCAAATTTGTGTGACGGGACATTTACCGCTTTTCTGGATGCATATTATAAAATCATTTTTTATGCAAAAACTCTGAAAATATTGTACTATTAAGCAACTAAAAACAAGAGCAAAGACTCGAAAAAAAATTACAATAACTTCCCTGAACTTATGGTTTTTTTAAAGGAGTTTTATAAATTTAGGACAATTTTCTTGCAAAATATTATAACATTGCAAACTATATTTCTTTTAACTGCAATTTTATTAACTCGAATGTTTTGTTGAGAATCTTATGCAATTATTAAATTTCGATTAATTTCGTTGCAATTTTTTTTTAATAATACACAGTAAAACTTTTAACTTCTCTTTGACGTAGCCAAACGACTTAGTTCGCCAACGAATTTCCTCTTTTTCTAGCAAAACACATAAATTTTAAATTCATAAAAATATTAGATGCTGATTTTTTTTTTTTCTTTTTTTTCAAATCTTAAACTTTCGGGTGTTGTTTGGAAGCTAGATCTATTAAAATAATAAAAGTTAAAATATATATAAATATAAACTGTATTGGAAATATAAAGTACACTATTTTGCAGAGAAAAAAACTTTACAATTTTGCTCTTTTTCTAATCACTCAGTGGGTTAATTAAAGGGGGTTAATGTGTTTTTTGTCTAGTTTAATAAAATGTTTATGTACTGAAAATAAAGAGTAAAATAGTTAAGACTATCCTACCATTAAGTTTCTTTCGAAATTATTTTAATTTATATTTCTCTATTATTGAATTTTTTTTATTTGTTAAGAGTTAATGGTTGGTTACATAGCACAGAATGGGCTATTGACGTGGGTTGGCGATCAATCCCGAAGGAAAGGCCTGAGAACACTGCTTCATAATTTTGAACCATGGTAAGATGACGAAGTTAACACATAAGTTAGTACCTCGAACACCGTCTGCTGGCATGAGGACAAGGTACCACGACAGATTTAGCATGCACCACAATCCTCTCTACAGGACGAGCGTTTTGGCGGATGAAACTCGCAATCCTCTGATTACGAGTTCTCTACACTCACAAAACGAGATTCGAGCCCGCAGCCCTCCGAATATGAGTTACGAAGTAATCGGAAAATTGTAGGATATGTTTAGAACAATTCGTAGTCCTCAAACTAGCACCAGCTAAGTAATATAGTAAATTAAGTATTACTCTAGTCCTCCGAGTCCTGTGAGCTGGTATTATTGAAGGGTTAAAAAAAAAAAATTAGGTTCGTTTGCGTAACTTTTGACTTACGCGACGCATTTAAGGGTTAACTAATAAACAAAAATTATTTCCATGTAAAAAATCAAAACGTTACAAATAAAATTAAATTACCTTATAATTTTATATTAAGGAAATGGATTGAAGAAATCGCTAAACATATAGCTCAAAAAAAATTCAATTTTTTTTTTAAGTGAAGAACCAAACTCGAATAGCATAACAATTAGCTTGTCATCAAGTTTAAACATTTCTACAAGAAATTCAAACTTACAACAATTAACGTTTTAGAATATCTAGACAATAACACATTTCTGGTAAAACCTAAAGCTATTGATCCTTATAGGAACATGACGTTAACGAATTAAAAACTACAAACTTTAATTATATGCGTGAACCTACTTAAGATATAAAATAAATTTTTTACAGAAACTACAGTTTTAATAATTTATATCAATTCACTGGGATTACATAAACATCATAAAACTTAAGTTCTATTTAGAATTTTATAAATGTGTTAGTATTTATGGCGTTGTACGTTTTCTCTTAATTACTTAATCTCGATTTATTTGCTTTTTTCCATGAAAAAAAAATTAGTTAAAAATTCAAACAATTTATATAAAATATAACAATATTAAAAAAGAATAAACACTTTATTTAAAAAAAAAAACAATATATTTAAAAAATCCCTGAAAAGTTATCTACCCAATATAACAAGACTATACGATTTCATTCTTTAATAAAAAGTTTAACTTGATTTAAAATAAAGTTATTATTACGTTACGTTCACAACTATATGGTTCATAATAACAAACAATTTAAAAAAGAATAATACATAATACAAGAACAAAAAAAGTAAAAACTTACAGGACATCAATTGCAAAGTTCAACACATTAAAAGTTCCAAAAGTTGATGCAGAGGCATTCTTCCACTATTAAATAGCAAACATCAATTGCAAAAAACTTGCATTAAGATCAAATAAATACAACCACTTAGTTTACTGTACACAAAAATCAGTTCCGACAACAAAAACTTTCGCCGTTAAGTTTCGGCGAGTTACCCCACGGTTGCACCGCATCAACTCTTCGTGTAACTGTCGGAAGAAATTGTCGAACAGAAACGGTCTGGGAGTCGGTTTTACGGCTTAGTTCCGGAGATCACCGGTAGATGGCGGTCGTTTGGGTTTGATTTATTGCTTGAAATGGAATTATTCGAATGAATCGGTTCAGAATGGAATTTTTTTTTAGAATAAAAGCGGAGATTGTTCGAAAAAACCAATGCCAGACTTTTTGTTGGATTGGGAGGTTAAGGTTTGAGGCTTGTCGTTTGGAAAAAGAATGTTTTTTGTGTTTGAATTTAATTGAAAAAGTTATTATTGTGCCTTTGCGAATAATATATTATAATGGAACGGTAAAGCAAAGAAATGTAAATTTTTCGGTTAATTTTTCTTAATTAATTTTTTTTTTAGTATTTTCAGACTGCAAGGAGAGTTCCATAATGTATTTTTTATTTAAAAATAACTTTAATTAATGTTTCTTTAGGTTCATATAAAGTTGAATTTCTTAATGAAAGTATCTCTGCAGATGTGCACAGAACACAAAAAATTAATATTTTGTGTCAGTTTTATTTAAATAAATTTTTTTTATCAATCAGCCTGTAGGGCCATCTCACATAAAATATTTGGGAGAGGGGGCGGGGGGGGGGAGGGGGGGGGCGTGAAACAAAAAGTTTCCCAACTTAACGATTCGAAATTCTCAACTTATCGATTCGAAATTCCCAACTCAACAGTAGTGAAATTTCCCAGTTCCAACTTAACGCCATTTTTCATCTTATTTATATATATATTATGTAATATTAAACAGTTCACTCACAAGCTTTGATTTGTTGCGCGCATGTTCCAATGCAGTATTCGTTCTGAGATCTAATTTAAATGTAATCATACAAGTTAAGAAATTTCTAATCTTCACTAGCTTTCATTTGCTAATAATTTTAAATTTCTTCAGGAATAACTTTTCCTAACTCGGGGATATTTGGAAGTTGAGATTCCCAACTTTTATTGTTTCCAGAATATTGGGGGGGGGGGGGATTTAATAACGGTGTGGGATCTATCTCAAAGGAAATACCGAGAAATAATGCTCAAAATTCCGTTATTGACAACAAACCATTATTTAGAAATATGGAACGGATCTTGCAAAGTTTCGATCTCGGGTACATTATCATACGAATTAGGTTATTTCGTTATTTTTTATACGTTTTGGGGCACATTCTACACGGTTGTGATATACGTGAGAGAGCTTTTTGGCTCTGCAGATGGCAGAGCATACAAACCTTGGTTTGTATACTCCAATCGCAAAGCCATTTGTAAAAATTCCCGCGTTTATCTCGTCACTGTATAATGGACATGAGCATGATTGTTTGGTTATAATCAAATTGTTTTTATCCATATTTAACGTCCATATCTACAACAGACTTTTAATATATTCTTATAACTCTTCTATATTTTCTGTACCACATTAAAAAAAGACAAAAACAAAAAACATTTTCTATGGCCTATTCACAGAAAAAGGCACATACTCTTAAAACCAAATAAAATCTTACTGCAAATACAATTTATCTTGTGTCTAACTTATCTGAGAAACAAAACAATCCACTGAATCAAACTATTAATCACCTTCTACAGACATAGTTTCGAAATAGTTAGCGACTAAATTCTAATTAAAGCCAGAACTATGTCGCCAACAACATAATAGATAAAAGGAAAAACATCGAAATCGAAAACAAAAATACTTTCTTGGGGAAAATATCGATTTCGAATCGATACATTCCAGATAGTTCGAAAGATTTTCGAAAGAGTAATAAGCTTTCCGACCAATTTGCTGCTGGCAAATCCTAGACGCAAGTTAAAATGCTCACTTTATTAAATGTCTGCTACATTTTTTAAAGAAATATTCCATCTTTATAAACGTTGTCGTTCATGAAATGTATTGTTTTATTTTATTATTATGAGACCTTCTTTCTGATTGGGCAATTACGCAAACTTATCATAACTTTATCGGAAGAAGTGAAGGTGAGAGGCGATTGGTTGTAAATAAAAATGATTAATTTTCTTGTGCAAATAAAGTTGTGGCAACAGTATTATTAATTTATGAAAGCGAAAGATTTAATTAAGTTTGTCTGTAATTACACTTCTGAGTTAATCTTTAAATGTATCTCTTCAAAGGGTATTGTAACATGGATATGAAATTTTGTAATATATTTTAATAAATAAAAACTTTATTTTCTATAAAATAAAAGTGGAATAAATATGAATTTCATTGGATTCTTTCCCAGCTATACATGTTCTAAAACTAATTAAAGGTTATTTTGGTATCATAAATAAAACTTAATAATCAAAAATATATGATTGCACAAATTCTTCTAAGAAAAATACTATTTCATTACTATATACGCAATATATACTGATGAAATTATATTTTCTTTATTAAAAACTTTATCATAGAGTTTTCATTGAATATATTTTAGTTTAGTGAGTTATTACATTCATTGAACAAATTTTGAAACAGAATTGTTATGTTCAGTGCATCTAATCTTTAAGAGTGATTTAGTGGTGTTTTTTAAAGCCATAGCGTTATATAAATATTTAAGGTATATAAACATTATATTTTCTTCTTATTGAATTAATGTTTAGATTACCAAAAAATTATTTTTCGCTCTTTGCTTTTTATCCTGCTCGACTTTGACTTCCAAATGACTTTTTAGTTTAATAGCAGGTTGCATTTAAAATGGTTTTCATACGAAATATTGCGGTAACGATGAAAGTTGGGTACAGTTGTAATCCTTCAATGTGCTTCAAATCAACAAAATGTCTTGCCCAACCCGAAAGGGATTAGTGATGCAACTTCATTTTATGGATGGATGTGTGTTCCTATTCAGCAAATCTCTCTGAATCTCAAATATGAACTCTCCATTAAGAGCTTTACTTAACAAGGGACGACATGTGAAGGTTTCAGGGGAAAAGGCAATTAAACGATTGCCGATGAATATAGAGACTGAACTCGTTTTTGAAACGAACGTAACAAGTCGCCAAGCACAATTTTGGCGCGATATTCATCATCTAGTGGGCTCTTCGAGCATGGATCCTTCATAGTAGAGAAAACATAATGTTATAATATCGCTAACATCAAAGTGAAGCCAACATGTATGGTCTGAGACACGTGGTTATTTACGTCATTCCATTCATAATTTTTTTACTGTTACACATTTCTCAATTCATAAGCTAATTGCGAGTACTTTTTAATTCATAATTTTGAAAAAAAGTCACGTGTTTGAGGCCATTCGGTCTGAGATGTTGGTTTCACGTTTATGACGTCATATTCGCTCTACTACAGTCCATTCATGCTCGAAGGGTGGGCATGACACCGAATACGAGCACTGATCTCTAACTGTAACTTCTGGATTGGGCGAGACATTTTGCTGACTTGAAGCCAATTGAAGGGTTAACAACTGTACCCCTCTTTCATCGCTATCGCAATATTTCGTATAATTCTCATGTTAAAATAAGTTGACATGTATTGCTTTTGGCTAAGTTTTTTTTTATTTTATTTTGAAATCCAGTTTTAAATGCATTCTGCTATTAAAATAGAAAATCATTTGGAAGTCAAAGTCGAGGTGGATAAAAAACAAGAGTGAGAACTATTTGTTTGGCAATATAAAAATTAATTCTATAAGAAAAAATATACTAATTGTATACACTTAATGTTTCTGCAATGCTATTTAGTGGTATGAAAATACACCACTAAATTACTTTTAAAAAAATTGGGTTTGGTTTTGTTAAATAACGTCGCACTAGAGCTGCACAGTGTGCTATTGGCGACGGTTCGGGGTCAATCTCGAAGGAAAGACCCGGGAACACACACACATTCATACATGCACCTCGTTATTTTAGAACCATGGTCAGATGACGAGGAAACACCTGAACTGGCATCCAACGCCTTCAGTAGACGTCGGGACTTTGGACCCCGATCAGATATATCGTGCACCAGTCCCGTATACACGCCAGTATAATTTGTTGGATATTCTGGACGACTTTCTAGTATTTTTGTAGCGAAGCTGGCAACCCTCCGATCGCAAGATCACTACTTTTTTACTTTTCTATGTCAAGTCCATTTCACGGATTCGAACCACCAATCCTCTGATTAGTAGCTGAACGCCTTACCAACTGAGCAACTGGGGCTCTTAAAAAATTGGGATTCAGTATGATTGCGTCCACATTTGCTTCAACACGCTTATAGAGGTAACACATTTTGAGCTTTCCAGTAGTTACAGTTAGAGTTCAGTGGATTCGAGTAACTAAGTAATCTTCTTTCGGGATCTACCTAAAATCGTTTCTCGTCTCCAGGGCGCGTTTTGCCCAGTGCTCGCTGGTTGGTTAAAAAATGTCGCACTAGAGCTGAACAGTGGGCTATTGGCGACGGTTTGGGCCTATCTTGAAGGAAAGACCAGGCCTCCGCGGCCGAGCGGTTAAAGGCGTCAGCTGGGAATACGAAGGTTCTTGGTTCGATGCCAGGCGATGGACTAGACAAAGAAAAGTAAAAAGTAGTGATCTTGTGATCGGAGAGTTGCCAGCTTCGCTACAAAATACTAGAAAAGTCGTTCAGAACAACCTCAAAAAATTAACGGCGCGTATACGGGACTGGTGCACGATAAATCTGATCGGGGCCAAAGTCCCGACGTCTATTGAAGGCGTTGGGTGCCAGTTCAGGTGTTTCCTCGTCATCTGATCATGGTTCTAAAATAACGAGGTGCATGTATGAATGTGTTTGTGTGAATGTGTATGTGTTCCCGGGTCTTTCCTTCGAGAAAGACCCCGAACCGTCGCCAATAGCCCACTGTACAGCTCTAGTGCGACGTTAATTAACCAAACCAAACCAAACGAAGGAAAGACCAGGGAACGATGCCTCGTTATTTTTAACCATGGTCAGATGACGAGGAAAACACCTTGCCTGGCACCCAACTCAACCTCAACAGGCGTCAAGACATTGGATCCCGATCAGATTTATCGTACACCAGTCCCGTATACACGCCAGTATAATTTGTTGGGTGTTCTGGACGACTTTCTAGTATTTTTGTAGCGGAGCTGGAAACCCTCCAATCGCAAGATCACTGTTTTTTTATTTTATTTGTCAGATCCATCTCACGGATTCGGACCAGGAATCATCTGATTACAAGCTGAACGCCTATATCCACTGGGCCACTGGAGACCCTACAGTAAAGCAGCTAAGAAAACAAAAAAGAAAATCAAGCCTCAGTATACTAAAATTTCATTCGACAGATTTGCATATCTCGAACTTTGGTTAACGGAGATATAAGACCTCGATATAAGTAAAGAAGTGAGGCAAACATTGTAATATATTGCATAAGTTGACGTTTTTGGCGAGAAAACCAAAAAGTATCTTCATAGGAGACGTGTCTCTGCATCTAATGCGGATGTCCCAACCCTTCAAGAAAGTACCCTTAAAAAACTGATTCCGTAAAAGAAATAGCTGATGCTCAACTTTTTTCCTATTTTTTAAGTAAAAGTCTTTAAATCAGCTTCATCTCCATGTACCGTTTTTTTTTGCATCATGTTTCGCTTTAAGGTGATTGATTCATTTTGACTCCAGGGAAACTCTCATGATTAATATAAAGTTGATCTCGTTCGATTGAAAATTAGACGACGATGCATGTAATTTTTTTTAAGTAAAGCAAAGCACGTACAGGTGGACGTACTGGGAATACAAGAGGGATTTCAGCCCCTTTTCTGCTGAAATACCGTTTCACGTAATTTTTCCATAAGCTACTTCATATATGTATGTTATACATAAACTCTATCCCACTGAACTCCAACTGTAACTGCTGGAAGGCTTAAACCTTGTTTCCTCTATGGGCGCGTTGAAGTCAATTGAAAGCAGCACTGCTGTGCCCAGTGGCGGATTTAAGACAAAAGGCCCAGGCGGCAAAAATGTTTGAAGGGGGCCCGTTTTCTAATAAATAATTTAGAAGCAAACATTCAAAAAATGTGTTTCTTTTTCTAAAATTTGTAAAAATAGGATTATTACGTCTTTTGAACTTGCTTCCGAATTTTTAATAGAACTTAACTATTTTATTTGTCCAAAACACGTTTTATCCTTTGAATTTATCTAACAAAGTTTGGAATCTGTAGATCAGTCAATGTAGTAAGAAAAAGTTATTTGCGGTTTTTCCCACAAACTTCAAACTCTATAGGCGCGTGTGTGACAAAACACAATTTGAATGTTTGTTCCTAAATGATCATTTTCTATAATATTAACAAAAATTAATATTTTGCTCGACGCAATTATTTCACATTTTGAGGACAGCGCAACTGTTCCGCAGCCCATTACATCAATTGTGCTGTGTTGTAATCTCGCAAAAAGAACTTTCCGATATTTGTAACTAAATAAACTTGATTCGTCTAATTTAACAAAACAAATAAAATATTTTACAATGAAAGTTTGTAAATCATCTTGAGTATGCTGTACAGTTCTGGTCACCATATCTTAAAAAAGACATTGAATTGTTGGAGAAAATTCAGCACAGGGCTACTAAAATGGTTCAAGGGTTTTCAGGCATGAATTATGAAGATAGATTAAGAATTTGAATATATATACTCTGGAAGAGAAAAGGGTTAGGGGAGATTTGATTCAACTATTCAAATTTATCAAACAAGGAGATGTGGAGGGTTTAGATTTTAATATGAGTGATAGAACGAGAGGTCATGGGTTTAAGTTAAACAAATCCCATTTTAATCGGGAAGGGAGAAAACACTATTTCTATAATAGGGTAATAGACAAATGGAACAACTTGCCAGTGAATATTGTTAATTGTAAAGGAGTAACGGAATTTAAGAAGAAGTTAGATATGCATTGGGGGATAGTTAAGAGGTACTAGATGGACCAACCTTGTTGGGCCTTGAGCCTGTTGTTGGTCGTCAATATTTGTATTTGTATTTGTATTTGTATTTGTATTAGTGTTATTGACTTAATGGTGTATAGCAAAAACAAACATATTACTTAGAGTCACTGCCAATTGATTAACATAATTACAAAAGCCAATTTCATTAGGAAAGATGTTATGATTTGTAATTGATTTTTACAATATAGAAATATTTACTTACTTGCAAAAGAGTAAAATATACTGATGTACAAAACCTCTTACGTTTGTTATTAGTATTAAAAAAATTGCTTCCTAAATTTACCTTACTCTGAAATAAGAAACTGTGAAATGAAAGCTGTTCGATCTCATCAATTAGGGATTTTTTTTCAAGTAGTCCCCTACGACCTCACGGGGCAATGTAGTTGTAGTGTAGTCCATTCTAAACCTCCACAAGCATATAATTCCACCCCCCACCCCCTCTTTTTTTCTAAATCAAGGATTTGGGGGAGGGAAATTTTCCTAAATCAGGGATTTTTTAAAACTCGAAATTCCCAACTTTTAAGGATTTCAGATTATGGGGGGGGGGGGGGAGGTTTCGACCGGAAATCACAAAGAGTAATAAAACGAGGCCAAATATGCTTGCTCAGACTTTCGGCGCCTATAGATTACGTAATACAACATTTTAATGTAAAAGTTACATTGGATAAAAGAAAGAGTGTCTGATCTATTTTCAGAATAAAAATAAAAAAGAGCGATACGAGCCGACTGGTCTGCGTCCTGGGTCTGGGGTGATGGGTTGATTCGTACAAAAAGAAAACAAATCGCTCGCTTGTTTTTCGAGAAATTTAGATAATAATCAAAGAGCAGGTGCTTTCGCGGACCAACAAAAGCAATAAATTTAAAACCATTATAGAAAACATGGGATATGGTTTTGTTTTAGAATAAACTGGCAACTTATAATGAAGTATTTTAAGATTAACGAAATTATGCGGTCATGGCTAGAAGAAACCAACCACAATATGGTTTCAATAGCATGTTTCAGAGAAGGTAGCTGCGAGAATCCACGAACTATGGATTCTCGCAGCTACCTTCGCACAGGGCCCTGCGTCTGGTAAGAGGCCCCACGTTTGACCTCTTTACCAAATCAGGGCCTTGCCCCCGCGTCGTAGATGATTTGGGGGCTGCTCAGAAACCTTAAGTACAAGTGCTGTTTGCACGGACCTATTCGATAATGGGGCCCTGAAAGAGGAGTGGGCCCGGGCCCATTAAAGAAAGGGCACTTGTCTACTCATATGCATAAGGATACAGGAATCCAAACAGATAATTTCAGCGAAATGTTTAGTAAAATTAAAATATGTTAAAAATAAAAGAAACAATTATTTCTCTTCCTCTCTTTTCTAATTTTTAGAGTCGAGGGGGCCCCAAATGGGTCCAAGACAAGGGGGCCCAGGCGGCAACTGTCCATTTGCCGACCGTTAAATCCTCCACTGGCTGTGCCCCAATATTATTTTCGTAAATCTGGTCGCTCAAAGACAAAAACATTAAAATTTATAATGTACTTTAGAGAGAGTATGTATGAACCTTTTAAATCTTTAGATATCCTTTTCAATAATTACTGAAATAATTCAATTCCCAAAATATATGAGGGAAAAAATATATTCATATCTGACAAACAAATATATCTTCGTTCAAATTGACGCTGCTCTTGCCAAAATAAATTTAGAAGAAAATATTTCCAGTAAACGTCCTTAAGTGTTCAGAAATCCAATGTATAAAAGTACTTAAGATATAGAAACGGAAAATGGCAAGACGATAACAGCATTGTTTTACCTTATGGTTTTTTTGCGACGACTCCATCAAAAATGCATTAACATTAGCGCATATTTGTTTTGTATATTAAATGCAAGACATAGGATATGCCTACACAAAAATACTGTAATGCTTAATGATTAGTTTATCTTTGGTTACATTAGGAGATAAATACAGGTGATATGAAACATTAAAAGTAATAGAAAAATAATCTTAATGCTGTACTTAAATGTTGAAAACGAACATAGTAGTTGAGCAGAAAATTCTTTAATATAATGCACATCTATAAAAATGATAAGATAGGAGAAAATATAGTATCAGCAATTTACTATGAAAGTAAAAATCGGTCTAAATTCGTAGTGTTCTATCTTGGTCGGTTATATAAATATGTGTAGTGATTTAAATGAGTAAAATGAAATATCTGTATCGCTGTGATTTTTAGCGGTCACCAGGAATCGAACCCGGGACGTTCGCTGTGCTACGCCGATACTTTAAACTTCGAGTTAAAGGAATTTCCGCTATTTGAAGAGACTAGCACATATTTTTGGCACCATAGTTTAATATTGTGAAAATATAATACATTGTAATTTTTAATCAGCTGTAATAGTGTGCGGGATATAATTATTTATAGAATTGATTGATCGCAATTTTCATCAATAAACAATAGTCCTTTTTTCCACGGTCATCGAAAAATATATATTTTTCTTAGAATAGAAACATTCGATTATGTCTATTGAAGGATACATAATAAAAAGTTAAATTAATAGAAAAAGTTTTTAAAAAAATAGTTATAACGTTCGACGAGAACGTAATATCTTACAAATGGCTACATTTAACTGAGAATGTATTAAATAAAAATCTTTGGAAAATTCAAAGTGTTCCCAGATAAAAGAGGAGGTTTCGACCGGAAATCACAAAGAGTAATAAAACGAGGCCAAATATGCTTGCTCAGACTTTCGGCGCCTATAGATTACGTAATACAACATTTTAATGTAAAAGTTACATTGGATAAAAGAAAGAGTGTCTGATCTATTTTCAGAATAAAAATAAAAAAGAGCGATACGAGCCGACTGGTCTGCGTCCTGGGTCTGGGGTGATGGGTTGATTCGTACAAAAAGAAAACAAATCGCTCGCTTGTTTTTCGAGAAATTTAGATAATAATCAAAGAGCAGGTGCTTTCGCGGACCAACAAAAGCAATAAATTTAAAACCATTATAGAAAACATGGGATATGGTTTTGTTTTAGAATAAACTGGCAACTTATAATGAAGTATTTTAAGATTAACGAAATTATGCGGTCATGGCTAGAAGAAACCAACCACAATATGGTTTCAATAGCATGTTTCAGAGAAGGTAGCTGCGAGAATCCACGAACTATGGATTCTCGCAGCTACCTTCGCACAGGGCCCTGCGTCTGGTAAGAGGCCCCACGTTTGACCTCTTTACCAAATCAGGGCCTTGCCCCCGC